>VDFB02271358.1:1130987146-1131535542 GCA_007258455.2 Sequoia sempervirens | reverse complement strand
AAGGACTCCTCCCTACTCATGATTAGTACCCTGTCTTTTGATTCAAACAACCAAACCCATGAGATAAACTTAGTCTATCCCCAACTCATCAATTATAACCAATGAGGACCCCCAATTTTGGACACATTCGAAAATGATGAGGCACTCTCAAAATTCATGGGATTGTGGGATACTATACCACGTGGAGATCACAAAGTTGGGTTTGGAATTGTGCTAGACACACATGCCTATTATGGGGAAACAATTAAATCCCTTAGTCGCAAAAGTCAAAATATGAGAATAATCTCTAGGTCTTTGAGTGAAAACCACACTGTTGCACTAGTTGACCCAAAAATAGTAAAAATCAAGGACACATCCAATGGTGAAAACTCCTTTGAGGTGCAAGAGGATGAGGGATTCAATCTTATTCATAGTGCAATTCATCAGGAGAGGTTAGTAGTATTAGCAGAGAAGTGCGATCCAGTCAACCTAAGGATAGAGGAAACATTGCATATCACCTTCTATGTGGAATCACTCTTGATAGAAGAACAATAACTCTTAGTTGCATTCCTAAGAGAAAGAGAGATAAAATTTGCATGTACTTATGTCAACATGATTGGCATTGATCCAAAAGTTGTGGCTCATCACCTAGCTGTATATCCTGAAGCAAAGATAGTGAAACAAAAGCTAAGGAAGGTGTATCCTAGATAGCATTGTTGGTCAAGATGGAATTACAGAAGCTTCTAGATGTAGGGTTCATATGGCCGATTGATTATCCAGAGTGGGTCTCAAATCTTGTACCTATTTCAAAGCCCACTAGGGGCATCCGCATCTGCATGGACTTCAGAGATTGAACAAAGCATGTCTCAAGGATGATTTCTCTCTCCCAAAAAATGATATGATATAATGGTAGGACATGAGATGCTATCATTAATAGATGGATTCTCAGGTTACAACCAAATCATGATAGCTAAGGATGACCAACACAAAATGGCTTTCACTTGTCCATGGGGACATATTGCTGGAATATGATACCATTTCAGCTAAAGAACACAGGATCTACCTATCAAAGGACATGACACTAATCTTCCATGATATGATTCACAAATCTATGGGAGATTATGTTAATGAAATATTGGCTAAGTCAACGAAACTTCGAGATCATATAACATATCTAAGCTCCATCTTTGATAGGCTAGAAAAGTACAATGTCTGACTAAATCCAAAAAAGTGTCTTTGGGGTACAATCAGGCAAGCTCCTAGGGTACATTGTATCCATGAGAGGAATTGAGGTAGACCCCACCAAATTCAAAGCAATCCTCAAAATGGAGGTACCAAAAACATTGAAATAGCTAAGAGGCCTACCAGGAAGACTCCAGTCCATCCGTTGATTCATAACACAACTAGAAAACAAGGCTATCCCATATTCTCATCTACTTCACAAGAGGGTAGCATACAAATGGGATGAGAAATGTGACCAGAATTTCAACAAAATCAAGGAGTACTTACTCACACCCCCAGTTCTCATGCCGTTGATTCTAAGAAAACCCTTGATCCTATATATATCAACAACCATAGCAGCTCTTGGAACTCTCTTAGCACAACATCATGAAAATGGGAAGGAGAGAGTTATTTATTACATCAGAAGAACCATGGTTGGACATGAGATGAATTACACATCCATTGAGAAATCCTACTTAGCTATTGTGTTCACAACATAGAAGTTCAAACACTACATGCTAGCACATCAAATAAAACTCATTGCAAAGATAGACCCTCTCAAGTACCTATTTTCTAAAGCAATGCTTACAAGGTGAACAACTAAACAAGTTATGATCATGATAGAACATGACATTGAGTATGTGGAATGCAAGGCCATTAAAGGACAAGTGATTATAGATCAATTGGTAGGGGCACCGATATATTCAGAGAACCCACTTGTATCAGAGTTCCCTGATGAGTCAATATTTAACTTAAGTGTGGAAAATCACTGGAAAATGTACTTTGATGGATCCTACACACAACACGGGTCGGGAGCTGGGGTTTTCTTTAGTACACCACAAGGGGATTGTATATCTAAATCATACAAGTTGTCATTTCCCTACACAAATAACATTGCAAAATATGAGGCTCTTGTCATAGGGCTGAGGATTGCAGTGTAGTGGTAGATTATGGCACTCAAGATCTATGGAGACTCACAACTCATAATCAACCAGGTAAACGATGAGTACCAAATGAAGGACAACAAGTTGACTCCATACAAGAAACTGGTGGAAAGCCTCAAAGAGTTCTTCATTGATGTCACATTTGAGTAGATACCTAGAGAAAATAACAGAGCAATAGATGTTATGGCAACAATCATACCGCTATTGGATATCCCATGCAACATCCCAAAGCAAGAATTCCTCATAGAGCAACTTCTTGTACCAGAATTTGAGGTACTAGAGTTTAAATTTTTTTGTGAAATTTTTTGGTCTCGGTGATCCTTGGTATCATGATATATACACCTACTTGAGAATAGGAGTCCCCCCCATTGATATAACCTTGAACCTTAAAAGAGAATTTTTCAAAAAGTCATCCTTTTTTTTCATCCTAGGAGATACCCTGTACTGTAGGAGCATTGAAGGAACCCTTTTACGATGCCTAAATGTTGAGCAAGCTTTAACCACTTTAACTAAGGTACACAATGGCATTTGTGGGTCACATTCGAGTGGTGTGACCTTGACTAAGAAATTGTTGAGTACTAGGTACTATTGGCCTACAATGGAAATGGAATCTCATGACTATGTTTGAAGGTGTTTGCGGTGTTAGAAGCATGAGGATCTCATCCATGCACCAACTTAGGAGCTCCACCCGATCATAACACCTTGGCCCTTTTCACAATGGGGGCTCAATCTCGTTGGTAAAATCACCCCCACCTCATCCAGTGGACATAAGTTCATCATCACCACCACAGAGTACTTCATGAAGTGGGTGGAAGCCATCTCCATGACCTATATCATAGGAAAGAAGATATTCAAGTTCATCCTCAACTACCTAATTTACCACTACAATGTCCCTCAAGCGATTATCTTAGATAACGGGACACCTTTCAAAAACTAGGAAGTTTGAGACCTATGCCAAAAATTCAATATCCAACATCATTTTTCCACCCCATACTACCCCCAAGGAAATGACCAAGCGGAAGCTACCAATAAGACGATCCTAAAAATCCTCAAGAAGATAGTCAATGATGTTGGTTGTGATTGGCACCTGTAGCTAAATCTTTCCTTATTGGCCTATCAAACAAGTATTCACACACCAATAGGTTCCACCCCATTTTCCCTCGTCTACGGATCAAAATCCATCCTCCCCATTGAGATGGAGCTCCCATCCCTAAGAATATCATTGTAAAATCTCATCATAGATGAAGAATATTAGGTATCAAGGTTGAATGACCTAGAACTACTAGATGAGCAACATATTGATTCCTTAAACCATTTGTAAGTCTACCAAAACAGTCTTAAGTGAAGCTACAACAAGAAGATCAGGAGCCAAAACTTTCAAGTAGGAGAGCTTGTATTGAAGGAGAATCACAAAAATGTACCAAATCTAGATAGTAAGAGAAAATTTGAACCCAATTGGTTGGGACCCTTCATCATCACAAAAAGCTACAAGTAAGGGGAATATTAGCTATCAGTGCTAAAAGGGGAACCTCTACAAGAGCCCATGAATGGATCCCATCTCAAAAAAATTTATGCCTAATCTTTCAGGGTGTAAATCCAAAAAATACAAAAAAAGAAAGAAAGATCAAAAACAGAAAAAAGGATTGAAAACAGTAAAGAAAAAAAACATCCTCTAGTGAAAATCACTTCAGTGGCACTTTGGGAAAGTACCTTGGTGAAAACCTAGAAAATAGGTGCCTTGTGTAAATAAGCACTCTCCATCCACCATGATCTCCATGGCTTGTTCTGCATCATCCATCCATCGCACTTCCATCACACCCATCCATCAATCATCTGCATCTGCAGCATAGCTTGGTCCTATGTTCATATCATGATCTCCCTTAGAACTACTTGGCCCATTCTTAAGGTCAATTTTTCCTACATGTATCAGAGTATTCTATCACATCACACTAGGGGAATGTTCTTGCATCAGATCTAGTTCATGTATATTCTTGAAATCTTCCTTAAAATCAGAAAATCCAAAAATTTTCATAAAATCAAAAAATCAGAAAATCCAAAAACAGGTCAAAAATTCCACCAAAAAATCAAAAAATAGAGTCTTCTGGTTGAACTACGGGTCTCTGAGCTTTGAACATAGGCAAGGTTGATCTTTGATCAATCTCCAAGACACTTAGGTCAGTCCTTTAGGAGTCCATTACAATAGACCAGCAAACCATTTGTTCATCTCATCAATAAATGAGTCTATGTTAGTCAAAATATATGGCCTCTACATGTATAACATAGGCAAGGATAATCCTTGATCAGCCCCCGAGGCCCCTAGGATAGGTATTTATGTTAGGTCCTTGCTCAAAATTTCAAAAAACACCAAAATATTGGAAAATTCAAAAATCAAAACATTTGTAAAACATCCTGAAAATAACAAAAAAAAATAGCCTCAAAACATTTCAAAAAACATCCAAAAACATCCAAATATTTGAAAAAATCCATTCATCCCATCTCTCTTTCACCCTAAATAAACTGCCACTCATAATAAATCATCGTTATCCTCAACCTTTGGTAAAACAATCGGAAACAAGTCTAGCAGTTCAAAAGTGAAAACTCAAACATCAGGGTCTCAAGCCTGGGTCAGTAAGTAAACAATTTGGTCAACTCTTGGTACTAATAGCTCATCATCCAATTTTTCCCAAATCATTTGATAACATCATGTCCTATGATGCATCCTTCCTACAGTGGACATATACATCAAGCATCATCACAGTTTAGTCTTGGCTAGAGGTATCAAGAATATTAGCTTGTTTGTTTGCTTGATCTTTGTCTTTTGGCTTATCTTATTGCACTCATTCCAATGACCTCTTGATGATGTCCAAACAAAGGGATTTAAAGAGAAAGGAATGGGGTAATGATCATTATCTTTTATTTGTTGTGCTTGTCGGATATTCTTTTAATATAACCTTGGTCATGCCTACTTTGTTTGGTCTATAGGGAGGGTGTTTTAGGTGTCTTGTTGACCACATAGGAAGGCTTTCCTTCCTATGTTTTGGTCTAAGATGTTTGGAATATATGAACTACATTCTGAATGAGGTTTCATATGCCATGTTTGAATAGGATTACTTGTATCTGATTGTCGAGTCAAAGTCCATCACACTAGGTACAACACCATCCTAGTTCTTTATACCTTGATGCATCATACCTATGTGTGTTATCAAACATAAGGTAAGTATTCCTTTTAAAATCCCAATTCCTGATAAGCATTGCATCATCATCATCATCATCCTCATCATCTCTAATAAAATCTTATAGATCATGGGCTTGTTGGATCCTCTTGTCTTAATCTCATTTCTTCTTTCTTCTCTCCATGCTAACATGGTGCCATGTCAGTTAAATCAAAAACATCACTAATGCATCCATCCTACATCCAAACACCATTAGCATACTGCATATCATATCATATAGGAAATGTTGATCATATCACATGCATTGCATTTTATCATTGCATAATACAGATTGGTTATTCTAAGCATCTTATAAACCATACATTCTCATCCATTTGCATAATCCTAAAAGCATCACCATATGGGCATCATCATATCATCCACAGATACATCACATCATCCATTGCACGATCATATGGACACCATCGTATCATCCACATATGCATCATGTCATCCATTGCATAATCATATAAGAATTATCATATCATCTACATACAAAAATCATCATATCATCCATTGCACAAACATATAAGCATCATCATGTCACCTACACATACATGAAAAATATACTGAAAAAAGAAAGGAATGTGCCATAACCTCTCATACATCTCATGATCATAACATATATCATTATACATTAGGGTAATAATATAGATCTATTAATCTAAGCATTTTAAAATCATTTGCATATCATAAAATTTACATCCACATCATCCTAAAAAGTGCATAGAAAAGATACTAAAAAAGAAATGCATTCATCCATCCATAAGCATCTGCATAATCATACATAACATCGCATAATATAGAATCAAACATACATCACATCACATAAAATATAGTCACATCGCATATAGAACATCACATAAACATCCATCCATAAAAGCATAAAATAGGACACATCTCATAATTGAATCATATCATATATATCAATAATGTAATTTTCATGGTACACAATCAGGATCAAATGTCATGTGTATTAGTCAATGTATACAAATTCCCGCAGAGCTATAAAAAATGAAGCCCATGGATCTCAAAAAGAATAGTGTCGATCAAAATTGTATGGTAGCTAGCCCCAGTGGTTGCTTGCCTCACCTACCTACCTCTCATCTTTTTCATTTGTCTGTTTGTATCTCATCTGCTGAGAAAGCTCTGTCACCCAAGATACTCAAGGCATTTCCTGTCAATAATAAACTCTCTAATACTTAGCCTCCTACATGGCCTTGTAGTACATCTGCACAGGGACAATCCTTCCCTGTGTTATAGCTGTCATACTCTCCAGCTATTGATGTCTACCCACCTCCTGTGCCAGTTGTAGCTTTGTTGCCTATTGTTGTTGCCTCTCCTAATTTCACTCTGCTATAAGGGCCTAGACTTGCTGTCAAGCCTAGTCCCTCTTTGCTATTAGTGTTTGCACCTAAGCTTGAACCTATTGAATCAAAACATCTCTTTGATCCAGCTAAGGTGGTGGTTGTGGCTGATCTCTCTATT
Source organism: Sequoia sempervirens (assembly GCA_007258455.2). Lineage (NCBI taxonomy): Eukaryota > Viridiplantae > Streptophyta > Pinopsida > Cupressales > Cupressaceae > Sequoia > Sequoia sempervirens. The sequence continues at coordinate 1,131,528,698 of VDFB02271358.1, read as the reverse complement.
GGGGTTGTTGGTCCCTCACAAGGGGTTATTGGTCCCTAGGGGCATCCCTTTGCTAATGCCCATCTCCCTAGTCTCTTTGCTCTGGCTGGTGTGGAGGTGGTCCTCCTCCTCCTACTAGGACCTATCCTCTCTTGGTTGTCCTACCTCAGGGCCTTCGTCATGGAAGAACTATCCCTAGAATCGTCAATCATACTGAAGGACTAAACCAATCAACGTAGGCACGTGTAGTGCCTAGGTCTACCTGCCCCTAATCATAGGCCCATGGCCTACCTACCAACTATCTAAAGGATTCCACTACATCTGAGGTAGGGATTGTCCGACCCCATGTCATCTCTCTAGTAGTTCGAGCAAAAATAGCCACATACTAATCATCTAGCCTATTCTGGACATATTTGAACTGTCTAGGTATTTGATCAGGAAAGTAGCACTCCATCATCATATGCTCACGTCCCTGCATGAGCCGATCCTACCTAGCATAGAACAGTTGTTGTACATTGTCATACTAGGCTAGCATCTATAGCCAAGGAATCCAAGTAAATGTTGTCATCTCATCAATAACTCTCTGCCAGTGAGGAATCTAGGTTGTCCTATATGCGTGAATGTAAGACCACCCCTATACCACCAAACTGCTCAATTGTCAGGCTCCATGTCGACCACTATGACTCTTAGTTGAAGCATAGCTATGTGCTCCCATGTCCAAATATGTAGAAGTGTGACTCCAACACCAGTGGCTCTACTATCATAGTACATGTACTCATGAAAATCATGATATGGTGAGCCCAACATCACTAGTCCCCAAGCAAATAAGCACCTCTTGAAGAGCATCCATGCCCAAACTAGACCCCATCCCAGACTGAAATATCACCACCACCAATCTAGAGCTACAAGTTTTGATATAATGGCTGCCACAATCAATCGAAATGTCGACACTTGACCTTTGTAGTACTCAAGGTCATTCTAACCCTTAATGAAAACAATCTCATCTATCCACATGATCTTATAATAGTCTTTAGTACTAGCATCCATGTCATATATCACCCTCTAGCCATAGATGCGCAATCATAAAATCTATTAGACATCCTCCAATGTGACGATCACCTCACCAATGGGAAGATGAAATTATGATGTCTCATTGTGTTATCTCTCTGCCAGCACAACCATCATAGCTAAGTGAGTCCTAATGGTAGGCGCATACATAACCTACCATAGATCGATCACTCCAAGGTGCTCCTATAACAACTCATGAAGTCCAGTCAATCTGCTAAGCATCGAGGATCGATGCTCATGTGAATGTATAGGATCTCTGTCCTCCTACACCCATAAAGCCACAACATTAAGTTTCATAAAAAGAATGGATCCCATTTGAAGTTTTTGCAAATAAAACAATGAAGGTGTCGCTATCAGCAAAGGCGTCACTGCTTGGAAAGTCCAAATTGTGTTGTTGGAACCCCTAATCTGCAAACTAAGCCACAACGTCATTGTTTGACCGTGGGCCTATTTGACCTAAAACCCTAAACACTTAAGTAAGGCGCAGTGTCGCCATTCGCATAAGCATCAGCCTTTGGAGTTTCCCCCTAAATCCTAAACTACAATGTAGTGTCGCAGGTTGCAATAGTGGTACGGTTTGAGGCCTAGCATCACCAATTCTACCCTTTCAACATCTCTATATAGCGATGTTGGACAAGTTTGAATTTCTAAGTGTAATAAATGCACATAAAAATTGAAATTACAAGTCAAATTAGGGTCACATACCAGTAGTCTTACGCTTGGAAGTCTTTGGTAGATTCAAATTTGCTCAGAAATGGGTTGGGAAAGCACTCATTGCACCATCATGCAAGAAGGTCATAACTCAAAATGATGGAAATTCTAAAGGCTAAGTGTGCAAATGAATTGAAAATGACCTCTCGAGGGCTATTTAAGCATGAAATTAAGGGTTTTTTGACCCCGTTTTTACCCAATTGAGGCTCATTTCAAGTCTTTTTCTCATGTTTAGCATGTTTCTTGGTATCCTAGAGTCTTTCTGGACCCATCGGGTAGCTTGTCCTCTTTTTTTGAGAAATCACCCAAAAATCCAAATATTTGTTGGATCTCTTGAGAGGGCAGTATACCAACATAATTCTTTTGCTGGGGAAGCAGTGGGCATATGAAAAAATTAGAATTTTTTTGACTTTTGATCTTGGCAAGGTTATTCTTTGAACCAATGTAGCAGATACATTGCTTCAAAGAGGGGAAAAATGTAGATAGGTAAATTATACTGATTGATCCCATGCACTTGATCCTGATTTACTAAAACTAGTTCATCCTAAATCATCTCCTTTGCTAACCATTTAATCGAATAACCCTTATTTGATTAAATTAATCATTTTTCATCTTTTAATTAAATAAATAAATTTTATTTGATTAAATCATTGTCTTCTATTAATTAAATAAATCATTTTGATTAATTAATCCTATTGTTCCTCTTTTGATTAAATAAATCACTTTATTTGATTAAATACTATTTTATCTCCTTTAAATTAAATAAAGTAACCTTTATTTGATTTAAGTCTAACATCATCCCTTTTAATTAAATAAATCAAACTTTATTTAATTAAATCTAATATTCAATTTCCTCTCCATCTAAGTTAATTAAATATTAATTAACTCTAACTCTAATCCATCAAATCCTCTAGATTTTGCAACTTGCACATATAAATCAATTTATTTGATTTATTAATTCTTCTATTTTCATTCAAATATGGCATAGTCTTGGAATATTCCACTTATTTGAATTCTCCCTCCCAAAGGACTTGTCCTCCAACATGGCATTTAAGCCTCTTACATGTCATTTTTCTTTAGCCAAGTGGCATTAACTCCTCTTTCACATCTTCCTCTGCAAGCCATCTTTTGAATTTCAAATTCCAACTAATTAAATTAATTTGCACATTGATCAAAATGTGCTCCACCTCTTTTCAATAGCATGTTGACAAATGGCACAATGCCATTGGTTCATCTTTAATCCCACATTCATCATTTTTGCTCAGTCTTCCATCCTTCATTCCTATAAATGGAGGAATCTTTTACTAATTTGGGATCCACAACTTTTTGCAAAGTCATTATCTATAGGTTTTGAGAAAATTCATCCAACTTCATCAAGTTTTTCATAGTTTTTTCATCACCATAGCTAGGTTATTGTAAATTTCGTTGAGGGGCACCATTGTTCATCATGAAGGCTTGTAAGGAATTGGGAAAGGGCTATTTTCCACATCAAAATAAAACCAATGATTCCCCCATGGGATTGGGAGTTTGACCATTTGAATAGGATTTAGATTGCTTTCACTTGTTTTCTTTACTTTATTTCTTGTTCATCATGCTTCAAATGAATCTTATGGGGAATGCTAGTTTAGATTTGTATAATTGACTAACATTGTGTTGTTTGCTCATGTTTGTGCAAGTCTAGATCTACCATTCACATCTACTATGGGGTCATCCTATTGGATTGAAATTATCATCATTGAAAATGGATGTACCCCCTAGATTTGCATTCCTAGTTGGGGATTCAGATCCCTTATCCTAGAATTTCCATAATTTAGATTCCTTTGATGCTAGAGGATTAGCATTAAGTTGACTAGTGGTAATAGGGGGTTCATTTGTTGCAATATTTAGCTCATCACTATGGGGCATACCATAATCAAATATTTTTTCATGAGAATTTTCATTTAAAATTGTAGATGCATGATCAATATTTTTTGTAGATGTATAAGTGTAAAATTGCACCCCTCACAATTTCGCACACATTCTTACATCCACTTTAGTGTCCACTCCTTTAGCATCTCAAGTAGGGTCATTTTAGCCCTTGTATTAGGCTTTTTCCCTCTTAGGATGCTCCAACACTCCTTTCAGCAGCCACCCTTGTGTGTTAGCTTTTTGTTGAACTTTGTGCTTTTCTCGTTTGCGGTGTTTTGTAGTGTGACATGTCTAGACACTAGCACACCACGCTAGTGTCCTACGATGTGTCAACACTTAGACGACTATTTTTGAGCATTTTTTCTACTTGTCAACTAAATTTGTTAGTGGAAATGGCTCGAGATTCTCTACAACCCCCCGAGAAGCTTCTTTTCTTCCTTTTTAATCCACTCTTTCCATCCATTTGGTCTTTTGAATCCTCTTGGCTTTAACTCTTACCTTTTTCTCCTTTCTTATTCTTGGTATTTTACTTGCACAAATCCATATAGCTTGCAATAGTAGAACCTTCAAGTTCTCTTGGCACTACTCTTTGTAGCCCACTTGGCTTTTGGATCTATTTCCCTTGCTTCATGCTTGTGAGCACTTTGGGATTCCATATCCCCTACTATTTTCATACTTACTTGGTGATATGGGTTCTCCTCCTCGACCAGGGTTTTCTTTTATCACCTCTTTTATGATAGGGGTTATCCTCCTTGAGTAGGGTTTGCTTTTATCACACACTTATTTGGTGGTGCGGGTTCTACTTGTTGATGGCCAAAACAACACAACATTAAACAAAATATTACTATTCTATTTCTCCTAAAAGAGAAAGATAACACATGGAGATCTAACTCCCAAGGTCAATCAGTTCTCGATTATGCTGATTTCACTCAGTGGTTGATATAACCATAATGTTCAAGGGGCCTTTGCTGGTAACAAAGAAAAAGGATGCATAAAATTAGGTAGTCCACGTTTGGGGGGTTTTAAATAAAAGAAAAAGATGGAACAAATCTTTAAATCAAAGAAACATGAATAAAATCCTTACGTATCCAGACATGCAGATCAACAATGAGTGTTCATTCTACCTAACCACAACTACAACAAGATGCAATCCATAGAATAAACTATGCTACTGCATACATCCATAATGCTAATTCAGATATCATCAACGTTCACTAAACTTACTTCAAACAAATCATTCACTCATCATCCAAAACACAGATCAAATGAACATAATAACAATTCAATTCACAGATAATTCAATGATATGATCTTGAATCCAGTTCCTTCTATTGAATTTCATCAAATAAGGAACAATTAAGGACAGCAAAACCACTGGCGTATGGATTAATCATATATCATTAAACTTATCAAAATGGATCCAAAAATTGAAAATCATGACATGAAAATGTATGAAAACTGTAAAATCATCAAGCCTTTTACTGAACATTTTAGAGTATCTTTCTAAAACATTGAAATCCGAGATCTAGTTTCTATCTTCTATCCTCAGGTGGCTAATCTTTCTTCAATTAGCCGACCTTTACAAAGTAGATTCTAAAAATACATATAGGATTCCAAATGCACCAGTTTCTCAATAATTAATCAAGATCCACAATTCATGGAGTTGAAATTGAATGTAGAAGTGGACTCAAGAACCCCTGCTTTCAAGGCTGATCACTCTGTTGTACAAAAAGGAAATCTAATACCCCAAGAAGGAAGTGAAACCCTCAGATTGGACTCAGAGTTGAACCTATGTCAAAATCCACAAAAAGAGGAGAAGAATAGATGGAGTATGATGCAAAGAGTCAGTCACTTTTGCACTGACTGCTCAAGGATGTACTCATCAAAACTAGAGAATATTTGTTGAAGAGTATCCAAATCCAGTCCATCCAACCAACAACCTTCAAATTTGATTCTTTCAAACTTTGTGGAAACCAACTTTTGCATCTCATTTAGCTTGATTAGCTCCTTTCTGGCAACTCTTACCTCCTTTTGGATATCCATAAACTGATCTAGCAATAATCTCTCCCCATCATCTCCTTTTTGCATGATTTCTTCAAATATACTCCTCCATCTCTCCCTTAGTTTATCCAACGATAGGCCTTCTTTATTGGAGGAATCTATGTTCATCAAAATGGCCACAACCGCTTCTAACTCAATCATCTGTTGATTCAAGTCCTTACTCATTTCCTGAACTTCTTCTTGATGTCCATGCATAGCTCTTGACTTGTATCTTATGATGTTCATAGTTTTCTCTACAAAATATTCATTACCAAGCTCAAGAATTGAATATTCTATCAAAGTGGATTTGGGCACTTTGATGATGTCCTCAAGTCTTTTAACATATTCCTTATATTCACCGTCCTGCTTGTCCAAATCCTTAGCCTGTTGGTCCAAATCCTCTGCCAATTCAAGAGCAACATTGTGAATCTTAGAGCCTTCAACAAGAACATCATCAACCTCGTGGTTGAGGTTATCCAACCATTTATCCAACATCCCCACCTTGCTTTTCATCTGAATCAAATCATATGCCTCCCTCTTTGTTAAAAAAATTGGGGATTTAGGAGGAGCAGCCTATTGAGAAATGGGACTAGAAACATCTTTCAAAAAACCATGGAGCTGATCTAATTGAGCCTTAAGCTCATCCTTTCTTTGCTTATTTTTAATCATCCAAGTTTTGGTTGAAGAAGCCACAATATCAATCAAGCTCATCTGTTGGTTTCTAGTAGGCTTTCCCAAATTTACTGCCCCCAACTGATAGTCAGTGATTTGCATGTCATCACAACTTTTCTCCATTACAGGTATGGCACATTCAACAATGATCTCTCTAGCATCAGTGAGCCTAGTGGAGTGAAGAACCTGAGCCTTCTTCTTAGGTTTCTCTTTCCCAATTTGTTTCATCATTTCTTCCCAATTCAACGGCTATGGTTGAACAACTTGTTTTCTCTCTAAGTCCAATTTTAGCCAAGTAGGAGCAATAGGAGTAGTGGCTGCTTGGGCTGAATAGGAAGCAACAGTGGTGGAAGATAGAGGTTGCAACTGTATACACTTAAAAATGGTCACATCACATTGTCTGGTAATTAATTAAATCTCTGAATTCGATCTATGTATAAATAAATTTAAATAATTTATTTATATTTGTTCATTATTTCATTTCTTAATTAATTAAATAAAACATTACGATTTATTTATATTAATTATCATTTAATCTTGGATTGAATATTTTATTCAAATAAAGATTAAATATTTCTTCTCTTCTAAAAATTTCATTCATAATTAAATATTCTAAATATTTAATTAAATCCTCTAGATTCCATCACAATTAAATATTCTAAATATTTAATTAAATTCTTCTAAAGTCACATCATAATTAAATATTCCAAAATATTTAATTAAATCTTCTATAGTCCTAAAATCAAAAATCAAACTCACATAAATGAAATTAAATAAATTTATTTATTTAATAAATTTGCATTATCTTCAACAACCGTGAAACAAACTGCCAAAATAGAAAAATTAAATTCCTCTGTTCATGTGCAAGCTTGTTCCCGTGGGTTGAAGACAGGCATCCATTCTTCTCTCCAACTTCCCAACCTCTTCCATCTTCTTCTCAACCTATCCATCTCTCACCTTTCAATTCTACCAGACAATCTCACAGCCGTTGATCCTTGCCAGCCAGGATTGTGCCTGAGAAAAGCTATAAATAAGACTGCCAGGTACTTCAAATCATATAGAAGCTTTCAGTAGAATAACTATAGCCAAATTGCAAGTAGTATAAACCTTTTTAGCATCATAGCATTAGCATAGCAAAGAATTATGTCATATTCATTCCATATCATAACATCTTCTATTTACAACCCCTGTGCATAATCCACAGCCCCTGTCCATATCCGTCAGCATTTTCACATTCACTAGCATATAGGATAGAATTTCCTTTTGCATATTCATTCTGCAGTAGCCATTTGGAGAAGCTAAGCTTACACAAATCTGAGAGCAGCAACTTTGAACAAATCTCTGGAGATAGAGGAAGATGGAACACCTCTGAGGAAGTTTTATTTCTTTGTTTGAAATTAAATCAATTAGCAATTTCTTCAGTCCAAAGTTCCATTATTTGTGTTGTTTATTTTCAATTTAATTGCATAAATCTAACATACACAGCAACAATGTAAGCTTTGGTTGAGAATCAACTTCCTACACATTTTGTTGATCACTTTTCTCCCTTTCCTATGCTAGCTTTTCTACTTCCTCTTTATCCTTTTAATCTTGCATCCTCTTAGCCTCTAGCTCCTTTAAACATTCCTCTTACTCTTTCTTCTTTTCTAACATTTCATCTTGCTACTTTTTCAATTCTTCAACATAGTCCCATGCCTCCTTGGACTTCTTCACATGTTCAGCAATCTCAACAGCCTATCTTTCCCTTTTTAGGAGTTCTTGATCTTCCCTTTTTCTATAGGCCTCTTCTTGTTCCTTGAGTTTAGCTTCAATATATTCTTTTTCTCTTCTTTGCTGACCCTTTTCCTCTTTGAGATCATCAATTTTCTATTGCATTATCAATCTATCCCTTTCTTCTTGAATTTTGAGCTCTTGCTCCTTTTGTTTTTGCTATTGAGCTAACTCATTAGCCTTCACCTTATCTTCCAACTCCTTCTGCTTGACTACTAATTCAGATTGTGCATTGGCCTCCTCCTCCTATTGCTTAGCTAATGCCTCATCTCGCGTCGTAGCATCAGCTTCCCTTTTATCATCCTCAAAGAGTTTCCATTGATCCTCCTGAGTTAATATGTGCTCAGTCCCTGCATCATCTGTCATCTCCAAAGATGCCAAAGTCGGATGCTCTTTATCAGATTCAGTCTTTTCTGAATCTATTTCAATATTATGTATCTCAATCTGATCCTCCATTTTTTTTAAAACCTTTGCTTCATCATTGAGAGCTCCCTTTGGTAATTCTTGACCCAACTCTTGTGCCTCAGAGGGCTGAGTAGATGCCTCCCCTGCAGTAGATGTAGAAACACCCAACTCCACAGTTGTTTCATCTTCCTATACTTATAGAAATTCTTGAGGAACCACCTCCTCTTCTTGTACACTAGAGGGCATAAACTTTAAAGGCTCCTTAGGTTCCATCCTTCTTTTTTCCCTCTTGTATCCTTGGGTGGTACCTGCAGCCTTCCTCTTCTTGGATGATGTAGCCTCAGTCTGATTAGCTCTCAAACTCACCCATTGAATACTCCTATCAAGCATTGGTCTTGCAATCTACATTCTGTCAATTGTCTCATCCGCACTCTAATCTATTAGATCAAGATCCTTAGTTCCAATCTTGTTTGCATCATTCCCGAGATCCAAAACTATCCCATCATCGGATAATGTGTCAGGAATGTCTTCTTTTATCCCAAACTCAATCATGAGTGGGATAGGTATCCTTTCATAATTCCTCTTTCTAAGATCATACTCATGTTGTAAGTCCTCCCAAAAATCCTCCAATAGATTAAAATTATTTCCAAAGACACTGGGAAGCAAAGCCCTCATCTTGTGTTTGGGGTCATAGTATTTCCTGGTCGTGTACAAGCCCAACTTCAAATAGACTAATTCATCACAAACAGTCTTGGCTGCCTGAATGTGTGGACAACAAAAGGCTCCCAGCTTCATCAGAAAGTTATGGCACCTAGTCTTATGCTTGTTGCTAAACTAGAGATTCACAGCCAAGGCTTGATAAATAAACTCCATTAGGATGATTCTATCACCAGAAAATCTAGGTAGTAAATGGGGATGACCATCAAAGCCTGCTAACCTGAAATAGGTGAATGTGGGGTATTGGATAAACCAATGTCCCCATTCATTCACAAAAGCCATTGCCTCCCTGCTAAGCCTATACCCAACATCACCATTAAGCTTGTTAATTATGACATAAAGAAAGGAATCGTTAACCCTTCTATAATGTTGCTCTGATGCCTACAAGGTGAGATAGTTATAATACTCCAACACTCTCTTCTATCCTTGGTCTTCCCCCAATATACTTGCCATCTGAAGTCCAGGAAAAATCCCCACTCGAGCAGCTGCATAAACCGCATAGGAAGTCATAAAGAAATGCTTGGTTTCTCTCACCTTTATCATCTGATTGTGAATGTTGTCTGATACTATCATAGACCAATCAAATTGTTGCCTCCCATCCAAAATAGTTTGGATGAAAGGAAACATCCATTCTTTAAATAGTGAAGGATCCCTTTTACCAAACACCCTAGAGAGGAACATGATTATATCTCCAATTACTTTACTAAAATCCACCCTCTTAGGCTGGTTTGGAAGCTTGGCTAGAGACTTCTTCTCTACCCTCATCCAAGTCTTATTCATATGGAACCTATTCCTCTCCTTGTTATCACTTTAAAGCTTTAAATCCTCTGCTTCATTCAATTGCTTAGGATTCTTGGGATTACGTATATGAAACAGGAACTTGATCATTTGAGGCGTGAAGTCAATAATGACATTACCCTTCACATCCACACACTACCTAGTAGCAGGGTTATATGCTCCAGCTGCCGCAAGAATCAACTCTGGACATTGAATAGACATGGGGAAGAGTGCAACATGTGCCAACCCAGATTGAACAATCCTTTCTGTCCTTCCCATGATCTTCTCTTTAGTGAATGTCTCCTCATGCAACTCTTCATAGTTGAAAGGACCCAAATTGGTGTCAGTTATGTCAGTCCAGTCGGAGTCAATTTTGCTATCCATGAGAATGGCTTCCCTATGCTTACACCTCAAGGTATACAGGGGCTACTCCACTTTGATCTTCTTTGGCCTAACCCCTTGCCATGAAGTTTCACCTGGATGACTCCTTTGAGAGGCCTCATATGATGCTCCTGACATTTCTTAATACCTGCAGCAATTTCCTGTATTAGATAAACAAAACATCTAAATTAGTCAATGATATAATCACTGCTCCATCCTCCTAAGATAACATTTGGTCAAACTATGCCTTTATCAGAGGCGGAACCGTATAAGTATCAGGCATAAACAATATTTCTTATCATGAGGTAGGGCCGGGATTGGAACTGGATACGGAACAAAACAGTCCAGAATGCGAACCAAAACATGATCAGAGGCGAGACCGGAACATGAATCAAAACATGATCAGAGGCGAGACCGGAACGGGAATCAGAACATGATCGAAGGCAGGATCGGAATGGGAATCAGAACAAAAAAAAAGATAGTTCCCAAGTTCAACATCCTCCCTGAGCCCAGTTTTGACCAAGAGTAAAGACAGTGACATCATAATAAGGAACGAGAGTGGATCAATTCCAGCAAACAGAGAGTATTTAAAACAAGGCAGTCATATGAACGAATAAACCCTAGATCACATGGCCCCCCAATGGAAACTAGAAATAGCACAAGTTAAACCTCCAACAACTACTCCATACAAAAGTCATCAAAACCATGAATAGGTTATATTATAAAACCCTAATTCACTCAATACCGTATTTGCAAAAACTAGGGCAAGATGAGAAACCGGTACAAACAACCCAAAACCAACATGATAAAACTAGAACAAGGTCTCAAAATGAAAATCATTACCTGAGCAGGAAACCCCTTCAAAATTGAAACCCTAGTCAAAACCAAAGCATGACAAAATAGACCTGTCATGAAAGTGACAGCAGAACAAACACAAAGCAAAATGACAAATGAAAAGGCAAACCCAACAAAACAGAACGAAACGGAAAAAGAAGGAAGCAAGCAAACAAAAACAAAAAGAACAGAAAAAAACACCAACCAAGTGAAAAAATTCATAGAATAAACCCTCCTATGAATACACAAAAATGACACAAGCGAAATAAAAAATGGGAGAAAGAAAAACAAAAGAAACCTACCTCAAAACGCTCCTTAGGATTGATGAGAAAATTTCCAAGATTCGCTCCGCAATTCGCCCCCGCGATCAAATCAATTCTCTCGAGACTTTCTTGGCCATAATTTTCTTAAAAAATTCACATAATAATAACAATGAGGCAGTTTAATCATAATTAAACCTTTAATTAATAATCTGCGCATGCCAACAGGCTGTATTTAATGCCATAAATGCGGTGGATTAGGGATGGAGCCAACGACATGATCAGATAGTTAAGTCAAGTCAACAGAACATAAAAGGGTAAGGCGGGTGTAGAGCCGAGTCAGAAACAAGATAAAGAAACTACACAAGATTCCCTATTTCATTTCCAACCCCGGATCTGGTCCTGACAAAAGGACCGACCGAAAACAACAAACAGAGATGGGAGTGGAGACAAAACTGAAACGAAACTTTTGTAAAGTTCAAAGTTTCATTCTAGTTTTGGATCCGGTCTCGACAAAAAGAAAAGAACAACACAAGAACAAGGGAAGCAGGACCAGAGCGAACACTAGACCCCGCCCAATAAAAAAGAAAGCGAGAAAGAAAAAGAGTGGAATCGGAGTCGGGACGGGATTCGGAAATGGAAACTTAAAAACTTCCTATGTGAGTTCCAATCCTAGTTTTGATCCCGCACAAGCAAACAAACAAAACACAAGGAAACAACCAACAAACAGAAGGATGGACCAACCCAGGAGTTAGTCAAAAAAACAACCAACCAAACAAAGGAGAAAGAAAAGAAGAAGATGGAGTCAGAGTCGGAACCATATCTGAACTAGAAACCTTGAAATAGTTCCATGTCTAGATTTGGTTCTGGACCTGCCTCCAGCAGAACAAAAGATAGACTTAGGAGCAAAAACAAAGAACTCCTAAGACCCAACCAGACAACCAAAGACGACCAAAACAAAAAAAGAAAAGGGGGACCCATTTTGTTCCAAAATAAAATGGGGTGGTTATGCAAGGCATAACACTACTCTTGAGCGAGTTTTTCTTTCACCACTTGCTTTATTCATTCCACTCTTTCTCTCTATCTTCTTAGCTGTCCCTAGAGGTGGGAACACCAAAATGGGGGTTTGACTAAGGAAAACCCCTATACATCCCCAACACTTTCTGTAGATATCACACTTGTAGGTATTGAAGACATTCACGTATGGGAGGCTTCATCACTTGTATGGTTGTGAGCATATTCTTTCCTTTCTCTCTCTTATTTATCATTTACATTGCTTTATTTTCATTTCTACCACTTTATCACATTCTATAATTTCTCGATAATCAAAGTAGAAGTAGTCATTTAGGAATTTTCTACATTAAACTCATTCTGTGGTCCGTACAAGATGCCAACACGTCGTGCTATCGTCTATTTTCTATGCTGACATCCTTTGGCTGAGAGCTTGTCAGTTTGTCCAGAAAATCTGTGACTTGCTCTTTTGAACTCTGTAACTATCACTGCTGTAGACACCTAAAAATGACCTAGGCCTGCAAGCTTCATTTTTACCACTTTCGTCCTAGCATAGTTGTGACATTTAAATTATGTCCTTGGTCCACATTCGACTATTAATTAAATAATTCATAATTATTTAATTAATTCATGTCTCTTGCATTCTTCATGATTATTAAATAAATAAATCATATTTATTTATTCAATACGTCACTAAAGGTCTATTGTCCTCTTGCAATTAAATAAATTTATTAATTTATTTAAACACCTTCAATCGTTTATTCTTCCTGATTATTAAATAAATGAATTTCATTTATTTATTTGATATGTCACTAATTGTCACAATTAAATAAATTTATTAATTTATTTAATTATTCAATCTTATCTTCTAAATTAAATAATTATTTTTAATTATTTAATTACTAATTTCACTTTTCTCTCATTTTAAATAAATGAAAATATTTAAAATGATTTCATTTTATTAACTCCCACTCTTTTTAGTAAATAATCTGAAAAAGATTATTTATTTGTCACACAAATCATCATTTTGAATTAATTAAATTAAAAGATATTATTCTTCCAAAAATCAAGTAATCGGGCAAATTCTTGATTTTTCAAATATGATCTTCAATCCAAATCTTATCTTCTTGATTTTTTGAATCTCACAAACCAGGCAATCTTATCTTTTTGATTTTTCCAAAATCTTTATTTCTATAATTAATTTCCTCATTTATTCTCCACCGTCGATCCGATTATCTGAGATTTTATTCTGACCGTTCGATTAAGGATTTTTCCCTAACCCTAATTAGGGATTCTCAGGTTTAATCTGGTCCTCTCATTTTAGGTCCTCATCATCAATTAATCTCGCCCGTCCATTTGAAATGGAATTTTCTATAAAATGCCATTTTCCTCTCACTTTTCGATTACACACAAACACGCTGACATTTTATCCACTTTCACACTTGCATTCTTAGATTTATCATAACATTTATTATAGTCATTTGATCAAGTTTTGGCATTTGTTTTGGCATGGACATTGACAATTATAGTTATAGGCATAGGCATTTAGACAGCATAAATCCTTTAAAGCTTGGTGTAGGACTTAGACATTTGCAGATTTGCTCGCATGACGAATCTGAGGGCAACATCATCGAGCAAGCAAGAAGGTATTATGAAAGTGAATCATGGAGGTATCATCGATCAGGTATAATCGTTTTGTATTTTACTTCCTTTGTGTTTTGTAAGATCTTTGGGTTTCATTGTCTTTATTGTTTGTTGCTAACACTCCTAATCAAACCTAAAAGAAATCCCTTGATTACATTGGTGAACCTGACTCCATTTTTCTGGTTTTTCGTACGTTTTTTTGTGTTTTCTGCTATTTTATAGGTACAGGTACGGATCAACGCAACTTTTTTTAAAAAACATCGTGACGCATTTGATGCGTCGCGACACATCCACTGACAAAAGAGCCACAATTGCACTGATAAGCCACAACTGATATCTGGAATGACACATATGATCAGTCGTGCCACATTTGTAGTCCAGAACGACGCATTTGCTCTATCGTGCTGCATTTGACTGGTAAAAATTTGCTTTCATTTTTGACATTCTAATTTTTGGATTTTAAGGTTTTTCTGGTTTTTGGTTTCCGGGTTTTCCTCTGGTCTCTTTGATTTCCGTTTTCATTTCTGCATGTTAGCTACTTAGATTTTTGGTGTTAATTAATTTTCGCTTAGAAGGTGGCGCTACTATTCTGTGTCAAGATCTGTCATGATAAAGAGACTACTAATATTTTTTTTGTAGATTCGAATGTCGAAGACAGAATAAAAAAAACATTGTGCTTGTTTTTCATAGATTAGCAAACATTTAACTTTGGTGCACATAAAAAGAACAATCATGTCTTCTTTACTTGATTGTGTTTTAAGTAATTATAGGTGAGTATGCTCACTTGGTGAAAACTCAGATAAAAACTGTACCCATCTTTATCTCACATTACCTGACTTCTGGTATTCCCAGGAAGATACCATCAGAATATTTATTCATGACACTGGCAATCTGATAGCCATGGATGATAAACCCCATTGAGCTTTAACTGCTCAGCCTGGAGTGCCACCTTAATGGTGATTAATCTCTGCCCCATGTACATGGCCACTTGAACGGGGTCCCTAACTCAAAACTCTCAGAGCAGAAAGCCGCAACCTTCTATTTGCTAGTGCAAAGACCTATCGATGTGAAGGCATCCACACTTTCAGCTTGTAGAGGTGATCACTGGCCATGGAGTTTCAAGGGGCTGGGGTTTGGTTGGCCCCAGAAGAGAGGCACTATAAGGGGATTCAGTGTACCAAGCTTTGAATTCACACCATGACATGTGGTTGGGGAAACCCGCTGCGGGAATCTAGCTTAATACTGTCATGGCCTAAATCCCAGAGGATTGTGCTTGACTGATGTGTGTTTGGTTACTTTTAAAACGTTGTGTTTGTCAAGTATTTTTTGGTTCTATCACAGCTCGAAACAAAACATTCTCCAAACAGATCAAAATTTCCATCAAAACGACAAGAAAATCATTTTGAAATTAAACTATGTCGCATCTGTCGAACCACAACTACTCTGTTAAACCACATCTGACACTTAGAACGTTGTATTTGTAGGTGTCGCGATGCATTTGAACACTGAAAAGCTACATATGCTAAAGCAAGTCGCATCTGATAGTCCAAAAGCTGCAATCAAAAAAATGAACTGCATTTGCTAAACTATGACGCATTCGCAGCTTCAAACGATGCATTTGCCTGTCAAAATTTAAAACTTCACATTCAACACCTGAGGTCTTCAAATTGTCAACCATTTGTCAAGCATTGTTTCCAGGGAGATTCTGTTAGAAACCAAACTTGAAATTGCTCAAATTCTTGACCATTAGTTTGCATTCGTCACCATAGATTTCATAATTCATTCTTTTTCGTTGTAAACATTTGGCATTAGATTATCCCTAGGTTCACATTTTGCATACTTAGGATTAGGAAAATATTAAGCACACTTTGCAAAGTCATTGTTTTTGAAATTAGGCCCTCTTGGACTAAGTTATCAAACCCCCTTTTTAGTCATTGTCCTCTTTTGTGAGATTTTTCCAACTCAAAAGTCTAGTTAGGAAAACTCACTAGTCATTTAGACCTTGTCACCTTGTCATTTTCAACAAAGTCCTTTAGCAATCAAAATCGAAAACAAAGTTCGAGCTTAGAAGTGCTTAGATAACCTTGTCTTACATTGTTACACATTGCATATCCTATTCATGAAAATCCAAAAACATTAGTCATTCTAGTCGTCATTTTGAACTTAGACTTCACGTAGTGTCATACTTGCATTTAGTTGTCATTCCCATTTGAGCAATCTCATTTATGGTCAAAACTAGACTTCAAAAACAAAAGAGACAAATGGAAAAATTTCAACAAGACCCCACATTTACTGTCAAAAATCCTCCACAGGACCCAAACTGGACCTTTTACGATCCATTTTCCAATTTAGACAATCAACCTCCAATGACAACGCAATCCTCATCAAACAGTCCATTCGAACCATTCTTGCAAAAAGATGAAAATGGCCAACTACTTGAGGAAAACTTAGAGGCATTGGCACAAGACCCAAAGGCCTGTCAACTCGTTGAAACAATGGTCTGTCATGACAGAGACAAATTATTAGCTATGCTCTTGAGTGAAGGAGCTAAGTTACTACAAGGATTTGATGTTAATACGCTAAATTTGACACCTCCTGACCCTAATGCCAACAACAAACATAACATGTCACATAGTGGTCAACTTCCAAATTCTGCGAGCAATACTTCCTTTGGGACCAAAACGACAATGCATACCACTCCCAATGTCCCAAACACCCCCAACATCCCCAACACCACAAATATCATGACAGTCAATGCCACGACATTAAATGCCATGGGGGCATCATCAAGTCACAACAATCCCCCCTTGACAGCTCCATCTACTACCATGAACACAACTTCGTCATATCCGTCCAGTGGTATTTCACAAAATCCTTCAGGAGGAGGTACAAGATGTGTGTTTATCCAAGGACAACAACAAAACATTAACACGACAACATAGTCAAATGTCATTGCCTCCCAATGTACAAACACAAACGTTCCCCTTGTACAAAATCAACAATTTACACAAGGTGGCCAAATAACACAACCCATGACATCATTAACACACCATAACATCCATGGTCATAACATCCCCCAAATAACAACACACATGGATGGGGGACACATCCCAACCTACTCATCTAACATTCATACCCATCAACATGCACCCAATCATAACTTTCAATATCAACATACACCCAATCATAACCTTCAACACCAACATGCACCCAATCATAACTTCCAATACCAACAACATGTCAATCCACACACGTCATACATACCACAACAATCCATACCGCCACAATAGACCAATATTCACGCACAACAAACAAGAACACATGGTCTACCAGGTAATCCAACGTACGAAAACATACACGACCCTACGATGGATGCCCTCAAAACAAGAATGAGGGATGTACAGAAAACTATCCAAAACATGTACCTTTCAGGCAAGAAATTAGAAATATCATATGACCTGAATGTATACCCATTTGACACGAGCTTATACATGCCTGCATTTCTGCCAGGATACGTGTCACCCAACTTCACAAAATATAGAGGCAAGACAAATCCCATTGAGCATGTTCGCGAATTCACAACCAATTGTATGGACATCGCCTATGAACAAACATACTTGATGAGACTTTTTTCTAAAAGTCTAGCGGGTCAAGCCCTTGAATGGTTTTCAACTCAAAAGGATATCCGGACATGGGATGAGCTTAAACAAAAATTCATAAGAAATTACGCGTACAACATCGACATGGATACCTCTATCACTAGCTTGTGCAATCTCACGCAAGAGGATGTTGGTGAGACATTTATCCCATTCTTTCAAAAATGGAGAAGCCTCGCTAGTCGATGTCACATTGACATCCCCGAAAGGGAAAAAGTTGACATGTTTGTCCAAACACTTCTAGGGCCCCTAAAATTTGCATTGCAAATACATTGTTGCACAAACTTCATAGAATTAGTTGAAAAAGGGGTCCAGATTGAGAAAGCCCTTATCGCAAAGGGAGAACTGAGATATGGTTCCAAAAACACAAATGTCAATCCACCCGCCGACAAAAACAAATATTGGGTTAAAAATAAGCATGTTACAAACGATGGTGTTGTCGACGCCAAGAATGCAAACACTGTAGGTCCTATATTGGCCTTGAAAGGGGTTCAACAACAAAATAGACCAACAACGACATTGACACCTCCTCCCAATACTTCTTCAAATAACCAAAGTAGTCAAAACAATTAGGGACAATACCGTCAGATGATACAATTTCCTAAGGGTTGCACATACACCCATTTGGGTGAACCCATTGAAGAATTCCTTAGGAAATGCATCCAACATGGGGTCATCATACTTCTGGAACCAAAACCGTATGACCTAGGACAATTCAAACCAGCATGGTGGAATGACAATGCACTTTGCGAATACCATCGAGCAAAAGGGCATACAACCTCTAACTGTCGACAATTGAAAAACATAATACAAGATCTTATCGAAAGTCACACCATTGAAGTAGGTGGATCACAATTCACCTCCAATTTAGATCATACTATCCACAAAAATCCACTACAGGACCATGGTTCTCAAAATGCTTCCACTTCAGGTCCACAGAATCAAGCTAACTTTTCCCAAGTCAAGTACAACTATTCTGGTGGACCTATTATAAACAATGTCTGAACTGACAATGAATACATCAATACCATTATGGTTAGAAGAGTACCCCAATGTAATGCTACTACTCACAGTGGCAAGGTCACTATAGCTGGTCCACCTCCCGCTAGACAAGCCAAAATCACCATACCTGGCTCGTGTGCTAAACAGACACAACCTGGCCCATATGTTAAACAACCAGAACCTGTACTGACAACAAAGCAATGGAAACCCAAAGGTCAGTTCAACCTCATTGACCAGCTTGGAAAGACTCCCGCACAAATTTCTGTACTCGAGCTTCTTCGTATCTCTCCCGCGCACAAAGATATCCTGGATAAAACCCTGCTAGAGTCGTCGGTCCCCAAGGACATTTATGTCAATCAATTTGAAACCATGGTGGGATATCTCACTATGCCTCACCATGTCACCTTCTCGGATCAAGATTACTCATCACCTAAAACCAACCACAATGATGCATTGCGCATAGAAACTTTTGTCCACAAGCACAAAGTTAGACTGGTTTTAGCAGATGGTGGAGCAGGATTGAATATATGCTCTCTCAAACTGGTTAAGGCTCTAGGGTTCTCTGATGCATGCATAGACCCAATGAAAAGTATAGTGATCAAAGCATACGATGATGAGGAATGCTCTTCACGTGGCGTTATCTCTCTCCCAATTAGAGTGGGACCGGTCATTGTAGACACAACCTGCCAGGTCCTGGATTTGGAACTACCATATAACATCTTACTTGGCCGTCCATGGATTCACGCCTTAAAAGTCATTTCGTCTACATACCACCAATGCCTAAAGTTTCCATTTGACGGCATAGAAGTAACCATAAATGGAGACCCTGACCCTTTCCAATATTGTACAAACTTAAGGGGTATCTCTGAAAATTGAGTACCTATTAACCGAGAAGCACTTGGCTCCTCGTCATTCAAGTATATCGGCCCTTCCACACTCAAGTCATCTTCCACATCCACTCCATCCATGTCTTCCGCCATACCACCACCTTCCACCAGCCCTAAGACTGAATCCACTGTCAAAATCTAGGACCTTGGCTGTGGAGAATTCAAACTACACACAGCATACAGCATAACAACAATGCCCAGGTCTCCCAAGGACTATGGTCGGCCATGTTTCAGAATGGAACCTTAGGAAACTTTCAAAGTTCCACCGAAAACAATTTTTATCAAGTGGGGAGACATGAGTAAGGAAGACCTTACTGACATTACAAGATGGATCTATAAGGATACTGTCACACTACCCCCATTACCAGTTCAAAGATATGGAAAAGGTCATGACATAATGAAGGCCAAAGGCTACGACGGTACTAGTGGCCTAGGAAAAAATAAAACTGGTCGAAGGGAACCCATAGAAACTTTTCAAATTCTGAAGTATCTTGGATTAGGGTTTGGATCACTTGACAATGACGATCGACGTACCTCTGGACTTTCAAATGAGTGAGTATATGCTTCAGATAGTGTCGAGACTACTAGGGAAACCCTCACCGAAACAGACTCCCATGAGTGGGAATTTGGCTCAGAACGATCCCTAAGTGACTGTTGTCTTGATAATTTTTTTGTCGAACCAGGAGAACTGACCTCCGAACAACAGTTTTGGCAAACATTCAAAATTGAACAGGCACCAAATAGTCAAAGTCCCACTACCAATTCCCATGCCATACAACACCCATCATCTAAACCCCATCAGTCCAACCCATCTGAGGTATCAGACGACATTGACAACCAGGGCTGTAAAACCTTCACTCCTTATTTTGATAATGAATATGACACTAGTGAAGGATAATATTGGATAGAGTCTGATGTCGAGTTGGATGATGATAATCTCATATACAACATCATTGAATCTGTCTACATGCTGTCCACATCCTCACCACAATTCACCAGCATTGACGATGGCATCTCCTTAGGTTACCCTGAGCTAGTCGATTGGGATCAACAAGGACCGCCAGTCCTGGACACATTTCAGAATGATGAGGCAATTGCCGAATTCATGGGATTATGAGAAGGCATACCCAGTGGGGACCACAAATCAAGATTTGCCATTGATTTAGACTGCATGGCATATTTCGGCGAGACTGCTCCGTCCTCTAGTGGCAAAAGTAAAAGAAAAAATAAAGTAAAAAATGAAACATCTCTAGATGAAAACCAAAAGGAACCTCTTGACAAGAAAATAGTAAAAATAAAGGATGTATCTGCGGGTGAAAACCTCTTTGAGGCACCCAAAGATGGAGGACTAGACTTTCTCCCCGTGGAACAGGAGAAATCGGCTATGCTTATTGAGGACACAATAGAGGATAACATCTCAACTACAGAAGACCCTAAGATGGTCCTCTTTGTTGCGTCATTGGCTGATGAAGAGAAACCAAAATTTCATAATTCTTTGCAGAACGAAAAATCAATTTCGCATGGTCCTATGCTGACATGCCAGGATTGGACCCAGAACTGGTTATGCACCATTTGCCACTATTACCTAATGCTAAACCAGTCAAGAAGAAGTTGTGCAAAATGCACCCACAAGTTGCCCTATTGGTCAAGGCTGAGTTAAAGAAATTGCTAGATGCTAGATTCATACGGTCTATTGACTATGCTGAATGGATTTCTAATCTGGTCCCGATCACAAAGCCAAATGGTTTGATCCGTGTATGTACAGATTTTTGAGACCTAAATAAAGCATGTCCAAAGGATGACTTTCCTTTGCCAAACATTGACATTATAGTGGACCTTATAGTAGGGTATGAGATGTTATCCCTCATGGATGGTTTCTCCGGCTATAATCAAATCCACATTGCTCCTGAGGATCACCTTTCAAATTGAAATGCTTACTATGGATGCCATTGGGTTGTTATTATTGGATATCTGAATCATTGTCCTATCTAGATTTAGATTCCTGTACATTATATATAAAATTCATGGTATCGATATTCATATTAATTAGGATCAATTCTTATTTATCTACTTCCTTAAATGTACGCCGAATGTGATTAACCTGGTCACTGTGAACTATGGGATTCAATGTCATATAAGTGAATTACATATTTATTTGCATGAAATCACTTCTCTTCACTGTCCCAATGCCACAATCAAGTTGTGTTATGCTTCACATTCGCGTCTTCTCCATCTGTGAAACTTGTTTTTGCAACATCAGTGTATATTTTTAGCTAACCCCAGTTGCATTTTTGACCTTTATTCTTAGCATTCTCTGTGTCATCAGGGGGAAATGAATAATTCAGTAAACCTGAGTGTGTCTATAAATTCTATATAATTTTTCAGCCATGTATTACCTTTAGTGTTTTTAACCACACCCCATATCTTTTGGCAACCATATGTTTTGATATACATAATAGGCTCACTCACATATACATTTAGATGTGTATCTATGTACATATATATATATATATAAATATATATATATAAATATGTATATATACATATATATATGTATATATATACATATATATATATGTGTGTGTGTGTATGTATGTATGTATGTATGTACGTATGTGTGCAATTTTACATACAAGGTTCTTTGTTTGTAAGCATTATATCGCTATTATTCAAGATTAGATCTTCATTATTATTTCTAGATATAATTAAAATAAAATAGACATGTAGAACCCATGTTCCTACTAATGTTTGTATTATTTGGGTATTGGAATGAAAATGG
Organism: Sequoia sempervirens; assembly: GCA_007258455.2. Lineage (NCBI taxonomy): Eukaryota > Viridiplantae > Streptophyta > Pinopsida > Cupressales > Cupressaceae > Sequoia > Sequoia sempervirens. The sequence goes on along the minus strand of VDFB02271358.1, from coordinate 1,131,506,197 downwards.
ATGTTATTTGGAAATGAGTTTTGGCTTGGTTCAATGTTGTATTATTTGGAGAAGTGGTCCGTAGAGTCTCTAGAGGCTAAAGGGAATTTTTTTCATAATAAAAATTCTTTAGAACCATTGTGTTGTTTGTGATACACTAGTATGAGTAAATTGGTCATTTTCCATGCACATTATGTTCACCTTGTGATTGTGTAGAAATTTGTGAGTGGGAAGATTAATGACTTGTTATGTGGGTTGTTTGAGTTTTGGATTTTTTGCAAGTGGCTTGGTATCAGTATCTTTGGTTTGAATGTTGTTAGTAGGGAAGTGGCTTCCAATGGGAGCTGACGCACAAAGGGGCGCTTGGATAACCCATGTGGAAGTTTGGTTAACAAGTGATAACATAAAACAAACTAGGGGGAATGGGTAGCTAAAACATTAACAAGGTAAGTTTATACCTCGCTTAGGCTCAAGTGCTTGTTTAGGCTTGAGCTTAGATGGGAAGGAATGGAATGGAAAATCAACTACCTCATCTCCATGATAGGTAAGTTGATTTCCACATAGTTGGCATGAGGGGCCGAAGATCGGTAGAGGCTACCAGGATAACCCAGGATGGGGGTCAGGGCCTAGGAAGATCTACCTCGATAACCTATGACTAACTATGTGATGAAACTTCCCCTACGACAACCATGTATCACTTTGTCTTTTGTCTTACCTTGATTACTTTTGTACCTCTGGATGTTAGTCTTTATTATTGATATCGTGCTTCACGATCTTGTGTGATATGTCATCCTTGTGATGTCATAGTCCTTTGTCTATTAGTGAAGGTGGGACCCCTTGTTACTTCCTAGCATGAGGGGTGGACCTTTGGGTCCACATGGTTGGGTGGAACATGTTACATTTTCCATTGGGTTCCCCTTCTCTTGTACGTGTTATGGTGACTTCACTTGATCTGAACACTTTTACATTGTGTCTTTTCTTGGGAGTTGCAATCCTTGTATTTTTATTTTATTTTTATTATGTATCATGTATCATGTTGTTGAGCACTCCTCACATGTAACAAGGATGTATTATTGTACAAAATGTATTTGTAAAGCTGAAACTAATGTAACTCCGTTATGAGATGAATATGTATTTATTGATATTGTTCATGCTAAGTGGAATGAATGTATTTAGTTGTTCTTTTAATGTTTAATATATGGACTTATCTCATGGGTTACTTGATTATATGTTATATGTAGTTGTAATGTGTAATTGATGATAGAATTTGGTTTTTATTAAGCTTTATGGTTTAGTTAGTTTTTTCGATGATGGGAATTACGTAATGCAGTCATGCACCCTAGAGGATGTAGGATAGAAATTAAGTTTATGTACAACTTCAATTGTGCAACATTTCATTCTTCATTTTTAGTTGCTTACGTTTTGTCCTCTAGGGTTCTTAGTAGGGATGTTACACATGTTGGCTACAACAATTTTGGGGTTTAGTTTTGTTTTTCTCTAGATGTACTCCACACTTCTTTTCCCCTATGCCTAATTTTCCTCAAAATGAGCTGAGTCTCTTGTTTTAGCTTCATTGTAATTTACCATAGATATGCCTAGTTTTTTTGTTAAGTACGCTTTGTCTGTAGTCGAAGCCGTGCATTTGTTTCTCATCAAGGAATGTATATTAATTAGAGGTATCTTGACTCCATTCCACTCGCCCCAGGCTTGTGAATTGTATTGGAGGTGATAGGTTGCAATTTAATATCTATTTATTGTGAATATTCTCTTATGTCCTCTTGAATTAGTATTGCAAGTGATATGATGGTATTCAATTTTTGTTCTTTTGTGCATGCCTTGCAAACAATTGAATCTTGTGTCAGTATTTTATTTATCTATCTTTGTGTATGGAGATTACTGTATTCGCTTGGAATGTGATATACCATTTTTATCTGTTGAGAATGTTATACTAGAGGCTTGCATACTAGCCATGTGCTCAAACCTTCTTGGCCACTCTTGACATTTGACGTGGGTGATAGTCGTTGTTTGTGGAATTTAACCTTCAATGTTTCCTTGAGCTTATCCTTGGAATTTGATTCAAACCTGATGGTATGGCTATAGTACACCATTCTTAATATGTTTTTCTATTGATAAACATTACATTAAACCTAAGGCAGTCGGTTGTGTAGACTGTTAAATCCTCACAGATTTTACTAGTCGGTTGTGTGAGTTGGATGAGTATATTGGCATTTTGCATTTGTTGAATTGAAGATTGTTGACCATCCAACACATCCTATAATTTCATCGCATTAATAATCAATAATTTTGTGAAGTGCTGAAGAATTCGATTACATGTTAGTTTTGATGGGATTGAATGAAATTTAATATTATTTGATGTATATGCATTTGGCTTGGTAAATCACTTCAAAATTCAATTGAACTTGTCATTCGTTTGGAATTTGATATGAGTTTTTGTGTATTTATATTTCACTATACATTCGATCGTTTTAAGAATTTGATGAATATGACATTCATTTCTTTTTGGTCCATATATATAAGTATATATATATATCTATGTGTGTGTGTGTTTGTTTGTGTATATATATATGCATGTATATGTTTAACTATATGTAACTATATTTTAAACTACAGTTGAAATAGTATTTAGACATAATGTATACATACATATATACATACATATATATATATATATAAGTGTATACCAAATTGTGTGTATATGTTTATATATATGCATATATTTATATATGTGTAGGTATATTTTATATGTATTTTAATGGTGTTAATAAAAGAATATTGCTACCTCTAATATTAATTGATCATGATAGAAAAATAAATGAAACAAAGGAAAAATTTAGAAGAATTGATGTAATCGCATTTAAATAAATGAAAGATTGGTTTATATGGAAAATAGATTATCTTTTGTTAAGATTAATTCTTGGTAATCACATAATGGTTGAATTGTAAATCCACCCTATATCCTTGATTATATTATCAAAATTATTTGTTTATAAAATGTATTAAGGTTACTTTTCAGATATTGGAGTATTATTATTAATATGCAATTGGAGTCCCTTATGTTTAATGGATTTGGGAGTCTTTCAGATGCTTGGGAAAATAGGTTATGGGATGAATTGTTGTGTTTGATCCTTGAGTTGGTTAGCATTATACTTGTGATGTATTGTTGTGGATATTTAACCATGCACTCTTTATTTGTGTTATAGTTGTGTTTGAGAGGGAGATGGTCCATGTGTTGCTCAGGTTATGTACTTTTATGGGTTTCATTTTATGCATTATGGCTTTACCTTGTTGATTTTATTGGGTCTCCTAGTTACTAGTAGGGGGAGTGGCTCTCAATGGGGGCCAGCGCACAAAGTGGCATCCAGGGTAACCCGTGTGGGAGTTTCTTAACTCAATGATAATTTAAAATAAATTAGGAGGTTGGGTAGTTTACACATTAAGCAAGATAAGTAAATGCCTCGCCCATGCCTGTAGTGCTCATTTAGGCTAAGGATGGGTTGAGAAGGCCTAGTTGGAAAGAAAAAAATAATTGTCCTAAAAAATGAAGATTGGTTCCACATGTGTCACCCTATGGGGCCGGTGCCTAGCGAGAGGTTGCCAAGGTAACCATAGATGGGGGCCAATGTCTAGTGAGAGATTGCTAGGGTAACCCATGTTAGGAGCATTCGATGAAACTCTTTCCTCTCTGGAATAGTATTCTCTTGTTTGTTCTCTCCCTTTGGTATGCAATACCCTCTAGTAGAAATGTAAGTTCTTATGTGATGTTAATTTTGTTATAGTGTTAGATTGGATTCCTATTTAGCCTTGTTGTGTTAGTTTGTGGTTTCCCTATTTTTTTTTGTTGTGGGACTTTGTGTTATCTCCTAACATGGGGGGTGGACCTTTGGGTTCCACATGGTTGGGTGGATTGTGCTTATTCCTCCATTGGGTTTCCCTTGATGTTAATCATTCATGTGGTGGCTATTCTTGGTGTTGTGGACTCTTACATTATTCCAAGCTTGAGTGGACTACCTTTCTAATACTTAAATATTGAACTATAATTAGTTGTATCATGTAATGTAATTCTGATGAACTCTCCTCTCATATTCGAGGAAATATTGTTGTACAAGTTGTAATGTTGTAACTGAACTGATGAACTCTCCCTTGTAATGAAAAATGTAAATGATGTTTATTGCATATGTTAGTCAATTGAAATGATCTTGAATTTTGCTATATTGAGGACATGATATGGATAATTCATAGTAGTAGATCATTGAAATGTGATGGATTAAATAAACTTTATATTGTTAGATGAATGTTGTTTAATGAGATGATGGAGATGATTTATTATTTTGGTTAGATTGATTACTAGATAGATAGTAGAGTAGTCATTAGAACCTTAGAGGAATTAGTTGTAGATTACATGCTAGCATATCTTCTACAATCTTAGTATGTTGTAATTCAAAAAAAAAAAAACTATTCCATTTTTATGTGTGTTATCGTGTTGTTCTCTAGGGTTCTATGGTAGGGTGTTACAAATGGTACCAAAGCCCAAGTTCTAACACTAGGTACTCTAGGTATATAGTGGAGCCCATTAGGTTGTCTTAGTTGCATAGACCTTGAAGATTATGTTTCCCCTTTTGTTATCCTTGCCTAATACCCTAAAACTTGTCCTTGGTGGTGCCTATGTAGGAATATTCCTAGAGGTTGAGGCCATGGTCGAGGAAATGGTAGAGGTCATGGAGGTTTCCGTGGGGTCAACCACTAGAGCACCCCATCGTAGAGCTCCCATGAGAGTGATCATGAAGAAGAAAAAAGTTCTCAAAATGATTGGGGAGGTAGAGGTCAGAATCTAAGCCAACTAGAGTTGGAGGGTGCACAGTTGCATCATTTTATTGAGGAGATTCTTTCCCATCTAGGTCCTAGACAGGATGGTGATCAGCTAGAGGTTAGGAAGAGAGAGGTCTCCCAGGAGGAGAGATGTTATAGTAGAGTAGGAGGCTATCTTAGTTGGTCATATGATAGTTTTTTTGAGAGCATGCCCTCCTACTTTTGATGGTACTGGTAATGGTTTAGAGGCAAGAACATGGTTAATTGATCAGAACAAGTGTTTCACCATGCATTGATATGGTAGAAACACCAAGGCTAGGTGTGCTATCATGCACCTTCGAGGTTTTTCTTCCATGTGGTAGCATTTGGAGGAGTAGAAACTACATTTGGATATAGGATAAGTCTCATGGGAGATGTTTCTTGAGAGATTCAAAGCTTGTTTCTTGTCTGATCATTAGAGGTAGCATTGTGCAGATGAGTTCCATGAGCTAAGGTAGATGGCCATGTTAGTTGAGCAGTATGAGCATAGATTTTGTGAGCTTAAGCAATATACTAACATAGGTGATGATGAGGATATGTTGGTGCAACATTTTATCAGGGGTTTGAATGCCCGTATCAATGGGGGTGTTCGTGTGTTTGAGAAAAAAACCATGGAAGTGGCTATAGAGAAGGCTCAGATAGTAGAGGAGAATTTTTCCATGGCACTAAGTGGTCATATGGGTGTACATATTGGTAGTCCACCTCCAATAGGTTTCAGTTCTCAATGTGGCCAGATTCAAGCAACAGGTTCCTCTAAGAGCCACCATGCACCCGCTAAGGGTGGTCAACAACAACACTCTTAGTCAAAACCTAAGAATTCTTAGTCTCAGCATGGTGGTAGGTTTCAGTCTAAGAGGGATTGAAGTTGGCAGTAAAACAATTGCTATCATTCTGATTAGCCAACTTAGAGTTCATAGTCTGTAGTTAGCAGAGGTAGTTTCCAGCAGTCTAGTGCACCCTTAGGTGGTAGGTGTTTTGGAAGAGGGACAAGATGTTTCTCTTGCAGATAACAAGGTCACATAGCTAGAAAGTGTCCCTAGAAGGGCACATCTAGTTTTAGTTAGAGGTTGACAACTTTAGAGCCGATAGTAGGAGATACAGGTAGGTCCCAAAAAGTTTTTGTAGCAGTTCATAACTGCCATGCTGAGCATCAAGGTATAGTGGTGGAGACTACAAGTGTGTTGCAAGGTCATAGTGTTTCTATCCTCTTTGACTTTGGTGCTTCAAATTCTTTTATTTCTTCTTCCATAGTGGCACGATGTGGACTGGTGGCAGTGAAGCAGGATGATAGGTGGTAGGTTGAATTGACCTCCAGAATTGAGATAGTGGTTGAGTCCCTTTTTTATGGTTGTGGATTGACTATTAGTTCTCTTTGTACCACAGTGGAAATTTGTATTATACCCCTTGGGTCTTATGATATTGTGTTGGGAATGGATTGGTTGGATACTCACCAAGTAGTTATTGATTATCGACATAATTCAGTGTTGTGTGTTGATGATTCAGGTAGTGAGGTAGAGGTAGTTGGTGTTCAGAGGCATATTTCCTTATGTATGATCTCTACTATGTAGTTGAAGAGGTGTATGCATTAGGGATTTCAGTTTTTTGTGGTGACAAATAATGATTTAGAGTTAGGGGAGAACCTTGTGGTGTCCCTTGATAGTCATCATATCCTTAGGTAATATGTAGATGTCTTTCCTATTGAGATTCTAGGGATGCCACCTAAGCATGAAATTGATGTCAAGATAGACCTAGTTCCTAGAGCAGAGCCTATTTCCTAAACACCATATCAAATGACCACTCAAGAGCTTAAGGAGCTTCGATTGTAGCTTGAGGAGTTGATGGAAAAAGGGTTTATTTGTCCTAGTGTCTCTCCTTGGGGAGCACCAGTTATTTGTGTGAAGGACGGATCCCTTCAATTCTGCATTGATTATCGACAGTTGAATAAGGTGATGGTGAAGAACAGATATCCATTTCCAAGGATTGACGATCTCTTTGATCAAATCAAGGGAGCTAGGGTGTTTTCAAAAATTGATCTTAAGTCAGGGTATCATCCATTGTGCATCTTTGAGGTAGACATTCATAAGGCTGAATTTTGTGCTTGCTACAGGCACTACGAGTTTACCGTTGTCTCGTTTGGGTTGAAAAATGTGTCATCTACTTTCATGGGTTTGATGAATGGTGTGTTCCGCACTTACCTTGATAGATTTTTCCTAGTATTTCTGGATGACTTTTTGATCTATTCGAGGACTATGGAGTCCCATGAGGAGCATTTGCGGTAGACACTACAGTGTCTAAGGGAGATCCAATTGTATGCAAATATGGAAAAATGTGAGTTCTTCCAGACATAAGTGAAATATTTGGGTTATGTTATTTCTAGTGAGGGCATTTCCATGGATCCTTCAAAGATCCAACCCATTATTGATTGTTCTATGCCCACTAATGTTGTAGAGGTTCATAGTTTTATGGGTTTAGTAGGTTATTACTAATGGTTTTTACAATGTTTTTTGAGGATAGCTCACCCCATCACTTCTCTTTAGTGGAATGGGAAGAAGTTTATTTTGTTAGAGCAGTTTTAGGCAGCTTTTTAGACTCTTAAGAAGAGGTTGACTAGTGCACCTATCTAGGTCATTCTTGATCCTACCGAAGATTTTGTGGCATGTACAGATGCATCTTTGGAGGGTTTAGGAGTAGTGTTGATACAAGATGGTCCTGTGATTGCCTATGAATCTCGCAAAATCAAGGATCGCGAGTTGAACTATCTTACGCATGATCTATAGATAGCCATGGTGGTTCATGCTTTGACAAGATGGAGGCCATTTTTGTTGGGGCATCAGTTTGAGCTACATAGTGATCACCGTAGTTTAGAGTATATTTTCATGTAGCCTAATCTGAATTCTAGGTAGAGACGGTGGATGGAGTTCTTGTGTGAGTAGTATTTTGAGGGGAAATTTATCTAGGGAAAGGAGAATGTGGTCGCAGATGCTCTGAGTCAGCATAGACATGAGCTTTTAGTAGTGTCACTTGGTGTAGATTTGAGGAGTCATATCCTTTCAATGCTTCATGTAGATAGTTTGTATCAGAAGGTGAGGTTTGAGGTTGAGTCAAGCAGAGCTTTGGAGGGTAGATTTGTAGGTTTTTCCCTTGAGTCAGATGGTATTTTGTGGCACTTGGTTCACATTTATTTTCCTTCATTAGGGGGTATTTGTACTTTGATCCTGTCAGAGGCACATCAAGAACCCTATTTAGCTCATCCAGGTGTCAAGAAGTTGCATGTAGACCTCCGTTAGCTGTATTTTTGGGATGTAATGAAGAGGGATATTGCTGATTTTTTATCAAGGTTTTTGGAGTTTCAAAGAGTGAAGGAAAAACATCAACATCATGCAGGTCTTTTGCAGCCCCATCTTGTTCCTAAATGGAAATGGGACATCATCTCATTGGATTTTATTGTTGGTTTTCGAGTGTCTTCTCGTCGACATGACACCATTATGGTCACCATGGACAGGTTGACAAAGGTGGCACACTTCTCTCCTGTTCGATCCTCATACAATGCTTCATCAGTAGCTATAATTTTCATGGAGGATATTGTGAAGTTGCATGGGATTCATCATAGGATTATCTTAGATAGAGATCTATGTTTACTTCATCTCTCTACACATCCTTGCAGAATGCGTTGGGTACTTAGTTGAACTTTAGTTCCTCTTATCATCCAAAGATTGATGGGCAGACCGAGAGGGTTAATTAGGTACTTGAGGATATGCTTCAGATGTATGCTATGGATAAATAGTCTTGATGGGAGGATTACCTATATTTGGTGGAGTTTGCATACAATAATGGATACCACAACTCTATTAGTATGCCTCCTTTTCAGGCATTGTATGGTCATCCTTGTAGAACCCCATTGAGCTGGGATCATCTTGAGGACATAGTAATTCTTGGTCCAAAGATGTTTCAGGAGATGGAGCAATAGATGGTTCGCATTAGGGAGAATTTGGTTGCAGCCCAGGATAGACCGAAGAAATATGTAGATGCTCTGTTAGTTCTCAGTTAGAGACTGGGTATTCTCGTGGGTGCATCCACAAAAGAGTTTGATTCATTATGGAAAAGGCTCTAAGCTCACATTGTGCTTTGTTGTGCCTTTTGAGGTGTTGGAGAGGATTGGTCCTATTGCGTACCATCTTGCTTTGCCACCTAGTCTATGGAACATTCATGTTGTGCTTCACATTTCTATTCTTAGGCCCTATTATCATGATATTTATCATGTTCTTGATTGTAATGCCTTATGGGTAGAGGATGGGAAACTGGGTTTGGAGCCCAAGAGAATTATACAGTACAAGAGACTCACCCTTAGGGTTTGAGATGTTGAGCAGGTGAGGGTCCAGTGGGATCATAATAATGAGTCTTCTGCTACTTGGGATGATGCATCCCAGATGTGGGAATCATACCCTTATTTGTTTGCAGGTTTCTAAGAGTAAGCCTAGTTCTAGGGGGTGAGGATGTATTCCCCCTTAGTTTTTTCTCTGTCATACTGATACTTGTTTGTTTTGGATTAGGACATTATGATACTTTGCTTGATGTTGGATTCACTATTATGATGATAGTTTGATGATACTATTATCACTGATGTTTTATACTTATGCTATGACTAGTATATGGATTTAATGGATTATGTGGATTAATCTTGTTATGTGCATCATGTGATTAACTGATGATTGCTTTTACCTTTTTGTTAGCTTCTAATTATTGTGCATTGATGTATTTTGGTGAACGGGAACCATGTCAAAATACTTGCTTGTGAGTGCCCCGCGACACTACAACTTTCCTCTCATGGTGTGTTTGACTATATGGCTATGTACATGCTCAACTATGTGGTTTGCTGCAGGTTGTAGGTAGTAGGAATTGACTCCACCTAAATTGATAGGTCTGAGTGTGCCTTAAACCCAATGGAAATCATTGATGGAGATAGTATTTGGTCCCTGTTTAGCCATCATCCTTGACAAGGATGAGTATATGTTGTCACACCCTAGTAATGTTCTTCATGTGTGTTTTGGTTCATCTCTATTGTCATGGTCTTGTTTTTGTCCTTGCTACGAGGTCAGGTATTGTTAGGTGTTTTTTCTATTTGATTTAAATTGGGTCGATTAGTGATTTGAATACTTATTACATTAAAATAAACTTATTAAAGTTAAAGTCACTTTTGATAATTGAATAGATGCTTTTATATGATTATGGTTTTGATAAAATAAAATATTATTAATGTTTTTATTTGGTTTAAATAAATTAAAATTACGATTTAATAAAGAAACATAAAATAAATATATAAATTATAGTTTTGTGTAAATAAAAATAAAGAAGTAGTTGATTGTAGTAGATAAATAAAATAAAATAAATAAGGATATGTTTATAAGTAAACATATTGGAAGAGTGGTGGTAAAAATGATAAATGTAAAATTAAATAAAATAATTAAATTAAAGAAAAGTTGCATGTAGCAACATGCGAGGGGAAGTAGTTAATAAATTGGTTAAGTTGCTTAAAGAGAGGGGCTTTCAACAATATCTAGAAAATAAATCTTCTTCCTGTGAATGTTTTTCTAGTTCTTGGAGGGTTTCTTCTGGTTTTGGAGGTTTTTGGATTTTGGATTTCTATAGAGGTTGTTGGGTTTCTGAAGAGTGTTGAAGCTGCAAGCTGGGAGTAAGGAGCTCAACACCAATCTTTAGCTCACTCAGTTGAGTTAATCAGGTTCTCATAATTTCCTTTCTCCCAAATCTAATTCTATTTATAAAAATAATTTTGGATGTTAGTGCTGGGTGAAACAAAGCATTCTTTTGGTTATTAGAATATGAAATTGAAATAAGTAGAATAAAAATTTCATCCCCTGTAGTTTCCAAAGCCTTACCTATAACATAATTTGTCTGGTATGTGTATTGTAATCAATCAATTTCACTTGTTTGGAGGATCTCTGATGTCCTTTCAACAAAACCAATTTGTGCCTTCATTTCTCTTTGCGCTTGCTAGCTACAACAATTTTGGGGTTTTGTTTTGTTTTTATCTTCATGTACACCACACTTCTTTTCCCCTGTGCCGAATTTTCACTAGAATGAGCTGAGACTCTTGTTTAGGTTGTAATACCTCTCATACTATTTAGACTTATTATTTTCTATACTTTAACTGACTATGATGATACTATTGATTTGGTTGGTTTGAAGTTTGATGATGTTGTTATTCCTTTAGTGGATTTTCAGAATTATATTATGATGCAATGATTTAATAAATTATGTCATGAGATGAATTGTTAGTTTAGAAATGTTATCTTATGATCAATTTGGTTAGAAATGTTAGTTCGTCATGGATATTGTAATTGTTAGAATAGATTAGGTGAGAGGACAGTGTAGCATCACTCATGCACGAGTGCCCTGCTACACTGCAATTCCTTCTCACGATAGGATTTGATTATATATATATACATGTGCTACATTTATTTGGATGCAGGAGGAGGAAGAAGTCTCGATTCCACCTGCTTCGGCAGGAGGGCGAGCAAATTTAACCAATGTTGAAAAAGGGAGTAGGTTTGGAAGTGTCCCCAAGTTCATCGTTTGTTGTGAGTCATTGTGTCATGACTGAAGTTTTGTCCTTGTCGTCGTATAGTTAATTGTTGAGTTTTTATTTAATTTATGGTTAGTGTTTAATTAATTAATCTTATTTGATAAGATAATTAATTAAAGTTGTTTTGTTGTTTTGATATAATGGTGAATTGGTAAAATATTAAATTTAAATATTTTGTAAATTTAAAAGTGAATTAGTTAATTAAAAATGTAAATAATTATTTTAAATTAATATTGTTGATAATAATTAAATTAAATGAATATTGATGAGGATAATTAAATATTATCTTTTTATTAAATTAGAAAATCATGTGAGGATAATATCTGAATTAAATAAATTACTTTAATTAAAATTGTAGATAAGTTGTGCTTTTAAAAGCTGGAAAAAGGTCCAATAAGAGAAGAGGATTTTTGAGGAAAGAAAGCAGAAGAGCTTTATTGAATCTTTATTTTGATTTATTATTTTTATGAGGAGATTATTCACACACAGAAGTTTTTGGCTCTGTTGTTTTGGATCAGGAAAAGAAAAAGAAAAGAAAATAATTTTTGTTGGAAACTTCTGGGAAAATAATTGATTTGAAGATAGATAGATTCGAAAAGAGAGCTGCAGGAGGCGATCGAGAAGGAACTGCAGGAGGAATTCGAGAGGAGGTTACATAAGGGATTCTTCTTCAGACAAAGGACTCCAGGTATTCTCCTTTTAAGTTATTAATATTTCATTGTTCTGTAACAAATCTGCTTGCTAGGTTTTCGAAGATTGATTGAATGAAGTTTTGTGATTTGAAAACTTGCTCAGATTAAAACCCTTGGATTACTTGGTAGGAAGACTATAGTAGAATCTTCAATAATTCTTCCATATAATTGTGAAACTTAATGTTGGAATAAAATTATGCGTATTACTGATTGAATTGATTGTCTATTTTATTTTCTATCTCGTATGAAAATCTGAAGGTTCTTATTTCTTTGTCATAAATTTTGTTTAAATATATATGTATCTATTTATAGATTTAAATATATGTTTATATAGAATAAATAAATAAATATATGCTTAATTTATATATATGGATTGTGTTATGTTATAAGTTATATATTATTGCAGACCTTTGCACTGCATGGATATCTGTGATTAGGAGGTATTTTCGAAAAATAAAAATTTATATATAAAAATATTTATATTTATTTTCATCTTGAAATTCGAAATCTACATTGAAAGTTTTAATTAAATTTATGAAATGAAATAAATTATAGAAAAGTTATAAAATATATATATATATATAAATTTTAATACAGGGATGGGTGGTCACCCGAAGCCATAACACCCATGGCCCTGTATTGGGCAGGGCGCAGCCCACCACAACTGCGCACAGCAGCTGAGGCTACTGGCGCAGTGGGGACTGCGGCCTCCCCACAGGGGGAGGTACGTAGTACCTCCACCTGTGTGGAGGTTCGGTCCCTTATGTTTTAATTCGTTTGTTTTTTTTTAATTGTTTTTATTTAATTCGTTTATTTTATTTTATTTTTATTTTATTTATATTTTAAATAAATATATATATATATATATATTTATTTAAAATTATAATTTTTAAAAAGTATGATATTTAATGAATTTTGTAATATATTTTTGGTAAAATGATTTTTATAAAAATATTTTATCTTTAATATATTTTTAATAATTTAATATATGTGTGTGTAGAGTTAAGACTATTTTCATAATAGATTTTATCATTAATAGATGATTTTTCATAGTTTGCATTGTTATAGTTAATCTGGAAAATTAGAATTAAAGTACGTGTTTCTTTTAGTTAATTGAATTTCTTCATCTAATTGGTTCATTGATTCGGTGAAGTTTGTGGTGTAATATAATTGTTCACGGCATTGATTTATGTAGTTGTCTTCTCTCGAGCTCACTCGTTTTATCCAATTGTGATTTCTTTGATTCGAGTTTATGTTTTGTGAGTGAATCCCTGAGTTAGTTATCTTGCTTTAAGGAATATGTTGTATGTTTTGAATTTAATCAAACTTTCTCGAGATATTGATTTATGAAGTTGGTGAAATTTATTGTGCTTGTAGTTTGTTTGGCGTTGATCTATGATTTATGCATGTGTGAGATTATTCATTTAAGTTTAATTTGATTTTCCTTGATTGGGGTTTAGGTTATGTGGGAAACCCTAGAGTTAACTTTTCCAGTTATAGGGACCTAAGTTGTGTTTAAGACTTCTAGAGGTTGGGATATGGTGAGAATAATGTACCCTTGGATGGTACCGTATTGTGAATGTTATTCACGTAATTGTGGGTGAGAAGGTTAAGCCTCGCGTTTGATCCATTGTTGGTTCAATTTTTTTTCCTTGTTGATTCAATCATGTTGTGCTGGATATTTTGTGTTGAGTGTCTAGAGAGAGTGGCTCTAGTGGGGGCCGACACACAAAGGGGTTGTCAGGGTAACCCACGTAGAGTTGTATTAATCAGTGATAACCTAAGTAATAAACCGCGGGTGGGGATTAAACATTGACAAGATAATTGTGACGCCTCGTCCACCTGTTAGTGCTATCACAGACTAAAGGGGACTGAGAAGGCCTTGGTTGGCAAGGTCATTGCCTTGTCTTCACGAAAGGTTAATGACTTCGCATGAGTGACCCTATGGAGCGACACCTTGAGATAGACTGTCAGGAGAACCATAGATGGAGGCGGCACGTTAACTTGGTTGTCTGGAGAATCCATGTAGAGATGGAGGTGGCACCTGGTGATAGGATGTCTGGATAATTCATGATTAAGCCATGCGATGACACTCTCCTCTAACATTCTGTTTGTGTTGATTTACCGAAGTCCTTTGGAAGTGATTTATTGATTTGTCTTTGGTCATTGTTGGAAGTAGTCTTTGATATTATGTTTTGAGTTTCATTGATGTTGTGATTGTGACTTGTTATTATGTTCAGAAGTGATTTGTTGTTGTGCCTTTTGGATTTATCTTTGTTTAGTTTGCTATGTGGTCTTTGATGTTAAGTTGTCTATCTAGAGTTAGTATTGTGTTACCGTTAGTCGTGCTTGGTCGGGGATCCTTCCTTGTCTACTCCCAGCACGGGGGTGGTTGGGTGGAACGTGCTTCGCACCCCATTGGGTTCCCTTTTTGGTCGCAGATGTATCTTTTATTGCAGGGTTTGGCAGATGTTGATGATCCAGTAATTCTTTGTACCAGATGTATGTTATACCTCAAATGTAATGTATTCATTGATGTATTGTCTCCCAAGTGTGTTGGGATGACCTTGTTGTAAATTGTATATGTGGTTATTGAGATGTATGTTTAGACAGTTGTATTTTACTATCATTTGGATGTAATGTATATTCAGGCCATGTATTTATTCAGGAACGATCATTTGTAATAGTTGTGTTATGTCTGTGGTAATATAAATGCTTCATATCTTTATAGTATCTTTCGTTGTCATATGTACTTATGGTATTAATATGGTTATTGTTAATGGATATTTTAAATGATGAAATGGGAATGAATAGATTTACGTAATTGTTTAATTATTGTTATCTTATTATCGTTGTTATGGGTTAATATAGTAATGTCACCTTGTGTACCCCAATGGAATTAGTCGTGCAGCTTAATATATTATTATATTGGAATACTTAAGTAAGTTATTATGTTTTTTTTTAAAAAAAAAAATTGCTCCGTTGTTTTTAGTTCCTTTAGGGTTTGCACGGCGGGGCGTTACATAGGTTTTGTTGTAATTTACCAGATATATGCCTAGTTTTTTCTCAAGTATGCTTTTCTCGTAGTCGAAGACTTGTATTCATTTTTCATCAAAGAATGTATATTAATTAGAGGTATCTTGACTCCATTCCACCCGCCCTAGGCTTGTGAATCATATTGCAGGAATTTAATCTTTGTTCATTGCGAATATTCTCCTGCGTCCTCTTGAATTATTATTGCAGGTGATATGATGGTATTTAATTTATGTTCTTTTGTGCACGCCTTGCAAACAATTGAATCTTTTGTTAGTATTTTATTTATCTATCTTTTTATATGGAGATTACCATATTCACTTGGAATGTGATATACCCTTTTTGTCTATTGAGAATGTTATATGAGAGGCTTGCATACCAGTTGCACACCCAATCCTTCTCAACCACTCTTGTTGCTTGATGTGGGTGATAGTCGTTGTTTGTGGAATTTAACCTTTTGTGTTGCCTTGAGCTTATCCTTGGAATTCAATTCAAAACCGATAGTATGGCCTATAGTACACCATTCTTAATACATTTTTCTGTTGATAAACATTACATTAAACCTAAGGTAGTCAGCTGTGTAGACTACTAAATCCTCAGAGAGTTTACTAGTCAGTTGTGTGAGTTGGATGAGTATACTAGCATTTTGCATTTTTTGAACTGAAGATTGATGGCCATGCAACATGTCTTGTAATTCCCTTGCATTAATAATCAATGGTTTTGTGAAGTGCTGAAGGATTCGATTGCATGTTAGTTTCGATGTGATTGAATGAAATTTAATATTATTTGATGTATATGTGTTCGGCTTGGTAAATCACTTCTTCAAAATTCAATTGAACTCGTCATTCATTTGACATTTGATATGAGTTGCTGTGTATTTTTATTTGGATAGAAATTCAATAGTTTTAAGAATTCGATGAATATGACATTTGTTTCCTTTTGGTTCATATATATATGTATATATATATATGTATATATATGTATATATATATGTATATATGTGTGTGTGTATATATATATATATATATTCATGTATATGTTTAATGATATGTAACTGCATTTTAAATTATAGTTGAAACAGTATTTAGACATAACATGTGCATACATATATATATATATATATATATAAGCATATACCAAGTTACGTGTATATGTTTATATATGTGTAGGTATATTTGTATATGTATTTTAATGGTGTTAATAAAAGAATATTGTTGCCTCTAATATTAATTGATCATGATAGAAAGATAAATGAAACAAAGGAAAAATTTAGAAGAATTGATGTAATTGCATTTAAATAACTGAAAGATTGGTTTATATGGAAAATAGATTGTCTTTTGTTAAGATCAATTCTTGGTAATCACGTAATGGTTGAATTGTAAATACACCATGTATCCTTGATTATGTTATCGAAATTGTTAGTTTATAAAATGTATTATGGTTGCTTGTTGGATACTGGAGTATTATTGATAATATACAGGTGTAGTCCCTTGTGTTTAATGGATTTGGAAGTCTTCCAGAGGCTTGTGAAAATAGGTTATGGGCTGAATTGTTGTTTTTGATCCTTGTGTTGGTTAGCATTATACTTGCAATGTATTGTTGTGGGTCTTTAGTCATGCACTCTTTATTTGTATTAAAATTATGTTTGAGAGTGATATGGTCCATGCCTTGCTCAGGTTATGTACTTTCATAAGTTTTGTTTTGTGCATGATGGCTTTACCCCATTGATTTCATTGGGTCTCCTAGCTACTAGTAGGGGGAGTGGCTCTCAATGGGGGTTAATGAAAAAAGTGGCATCTAGGGTAACCCATGTGGGAGTTTCTTAACTCGGTGGTAACTTAAAATGAATTAGGGGGATGGGTAGTTTACACATTAATCAAGATAAATGAATGCCTTGCCCATGCCTGTAGAGTTTATTTAGGCTTAGGATGGGTTGAGAAGGCTTGGTTGGCAAGACCAACTTTCTTATCCTCACGAAAGGAAGATTGGTTCCACATGTGTCACCCTATGGGGATGGTTCCTAGTGAGAGGCTGCTAGGGTAACCATAGATGGGGGTTGGTGTCTAGTGAGAGACTGCTAGGATAACCCATGTTAGGACCATGTGATGAAGCTCTTCCCTTTGTAGACTAGTATTCTCTTGTTTGTTCTCTCCCTTTGGTATATGATACCCTCTAGAAGCAATGTATGTTCTTATGTGATGTTAATATTGTTATAGTGTCAGTTTGTGGTTTCCTTATTTGTTGTTGTTGTGGGACCTTGTGTTATCTCCTAGCGTGGGAGGTGGGATTTTGGGTTCCACATGGTGAGGTGGATTGTGTTTATTCCTCCATTGGGTTTCCCTTACTGTCGATCATTTGTGTGGAAAATATTCTTGGTTTTGTGGTCTATTGCATTATTCCAAGCTCGAGTGGACTACATTTTTCATACTTCCATTGAATTGCAATCAGTTGTATCATGTAATGTATTTATGATGTACAATTCTCTCATATTCGAGGAAACACTGTTGTACAAGTTGTAATGTTGTAACTGAATTGATGAACTTTCTCTTGTAATAAAAAATGTAAATGATGTTTATTGTGTATGTTAGTTAATTGAAATGATCTTGAATGTTGTTATATTAAAGACATGATATGGATAATTCATAGTGGTAGATCATTGAAATGTGATGGATTAAATAAAATTTATATTGTTAGATGAATCTTGTTTAATGAGATGATGGAGATGATTTATTATTTTGGTTAGATTGATTATTAGATAGATAGTAGCATATTCAAGGAACCTGTTGGTGATTTTTCTAGCAGAACCAAACAATCATCTAAGAAGTAGCCAATTCCCATGATGAAGAACTACTAGGTTAGTGGCCAACATAATGAGCATAAGACTTTAAGGTTTGTACTCCATCAATTTAGGCTCTGTGAAACCTAGGAGGATAATCCCAATTGTGTTTTCAGACACTGTATTCAATGAGTAACACATTTATACACAGATTGATTCCTACTTACTACAAAAAAAGTTTATTTCATCAAAGATTTGGCAGACTTTCAAGTGAGCAACTATTTATTTGCTAGGAATTGGGGATAATTCCCTTATACTATCCTTGGAAAGATTTTTTAATTGAATATTGTCTTAAGTCTAGGGTCAAGAACACTATCTGTTCATTCTACGTAAGATTTTCTAACAAAATGACTAGTGTCTCATCGATTGGAGCAATAGAGTCAAGTACATGAGGATTAGTAATTTACAAATTACTCACTTAAGGAAGAAACAAACTATCTTTGTATTGCTTTGCATTTACGAAAAATAACTGTGTAAGAAACATTTACTTCTTAGAAATCCTAAGCCATGCCTTACAAAGTTTATAACCCTATTCAAGCATTTTAATTAATTCCTTGAATTAAAGTTGAAAACAACGTAATACATTCAAATGAAATATTTGAAGACAAATGATAACACCATTAGTATTTATCATTCATAACTTATAAGAAACATACATAGGAGAGTATCTGCTTCCAAATTAATATTTTCTCTGATATAAGTAATTTCTATAAAACTTATTTAATATCACTACATACATGATCTCACATCCAAGACAACTTATTGGTCTATTTCTAGTATTCTATTCTAAGTACCTTTTCCTAAACTTAGTTTTTTACCTAGAACCCTATTTCCACTTCAGAATTTGACCCCTATAATAAGCCCTAAAATCCCTTTTATAGAATAAGGAACCAATAGGAATTAGTCTTAATTACATTTATATTTCATTTCATTTCTACAAGAAATGAAGATATTCTTAGTTTGTTACATGCAATCATTTGAGGAAAATGGAAGAGTAAAAGACCACATTCCATATTCCTTGAATGAAGGCACACCAGCTCCTCAAAAGGTAGAGTTTGTTGTTACCATGTTGAATCCTCATCCTTGTTGACCAAAGAAGATTCTCCAATAGCATCTCCAACACAAACTTGTATGTTTTCTGAAAAAATATACATGATGCCAAGGTTAACTTGTCTATCACTTCTCCTACATACCAGCCCAAAAGCATTCCACCTCATGACATGAAACAAGAAATCACATGAGTGTTGAATAGGAAAATCCTAAAAGAAAGGGCGTGGTTTCATCAAAAACAAAAATAGGGTGCAATCATCACTCTGAGTCATTTACCTCAGAGGATATTCACCCATGTTTTTCTCATGGTGGGACTGGAAAAATTGTCACCACCTCCTTGTCATAATTCACTGATAGTACTAAGGAGAGGGGATAATAATCACCCTCTGTATCAGTTTCACCCTCATTGTCTGAAGGGTTATTAGAAACCTTACATGGAGAATTGAACTCCTTCGTATAGGACTTATAGTTCTCACTCTCTCTCCTTGCCTTCTTTTTATATTTCACCATCCTTTTCTCTCTGTGTTTGACTAATTCTTTTGAAACTATCTGCTCTTGTGGATGGTAATTTTCCTTGGTACTATACTCCTTGAATTTACTGAATCCTATTCTTCTTTATGGCATATTAGGAGCTCCATATATTCCACTTTCATTCTCAAGATTTTCCTCAGACTCAAATAAACTCAGCTTCTTAGAATCCCTAATCATTATGGCAGACCTACTTGCCTAGAAAGCCTACAAAATTCTCAAGAGAATTCAATTCCCACACACTTCTTTATCACCATTCGACCCTCATTCATTGAAAAATGAATAATGACAAAGAAGATCAACAAGAAATCTATATTAAATGGAAATTTGAAGCATTCAAAATTAATGACTTAAAAATTCCTCATGCGAGTGAGTTGATAACTTAACTACTCGGTATTGAATTTAAGCCATTGATGTTAAAACATTTAAAAATTCATCCATGGTGATTTGAGCCTTGTTTTTTATGTCCTTAGCAACTTGCTAATAGAAAACAACGATTCCAACTCAAGTGTTGTGATCTATCAATCAACATGTATTTCCAATCTAATCGGTGCTTTCATTAATATCGGCAAGGTACATAAGACTAGTTTTTTCTTAGAGGGAAACTTTCTCTATACACTTCATCACTTCATTGCTAAAACTCCCCAAATTTTGATGAAATTATTTATGTGGTGATCTTCATTCCATTGGATTATCTTGCTTTCAAAATTTATCAATGGTTCCTTAGTCCTCTCGTTGCTTTCCTTTTTGCTTTATGCTAAATCTTCAGGATTTTACCATGTTGCCCATTCCATGTAGTAACCATCACTTGTCACTAATTTACTTTATCTTTGCCCCGCTCTATCAATGATGTAGACATCCTTGCAATGATCTTTATCCCCTAGTTTTGTGGCTTGACCTTTGGTCACAGTCATCCTTCTATTGCACATTGCTAATTCAAACCTTGCATTGAGGCTTCTATCTGTGACAAGATATGTTGTGATAGCACTAGCTTTGGACACATACAACCTGCATAAAAAAAATGGCATGAAAGAGATTGCTCATAGGATCATATCACATTTAGCAAAAGAAAACCATTTTATAGGACACCCTTCACTTATCACTAATTCAAAACTCAAGTTCTAAAATAAATCCGCAATGAGCGATGAGTAGTATAACATAAGGCTTTTGTTCATCAATAATTCTCCTCATATGTTTTGCAAGCAATTAATGATGAGAAGATTTAAAAAATTTATAAGGTCCATCGCATATTGTTGATGTGAGAATTTATGTTCATAACATATCCGTGATCAAGCAATATATAGGAAATCTCATCACATCACTCATCACATTTCCAAGTTTATCTTTTTATTGGCATCCGTGATGAGTGATAAGAACATAAATCTAGAAGCATCACTCATCACTATTACAAAATTGAAAGATCAAAAGCTATTAGCGATGAGAGACGTTAAAGGAAAACATCATTCCATCGCTCGTCACTAATTGAAGGTGTGAACCTATGAATGAATCAGCGATGAGCAATACAACTAGAAGGGCCATTGGGATTTAAGTGAAACTTTTAAGCAAATGTTCATTAGGCGTTCTTAATGAAGGGGACTTCCTAGGATAATAATTGACTTGAAAATTTCTAAGTCACGAAATGAAAATGATGTAAAGTCCAAAAGATCCTTAATTTTATAAAATAGAAATGTCTGAACTTAGGCTTGAAGGACTGGTTACCAAGTGACAATGAATGATCAAAGATGCATTAAAATAACTAGCAATGGGTAATAGGGAGTTAATGGCCAAATAGAACCCTGTAAGCCTTTGTAGATAGCAACCCTTAAACTCTATAGATAACACCCTACATCTGAATGCAAGAAAGGTTTAAGATGGAACAAAAAAAATTTAGGGTTCCATTAGTGGCTTTGACTAGGGACGTATGCGTCTTACAGGCATGGCAAGATTCTAGAATTTTTAGTTGAAGTAGACTAGGCACAAGAACATAACCAAAGAAACAACATATGTACAAGATTTACACAGGTTAAAAAAAACTTGAAAATGGGGGCCCAATCTCCACCTGACCAAAATATGAAGATTTCCCAGAGATGCAAATTGAAGTATGCACCATTCAACCTAACTAGGATTTACCTTTTGATTGGTGGCTCTAGGCCACCAAAACCCTAGGAAAGTTTCTACCTTTGTCAAAAACCAGCTTCCTAAAAGAACATTTGTCTTTCCATCCATATTTGGCCTTGCTGTACCTCTGTAGTAAGAGCAATTTCAATCCTATCAAAACAAATGTTAAGTCTCTTTTGAATAAGTGAGAGTATACCTAGTCACAATTATTGCTATCAACATCTTGTTGGAACTGTAAAAATTTGGTGTTGTTACATTGGTTTTCATTCATCAATTTCCAGTTTTGATCCTACCATATGCATATTTCACCCATTCTTGCCATATTGTCCTAGTGAATCCATTGGGTCATGCATATTTTTCATTCTTGGTCATATCAGTATAGGTCTCCCATTGTCTCCCGACCCACCGTGTATTTATGCTAATATCTTCGATTTTAGGTGTTTCGGTGTGACAGCAGTGAGGTCTCCCCAATCCATTTTTCTCTTGGCAAACATCTATTGCCTATCGGCAAGATGTTTCTCTTGTGTTGGCGACAACAGAGACATCTATCGGCGTGTGTTATGGCTATCGGGATAGGGTCTCACCAAATTCAACGTGTCTCCCTGACTTGTGCTTGGAACGGTTTATCGGCGGGAGTCAGGTCTTCGCTGAGGGGTCTTGGCGATGTGCGCATGTTTCATCGACAAAGCATAGGGTTCTTTCAAGTGGCTTTCGGCATAGGTCTTGCTCTGTCTCAGCGACGCGGGGATGATTGGATTCTTTTTGGTAAGGTATTGTTATATACAGGAGGTCCCCTCGACATCGATTTGTCTTGTCGATAGCTCGAGGAGTATTCTTTTTGGTGAGAGGATCTTGTGGTCCTGGCGAAGTTGAATACTATAAAGTAGCTTTGTGCGACCTATGTGTTTCGGTGTACGGTCTTGGCGAGGAGCCTCGGGTCTTGCTGAATGGAGTGCAGTGTTGGTGTTATCGGCAGGACATTTGGGTGGTCACAACAACATAAAGTTACATGATGACCTTCGGTGAAAGACATGGTAATCAGTATTGGGTTTCCCCGATACCTGTAGGCTATAGCAAAGTGGATAGAATAAAGTATGTAGCTCGTGGGAGATTTCTTTTGTCTTGGAAACTTGGGTATATTGACTGCCTCTCGGCCTAACATGTTGATCTCGGTATGTGGTCTCCCCGATCCCATAGGGTTACAGCGAAGGAACATAGGAAAATTTTGTGACTTCGGTGTGACGGACAGGTTGTCTTGGTGACCCGAAATGATTTTTGCTCTCGGTGAAACTTAAAATGATCTGTGTAGCCTCTCACCGACAGCACGAGGCTATAGCGAAGTAAAAAAGAACAAAGGGATGCCTCTTGTCTTCGGAATAACATTTGCTTGGTCACAATGACATGAAATCTGGGGGAGCCTTCGGTGGAGCATTGTGTAGTCTATGTGATATCTCGTCGACCTGGATGAGCTACGGCGAACGTGAGCACAATGGATGTGGGAGGGTAGCGTTTGAATTGCCTTCGGCAGGACTATATGGATGTCTCGTCGACTGTTCACTGGTGAAAATAGAATTTTAGTGTGCTTGGCCGACATGAATCTACTTTGATGACTTTTGCAGGCTGACATATTTTTGAACCCAAATCTTGTGGAAGGCCGACATGATGTTTTATTTTGATATTTTTCTCATGCTGGTGTATAAATAAGCTTGTTGTAGTTGTTAATAAGGACCAGACATTTTTTTTTCGATACACTACAAATAGATACAGTAGAATGAAAACTATCAGACCAGAGGCTATTATTGCATGATTTCACAATGGATGTATTTATGAGATTCAGTTGATGTTTCTGCATTTCTCTGGTGTCAATTATCTGTGGAATTGAAATGAAAAATATTGCTAAGTTGTCTCCACGAATGATTTTTCTAGTTATTTAAATTGACATAACAAGTTTATGTTCATTTTATCAATACACATTTGTTGTATTTGTGTGATTAATCAACTGGTTCTTCCAAGCATAGATTAAATTATTTTATTGATCACAGTAATCAGAGAAATTCATTCTGGATTATTGAAAGTAGAACTTAGTAGTCACATTATTGCATGTTTATCAAGTTGTAAACAAAACATATGCCAGATAATTTGTGTCTTCTCCAGAAAGTGTTGATTATCTTGATCTCATTTGACTCCGCATACCCAACAAGGCACAAGTCTCTGCACTTCATCATTATAAATTCATTCAGTTTCTTTTATTTGAGTATCTAGGACTTAGATCAGATTACTGTCGCAATTTTTAAGTTAGATATCATCTGTTCACTCCCATGTGCCATTGTGAACAAGTGTTGTAAGAGGATTGATTGCAAGTTAAGTCTACATTATTCAGAGAGGTACACCCGCCTTGGTTTTGTAGCACCTAAAGAGTAGAAGGTTTAATTGTTGTCAAACCTTGTCCTATTACCCTAAAACGTTGTGAAAGCTTGGCAACCTTTTGTGGTTTAAACCTGCGTTTTTGAGAGCTAACACATCTCTCACAAGCCTTTTGATTATAACATAGCCAGTGTAATCCCTATCATTTTGTGTTATATAATCAGTCATAAACTAAAGAATTTTATCATCACATGACACATATGTGTTATTTTTGTAACATAAAACATGTTCATATTGAAAATAACATTCCTTGTTATTTAGCACATTATCATGCTCCATAAAAATACCTTCCAACTGAATTGGGAATTGAAAGTGTTCATACTCTTCTAAGCAGTTGGAATCATGGTACTCAACCTTGTCTGCAACATCTGTATCAAATGTAAAACAATCATAGGTAATTCCTCCAAGGAGCCTATCAAGGTATTGCTCTGTTTGCTCAGGGCAACACTTTAACTCTATTTTTGACACATCATCAGAATCCTCAACAAAGAGTGGATTATATCTGCACCAATAAGGATCATCATTTCTTATCTCTAATGAAGATGGAGGCTCCTTAAATAAGGGATTTTCCCTTACATTCATTTTTGACATAAGACCCTCAACTTTCTCAACATGGAGGTCTAATTCCTTCAAGTCATTACTGCTTCCTAAATCATTGTAATCACTAGAAGAATAGGTAGACGCATTTTCAAATGCACTTACATCATTATCAACAAATTTCTCATTTGTAATAAATGATTCCATCTCTACTTGATGAGAAAAATCACAATCAATAGAAAATTTCCATACCCTATGCCATGATTATTACTACAACAAGAAGACTCATCAATTTTGCAATTATGTTCAGAATTATCTGACTGAATGCTCAGTCTTATCTCATCCTTAGGAACATAAGTAATGGATTTTTCAATAGTATTTAAACCACACCTTTTATTTTCTTCACATATATTTTCATCCTTTTCTATGTTCTCTTCCTCTTTATATGAAAACTCACTACTCGAATCATATAAAGCAGCCAAGTTATTATCATTGTAAGTTGAAAACATGATGGTTTCTTGATGATGTGTTTGGGTCTTGATGAGGTTGGTATTATAGAATGTTGTGCAAGATGAAACAATAGGGGTGTCAATGTTCTTACATTCATTTTTGACTTTTGGTTTACACCCTTTATCAACATTTGGTGTTCTATGGCAGTAAACACTTATATTCAAATGACTCCTTTGCATTCCATATTTCAAGTTGTTTTCAATGTTCATGGATATCCCATAGGCCTGATGTAAGGTTTTAGGATCTATATCTCTCAGTAGATAGCTCATATCATTATCAAAAGCTCCCAAATAAACAACCAAACATACTGTATCACTTAGTTCCAAAACATCAGGAATGCCCCTTAATGTTTTAGCAAATCTTCGGTGAAATGAACTTTTTTTGTAGTAAGTAGGAATCAATCTATGTATAAATGTGTTACTAATTGAATACAGTGTCTAAAAACAAAATTGGGATTACCCTCTTAGGTTTCACAGAGCCTTAAGTGAAGGAGTACAAATCTTAAAGTCTTATGCTCATTGTGTTGGCCACTAACCTAGTAGTTCTTCATCATAGGAGTTGGCTAATTCTTAGAGGATTGTTTGGTTTTTCTAGAAAAATCACCAATAGAACCTTAGAGGACTTAGTTGTAGATTAAATGCTAGCATATGTTCTACAATATTAGTATGTTGCAATTCAAAAAAAAAAAAAATCCATTTTTATGTGTATTAGCGTGTTGTCTACTAGGGTTCTATAGTAGGGCATTACAAGACTTAACAACTTGATGAAATTAGACTTACATATACAAATTGGGGGGATACAATTTATCCGTAATGCTTCACTATAAGAAAAATAGAGAATTTGATGACAACCAACTAACTTCATTACAACAAAATTGACCATTATTAAATCACAACTAGGATGATTATTGTTTGACCACAATAAGGTCAATGTCTTAGGATACAACTGAGCCTAGAGGCTTACTCTCCACCTAGCAATTGGTACAACCAATATAGTAAATATTATAAATTTTTCATTATTCATTTATATTAATTCAAGTAGTATTCCTATCACTATATTTTAATTACAATAACAACACATGATCACATGCACATTATAAACATTACTAATCCCAACATAAACATATACCTTCTCAAACACTTCTTCAAATCTATTTTTACTCTAATAAAATTTACCTTCTCAACTATCTACCACAACTCCATGCTCAATGTTCATAGTTTCAATAGCCTTTATCTAAAGATTTATATCTATACTTATAATTATTAAACTCCTCAAATTTCATTGGCCAATTTGGCACATTAACTCTTAATCTTACACCAATATTTTTAACTTTTTTCATAACATTCCTTGAACTTTTTATGCCATACAAAATCTTGGGTTCTACTAATTGGCTACCCACTTGATTTTTTCTATGTTAGCAACACCACCCCCCTCTTTGAATCTCACAAATTAAGAATTTGGATTTCTACCATTTTCCTCCATTCACCACATTATTTCTTATTGATCATGACAACCTTCCTAGAGTCTTTTCTTTCCATGAATTTTTTTTATCTAAAATTATGGTCTATTAAAGTCTAATAGGAAATATAGTTCCTCTTATTGCTATTGTGATAAAAACTTTTCCTATTGATTTCTTCTTTTGCTATTTCATTTATACATTTGCACTAGATGCAAATAGAATCTATATGAAATAAAATACTCCCTTTTACAAGGTTTGACTTTATCCTCACAATAATTTTTTTGTACCCTCAAACCAAATATTCAATGGATTATGTTTCCTATTATAATTTGAGAAACAATAATCCTAAATATATAATTCATTGAATAAAAATTAGCATAAAATATTTAATTTAAGATCAATAATTTTGAAAATATTAATCCAATTCATTTTTATGATTAACATTAAGTTACATAAACAATTATCTAAAAGAATTTACCCAAAATCATTATTCTAAGTAAAATTTAGAGTAGAATTCTAGTCCAAATAAATATTATCCTAAAATTCTACTCTAGTATAATTCTTATTAATATTTATTATATGTTTATAAAAGAATCATCTTTATAAATCATATAATAAGATAAAATCTATGATAATTTATCAAACATGAATAATATAAATAAAATAATCGATATTATTATCCTTTTTTGTTTTATAATAAGGTCCTTAATATTTTACCTTAACACTAGCTTTAGTCAAATTGGGATACTATTGGGTATTATAAAATAATTAGAATTGAATGAGCATCTAGGTATTTTTGTCCTCTCTCACACTTAAATCTAATTTATCTTGGGTGGAAGCAAGAAGTTGGGTCCACAATTAGAGGAAGCATTAGGATAAAATCCTAATAAGAATGGGCATTCATTTAAAAAAATGGGTACCCATTTTAAAAAAAGGGATAGTCATTTTTTCTAAATGGGTACTCATTCTAAAACAAGTACCAATTTCTTTTAAGTACTATCTATTTCTAATTACATCATATTCCTACTACTTTTTAGAATAAATATGCATTTTAGAGTAGTACACATTTCATAAAATTTGAAATTTGAAACTCATGGCTTTGCTTTTGTCTTAGGCTTGGAAATCCACCCCTTAGCCTTGGACCTACAAGTACAATTCCATGAAAACAAGAGGAAAAAAATGACTTTAACAATATGGTTGATGAGTTTTTTAATTATTTTTTCATGAAATTAAAACCCATTATATATGATGATGTCTAGTTTTCAAAAAGTATTTTTAATAGTTGAATTTTTCTCTATTTATTAATTAATTTGAGGAAACTAGTCCATAAACTTGAAATTGTTAGAAATATGAAATAGATTGATAACCCAAGGAATTTTATAAGAAATTACAAGCTATATAAACTGGAAAAACATAAACAATGCAAACTAGTGACTCTAAGAGATATGCAATGTTAGAATGATAAAATTACATTAAGAGTGAAAGGAATCCAGTTATGCAAAAACACACCATATGCCAATATAACACATGAGAGATTGGAAAAAAAATTCAAACCCTTTAACTATTTGAACAACAAAAAATATTGCACATATAAATTTAACTAAGCAATTAAATGAAGAAACCAAAACACACAGGTTTTACATGGGAAAACCCTTTTGTGAAAAAACCCACATTCAACACCCAACTCAATTGTATTATTTGGTACAAATGGATTACAATAAAGTAATAGATCTTATGCTCTTTAGGAGTTGTGAACACCATATTCAAAATTCAAACTAATTCTCACAACATAACAATAGCTCAAGAAATAATTAACCTATCATACAAAATAAACTAACACAAGAAGTATATATAGATGAGAAAGGTAGGCACCCAAAAAGGAATCTCCTATCTTCTTCAAATCCAATATCTACAAATGCTCAAAAGAATGAGATTTAAAATCAACTTGCTAAATCAAAATAACATTATCCTCATCTTAAGCATCCATATCTAGACCATATCTTATCCATATCCTAGGTGCCTAAAGTAGATAAATCCAAAATCCTACTTTATTCCTCTCTAGTCTAATATAGTAACTACTAACCAAGACTCTCAAGTGAATATAGGAACTTTCCAAAATAGTTTTTCACCAATATGGAAAAATGTGACATCACCCCCCTATAAAATATGACCTCTTAAAGTGGGCCCCAACTTCCTAAAAATAGAAATCTTTCCATATGTCTTCACCTACCATGTAGGATGTCATCTCAACAATGGGAACCACAAAGTGAGTGAAAACTTAGAAAGTTTAATATGTTAGGGTAAATTAATATGCACCTAATAATCAATTAATTAATGTTAGGAATCAAAGGTTGAGATGCCTTTATCACAACATACTCCCACTTGTTAAAGAAATGTCAAGAGTCTACTACAATAAATTACTTAGGGTCTCAAGTCCCATGGAACTGGAACATAATTTTAAATTATTTGTGCTCTCTAAATTTGTTAGAGCATCTGCAACATTCATAAAAGTATCAAATCTCCAACTTCACACTTTCATCTTCTACCATGTCACAAAAAAAAAAAAACATTGATGTGCTTTATTCTCGCATGGAAAGTAGGATTCTTTGCTAAGAAAATGACACTCTAACTATCACAAAAAATAGTAATCTAACTTGCATAAAAACCAGTATCAAAACATAATTAAGGAAAATGACTTCCTTACAAGCATAAGTAACTGCCATGTACACTTATTTTGTAGTGGAAAAAAATTACATCCTATCACTTACTCATCCAGCTTATATCACCACTAAACATCATGAAAACATATCCATTGGTAGATCTTTTTCTATCAATATTACTTTTCCCAATTTGAATCCACATATCCATGAATATTTATAGAATGCTAAGTTCCAATAAGATAACCATGAAAACATAAGGAATACTCAGAAGTACCTCATAAATTCCTAAACACTCTCTTCATCACATCCGGATGTACTCATCCAAAATTAGCCATATATCGAATAAGGAATCCCATTGATTTTGAAATGTCTAGCCTCATATAGACCATAACATACATAAGATTTCCAATTGCACTAAAAATGGTAGTATGGTCATGTCCTCTATCTTGAAAGGATATTTGGACAATCCTCCATAGAAATATTCATCCCCAAGATCATATGAACAACTCATTGTCTATAATTTTCCACGTTGAATCTCTTGAACACTGAGTTCACACACTTTCTATAGCCTAACCAAAGCTTTTTTATAGTTCTTTCTTTTGATCTCAATCCCCAAAATATACCTCACTGCATCTAGATCCTTCATTTTGAACTATGTTGACAACTGAGACTTCAAATCTAAAAACATACTTTTAACATTCATAAGAAATAACATATCATCTATGTATAATGAAATTATGAGAATACTGGTGGAACCTTTCAAAAAAAATTGAGTTGGCCTTTGGTGGTGTAGACATGGAAAATGTACTGATTGACTTCAGCTCCTTTAATTAAATAAATAAAAAGTCCTTATTTAATTAATCCTTTTATCATATTTGATTTAAATCAACCCATAAATCTAAATCAAATATGTCACATCCCCTAATCTCTCAATTAAATTAATTGATCCTAATTAATTTAATCCTAATGCAAGTCCCATCCTCTAGCTTTTTCCACTTGCACATGAAAATAGATTTAATTCATTTATTAAATCCCTATTTTCTCTCAACATGGCATAATAAATAATATTCCTTCAAATTTAAATTCAAATCCAAGTGGAATTTGTCCTTCCAAAAAGGTATTTATTTCATCTTACATGTCCTTTTGCATTGAGCCAAGTGGCCATTACTCCATTTGACTCTCCCTCCACCTTGTCATTTCACCATTTTCAAATTTGAAATTTATGCATTTATGGGCACATTCATCAAAATGTGGACATCCTCCATCCATTCACATCTTGACAAGTGGCACCTTGCCATTGGTTGAATTTTAGTCCCACATTGCTTTATTTTGGGCATTTCTCCAACTTGACATTCTATAAAGAAGAGGTTTCTCTCCTCATTTCATCATCCACAATTTGAGAAAAGTTATTATACTAAAATCCATAGCAATCTATCATCAATTTCATCCAAGCATAGATAGGCTTTTTGCAGATTTTCAACATGGAGCTCCATTGAAGTTATTACCAAAAGCATGCATCCTTCATCAATCATCTTCATCACATCATTGGAGTTGGGAAATGACCAATTTTCACATCAAATTGGCACCAATTCCCCCATGGGATCAAGAGTTTGCATTGCTTTCAATAGGATTTAGCTTACTTTCTTGTTCTTTCATTTTATTCTTGTTTTCTTTCCTATTTGGAGCTTTGCTAATGGATTCCATGGGGAATCCTTGTTCTTACTTGCATATGATCTTCTAATATGTTCCTTCATTATTTTTTGCGGGTATATGGATTGTTGTTCTACATTTGGCGCTAGAAGGAGGGAAATCTTGAAAATCTAATCATGTTTTTGCACTAAATTTCATGTTTTCTTTGCTATTTTTATGTCTATAGAAAAATCCACCATTGGAAGCTCAACTTCACTATTTAGCACCATCGAGAACTCAATGTCGCTATATTGAACCGCTACAAACTTCAAACTCTGACGCCACACATTTCTTGCCCAGAATTCAAATTTTCAGACAACACCGCCAAATCTTTCCAACTCACTAGAATCTTTTTAAAGTCCAAATTGCACCGCTGACCTGAATAGTGATGCCTTCATGCTCACTAGTTTGGCTACAGAGCAATGTTGATTGGTAAGTGATGCTATACAACACCGCTGTTAAGTTCAAACTATGACACCTGCATGGGTTGCACTGCTGGAGGGAAGTAGAAAGTAAAAAATTATTTGTCACATGCCTTTTATCATATTCTGGTTATTTGGTCTATTTTCTACTTTCTTGACCTCTGATTTTGCAGAACCTAACTAATTTTCTTGTAAGTTGGATTGATCAAAGGCGAAGAGGAAAAGAAGTATGATGACCTCATTTCATGATACCAAGTGTTTTTGAACACTCTAGTTTTTTTTAACACTCTTAGAAGATTCACTAATCCTCTTGAAGAAATTTTGTTATCTTCCATGCTTTGGGATTTACTAGTTTTCATTTTGGGCTCTAAAAAGAACTCTTTAAATTCTTGTTACAAAAGAGCTTAAAATGAACATTAGGAATCAAACTTACTAGAGTTTGTTTTGGATTTAATAAATGAACAAAGCAAATTATCACACTTATTTTGGTGCTTAAAAATAAGTCATTATTGCTTTGTGGGATTAAAAAGAACATGTGCTACTTTGTTTTGTGATTGCTTACTCAAAATAACACCATTGAAAAGATGTATGCGCTTCTCTCACACCTCACAATGATCTTGGGAATCAAAAGGATTTCTGGTGATCTTAGGTTGGGATAAAGTAGTTTCCTCCACACTTCATTTTGGGCTATAAAATTGAACAAAAAAATTGTGTGAGTGTGAGTAGGAATATTGCATGTGTTCTCCCTTTATTTCTAAAAAAAGTTTGATCAAACTATGAATATGTTCTTTCGCTATTGTTTATCTTAGAGGGCCTACCTTGTGGGAAAAAGTACTCACCCAAGGAAACAACCCAACCGGTAACACTCTAAAGCCAAGAGTATTTCCAACCGGGATATAAAAGTGGGTACTGGAACAAAGGCTAGTATCACATGGTTGGCTTCAATGAGAAGGGAAGCAATGGTCTTTCACCACATTGGGTCAGCTCCTACAAACTAAAAGTTTGAATTAAAACCCTTGTTTTAGAAAGGCCAAAATCCCTATCTATTTGTTGGTGCAAGAATAGTCATTCTGAAGCCGCCCCACTCTTTTATGGCTTTTAGTAGAAATGGAAAGTATGCCATGGGAATTTGATTGGTACTAATGCTTGGCTGCCCTAAGAAGTGAGTGCCATAGAGGGGAGCTAGTGGGGTCAAGCATCTAACCATTTGCTAAAAATAAGCGTAGCTGGACTTGTCCAAGTGGAGAATCAACAAAATAGTCTTTCATATCCATAGGATTATGCATGTTCTTGGTTACAAAAAACTTTGTTTGTTCGAAAACATTTGGAAACAAACATTTAACATTGTCATCAAAACTTCAAACCCTTTAGGAAGCAAATACAATTGACCAAATCCATGTGTTATTGCTTGCCCTTTGGATTTTATCCTTAGAGGTTTCTAAACACTTGGATTATATCTCAATTTTCTTACTAAAGTTAACAATAGGTACCCCTTGCCTTGATTTCATCAAAGTTCGACATGATATACCTTGTGGAATGAGAAGAAGTTAAGACATTGTACATCTAGTTTGGAAAACTTAAACAAAGAAGTGTTTGTGGTAAAAAAAAAAGTCATTAAGAAAAGACTAAAAACAATTGGACCCTACACATGTGTCCCCAATGATTTCACGCAAAATCAAGATCAAGAAACCGAAGGAAAAATATCTTAGTTCAAAAGATCACCAAAAGCGTCTCTCAGTGCTATACAAATTTAGACAAAGTCTTCTCTTTAATTTTTACAAGAAAGCCTCAAGAAACAATCCCGAATTGTACTCATTTTATTAGTGTCAGAATCCCAATCTTTTTCATGAATTTGAACACCTTTTCTAGAGAAAAGCATGTTCTTCAAAACCAAGGTCTAGTGTACAAGTGTCTCTTTAGGTAAACCTAGGATCAAAATCAAACCTTTTCATCCATCCTTGAACATCAAACCAAAATCACCTCACCATAATCTTTTGAAAAAATCTTGAAATTATCCTCCATGCTAGGCTTTTTGGAAAAAATCAAAATCATCAAATCCTTGAAATCTTTGAATCAAAACATTGAATCATCTTTAACTAGGTATGTGTAGATGCATCCTTTTGCATATGCTTAGTCAAATTATCAAACCATCTTGTTTAGCTAGTTATATGTAGATGCATCCTTCTTCATATGCTTGGTTAAATTATCATTTTTTTTGAATAGGTGTGGGTAGATGCATCCTTCTCCCTACACATATTCAAATTGTCATCCTTTGAGAAAATCTATCCCCTAGATAATCATCCAACATCTTAAGGTCTATTTGTTCATAATCCGAAATCAAAGC
The DNA here is from genome assembly GCA_007258455.2 of Sequoia sempervirens. NCBI lineage: Eukaryota > Viridiplantae > Streptophyta > Pinopsida > Cupressales > Cupressaceae > Sequoia > Sequoia sempervirens. The sequence goes on along the minus strand of VDFB02271358.1, from coordinate 1,131,472,449 downwards.
AAACCAAAAATCAAGTCAAGGTCAATCCAAAAAAAATCAAAATCCAAACAAATCCAAAAAGTCCTAAAAGTCTAGCACCCCCCAAGGTTTCTCAAGAGATCAAACATCCACATCATCCATCTTTTAGATCATCCCCATCATACCACCTTTGATCCTCAAATCATCCTAAATTTTCTCTTTTGTATCTAAAGTTAGATCAATCCAAAGAATTGGAGATTCATCTCCCATATTCTTGAAAATTGATCCTTATTTTATGGTTCAAACTAGATCTCAATACAAGAATAAATGGAAGCCAACAAAGAAACATCCACTACAAGTGACCTAAGTCAAACAAATTCTGAAATAAATCCTGTTGGATCAAGTAATCCTCTAATCAAATTTCCTTCATCATCACAAAACCCTCAAGAGGAAGGCCAAGTAGAGGATCTTACCAATAATCCTTTTAGAATGCCGCAAGAGGAAATCATTGAGATGATCCAAAATCCTGAGAATCATAAAATTATCAACATCATGATGAGACTCAACTGCTCACTATACATGCTCGGATTAGCAAATCAAGGGGCTAAACTCCCTTCCGATTTTGATGTGAGCTCTATAGTGGAAGCATCCTTAGAGGTCATGCCTCCAGTTTCATCTGCACTCCCCATCTCATCCACACCCCCATTCCAAAGTATCACTCAAAACATCTTGAAAATTACATCATCCATTACTCCAACTCAGCCCATTGTTAACAAGGGAAGTGCATTTCTCAATGCCTTAAAAACACACCCCCTTGTCAATAATCAAGATTTGGATGCAAACACCATCTTGGGGAAAAATGTACCCAAAAATCTATTACATACATATTTCCCTCTCACTTTTCATGATCCCAATGATCCATCATCATCATCCTTTCATGCAACACCCCAAAATTCTCTCCCCACAACCTCACAAGGAGAGGGTATATGTTTGGACCAGGGGTCATTTTTGACACTACACCATTTCCTCAAGAGATCACATCCCTCACATTTTCACCAATTCTGACATTTCCATCATCATGCACACCACTTCTTGGCTTAGGGCATCCACCTTTACCAAGTATCAATCAAAATCATACCAATATCCCGAATATCAATCAAAGCATCACACCAAATTCTCAAAACTTGTCATTGACATCACAACAATAGATGGAAACCACACAAGAAATCACCACATCATCAATCATCCCTCAAAACATGGTCTCGCAAGGACCAAGCATATCCATCACACCATCTACCACTCAAACCCCAATCATCAAAACGACGGTGCCTCTCATCACCATAACAAGCACCATTCTAAATCCACCACCAGCACCACCACCACCAATCTCCAATACATGAAACCAATATAGTATTGCATTGAAAGCCGATCAACAAGCCGCCTTTCAAAAGGAACTCTAGCAAGTACAAAAACAACAAGCCACACAACTAGCTGCTCAACAAGCCATGCAAGCTGCTCAAGCTACCCAAGCTACATTACAAGCACAACAGGCTGCTGAAGCCCAAATATTATTGCAACAAAAACAACAACAAGCTACACAAGCACAAGCACAAGCTCAAGCTCAAGCTCAAGCTCAGGCACAAGCTCAAGCGCACACTCAATCCCAAGCCCAATATCAAGCACAACAAGCATAAGCACAAGCACAATATCTCGTACAACAACAGGCAGCCCAATACCTAGCATATCAGCAAGCACTAAAGAAATACCAAGAATAACAAGAAGCATCCCAACTAGCAACACAACAACAAGCATTGTTGGTGCAACAGTAACAGGCTCAACAACAGCCAATCTTGTTCAAATAGCAACAAGACCAAAAAAAGCGTTGCTGATACAACAAGTACAAGTGTACATGGCTCAACAAAATGTGCAAATACCACCAATTAATACACCAACTAATATTCACATCCCATCAACAATCGAACCATGTCAAAACACTTTAATCCCACCCCCTGATCTGCAAAATGATGTCACAACACAAATCAAATTACTCTCACAACAAGTGATCGATCCTCAATCAAGGCAAAGCACGAAAACACCCAGTAACTTGTGTCCTTATCTGTTCAACAAGAGCTTTGTGATGAAACCATTCCCAAAGGGATTTGAGATCCCCAAATTTGATAAATATCATGGGATGGGAAACCCTAAAGATCAGATTAGGGAATTCCAGGTTCATTGCATGGAAGTCACGTATGATGATACCTATCTGATGCAAATATTTCCTAGGAGTTTGGTTGGCCACGCCATGGAATGGATTTCTTGCCTACCTACAGGCATTACAACATTTCAAGAAATCATAGACACATTCATCAAAAACTATGCATGCAATATCGCTATGGATGTCAGTCGAGAGAAACTATCAGCTCTGAAACAAGGGAAAAATGAATCATTTGCTTCATTCCTACAACGGTGGCGATCTAAGGCCAATCAGAGCAAATGGGTCATGCCATAGGAACAACAAGTGTGCACTATCTTATCCAAGCTCGACAAGGTCTTGGCATTCCATCTCAAAGTCCAAGGTATCACCACATATGACTAGTTGATTTCCAAGGTGCTCAACATCAAATGAGCCCTTATGGCACAACTTGGAGGATCAAGTGCATATCCTGAACAAGAGAACAATCGCACATCCACCAGTTACAATGACAAACCTCACACATGGGAAATAAACAAAAATGTTACTAATAATGGCGTCGTTGACGCCAAAGTGGTCATCAATGCACCTAAACAAAACACACCCACACCAAAACAACAAATCCAAAACCATCATCAAGCTAACACAACACAGTAGCCAAAAAATCAAATGATCAACAACATCAACGATCAGAGGGGACCGCCCCAGTGAAACAAGAATTCCACCAAGCAAGAGTACATTGCTCTTGGGGAACCACTCGAAGTCATCATGAAGAAACTAATAAACGAAAACCTCATCAAGGCTCCCACTTATGAGAATTACTAGGAACTAGTTATGAAACCACCTTGGTACAATGAAAATCAGCTCCGTGACTTCCACGAAATCAAAGGGCACACCACTAACAATTACATGAGGTTAAAGAACCTAGTCCAAGACCTCATTGATCAAATAATCATAAATGTGGAACAACCAATAGGAAATCAGAATCTCAAAATATACACGAATTTGATACCTAACCATAACAATAAATTGAAAAATAACACTAATAAGGGGAAAGGTACCTTCAAAATTATGAATCATGTGTACGACCATGTCATTGTAGCCATGGATGACTACTATGCTACCATCACCATCAAAGGAGCCCATACCGATTTTGGAGTCACCACAAGAGGCGGTAAAGTTACCATCACAGGGTCATCTCAGCCAAACAGACCACTTGCACCCAACCCCAGATCTGTTCCTAGTGGTTATAATGTCCTTGTTCAACTGAAAAGAACCCTAGCACAAATCTCCATCATGGAGTTATTAAAAATTTCATCCATGCACAAGAAAATCCTTGAGGAAGCATTGGCTTCATCCACTATCCCCATAGATCTTGATGTGAAACAATTCCAAGCTATGGTCAGAAACATCATCACTCCAAACCTCCTTACGTTCTTTGATCAGAAATTTCCCGGTCAATCATCTTACAACTGTGCACTCCATATAGGGGTCCTCTTACATAAAAACAAGGTCAAGCGAGTCTTGGTGGATGGAGGTGTAGTTTTGAATATTTGTTCCCTCAAGCTCATTAAGATCCTGAAAATCTCAGAGGACTCTATCGACAAAGGAAAAGGTATTACAATCAGAGCATATGATGATAAGAAAAGAGTGTCCCAAGGCACAATCCAAATCCCTATTCAAGTAGGGCCAACTATCATGGAAACAACCTGTCAAGTCCTGGACCTTGACTTTCCTTATAACATTCTCCTAGGACATCCATGGATCCATGCAATGCAAGTAGTAGCATCAACCTTCCATCAATGTGTCAAATTCAAATATGAAGGACAATAGGTCACCATCCATAGAGATCTTGAACCATTCTCCTATTGCAAGAACATAGGGGAAAAATACTACAAAATACCTCAAGTGCCTAAAAATGATGGACCATCAACACTGTACATTGATCCAACCACTCTCACTTCCACTTTTGTGACAAAGACACTTGACACTCTCACCATTCCCACCATCTTTGATATCAAATTCATCATCCAAGACCATGGTTGTGGAAACTATATGATTCCCAAAAATGTTTTTGTGGTAGGAGAGTTACCACAATCTCCCAGATCACGAGGACATCCGCAATCAAATGAAGCCTCCACATCCCAAACATCCCCTAAAGAAAATCCCAACTTCATAAGTTGGGGAGATCTTGGACAAGAAGTCATAGAGGAGGACCCATCTCATCTCATATACCAAGATAATAGACCAGTAGCTAATCTACCAATGGATGATAGAAGCAAAGGCTTGTAAATGATGCTCGCAATGGGCTATGACAAAAACCAAAAACTGGGGAAAAATGACAACAGACTTGTAATACCCCTCATTCCTAAGACGTGAATGGGAAATCTTGGCCTCAGATGTAACCCTTCGAGAATAACCATATGTGAACGAGGTCTCCCAGTTAAAGTAGTCGAGACTCCCCATGAACCAACACTAGCTAAACTTCGCCTACCCATATCTACGGGTCATGCCATAGATAATTTCACTTTTGACATAACTGACTTCTATAGTATTAGTGATGACGAGGATCCCATAACCAACATATCCATTCTTTTTGAGGACACCTCCCTTCTCATGATTAGTACCTTATCCTGAGTCCGAAAACCAAAATTATGAAATTCGTCTAATCTACCCACAACTCATTGATTATGACCAACGAGGACCACCAATTCTTGACACATTCAAAAATGATGAGACGCTCTCAAAATTCATGGGACTACGAGATAAATTTCCATGTGGGGATCATAAAGCTGGATTTGAAATCATTCTAGATACACATGCATATTATGGGGAAATGATTGAATCCATCAGTCACAAAAGTGAAAAAATGAGAATAATCTCTAGGTCCTTTTCGTGAAAACCACACTTTGGTACTCTCCGACCCAAAAAAAGTAAAAAGAAAGGATGCATCCAATGGTGAAAAACTCTTTGAGGCACTTGAGGATTGGGGATTCAATCTTCCTTTTAGAGCTCTTCATTAGGAAAAATTAGTAGTCCTAGCAGAAAAATGCAATCTAGTCAACCTAGGAACAGAGGAGACACCAAACATCACATTCTATGCAGAGTCATTACTATCAGAGGAACAAGATCTCCTAGCAGCCTTCTTGAGAGAAAGACAAGTTAATTTTTCTTGGAGCAATACAGACATGATAGGAATTGATCCAAAAATTGTAGTTAATCACCTAGCAGTATAATTTGAAGTAAAGTTCGTTAGACAAAAGCTCAGGAAAATGCACCATTAGATCACCCTACTAGTCAAAATGGAATTAAAGAAGCTACTTGACACAGGATTTATACAACCAATTGACTACCCCGAGTTAGTGTCCAATCTAGTTCCTATTTCAAAAATAGATGGGAGCATTTGAATCTGCACAAATTTCAGGGACTTAAACAAAGCATTCCCAAAAGATGATTTCCCATTGCCCAACATTGACATGATTGTGTTAGAAACCAAGATCAGATTTGCAAAACCAGAATATCCTTCCATAGAAGAGAAAAATAGAAAAAGCAGAGAGGTTGCAAAAAGATGTGCAACATAATATTATTCCAGAATTCAATAATTACGTGATAATGATTTTCTTTATAAAAGCAAAGATGCAAAACCCTAATCTTATCTTGAGCAACAAGATAGCTCAACAAGATAAGGATGACAACTAATTGACCTAGGAATTAAATAATTACCTAAGCAAACTTATGTAAATGTGTAATTAATAATTAATTACACCAACAGATTGTGGACATGATGGTGGGACATGAAATGCTTTCCCTGATGGATGGTTTCTTAGGATACAACCAGATAATGATTGCTAAAGAAGACTAACACAAAATGACCTTCACTTGTCCATGGGGGACTTACTGCTGGAATATAATTCCATTCGTCTTGAAGAATGTAGGAGCAACATACCAAAGAGCCATGATGTTAATCTTCCATGACATGATCCTTAAATCTGTCGAAGATTACATCGATGACATATTAGCCAAATCTAGAAAGAGGAAGGATCACATAGCAGCCTTAAGTGCCATTTTTGACAGGCTAGAGGAATACAAGGTCCGATTAAATCCAAAGAAGTGTGTCTTCAGCATACAATCAGGAAAGTTTCTAGGATACATAATGTCAATGATAGGTATTGAGGTAGACCCGGCCAAGGTAATAGAAATCCTTGAAATGGAGGCACCCAAAATATTGAAACAATTGAGAGGTATCCAAGGTAGGCTTCAATCCATCTGAAGGTTCATAAGATAGCTAGTAGATAAAAAGAATCCATACTCTCACCTACTTCACAAGGGAGTAGCCTACAAGTGGGATACCAAGTGTGAAGAAGCCCTCAATAAGATCAAAGAATATCTGCTTACACCACCAGTCCTCATGCAATCGATCCCAAGAAATCCATTAATTATTTATGTGTCAACAACAATAGCAACCCATGGAGCTCTCCTAGCTCAACATGATGAAAATGGGATAGAAAGGGCCATCTATTATATCAGTAGAACAATGGTTGGGCATGAGTTAAACTAATCGTTCATTGAAAAAGCATGTCTAACAGTAGTGTTTACTTCACAGAAATTTAGACATTACATGTTGGCACACAAAATAAAACTCATAGCCAAAATTGACCCTCTCAAGTACTTACTATCAAAAGAAATGCCCACTAGAAGAATGGCTAAATGGGTCATGATACTATTAGAGTATGAAATTGAATGTGGAGTGGAAAGCAATGAAATGCCAAGTCATAGCAGATCAGCTTGCAGAAGCACCAATCTATTTAGAGAATCCACTTATATCAGAGTTTTTTAGATGAATCCATCTTCAACCTCAGCATAGCCAATCACTGGAAACTCTACTTTGATGGCTCATACATGTAACATGGATTAGGAGCTGGTGTTTTCTTTATCATCTCACAATTGTATTCCTAGATCCTATAAATTAGCATTCCCCTACACTAACAATATTTCAGAATACGAGGCCTTAACCATAGGTCTTAGAATAGCAGTGTAGTGGCACATCATGGCCCTCAATGTATATGGAGACTCATAGCTAATAATAAATCAAGTGAATGGTGAATACTAGACTAAGGATGATAAGCTCACTCCATACAAGAAATTGATGGAGACTCTCAAAGAATCCTTCATCGAGATCATATTTGAGCAGATACCCAGATCCAACAATAGAGTAGCACATGCCATGTCAATAATCAGATCCCTACTAGAAATCCCTCACATCTTAAAACATGAATTCTTGGTAGAGCAGCTTCTTGTGCCCGCATTCGAGGTACAAGAGTCAGAATTTGTGTGCAAAATAGTTGGTCCCGGTGATCCCTGGTACCATGACATCTATACCTACCTACGAATAGATGTCTTATCTGCTAACTTACCCTCAAGCTTAAAAAGAACATTTGTCAAAAAATCCTCTAGGTTTGTCATTCTAGGAAACACCTTATACTGTAGAAGCATAGAGGGAACTTTATTATGCTACCTCAATACTGATGAAGCCTTGACTTCTTTAACTAAGGTGCATGATGGGATTTTTGGTTTGCATTCGAGCGGAATGACCTTGTCCAAGAAACTGCTGAGGATAGGGTATTATTGGCCCACTATGAAGAAAGAGGCACATGACTACATTAGAAGGTGTCTACAATGTCAACAACATGGGGACCTCATCCATGCTCTAGCTCAAGAGCTTCAACCCATCATCACAACATGGCCCTTTTTGTAGTGGGGGGCTTGATCTCATTGGGAAAATCACTCCCACCTCATCTAATGGCCACAAGTTCATCATAACCGCCACTGAATACTTTACCAAATGAGTGGAAGCCATACCCATGACATATAACCAGGAAGTAGATATCAAAGTTCATCCTGAACTATCCCATATGTCGATATGGCTTTCCCCAAGCTATTATCTCTGATAATGGGACACCATTCAAGAATTAGGAGGTTCATGACCTTTGTGAAAAATTCAAAATCCAACATCATTTTTCCACCCCATACTATCCCCAAGGCAATGGCCAAGTAGAAGCCACAAAAAAAACCATTTTAAAGATCCTGAAGAAAATAATTAATGATGCAGGTCGTGACTGGTATCTACAGCTCAATCACACTCTCTAGGCCTTCCAAACTAGCATCGACACACCCACTGGTGCCACCCCCTTCTCCCTGGTCTACAGATCAAAAGTAGTACTCCCCATTGAGATTGAGCTCCCTTCATTAAGAATATCATTGCAAAACCTCATAACAGATGAGGAATACTGGGTATCAAGACTAAATGAGCTAGAGTTACTGGATGAGTGACAAATAGAGGCACTAAATCACCTACAGGTATATCAAAACTAACTTAAGTAGAGTTACAATAAGAAAATCAAAAGCAAAACATTCCAAGTCAGAGAATATTGTGCTAAAAGAGAATCAAAAGAACATCCCAAATCCAAACAACAGAGGAAAATTTTATTCCTAATCTTTCGAGGTATAGAACCAAAAAATAAAAATAAAAATCATTAGAAAAAGTCCTAAAAAAATGGTCACTTTGATGAAAACCTGGCAAATAGGCATCTTGGTGACAACAAAAAAATCAAAAAAAGCAAAAAATCCAAAAAAATCAAAAAAATAATTAAAAAATTAAAGAGAAAAATCATCCTCTAGTGAAAACCACTTTGGTGGCACTTTGGACAAGTACCTTGGTTAAAACCTGGCAAATAGGTGCCTTGTGTAAATAAGCACTTTCCATCCACCAGGATTTTAATGGCTCGTTCAACATCACCATCCATCAAGCTTCTATCACCCATCGCATTCCATATCTCCATCCATCACCCATCCATTTTGACATCTACATCATAGCTTGGACTTGTGTTTGTGTCATGATCCCTCCTAGTACTACTCAGTCCATTCTCAAGGTTAGTTTGTCCTACCTTTATCAAAGTAGACGATTGCATCACATTGGGGGCATGTTCTCATTGGATCAGATTTGTGTATATTCTTGAAGACCTTAAATTAGAAAATCCAAAAACATCAAAAAATAAAAAAAATAGAAAAACATAAAAATCAAAAATCCAAAACATTAAAAAAAAACCAAAAAAATCCAAAAACATTCAAAACATATCAAAATCCAAAAACAAGTCAAAAATTTAAGCAAAAAGTAAAAAAATAGAGTTGTCTTGTCAAACTATGGGTCTCTGTGCATTAGGTAGGCAAGGTTGATCTTTGATCATCCCTTGGGACACTTAGGTCAATCCTTTAGGAGTCTGTCATAATAAACTGACATTTCATCATGTATATCTTCATCAATAAATCAGTCAAGTCATCAGTCAAACTACGTGGTCTCTACATATATAACATAGGAAAAACTAATTTGTTGATCAGCCCTCAAGGCCCCTAGGATAGGTCTGTAGGTTAGTCTCTTGCTCAAAATCTCAAAAAACCCAAAACATTTGTGAAATCTCAAAAATACCAAAAACAACCTCAAAACATTTTCAAAACTCCAAAAAATCCAAATATTTGAAAAAATCCATCCATCTCATCTCACTTTCACTCACAATAAACAATACTCATAATAAACAATTGTCATCCTCAACCTTTGGTAAAACAATCAGAAACAAGTCCAACAGGTGAAAAGTGAAAACTCAAAACATGAAGGTCTCAAGTTTAGGTCAGTCCGTAAACAAGTTAGTCAACTCTTTGTGTCGATAGCCTATCATCCATTCAATCCCACATCAGTCATCTGATAACATCATGTCCTAGGATGTATCCTTCCTACAATGGGAATTATTTATTAGAAATAACACTTTGGATAAACGAAATGATGTGCCGCCATCCACTAACATTTCCTAGGATGTATCCTTCCTACAATGGGCATTATCTTTTGGAAATAGTTTTGGTTCTTATCCTTTAAAACATATTTCCTTTTGGTTAGTAGTATTGAAAAACAATAACTTCTTTGTTTACTTTAACTTTGTCTTTTGACTTATCTTATTTACGCTCATTCCAATGACCTCTCGATGATGTCCCAAACAAAGGGATTTAGAAAGATAGGAATGGGGCAACGATCATTATCTTTTTATCTGTTGCACTTGTTGGATGTTCTTGTAATATAACTTGGTGAATACTTGGTTTATTAGGTATGTATGGAGGGTGTTTTGGATATCTTTTTGACCACATAGGAAGGCTTTCCTTTTTATGTTTTGGTTTGAGATGTGTGAAATACCTAAAGTGCATCCTAGTAAGGTTTTCGTATGTCAGGTGTGAACAAGGATACTCCTATCTTATTGTTGAGTCAAAGTCCATTGCACAAGATACCATGCCATCTTGGTTCTTAATACCTTGATGCATCGTATCTATGTGTGTTATCAAGAATAAGGTAATTGGCTCTTTGAAAATCCTAACTCCTCGGCAAGTAATCATCATCATTATCATCATCTCATGTCTTTTTGGAATCTCTTGTTTCTTCTATCTCTTTCTTTTTGCACTAGCATGGTACCATGACAGTTAATCATAAATCATCGCTAATGCATCCATCTTGCATCCACAAACCATCTGCATATCATATCATATAATATAAGAAACATTGATCATCTCACATGCATTGCATTTCATCATTGCATAATATAGATTGGTTATGTAAGCATCTCATAAACCATACATTTATCATCCATTTACATAATCATAAAAGCATCATCATATCATATCATGTGCATCCATATCATCCATGCATCATCATATCATCCATTACATATAAACATCATAATCATCTCATATCATCTAAAATATACATTGTCATGGTACAAATCAGGATCAAGTGTGGGTAATATATCAAAATAAGCATGAGGCTACCCATGGACGATGACTATCTACATCATCAAATCTATCTACATCAAACATTCGAGCTAAACTAATCTTGAACCTCTTTGTCGCGAGATTGACCCTCAAATTGAACCTTTTCACTTGATCTCTCGAGGGGGCAGTATACTGGTGTAATTCTTCATTCCCTATGGCAACAGTGGGGCATCCAAAAAAATCAGAGAATTTTTGAATTTTGATCGAGACATTTTATTCTTTGAACCAAAGCAGCAAGCACATCACTTCAAAGAGGGGAAAAATGTAGACATGGAAAATGTACTGATTGACATTGCACATCTAATCCCAACTACTAACACCATTTCATCTTAAATCATCCCTCAGTCTAACCATTTAATCGAATACCCTTATTTGATTAAATTCATCAATCTTCCTCTCTTAATTAAATAAATCATTTATTTGATTAAGTCATTCTTTCTTGTTAATTAAATCAATCAGTCTGATCTAATTATCCCTATTTAATTAAATAATCAATTTTATTTGATTAAATCCCTAAAGTCTATCTCATTAAATTAAATAAATCAAAACCTTATTTGATTTAATCTAACTTCAAATCCTTTAATTAAATAAATCAAAAATCCTGATTTAATTAATCCTTTTATCATATTCTTCTCATATTTGATTTAAATCAAGCCATAAATCTAAATCAAATATGTCGCATCCCCTAATCTCACAATTAAATTAATTGGTCCTAATTAATTTAATCCTAATGCAAGTCCCATCCTCTAGCTTTTGCCACTTGTACATGAAAATAGATTTAATTCATTTATTAAATCCCTATTTTCTCTCAACATGGCATAATAGAGAATATTACTTCAAATTTGAATTCAAATCCAAGTGGACTTTGTCCTTCCAACAAGGAATTTATTTCATCTTACATGTCCTTTTGCATTGAGCCAAGTGGCCATTACTCCATTTGACTCTCCCTCCACCTTTTCATTTCACCATTTTCAAATTTGAAATTTATGCATTTATGGGTACATTCATCAAAATGTGGACATCCTCCATCCATTCACATATTGACAAGTGGCACCTTGCCATTGGTTGAATTTTAGTCCCACATTGCTTCATTTTGGGCATTTCTCCAACTTGACATTCTATAAAGAAGAGGTTTCTCTCCTCATTTCATCATCCACAATTTGAGAAAAGTTATTATACTCAAATCCATAGCAATCTATCATCAATTTCAGCCAAGCATAGTCAGGATTTTTGCACATTTTCAACATGGAGCTCCATTGAAGTTATCACCACAAGCATGCATCCTTCATCAATCATCTTCATCACATCATTGGAGTTGGGAAAGGGCCAATTTTCATATAAAATTGGCACCAATTCCCCCATGGGATCAAGATTTTTCATTGCTTTCAATATGACTTAGCTTACTTTCTTGTTCTTTCATTTTATTCTTGTTTTCTTTCCTATTTGGAGCTTTGCTAATGGATTCCATGGGGAATCCTTGTTCTTACTTGCATATAATCTAATATGTTCCTTCATTGTGTTTTGCAGGTATTTGGATTGGGGTTCTACAGGTGGTCCTAGGTTTTAAAATGTTGTCAAGGGTTTAAAGTTTTATGCTATATTTTTTGGTTTTACCTAGTATGTTTTCCCTTTGTCACAATCCTTGTTCTTTTGCTCTAATATTCCATTGACTTGCTAGCTTAGGTTTTTGGTTGTCTAAGTTACATCTTAAGCTACTATCTCTGTGTGGTTACCAACCCCTTATGTCTAGGGTTCCTGTTTTCCCATCCCATGATAATTTTCCCTTCTTTCCATTTAGGGGTTGTTGTCTCATAAAGTTGGAGTCCTGAAATTTTTCACCTTTCATCCTAGGTTGAGTTTATGTTATGGGTTTCTTTTAGGTCCCCACTCTTTGTTATACCTAGGTGACCCCTTATTTATGAACAAATTTAAGGCATGTGCTAATTACTATAGCTTAATTTGTTGCATTGTGCATCACTAACAAGTTGTTGCTCATCGGTTTCATTTTCGTTATGAGTGATGGACTCCTTTTTCCTTACATCGTTCACATCCTTTATATCACAACAAATATATTTACTTTCATTTCCATTCCACGATGCGTGATGCATGGGGGAATTAAGAAATCTGGTACTCTCATCAACAATTATAGGATGAAACAAGATCAAATAAGGAATTGTGATCTTGAGGAAGAAGTTGACAAGGAAAGGAAAGTAAGAGGAAGTTCTGGGTTCCACCATCACTTCCTCTACAAAGAAGATGTTGTTAGAAATTTTCCTACAGATGAAGTAGTTGCTGAGAGGAATAATGAGTAAAGAACTATTTGTGCTATTGAGGAAAAGATATTGAAAGAAAATGCTTTCTATGTAAGTCCCTATGCTAAGATAAAAAAACCAATATGCTCAAGCAAAGGTGTTATTGGGTGATTTCAAGGATAAGATATTTTTTGAAAAGGTGAAAGAGGCTGAAATAAAAGATAAAGTTTCCAAGGAGAACCACGATTCCCAAGTCAAGAGCCAACTGGCTCAATCTACAACTCATGGAACATAGATAAAAACAATGTAGGTAGGTGATGAACCAACAATTGCCCCTTTGGTAACTTATTCTGAAATAGTGTAGGTTGGTGGGGATCAAATACAAGAAGAATCTATTGAACATGTTCCTATGGAGTAGGAAGTTGATAAGAGATTCCCCTCCCTTGAAAGAGATGATGCTCACAATATTATTGTCCCTGCTAGAAGGATAACTATTGATGATGATGTTAGGATAAATTCTTACAAGGATTTTACAAGTGATGAAAATTTCATTAAAACTAAGGAGTTTAAGAATTTTTCATCCAACTCAAGAGACAAGACATCAAGAAAAGGATTGAGGATGGAAAAACAAAAGTTGACTCCTCATTGCAGGAGGACGTTGAGAAAGCAGAGGAAGATATAAGAATGGAGATTGTTGCCATTACACTCAAGGAGGCAAGGAGTTTGGTTAAGGGAAGTGGTATTTTATTGTTTCCTGGGTGGGAGCTCAACTATTGCATTGGATTCAATTAGGAATGATCCAAGTGCTTCCATTTCTAATGAGTACTTTGACAATAAAGTGTTTGGTTCAGGGTTTAGCCCAAAATTGTATACTCTTGCAATATGGTCCATGGAACCTAATATTGGGAAGCCAAAAGTTGTGAAATTAGTTGAGGAAGTGATTAGCACTATGGTGGTGAAAAGAGTCACTGAAATTACTGCTAGAGGAACCTTGTATCAATCTTATCTTTGGAGGACAAAGGATATCAAGTTGCATTTTCTGAGGGAAAATTTCTTGCTTGGCCAAAGAACTCTAGCATCAAGACAGCTTGGGTGATTGGTGTTCAGCAAGAGAGTCTTTATAGACTTTCCATTTGTCCAATGCAAGCATTGTTGCATGATTCTACTAGTTCAAGTGAGCTTTGGCATAGAAGACTTGCTCATCTCCATTTTAGAGCTCTAACATTCATGTAGAAGATGGTCACTAGACTTCCAAGACTCAATTAGGAGCATGAAGGTACTTGCTGAGGATGCCCATTGGGTAAGAATACTAAAGGTCCTTTTCATAGTAGTGAAAGTAGATCTAAATGTATTCTAGATCTTGTTCATTCTGATTTGTGTGGTCCAATGTTTATTGCATCTTTGAGTGCATGCAAAAATGATGAGTGTGGACACAACCCAAATCTCTCAGAAAGGGTATAAAAAGTTGTTGGAGAAGTATAATAGGTTGTTGGATGAATACAATAGAATGGTTGCTACTATTGCCAGCTCAGCACAAAAGAACCTACCTTCCCCAACTTCCTCCTCTTCTAATTTATCTTCACAAGACGAGGAGACTTTGTCATTAAGGATTAAGAATTTAAAAGAACTGAGGATGGAGAAAGAGAATGTGAAGAATTCTAAAGAGGAGACCTCAAAGGTGGCCACAAATATTTTGATGATATTCTAAGGCGTAGGGTTTCTAGATTGGTGCATAGGTTTTATGATGTTCAGAATTTTAACAAGAACATTCATGAAGCTCCCTAGAGGTATACTTAGGTACAAAGTTCCTTTTAGATTGATTGGAATAAATGGAGTTCCAAGGTGGGTGCTTTGAAAGAAATGATACCAAACATGAAGGAGGACCCTGAGGCACCTACACACATTCCTGATTTAATAAAGGAAGTTGACTTATCAAGTGTGTAGCTTCAAAATAAGTTGAAGATGTTTAGAGATATGGAGGGGAATGGAATTCCTAAAGTACTAAATGATGAAGGAGAATTGAAGGACTTGAAAACATGAAAGGATGAGTTGGGAGGTTTGCTCTAACACTTTAAGGAATCAATCAGCCTCACTAATTATACCATGTTAAATGATGTTGTTGATGATATGAATGGGATTGAGGTAAATATGGACACATTTGTTAAAGAGGGCAAGGTGTTGATTGATGCTAGATATAATTAGCACAATGCTAAGGTGTAGAAACTATTGGATACTCAATGGCCCACCAAGGAGGAGTATAATACATGGCTTGGAAATTTTATAGATTAAGCCTTTGATAAAATATGGTTAAAAATTGTCTTCTCTCAATTATTAAGTTGATGAAAAATGTTGCTGATGTGGATGCATTCTATTTTCTCCCTTTTTAATTCTTTTATGTTTTAAGTTTTGCAATTTTGGTGGGCATGTGGAAAGTATTTTTGCTCGTGGAAAAGGTAACTTCATCGATTATGGACCTTTTTGGAGAGTGGGAAGTATCTACATCAACAAATGATAAGAACATTTTTCTTACATGAGTTTTCCCCCTCGAGTTTTGGAAAGTATAATTCTCTTTGAATGTAAATGTGAATGTCAAATAAAAACTTGATATGTGTACAACTTGGCCCGAAGCTTATTTTTCTCCCTTGTTCTTATAAAAGGGAATTCAAGGCCAATTGTATGGGGTTGTGAGGGGATTAATCTCATAGAGGTTTTGTAACCAGGTCTAGATAATACAATATGAGTTTATTCGAGGTTATGAGAGTCTTTTGAATTTTGTAATGGTGAATATGGTAACAATACTATCATATTTTGGAATATAAATGGCAAAATATTCAAGGCCAATGTTCTCCAATGTATACTTTGCATAGATTATGAATATAAACGAAACAAATATTATTTATATTCATCTTCTTATCTCTCTTTGAATGTTTATTCATTGTTATTACGCTTGTTCAAAGAATGAGTTAAATTTGTATTAACATGAATGAAGGTTTATGTGAATGTATGCACAAATAACTAAGTATTGGTGGTTAAGTTTTTGGTATTAATGATGTAAGGCATAATTGATAGGATTTGTTATGATAGGAGTAATGTTGTTACATGTTTTCAATTATGTGATCTAGAATTCTCCACCCTAGGATAAGGCATTGGTCATGTTATGTTACAACTTCCTAGATCTTTCATAGCAACTGCATTCAAAATAAACTTTAAATCTCCATTTTCTATGTGAATATATGTCGAGCTGATTTGTAACATTTTCTCGTGCTTAAATAAGATGTCACCATGAAGATTAGTCAAATCTTTAAGGTATTTCATTTGCTAAGCAATTAAAGGAGAATTATCTATTTGAATTACAAGGTATATGATAGTTTGCACAAGAGTATCAAAAAATACATTATAGGGATCACCCTCCTAGGTTTTGCAGAGCGTGAAGTACAAAGGGGAAGACTACCAAGCTTTCACCTATTCCTTGGCCAATCCCTCATAGTTAATAACAATTGAATATGGAAAATCCATAGATAATTGGTGAGAGAAGATTGGTTCATTAAATATAACCATCAAATTGGAGACTTTATTGGGGACATAGCTAGTCCAATGTATCTAGTTCAGATCAAGTGCAGTCAAAGCTAAGGAATTTCATTGTTCTTCATTGTTTGAAGAACAATTTATACAAATTCTCATCATAGATTACATCAATTCTCTGTGAGTCAAGTTCTAGCTCTCTTTTTTTTTCCTACTAAGGTATGCTCAAAATTCTCTCCAAATTTACAAAAGCTTCTTACAAGTGAGATATATTTTCATTTCCCCATCTAGTGGATGGTGACTCTAAAGTCTCGTTTGCTAGTGAAAATTCAAAATTTCAAAGAAATATAGAGAATAATATTTGTGAGGAGAGATTTAAATCCATGAGAGGAACTATGAGTGATATGAGGAAGAATCCTGATCAAAAGCTGGAGTTTGAACTACCATGGAGTAAGAAGTCATCATGGATAACAAAGAACGTTGAAGCAAGTAAGTCTACTGTAGAAGAGGGGGATTTGCTACTCATGAGTTCTCTTCATTCAGAGAGCCACATGGGGTGAACTTCCCTAATCTACCTTAGGAATAGTATCGAGAGTTACAGAGTCCAAAAGAGCAAGTCACAAAGATTTTCTGGAAAAACTAACAAGCTCTCGACCAAATGACATCATCGTAAAAAAATAGATGACAATGCAGCACGTTGGTGTCATGGAGACGCGTTGGCATCTCATATGGACCAAAGATCGAGTTTATTGCAAAAAATTCCTAAATGAATACTTCTACTTTGATTATCAAGAAATTACAGAATGTGATAAAGTGATAGAAAGTGATAGAAATGAAAATAAAGCAAGGTAAATGAAAAAAAGGAGAGAAAAAGGAAAGAAGATGCTCACAACCATACAAGTGATGAAGCCTCTCATATGTGAATGTCTTCAACAGATACAAGTGTGATATCTAGAGAAAGTGTTGGGGCTGTATAGGGGTTTACCTCAATCAAACCCCCATTTTGGTGTTCCCACCTCCACAGAAAACCAAGAAGATAGATTGAAAGAGTGGAATGAACAAAGGATGCGGTGAAATAAAAATATGCTCAGGAGTAGAGCCCACACCACCAAATAAGCATGTGATAAAAGTAAACCCTGCTTGAGAAGGAGAACCCGTATCACAAAAGAGATGATAAAAGCAAACCCCACTCGAAGAGGAAAACTTGTATCACCAAGTAAGTATGCAAATAGTAGGGGATATAGAATCCCAAAATGCTCACAAGCATGTAGCAAGGGAAATATATGCAAGAGCCAATTGGGCTATGTTGTGCATTTTTGGCACACACGCCTCGTTGAAAGCAGGGACCCTCTTTTGCTTTGGCTTTTGGTTTTAGGCCCTTGTTATGTTGAGGTTTTTTTTACCTTTGCACATGCTTGAATGCTTATCTTATTCATGCAAATGCCCCCCTTCTAGGAAGCACTTTGAAAATCTTAAGTTTTGAACAAAGTTCGGGTTTTTACTCCATTTCAAGATTTTTCGCTCCATCCAGATTTTCTCGGATTTCACTCAAAGTCTGGTGAAGAGATTAACACTGTAGTTTGAGAAATATGGCACTTCGTGGAATTCTACATGGACCAAATTTTTTTGAGATTCTGTTTTACCATTGAGTTTCTGAATTTCTTCAGCCTATCTTATTGAGAACATTAATGCACCTAGGTACAATCCTTGTACCATGACTGTGGTCGAATTTAAGAGAATTTTGCATCATTTTCTCTCATCCTTCATTGTGTATCACTCTTGCATATGAGACTTGTTGAGGTGCCAAATTGACCCACAACATGCAAGTAAAATAAAATTGAAATTATCTCACCTCTCTTGAAAGAGACAATCAATAATCAAACCGATGACCTCCCAAGGTCTTTTATGTTGGTTAACAACGTTGCTATTTCACAAAGTGCTCAATATGGCTATAATATTTAAGGGGCCTGCTAGTTTTGAGCTTCTGGATTGTTGCAATATCAAACATCTATCTAAACCTACTTTAACCGGTGGTTTTAAAGAAATAGAAAAAAAGAAAGATAGATCAAGGTTTTTCAAACTGAACAGAGTGTTGATTCATCCAACTAACCAGACTTGTTGCCTTCCAAGGAATTCCTAAACTAGAACTGCAAAATAAAATTAACCTGTAATTGATACAAAGTTTCATTCATACACAGTGCAAACTTTAACAATAGATTGCAAATCATCATTCAAAAAAAACATAAGATAAAATTTTATTCCTTGAAAGATTTTCAAATCAAATGATTAACCCAAAATGAATACCATTCTAGAGCATAATATGAATTAGGTTTAAATTTGGCTACCCCCACTATTAATGAAACATATAAGCAACATTTACAAATCTGGCGAGATCACCAGTGTACAGAAACCCATGTCTTCGAATTATCTCCATCTATGCTAAGAAAATCTGGAAGATACATCAACTCCTGCTGAATTGCAAAAATGTCTAACTTACTTCAAAACCCTAACTTGCTTCTTTCTAACCTCTTCTAACTCTTCTAACCTATCTTCACCTTTCTTCTAAAACTTTCTAACAAAAACCCTTACAAAAGAGGTGAAATTCCATGTTTATAAAATGTGTCAGATGCATCAACCCAGTTTAGGGTTTACAATATGTTGATCACAGAGCAAGTCAGCCCTAGAAAAATTTGAAACAAAGTCAAACGTGCATTAAATGCAAGGGCACCAAATAGATCGGCCTAGGATATGCCACATAACTCAGACCAAAATGCGTGAAGAGGCAAAGCAAAATAATGAGGAAGCACGACTTTCGATGCAAATTTGCATTAATTGCTTCCCCCACGTCGCCCATACCTTGCTCCATTCTGGCCTTCATCATCAAGAACATCCTTTGCAAGCTATTTGTAAGTGGCATTGGCGAAACCCTAGTTTTCCATTCAATAGCATTGATATTATTCTTGAGATTTGTCCCATCATATTGTCCCAGTCTCTCTTGTTGGATTGATATTCATTAATGATTGCACTGTAGGTCGTTGCATCATCCAGCTGGTGTCCAGCTACTATATCCCATGATAGCCTTAGTTCTTTGCAGCAGGGTGTTCATATTAGTATCTGAAACCTTGAACTAGACTGATGTCATCCTGCCCTCAAGAATCCTACTCCTTTCGTCTAGCCAGACCCAACCTACATTCACATAACACCAATGTGAGAATCCAAATGTTGACAACATTTTCATCCAAGTGTTAGCTTAAAATCATGATAAAACTATTAAATTAGCCACTAAGCATCAACACTAAAATTCATCAAGCTAAAGCAAGATATGTTTAAGCATTGATCATTAGATTCATCAATTTTATCCAATTTCTTAAATTCCACAAAGCATAATAGAGAATTAGGAAAAATCCAGCCGGACCAAAATTCTAGGATGACCCAAAACTACATACTTCAGAAAAATGAAGGAAACCGGGAAAATCTGGCCAGAATGAAGAATTCCGAAGTAGGGATAAGTTTCACCAATAGATCAGTCGAATGAGGAATGTATATAACATTGTGAAATCCACCAAAATAAGCATGGAGTATCAAGCATTCATCACCTAAATCATTCCTAGGTCAACAATTTCAGGTCACTCGAAACCTGGAAGAAAATCCAAAAAAATCCGACTGGACCGAAATTCCGCGGAGAGGGAAAAACTTTGAATACTAGCATATTTATGGGAAACTAAAAGAATGCGGGAAAATATGACTAGGTAGGAAAATCCTGAAGTTAGGAAAAAACCAGAAGATCGGCGTGACCTTTGGTCTATTGGAATGAAACCAATATCTCATGGTGACAGAATGTTTTGAAGCCATCGGCAAGAGGATTGAGTTCAGAGTGATCCCTATCGACAACGTTTGTCTTGCCGACAGGATCTGTGATCAGACACTTTGGCATCAGGGAGACATGATTTAGTGTCTCACCAACATGCGATACAGCTGAATGTTTTGACTGAATGAACTAGGGTGAAATACCAGATAAGCATTGAGAATCCTCGAACCCTAAACGCAACCCTATTTTAACATACTCAATTGTCAATCATGCAGAGTCTAGCTCCCTGATGGACTTAAATCACAAAGCATCAAAAATCAATAGCAACTTGAGAGCCAGGACTGAAACCACATACCATGAATATATCAAATTCAACCACAAACGTAATGAGCTATTAACCTAGATGCCCTAGTGACTAAATCAACTTGAAACACCAGAAATCCATGCACCAGCAAGCAAAACAAGAAATTCAAGCTTCAACTCATGCAATCCTAGATGTAAGAACAAATGCACAACAAAGATGAGAGAAAGATATCCCAAATCCCTTTAAACTCAACCTTAGAAGTCTTACCTAGGTGCACTAATGGTGTAGACAAGACGGAATGGAGAAATTCAAGAACCCGATGGCGAAAAGAAATCTAGAAAAATTTGGACGAGGCGAAATTCAATGGAGTCCAAAAATCTCTGAACTGCAGCATAAAACAGGTCGAGCCTGACTTCAAGCGCAATCCGGGAAAATTCC
Organism: Sequoia sempervirens; assembly: GCA_007258455.2. Taxonomy (NCBI): domain Eukaryota; kingdom Viridiplantae; phylum Streptophyta; class Pinopsida; order Cupressales; family Cupressaceae; genus Sequoia; species Sequoia sempervirens. The sequence continues at coordinate 1,131,451,111 of VDFB02271358.1, read as the reverse complement.
GATGGGGCGGACAATCTCGAACTGGCTCAAAAACCTGAACCTCACCCAAAACATAAGATTTTCAATATGCAACTTGGGGAAAACACTTGGGCAAGAAAGATAAATATATTAAGCACATGCCAAGGCAAAGCAAAAAAATCAAAATCGAAGGGGGAAAAACACAAAGAACGAAAGAAAAATAGGGTCCTATTTTAATCAAATTAAAAATGGGTTGGTTATGCAAGGCATAACAAGACTTGGCAACTTGGGCATTCAAAATTTGTGATTTGCTTGCTGAGGTGCTTGGATTTCTTACATTCAGTTTGATTTGTTTGCTAGGGCATCTGAGTTCACTACTCATTTTCCTCATGGTCAAATTTGATTTACTAATGGTATGTAACTATCAACCCTAACTTTGAAATGTTAATGATTGGTTGTCCATGGCCATGTTATGTCTAGCTTGATTTTGCATGTTTGATGATTAAATGCTTCAAGCAAGGGTTACATTTGATGTTTGAGAGTTCTTAATGCCTATATTATATTCTGACATAGTTAACGAGTTGGATTTTAGTGATGTTCCGCATTCTAAATGGTTCCCACACCTTGCCCCATAAGTCAATGTTTTAGTTTGGTTTGGGTTAGGGTTTCACGAAGTCCACTCCAAATTGGCATGCTCTGAGTTAGTTCATGGGTTTCACTTTTAATTTATCTATCAAAGCTTGCTTAAGGATGATTCACAACTCATTACGAGCCTTGTTGAGTGCGTTCGAGCTCAATCCAGGTTTAATCTGAGCTAGTTCCTTTCACCCATGGTGAAGGTTTCTACAGTAAAATCTAGGGAATCATTGTTTTGTTATGAACATTCATCATCTAACGCCTCAAGTAGTCTTGATCCAAAGGGGTTGATAGGAAACATGAATTAGATTCAAGTCAAGCTTAGGATATTTGAGATTCATGGACAACTGATTGTATCAAGGAAAATCAAAAGTAATAATGGTTTTCTAGGATTTCAAGGACTTTGAGGAATTTCAGCATCCTTGTATTTTCTTGGATTCCTTTTAACCTTCAGTGTTCTAGGGTGTGTGTTGAAATTCAGAGTTTTGGGGACTTCGCGGAATTCTGGTCTGGCCGAATTTTTTTGAATTCTTTGGGAGGCTTTGTGGAACTTAGAAATTGGATGAAATGGATGAATTTAATGATGAATTCTTAACATTCCATGCTTTAAACTGATAGATTACACAATGTTATATGCATCCTTTCTTCATTTTGATGATCTATTGGTGATATTTGTGCCTTCCTTGGGAAAATCAGCCTGGTCTAGAATTTTCTGAAGTTCCTCCCAGACTGGTTTTCCCCAGTTAGCTTGGAATCCTAAACTTCTCAGTTATGATGATTTATAGTTGATTTGATGGTTTTCTTATGATTTTGAGCTAACACTTTGACAAATATGTTATCAACAATTGGATTTTCATGTTAGTATTTTATCATGTAGGATGAAGCTAGCAAGGCAGCAGTTGGAAAGGCTAAGGGTGATCTAGTAGGATCCTCTATCTCATAAGCAAAAAGAGTTAAATTGGACATAAAGAGCAAGACTCTAGAAAGTAAGATAGCCTTCGTCTAGTCTAATGTTTTAGACACAAATGTGGGTCGATGGGACTATGAGGAGTTTAACACAAGGATGGCACAAGAAGATCTTCCAGTGCTGGCCAGGAGACTAAAGGAATCAAGATTATCTCATGTAGCAGGATTTCCCCCCACAGTTCAGTGTTATGAGTAGGTATTGGAATGTGCTCGAGACTATGAGGGGGATTCACAAAGGATAGTCAGTCCTCAAGGGAGAGTATTGACTAATCTTAACCCTGTCTCTATTACACAGACTTTTGATATGCTAGACAGATCTCATGTAGTGGCTTTTAATATGGAGGTAGCTAAAATGTACTATGAGGAGGAGACTATTAAGTCAAAATAGGTTATCAATTCTTGGCTTCAAAAGCCAAAGTTTCATTTCTCAAAATTTCCTAAGTAGTTGCAAAGGGAAAAGTTTAATGAAGAAGTCTATGATGCCATCACATTACTTAGTCGAGTGGTAGGCCTAAAGAGTGCAGCTATGTTCAACAATTGGATGTTCCATGTCATTGTGAGGATGGAGTAGGAAAATATTAACTATCATTGGGCAGGTGTTATAAGTGTTGTGATTCATGAACAAATGTGTAACATGCTATAGACCAAGACATTCACCATGACTTCTTATTTAGTGATGCACTTACAAGATTTCATCCCTATAAAGGATTGAGCACAAGGGGAATATTTGGACAGGATGTAAGTTATGAGGTTTATCCTCATTTTCACTTAGGAAGCTCAAGTTACAGAAGGGTGAATGATGCATTCACCATGCACATCACTAGACTACTCCAAGGTGCAGAGCATGTGAGAATATCAAATGATGCTAAGGAGCTGATCAAAAGGTATGGGGCTTGGTTCATACAGTTTCCCACCTTCTCTTACATAAGAATAGATGGTTTTCAGAGGGCTCCATACATGATTCCAAGGTATCCCATAGACCATGTTATACTTCTGGAGGTCACGAGGAAAATATGTGACTTTGACACCATTATAAAGAAAGATAAGCATAAAACTAGATTTGGTGGAGATTTTCATCTGAAGATAGGTACTAGTGAGGTATGCCCTTCAATTAATTAAGTTTATGCTTCTGAGGAGGAAATGAGCACTCTTGGGTTATCTTATCATTCTAAAAGGTTGGGTTTTGATATCACTGGTGAAGTACAAAAGAAATCCAAAAGGGAATACCACCACGGAGATGACATAGAAGACTATTGGGCCAAGAGCAAGGATGAGTTTGAGTTAAGAAAGAAGAAATTCTCTAGACTCCCAATTGATGTGGTCCAAATGTATAGTGTGAAAATGGTTCCCGATCAGGTGGAAGATGATGGAGACTTAATCCAAAGTCACAATTATGAGCCAATTAAGGACAAAACAATTGGAGAAGTAGATTGGCTGGAGGAAGAAAAAACTGAGTTAGAAAAAATCATGGCCCCTGTGATGAAATACACAAATTCGTGGCTCAAACACAAGGTATGGGAGCCTCAAAGTGAAGGTGTGCCATGTACCTATAATCTAATGGGGAATCTAGAATCCCATTCCACTTCCGAAGAGTTGGATGAGGAAGATCCTAAGGGAAAAACCAAGGTGGAATCTCCTTTTAAGATTAAGATCAAAGGTTCCCAAGGAGAAGAGCAGGAGAAATAGAGGAAACCAAAAGCAAAGAAGAGGACTACTACTTCAAAGACTGAAAAATTTTTAGAGGAAGAACTTGGTGAAGGAGAAGAAAAGGACAGTGCCCCAACACCTAACAGGAGGAAAACAACAAGGGGTTCAAGAAAGAAGGGTGGACCTTCCAAGGACAAAAGTGAAATTGATCCTTCCATAGTGGTAAATGTAGAATCTTCTAGAGAGAGGACACAAGTATACACAAGGAGATCAAGAACTCCTTCTCCCAAGGGCAGTGTGCCAAAGAAGGATAGTCCTCCAACAACCTCTGCTGCGGAACAACATAAAGAGGCTTCTCCACCCCATGAACCACATGGTGCATCAAAACAACAAGAAGATGTGGAGCACCCATCAAGTGAAGGGAGAGAAGAATTTCAAGAAGGTGAGCTTCATAGTGCAGCTATAGAAATTGAGAAAATTCTACAGACTCCCTTGGTAACTTATGAGGATTCTCCTACTAGAAGTGAAGAAGACATACCTCCTCAGAGAGAGGAAACACCTGTTAAGAATCCATCACCACTGCATGAAGAAGAGGAGTATGACAAAGGAGAACATGATAAAGATGAGGAGTTTCCTGAGAAGTCGGAAGATACACCCAAGGGTCAGCAGGGAGAAGTAGGACAGAGTGAAATACAGTTAAGAGTTTGTTGTTCTAAGTTGGCGCTATAGAGAAATAAATAGAAAAAAAATTGTTGTGGATTATACCCCTCCCAATTAGGATGAGCTATTGGAAAAAATAGGAAAAGGTAAAGGAAATAAGAAGGACAAGGTCATCCCCAAGATTGAAAGGGATGAAGGAAACAACAGAGTGGTCCACATTGCTACTCCTACCACAGAAAATAATAGAGATGAGGTTACTGGTAGTGATTACAACATGTAGACTATCAACCTAGGACCCACTTCCATGGAACAGGATATTGAAGAATATGAGGGTTCAAGTGTTGTGATCTTGGGAAGATTGAGGAAAGAAGCACAAGCTAAATAGGAGTTGAAGAAAGAGAATGAAATAATTAAGAAATATTTGGAAGATTTGATGAAACCCTTGCAATCCATTAGTTCATCATCTTCTGTTGCAAGTTTCCTGCCCGAAGAAACTATATAGGAGCGAGAAATAATTAAGGCCACTACTCTTGCCACAGTAAATTGGTTACAAGGGGTGTAGACTAAAGGAGATGATGCTATCAAAGATATCCTTTCAACCAAAGGAGATGCAATGAGGGCAATAGATTGGTTGAAAGATGTATTGGCTCAAGATAAAGAGGATGTAGATCTCCTATTGTAGAAGACCAAGACTATCATGGAATACACTAAGGATAAGTTGGTGAGTGATGGAATTCTCCCTTCCTCCAGAGCTACAGAACCTTGGGAATGGTTTGAAGCTTTGCAAATATGAAAAAAGGTTTTGAAGAAGATATATAGGCAGAGGAGGAAAATTGAGGATACCCTGACTAATATCTATGATAGATGCATTTCTTTCTTTGAGGTGATGACAGGGAGAAGGAAGTTCCCACGAAAGAATTTGAGCTTAGAGCTATTGAGAAAATGGTGGCGAGATATATATTCTCCAGAAAGTGAGGATCCAATTACTGAACATCAGTTGGAAGATGTAGCCACCTATATTGTAGTTATTCATAAATATAAAACCAGCAGGGTTGAGTGGGATAGGTCAGTGGAGAAATCAAGAGAAAATATTAAATCTATCGAAAGGAGAATTAAGGTTTTACCTCTGCCACCTATAGCCGACTTGGACAGGGTACTTGTGATGGTGCATTATAGGGTTGATCAAAATAAAGACAAAGGGGAAAACAATTAATGAGAGGCTACATTAGAATTTGTGCTTCGCTATTATTTTGCATGCATTGGTCCGAACTATATTGGAGATCCCAGGCTGACCTAGATGGAGTTTATGCATTTAATGCATATTCTATTTTATTTTGAATTCCTCTTGGCCAACTTATTTTATGGCATTTTATTATTATTGTAAATTCTAATTAGGCTGAAATGCCTTGGGGGGTTTCTATTAGTATGGCATTCTGCCTCTTTTGTAAGGGCTAGACAGATAGTTTTGATACTAGAGCGAATTAAGCAGTAGAGCAAGAGTTAGAAGTTAGTTCATTTTGAGTAAGTGTTGCAACAAAATACTGGAATTGTTGCTACTTTGGGTAATTCAATACAGTTGGAGATATTGTGCTTTTGGTGAATTCTCTTGTGTTTATTATTCTTGCATGGTTCTTGTTGTTCTATTTTTGAGATTTCTTGGGAAGTATTAGATATATGCTAGATTTAGAATTAGACATGATTTAATGGTGTTTATGGTTTAGTACTTGAAGAGTTGTAGCAATCTCTAGTCCATACTTTTCGCAACTAACTGATTGTTAGTTGCTTTGCAAAGTTATCCTGGACTCTTATATTCATTGTGCTTAGTTCAATTGCGATGGTTTATTCATTTCAATTGCAATAGGGTTGTTTTGAATGAATGTTCATGATCTAAAAATCTTTAATGCCTTAGAAGGTTGTAGATCCATCTGGGTCAAGTAGACATCAGTTTTTGAGGGATTGGTCCATTTCAAGTGTTTCATCATTTGCATTGTTAATCTTAGGTTTAGTGTTAAATTTACGAATCTCTTTGAAACCCTTATCGTTTGTTATTTCTTTTATCATTTTAGTTAGATTTAGGATTGAAGTATCATCATATTGCAAGATCTGATAAATTAAAGATTCAATATTTGCTTGTAGTAAGGTCCCTTTGTGATTGCCAACATTTTCACATTTATCACTAAGTTGTTTATGCATTGTCAAGACCTAACATTAGAGACCTTGGGGTTATCTCTTGAGACTTGTTGATAGAGATTTACCTTTCAAGAGAGATAGGATACTATATTCTATCTGATTTTTTATTGTGAAGAAAAAATCATCAACAAATTGGCACTAGGTGGGCCTGAATAAGCAAGTTGGATCAATTTTTGTTTGCCATCTCTCCTAAAATATTTAGAAGAAGAAACAAATCTACTCCAGGGGAGGAGGAATTTTAGTAATTTCTAGCCCCTACTAGGTCAAGAAGGACTAGCAAAAGAGGAGAATCATCATCCACCCAACCACCTCCATCATCTCTATCATCCCCATCTTCATCAAGCTCATCGAGTCTAAGTCTAAGGACATTCCCATTCAAAAACCTTAGCTAGCCATAAATCAGCCATTACCACCCCCACCTCCACCAATGGCTTTCCTAGCTAATAACCCATCTCCATTGACTTTTGCTAATTACAATGTCATGCCCAAGAACTCTGAACACTTTTGTTCAAAGTTCCATGTTAATGATCCCAATTGAACTGCTGAGGAACACATCAGATCTTTCAGATTGGCCTTAAGGATAGAGGAATCAATCATGAGAATGCAACATGTAGACTCTTTCCTTATTCCGTGGGGGAGGATGCATTCTATTGGTACAATCATTTACCTATTGGGTCCATCTAGAATTGAATTGAACTAGAGACTGCATTCTTACAAAAGTTTAGGATTCCCATTAGTCCCAATGAGCTCTATCTTTAGTTCACTAATGTTAAGAGAGAAGTTCATGAGCCCATAGGGTCCTTTAACAACCAGTTTCATCGTGCCTATACCCAACTACAAACCACTTATGCTATTGATGAGCCCACTACTTTAGCAGTCTATTATGAGGGATTTGATAGTCTGACAGCCACCTTCATGAAATGGAGAAACAACCCTCCTACTACCCTACTTTATGCATATGCAAAGGTTGTGAAGGTTAGCACTGCTTTAAGGCCAGACTTATCTGGGTGTTTACCGTCATTAGGACCCGCTGCTCACCCTTGACAAGTCCCAGCTCTCAACCAGGCTCTCACTAATCACACTCCTATCATGAATCCAATACCTCAGTTCCCTCTAGTCCCTCACCTAGGACCTCCAGTGATTCAAGTTCCACCCACAATCAGCTACCCTCAACAAAATTTAAATCAACCTCTTCATCCACAACCCCAGGCTAGTTTTCCCACGTATCTGCAGAATTCTGAAGTATTAAACCAATCAATGAATGCCAATACTATAGTAGGATATCCACAAAATAATGCGAACTAGCCTCCATACAGAAATGCTGACAAGGAGAGACTAGATGAATTGACTGAACAAGTGAAGAAGCTGAATATGGAGGTAACTTATTTGAGGAGCCAGAATAGTTAGCTACAAGCTGCTCAGAGAAATATGCAGTCTAATCATAGTAGAGAAAGTCGAGAAAATCAACAAGGACAACATTTTTATAGGGGCAACATCCTGAAAGGGGATATAACAATGAAAGAGGATATAATAATGACAGAGGGTATAACAATGGTAGAGGACAAAATTATGATAGAGGACAATCCTTAGGCCAATACTTTGATCGAGGTCAAGTTGGTGGACAAGGGTTCGACAGGAGACAACCACCTAGACAAATCAAGACTTGGAATACAAGGGCCAATAATGGAGGTATTCCCACCCCATTGGATCAACTAGTCAATCAACTAGTCAACCAAGAGAAGCCTCCAAGTGGTGTATATTTAGCTGAGGCTGCTTTATCAGGATGGTGTAGGCTCCATAAAACAAGTCAACATTTTGAGTTAGATTGTCAAGAGTTCTAGACAAGATCTTTAATTTTTTAGTATGAAGTGGAGAATACTACAAGTATTCAGGAAATGGTGCCATATACTCCCTATGATTCATCAGTGTTGGTACTGAATCATGCTCCTTTTCCACAAAGCAAGGAAAATGTTCCTGAAGAAGAATCAAACTAGCTGAAGGAAGAGGCGGACCAGGTGTGCAATGGAGATGAGATTACACAACTGTTTGATCAAAATACAGTGAATGACAATGGCCCCATGGATGAAGAAGAAGCTTATATTGAATAGGTACAGACCTTCCAGAGGCCTGTTAAGAAATATGATCTGAGGGACTTGCCACACAGATGCCCATAGGTTGGGGGCCCCTTCACTATTTTCATCCCTCCAAACAACTTCACCACACCTCCAGATCCCAACGCTAGTAATAATCCACTGTATCCTCATGTGCCTAAATAGTACCTGTCAAAGGAAGGACAAACACAAATTAATCCCTCAAAAGGAAAGAGCATTGAAGCAAGAAAAGACAAGGTGGTGGAATGCTCCAAATAGGCCCCAGTTGATCTAAGTACAGAACAAATGGCCATCTATATTGCAAAAGAACTCGAGAAGCTAAAGGTAAGCCTCTTTGCATATGAATTATTGAGAGTTCCAACTACTACAAATGTAGTTTTAGGAGCTTACAATGCTAGCTCAATATCACAAGAGAATTCAATCAGTGAGAGTGTTAATAAAGAATTTAGTTCCCAACTAGTAGAAGGGCAGAATCAGATTCATAACCAGATTCATATACCATTTGGAGATAAAGGGAAAGAGAAGGTCAAAACTCAAGTTGCTCAGGTGGATACTCCCTTGACCCTGTTCCAGGGGAAAACAAATACTCCTCCATTTTTTATTTCTGTCCTCATATTTGGTAAAAATCTGTACAATTGCTTGTTAGATTCAGGTGCTTCCACCAATGTAATGCCTTTTGGTGTTTGTAGAGCCTTAGGTATCACTCCTACTGACTCCCAAAATAAAGTTACACATCTAGATCGAATTGAGGTTAATGTTGTAGGGGAGTTGAACATGATTCATATGCAGGTTGCCTCTGACCCTAGAATTCAACACGTTATTGATATACAGGTGGCTAATATACCTGATGCTTACGGTCTAATCTTGGGAAGAGAATTTACCAGGGCCTTGAATGGATATGTATCAACTAATCACTCTCATATGTGGCTTCCCTGGAAGGGAGTGCCGAATTAGATCAGGATTGAAAGGGAACCCAAGATGAAATACATGATTGCAGAATATTAGAACACTTCGATGAGATTCTAATATCAGAAGTAAGTATGGGAAATTAAGTGCTTGCAGCCCCTTTTGAGGAGTCAGATGTAGAGGAAGTCCTTATATTGCATACAATGCGTGTTGATCTCACAACAAAATCCAATAGAATTGAAGCTCTGGTGGAACCAGTTGAAATTGATGATGATCCTGAAGATAATCAACTCAGTTTGCTGGATAATTTCCAAGAATTAATTCAGAAGTGTATTGAAGATTAGGTTCAGTTGGGTAGAGGAATGAATTTTGGAGAACTACTCTTGCCAAATTGGTGTAGGGTTCATAATGCCTCCCATTTAGAATTAGATTGTTGCTTGTGCTGGACTGTAGTGGAACAAGTACAAAAGTGTATCAACCCCACTCCAACAGTCAAAATTAATATCCACAATGTCCAAGAGGATCCTAAAGGAAAGAAAGTGATGCTTTCTAAAGAACCATCCAGTAGCAACAGTGCAAGAGTTACAGTGACCAAGTCTGCAATGGCTGGTTGTTGGACTTTAAGATTTGATGGATCCAAATCAAAGCAAGGAGTTGGGGTAGGATTTGAGCTAATCAGTCCAAGAGGTAAGACTTCTTTGCTGCTCATAGACTTAAATTTCATTGTATGAATAATGTAGTAGAATAGGAGGCTTTTATTCATGGGTTGATCAAGGCATTAAAGAAAAAGGTTAAGATTTTGCAAGTATTTGGGGACTCTAAGTTAGTGGTCAAACAAGTTAGGAGACAATACTCATGTCATGACCAAAGAATGACCAATTATAGGCATAGAGTATGGGACCTTATTGAAAGATTTGATGCCTTCAACATTCAGTTGTTACCACGTAATAAAAACCAAATGGATGACTCCCTTGCTCAGGCAGCTAGTACATTGCAACCTTTGTCCCTTTTAGGATTGAAGAATTTTACGGTGGAATTGACCCTAGTACCTTCAGTAGTTGACAACGTTACCAACTTCCAGGTATTTGAAGATGATAAGCACATTTTGGATTTTATCACAAGCTCAGATGTCTTTGCTTCTCAAATTATTGATGAAACTGAACTCCAAGAAGTAGAGATGGATTTGGAAGGGGTAATTAATCTAAAGACCAATACTATTCACAGAGGAATGGTGTAGTTGGAAAGGATTTTTTATCTGGATAAGGTCAGAGATCAAGAACAAGATGCCAAGAAAGAGTCCATGAGTGGACAATGTGAAACATATAATATGGGAACTCATGAGGATGTCAAGAATGTCTTCATTAGCAATGTGTGTACTGCAGAAGAGAGGAAAGGCATTATCAACGCATTACATACATATGAAGATTTGATAGCCTGGAGTTATCAAGACTTGAAGACCTATGACACATCAATTATAACTCACACTATCCCTCTCAATCCAGGAGTAAGACCCTTCAGGTAGAGGCAAAGGAAAATCAATTCTCTACTGTAACCAGTAATTCAAAAGGAAGTGCAGAAGCTGCTATCTGCCAAAATCATATTTCTAGTTAGACATTCAACCTGGGTTGAAAACTTGGTTCCTATAAGAAAAAAGAATGGTGAAATCATACTTTGTGTGGATTTTAGGAAACTTAACAGAGCATTAGAAAAAGATAATTATCTAGTACCCTCGTTGGATGAAGTACTTCATATTATTAATGGATCTCAAATGATTTCTTTCTTGGATGGATACTTGGGATACAATCAAGTTATGGTGCAATATGAGGATAGACATAAAACTTCTTTCACCACCAAATGGGGTACTTTTGCTTATAGGAGGATGCCCTTCGGCTTGATCAATGCTGGGGCCACCTTCCAAAGAGCCATGGACATTGCTTTTAAGGAAATAATTGGTAAATGCATAGTCATTTATATGGATGATCTGACAGTCTTTTCTAAGAAGAGAGGAGACCACATAATAGACTTATGTAAAGTGTTTCAAAAGTGCAGGGAATTTGGTATATCTCTCAATCCAAAGAAGTACATCTTTGGAGTTACAGATGGAAAATTATTGGAGCACGTTATCTCTGAGAAAGGAATTGCAATTGATCCAGAATGAGTGGAAGCTATACTCAAGATCCAACCACCTACTAGCAAGAAAGAAATGAAATCATTCTTTGGAAAAATCAACTTTGTAAGGAAGTTCATCACTGGATTTCCAGAAATAGTCAAGCCATTGAATGCAGTGTTGAAGTAGGAAGACAAATTTGAATGGAGTGTAGAAGCTAAGGAAGCATTTGCAGAGATAAAAAGGGCTATTGCTGAAGCCCCAATTTTGGTGAGTCCAGATTATGCTAAGCCATTATATATATATTTGTTTGCTTCTAATCACTCCTGTGTTGCTATGTTGACTCAAAAATCTGATCAAGGAAATGAACATCCCATAGCATTTATGAGTGCACCATTGAAAGATGCAGAACTAAGGTATCCAAGTGTGGATAAGCAGGCTTACGCCTTAGTTAGAGCTGTGAAGAAATTTAGACACTATATCCTCAGAAACAAAGTCTTTGCAATCGTTCTAGATCCTATAGTCAAGTTGATGTAGAATGATCTAGGAGAGTGTAGAGGTAAGTGGGTAACTATGTTACAAGAATATGATATTGAGATTCAACCCATGAAGCTGGTAAGAGGGCAAGGACTTACAAGGATAATGGAAAAAATAGGCCCTGATCTTGCAGCCCAACATTACAATCTAGAAGATGTTTCTCCTGGGGAATGGTATGATGATATTGTTCACTATCTCCTGACTCAAAGATGCCCTGACCATCTTAATGCAGTACAAAGAAGGGAATTGCATTTGAAGAGTGATAGTTTCATGCTGAAGGGAGCTATTCTATATAAGAAAAATCATGATGGTGTTTACTTAAGGTGCCTAGGAAAAGAAAAATCTAAAAGAGTAATGTTGGAATTTCATGATAGATATGGTACATGCCATGGATCTACACCTTCTATAGCGAATCAGATTTTGAGAGTTGGTTATTAATGGTCCACACTATTCAAGGACACACACAACCATGTCAGAACTTGTCATGTGTGTCAGACTGCAGCAACCAAAGAGAAGTATGCAACACTCCCACTTCAACCAGTCTTTGAGGTAAAACCTTTTGCGCAGTGGGGAATGGACTTCATAGGTCCAATCAATCTTCTTTCCTCTGCAGATCACAGGTATATTCTTACTATTACTAATTATTTCACAAGATGGACTGAGGACCTTGCTTGCAAGCAATGTAGTTTTGAGGTGGTAATCAATTTCATGGAATCAGGTATTATTAACCATTTTGGATGTCCTATGTCTTTGGTTTGTGATAATGGTCCTGCATTTGCATCATTGAAATTCTCCAACTGGGCCTTTGATCATGGAACTATAATTAAGTTTGCATCCAATTATTACCTTTAGGGTAATGGTTTGGCTGAGTCTTCCAATAAAAATCTCCTGAACTTGTCATGTGTGTCAGACTACAGGAACCAGAGAGAAGTATGCAACACTCCCACTTCAACCAGTCTTTGAGGTAAAACCTTTCGTGCAGTGGGGAATGGACTTCATAAGTCCAATCAATCTACCTTCCTCTGTAGGTCACATATATATTCTTACTGTTACTGATTATTTCAAAATATGGATTGAGGCCCTTGCTTGTGAGCAATGTAATTCTGAGGTGGTAATCAATTTCATGGAATCAGGTATTATTAACCATTTTGGATGTCCTATGTCTTTGGTTTGTGATAATGGTCCTACATTTGCATCATTGAAATTCTCCAACCGGGCCTTTGATCATGGAATTATAATTAAGTTTGCATCCAATTATTACCCTCAAGGTAATGGTTTGGCTGAGTCTTCCAATAAAAATCTCTTGACTATTATTCACAAGTTGTTAGAAAGAAATCCTAAGGATTGGCACACCCAGCTTAGATTTTCTCTCTGGGAAGATCATACAAGACACAAGACTTCCATAGGAATATCCCCTTACCACCTTGTTTATGGGTTAGAACCTATGTTTCCTATTCAGTTAAAAATCCCCACCTTACAATTCATTAATGATTATTATGATGAAGGGGATAAACATGAGGCCAAACTTGCTAAGTTGTTAAACCTTGAGGAGAAAAGAGATGAAGCCCTTGAAAACTTTGTGAAACATCAGGGGATAGTCAAAAGGTGGTTTGATAGAAGAGCCAAGGTAAAATCCTTTCAGATCTCTAACTTGGTTCTCTACTGGGATAAATCCCATGACCGTAAGGGGGAGCATGGTAAATTTGACAAACTTTGGCTTGGCCCTTACTAGATCTTAGAGATTCTGGGAGATAATTCTTTTCATTTGAAAACTCTCACTGGGGAATATATCCCACTACCTGTCAATGGGCTGTATTTGAAGCATTATTTCCAATCTTGAGCTTTGTTTAACTCTTTTCCTATACATAGTTAGAGTAGGTTTCTTTTATGCTTGGCTTGCTTTGCTTAGATTAGGTCTCTCTTTCTATTTTTCTTTTCATTTGCTTTCGGTTTGGTGTGTTTTTGCTCTGCTCTTGCTTTGGAGGTCTTCTTGCTTTCTCTTGGATGTGTTAGACCTGTATGGAAAATATGCCTTTATCTGGGACTGGTCTGAGTATTTCCTGGATGAACTTTAATCATGTATCTTGAATGGATGGTCGAGGTCTTTGTTATCGTCAAGCAGTCTAAATGTTTGATTTAAGGAGGATGGGTCACTGGTTTGATTAGAATTTTAAGTATTCTGAAATCTTATATCTTTCATACATCTTAAAAATCTTGAGATTGTTGTGGGATATTTGTGAGGTCTTGTTAGGTGAAAAATCCTATTTCTACTTCAGCGCCACTGTGCTTCTCAACCCTGAGTGTGAACTTCATTGTTCACAGGTTGAAATGAAAAAGTGAAAAACAAAAGAAATATCAAAGGAAGAAAAGAGAAAATATTGAAAATCAAATGAATTCAACTTATCAGGAGTATCCAAATATCTCTATCGGGGCTATGGATTCCTGGCTAGAAATAGAGCTATGTTTGAGAGAGTCACAATGATAACCTTGTCAGGGCTATAGACGCCTAACTAGCAGCAAGGCTCTATCCAGGCTGCCTTTGGAGTAAGAATCTTTATGTAGCCTGACCTAATTAAATTTGGTTTCTATAGTAGCTCAAGGAGGGAAACAAACTCATGCGCACACACTTGGATCTTTAGTTTATGGAAGGTTTAGTCTACCTTTGGTTCTGACTTTTTAATCCTGCATTTTGATTTTATTTTCTAATAGGGAGATCAAAACCAAAGATTCTGGGTTCTTCATTCTAGATTGTTACTGAAATGCTTTGGAGCATTTTCCCAGCAGAGTCCCTATTTGTTGTGCAGTTTTTGCACACATGCCCCATTGAAAGCAAGGACCCTCTTTTTCTTTCGCTTTGGTTTTTGGCCCTTGTTATGTTGAGGTTTTATTACCTTTGCACGCACTTGAATGCTTATCTTATTTGTGAAAATTCCCCCCTTCTAGGAAGCACATTGAAAATCTTAAGTTTTGAACAAAGTTCAGGTTTTTACTCCATTTCGGGATTTTTCGCTCCATCCAAATTTTCATGGATTTCACTCAAAGTCTGGTGAAGAGATTAATGCTATAGTTCGGGAAATCTGGCACTTTTCCGAATTCCACATGGACTAGATTTTTCTGAGCTTTTGTTTTACCGTCTGGTTTCCAAATTTATTCAGCCTATCTTGTCAACGACATTAATGCACCTAGGTAGAATCCCTATGGCATGAGTGTGGTCAAATTTAAGGGTATTTTGCATCATTTTCTCTCATCCTTTGTTGTGTATCACTCTTGCATCTGAGACTTGGTGATTTGGGCATTCGAATTTCTTGATTTGCTTGCTGAGGTGCTTGGATTTCTTACATTCAGTTTGATTTGTTCTCTAAGGCATCCAAGTTCACTCCTCATTTTCCTCGTGGTCGAATTTGATTTACTAATGGTATGTAACTATGGTCCCTACCTTTGAAATGTTAAGGATTGGTTGTCCAAGGCCATGTTATGTCTAGCTTGATTTTGCATGTTTGACGATTAAATGCTTCAAACTAGGGTTATGTCTGATGTTTGAGAGTTGTTAATGCCTATCTTATATTCCACCCTAGTTAACCAGTTGGATTTTAGTGATGTTCTGCATTCTAAATGGTTCCCACGCCTTGCCCCATAAGTCAATGTTTTAGTTTGGTTTGGGTTAGGGTTTCTCGAAGTCCAGTCCAAACTAGCACACTTTGAGTTTGTTCACAGGTTTCACTTTTAGTTTTTCTGTCAAAGCTTGCTTAAGGATGATCCACAACTCACTACAAGACTTGTTGAGTGCATTTGAGCTCAATCCAGGATTAATATGAGCTAGTTCCTTTCACCCATGGTGAAGGTTTCTACAGTCAAATCAAGGGCATCATTGGTTTGTTATGAACATTCATCATTTAACACCTCAAGTAGTCTTGATCCAAAGGGGTTGATAGGAAACATGAATTAGATTTGAGTCGAGCTTAGGAGATTTGAGATTCATGGACACCTGATTGTATCAAGAAAAATCAAACGTAATAATGTTTGTATAGGATTTTGAGGACTTCGCGGAATTTCTGCATCCCCAGATTTTCCTGGATTCCATTTAACCCTTAGTGTTTTGGGGTGTGCATTGAAATTCAGAGTTTTGGGGACTTTGTGGAATTCCAATCCAGCTAGATTTTTCTGAATTCTCTAGGAGGCTTTGTGGAACTTAGAAATTGGATGAAATGGATGAATTTAATGGTGAATGCTTAACATTCCATGCTTTAAACTGATAGATTACATAATTTTATATGCATCCTTTCTTCATTTTGATGATCTATTGTTGATATTTGTTCCTTCTTCAGGAAAATCCACTTGGTCTGGAATTTTCTAAAGTTCCTCCTAGACTGGTTTTCCCCAATTAGCTTGGAATCCTGAACTTCTTAGTTATGATGATTTATAGTTGATTTGATGGTTTTCTTATGATTTTGATCTAAAACTTTGACAATATGTTATCAACAATTGGATTTTCATGTTAGTATTCGATGGATGCATGCTAAAGCTGGCAAGGCAGCAGTTGTTAAGGATAAGGGTGATATGGAGGGATCCTCTATCTCAGAAGTAGAAAGTGTTAAATTGGACATAAAGAGTAGGATTCTAGAAAGTAAGATAGCATTCATGTAGTCTAAAGTTTCAGACACAAATGTGGGTCGATGGGACTATGAGGATTTTAAGGCAAGGATGCCACAAGAAGATCTTCTAGTGCTGACAAAGAGACTAAAGGAACTGACATTATCTCATGTAGTAGAATTTCCCCCCATAGTTCAGTGTTATGAGTTGGTATTGGAATGTGCCCGACACTATGATGGGGATTCATAAAGGATAGTTAGTCCTCAAGGGAGAGTATTGGCTAATCTTAACCCTATCTCTATTGAACTAAATTTTGATATGCCAGACAGATCTCATGTAGTGGATTTTAATATGGAGGCAGCTAAAAGGTACTATGAGGAGGAGACTATTAAGTCACAACAGGTTATGAATTCTTGGCTTGAAAAGCCAAAGTCTCATTTGTCAAAACTACTTAAGTAGTTGCACAGGGAAAAGTTTAAACAAGAAATCTATGATGCCTTCACATTTCTTAGCTGGGTGGTAGGCCTAAAGAGTGTAGGTATGTTCGAGAATTGGATGTTCTATTCCATTGTGAGGATGGAGTAGGAAAATATTAACTATCATTGGGTAGGTGTTATAAGTGTTGTGGTTCATGAACAAATGTGTAACGTGCTACAAGCCAAGGAATTCACCATGACTTCTTATTTAGTGTATGCACTTGCAAGATTCCATCCCTATAAAGGATTGAGCATAAGAGGAATATTTGGATAGGATGTAATTTATGAGGTTTATCCTCAATTGCACCTAGGAAGCTCAAGTTGCAGAAGGGTGAATGATGCATTCACCATCCACATCACTAGATTGCTCCAAGGTGTAGAGCATGTAAGAATATCAGATGATGCTAAGGAGCTGATCATGGGGCTTGGTTCATACAGTTTCCCACCTTCTCTTACATAAGAATAGATGGTTGTCAAAGGCCTCCATATAGGCTCCCAAGGTATCCCACATACCATGTTATACTTCTGGAGGTCATGAGGAAAATATGTGACTTTGTCGCCATAAAAAAGAAAGATAAGCATAAAACTAGATTTGGTGGAGATTTTCCTCTGAAGATAGGCACTAGCGAGGTATGCCCTTAAATTAATTCAGCCTATGCTTCTGAGGAGGAAATTAGCACTCTTGGGTTATCTTACCATTCCAAAAGGCTAGGTTTTGATATCACTAGTGAAGCACAAAAGAAAGCTAGTAGGGAATACCACCAAAGAGATGACATAGAAGACTATTAGGCCAACAACAAGGATGAGTTTGAGGTAAGAAAGAAGAAATTCTCTAGACTCCCAGTTGATGTGGTCTGAATGTATAATGTTAAAATGGTTCCAATCAAGTGGAAGATGATGGAGACTTAATCCAAAGTCATGATTATAAGCCAATTAAGGACAAACCAATTGGAAAAGTAGATTGGATGGAGGAAGAAAAAACTGAATTAGAACAAATCATGGCCCCTATGACGAAATACACCAAGTTGTGGCTCAAACACAAGGTATGGGAGCTTGAAAGTGAACATGTGCCATGTACCTATAATCTGATGGGGAATCTAGAATCCCATTCCACTTCTGAGGAGTCGGCTAAGGAAGATCCTAAGGGAAAAACCAAGGTGGATTCTCCTTTTAAGATTAAAATCAAATGTTCCCAAGGAGAAGAGTAGGAGAAACAGAGGAAACCAAAAGCAAAGAAGAGGACTACTACTTCAAAGACATAAATATTTGTAGAGGAAGAACTTGGTGAAGGAGAAGAAAAGGACAATGCCCCAACACTTAAAAGGAGGAAAACAATAAGGGGTTCAAGAAATAAGGGTGGACTTTCCAAGGAAAAAAGTGAAACAGATCCTTCAATAGTGGTAAATGTAGAAAGTTCTAGAGAGAGGACACAGGTATACACAAGGAGATCAAGAACTCCTTCTCCCAAGAATAGCTAGCCAAAGAAGGGTATTCCTCTAGCAACCTTTGCTGTTGAACAACATAAAGAGGATTCTCCACCCAATGAACCAAATGGTGCATTAGAACAACTAGCAGATGTGGAGCACCCATCAAGTGAAGGGGGAGAAGAATTTTAAGAAGGTGAGCTTCATAGTGTAGCTGCAGAAATTGAGAAAATTCTACGGACTCCCTTGGTAACTTATGAGGATTCTCCTACTAGAAGTGAAGAAGACATACCTCCTTAGAGAGAGGAAACACCTGTTAAGACTCCATCACCAGTGCATGAAGAAGAGGAGTATGGTAAATGAGAACATGATAAAGTTGAGGAGTTTCCTGAGAAGCTAGAAGATACACCCAAGGGTCAGGAGGGAGAAGTGGGACAAGGTGAAATACAGTTAGAGTTTGTTGTTCCAGGTTGGCTTGATAGAGAAATAAAGAGAATTTTTTTTGTTGTGGATGATGCCCCTCCCAATTGGGATGAGATACTGGAAAAAATAGGAAAAGGTAAAGGAAAGAAGAAGGTCAGGGTCATCTCCAAGATTGAAAGGGATGAAGCAAACAACAGAGTGGTCCACATTGCTACTCCTGCCATAGAAAAGAAAAGAGATGAGGTTACTAGGAGTGATTACAACATGCAGACCATCAACCTACGACCCACTTCCATGGAACAGGATATTGAAGAATATGAGGGTTCAAGTGTTGTGATCCTGGGAAGATTGAGGAAAGAAGCACAAGCTAAATAGGAGTTGAATAAAGAGAATGAAATACTTAAGAAATATTTGGAAGATTTGATGAAACCCTTGCAATCCACTAGTTCGTCATCTTTTGCTGCGAGATTCCTACCCCAAGAAACTATATCGGAGCTAGAAAGAATGAAGACCACTACTCTTGCCACAATAAACTAGTTACAAGGGGTGTAGAATAAAGGAGATGATGCTATCAAAGACATCCTTTCAACTGGAGGAGATGCAATGAGGGCAATAGATTGGTTGAAAGATGTATTTTCTCAAGATAAAGAGGATATAGATCTCCTATTGCAGAAGACCAAGACTATCATGGAATACACTAAGGATAAGCTGGTGAGTGATGGAATTATCCCTTCCTCCAGAGCTGCAGAACCTTGGGAATGGTTTGAAGCTTTGCAAATAAGGAAAAAGGTTTTGAAGAAGATATATAGGCAGAGGAGGAAAATTGAGGATACCTTGACCGATATCTATGATAGATGCATTTCTTTCTTTGAGGTGATAAAATGGAGAAGGAAGTTCACAGCAAAGTATTTGAGCTTAGAGTAGTTGAGAAAATGGTGGCGAGATGTATATTCTCCAGTTAGTGAGGAACCAGATACTGAACATCAGTTGGAAGATGCAACCACCTATATTGCAGTTATTGATAAATATCAAATGAGTAGGGTTGAGTGGTATAGGTCGATGGAGAAATCAAGATAAAATATTAAATCTATCAAAAGGATAATTAAGTTTTTACCTCTACCACCTATAGCTGACTTGGACAAGGTACTTGTGATGGTGCATGATAGGGTGGATCAAAATAAAGACAAAGGGGAAAGCAGTTAATGCAAGGCTACATCAGAATTTGTGCTTCCCTATTATTTTGCATGCATTGGTCTGAACTATATTGGTGATCCTAGGCCGACCTGGATGGAGGTCATGCATTTAATGCATATTCTATTTTAATTCTAATTCCTCTTGGCCAACTTGTTTTATGGCCATTTATTATAATTGTAAATTCTAATTAGGCCGACATGCCTTGGGGGGTTTCTATTAATATGGAATTCTACCTCATTTTTAAGGGCTAGATAGATAGTTTTGATACTAGAGCGAATTAAGCAATAGAGCAAGAGTTAGAAGTTAGTTCATTTTGAGCAAGTGGTGTAATAGAATACTGGAATTGTTGTTACTTTGGGTAATTCAATACAATTTGAGACATTGTGCTTTTGGTGAATTCTCTTGTGTTGATTTATCTTGCATGGTTCTTGCCATTCTATCTTTGAGATTGCTTGGGAAGTATTAGATATATGCTAGATTTAGAATTAGACATGATTTAATGGTGTTTATGGTTTAGTACTTGAAGTCACTTTGCAAAGTTATCCTGGACTCTTATATTCATTATGCATAGTCCAATTGTGGAGGTTTATTCATTTCAAATTGCAATAGGGTTGTTTTGAATGAATATTCATGATCTCAAAATCTTTAATGCCTTAGAAGATTGCAGATCCATCTGGGTCAAGTAGAAATCAGTTTATGAGGGATTGGTCCATTTCAAGTGTTTCATCATTTGCATTGTTAATCTTAGGTTTAGTGTTAAATTTAGGAATCTCTTTGAAACCCTTATCTTTTGTTATTTCTTTTATCATTTTAGTTAGATTTAGGATTGAAGTATCATCATGTTGCTAGATTTGATAAATTAAAGATTTAGTATTCGCTTGCAGTAAGGTCCCTTTGTGATTACCAACATTTTCACATTTATCACTGAGTTGTTTATGCATTGTCAGGACCTGACATTAGAGACCTTGGGGTTATCTCTTGAGGCTTGCTGATAGATATTTACCTTTCAAGAGAGATAGGATATTATATTTTTTCTAAGTTGTTGCTATGCAGAAAACATCATCAATAGGCTACAAAGAGTAGTGCCAAGAGAACTTGAAGGTTCTACTATGGCAAGTTCTATGGAGTTGTGCAAGTAAAATGCCAAGAGTAAGAAAGGAGAAAAAGGTAATAGCTAAAGCTAGGAATATTTAGAAGACCAAATGGATGGAAAGAGTGGATTAAAAAGGAAGAAAAGAAGCTTCCTAGGCGGTTGTAGAAAACCCGAGCCATTTCCATCGACAAACTTAGCTAACAAGTGGAAAACATGCTCAGAAATAGTCATCTGAGTGTTGACATGTCACAAGATGCTAGTGTGGCACGTGGACATCTGTGCAGCGCGCTAGTTTGTGGACACAACACACTACATAACAATGTGAATGGAAAAAGCACAAAGTTCAATGAAAAGCTAACATGCAAGGGTGGTTGCTAAAAGGGGTGTTGTAGCATCCTAAGAGGGAAAAAGGTTGATGCAAGGGCTAAAATGACCTTGCTTAAGATGCTAAGGGAGTGGACACTAAAGCAGATGCAAGAATGTATGTGAAATTGCGAGGGGTGCAATTTTACACTTATACATTTTTCCCCCACTTTAGGAGGCATATAAATCTACATTAATATGCACACTAAAGGAAATCTACTAAACATAAATAACATCATATGCCAAAAGGATACTTTAGAAGAAGCAATAACTCTTCAGACTATGAAAGTGTGCCCCTAGGCTAAAGACCTTGAAAACCAATACGTTAGACAAGAAAGACTTGCACCAGACAACAATGTTAGAACGTAAAAAGCTAAAGGATTTGATTCAGCAAAGTAAAGATACCTTGATGTAAAAGGTTGATCAATACTATGCATCGTCCCCAAATTAAGAAATAACATATAGAAAATTGAAGAGTGGAAGGGAATATACTAAGGATGAAGAAGATGTGGATCTTTCATATAGTATATGCAAGTTGAGAAGAGAGATAAAAATGAAATGAATGTAAGAGTGATAAAATCAATCCTCGCTCAAGGAGGAAAACCCGTATCACTAAGATAGGTGATAAAAGAAATCTCCGATCAAGGAGGAAAACCTGTATCACCAAAGATAGGTGATAAAAGCAGTCCCTGCTGAAGGAGGAAAACCTGTATCACCAAAGATAGGTGATAAAATCAATCCCCGCTCAAGAAGGAAAACTTGTATCATCAAAGATATGTGATGAAAGCAATCCTTTCTCAAGGAGGAAAACCTATATCACCAAAGATAGGTAAAAAAAGTAGTCCCCGCTCAAGGAGGAAAACCCGTATCACCAAAGATAGGTCATAAAAGCAATCCCTACTCAAGGAGTAAATCCTATATCATCAAAGATAGGTGATAAAAGCAATTCCTGCTCAAGGAAGAAAACTCGTATCGCCAAGTAAGGATGTAAAGGAGCTCTACAGGTTCTCGGTCCTATAGAGCAAGTAAGCAGATAGTCACACAGACCATTGTCAAATTGAAATACTTTCAAAGGGGTCCTTTGGGAACCCTTCAAAAGGAAGAGGGGTCCACTCAAGGGACACACTATTTGAAAGGTGAGGTCTAGTCAGGCTGCCCCCAAGATAGACACAAGGAATTTGTTTGAGAGAAAAGATTTCAAAGGGGGTCCCTCAGGAATCCTTCAAGAGAATAAGAGGTCTACTCGAGGGATGCTACATTTGAAAGATATAGATAGAGAGAGGTTCCTTAAGAAGGAAACACATCTCTAGAACAAGTTATCACTTCCCCCAACATATAGGGGAGAACCATGCAAGATATTTAGGACATACAGGATAGAGGTGAACCTCGATATCACTTGTCAAGCAAAGAAAAGGTAGGTGCATCAATCAAACAAGACTTTGATGGCACCTAAATCAATTTTTTTTTGTATTTTGTCTTTCAAGGCCTTACATTCGCTAGTGGAATGACCAGATACTTGATGGTATGCACAGAAAGGATGTTCTCCTTCATCATGTTTATGAAATTTATTACATATACGAGGAGGAGGAGTGAATAAGTGCGCTTTTAGGAGCCTCAAAAAAATACGCTTTTGCTCAGATAAAGGGTGAGAAGCAGGAAGCAACCCTTTCTCTTATGGAGAAAAGTTTGACTTCTCCAAGGAAGAAGAAGAAGGCACAAAAATGGAAGACAATGGAGGAAGAATCTTTTCAATAGAATGGGGTTGAGAAGAATTCTTGTGACTCAGTTGTGGATTTTGTTTAGACTATTCCTTCAAGCAACCAAGTCTGAAATTATTCCTACGAGGTGTGAATTCTATAGGGACCTGAATTCCTTGTTCATTATGCCCACAACCTTTACACTCATAGCCATATTTAGAAACAAGCTTAAATCGGAGGCCATAACGTGTTTGCAGATATTGAAAAGGAGGATCCTCATAAAGAGCATTATCCCAACAATGGGGACCACACTCATCTATGTGATCGCCATAATTCTTATTAATAGGATTGTCAACATTATCCTCTTTAGTAGAGACATAATCATCTTCCTCAGAAGGAGGACCAACACTAAGAACATTACAATTATTAATTATACCATCCCACGATACAAAAGAACAGTCATCTTTGATAGCAGGTATGTATGATGTTGTTGGAATGTCTAAGTGGATCGGGTCGACTTTATATTCCTAAATGAAGGAATATGTAAAGTCTAAAGGACCCCAATCATCACCAAGACATGGGTGGGTAGAAGGAGCACACTTAGGACTACTTGCTTCAGAAGGATCTTTCATAGGAACATCTATCTCAAGAGTATCTTTTGTAGTAGGTATTGTTGGAGTAAACATCGACACACTAGAAGACACTGAAGGAATAAGAGTAGGGACAACTGAAGGTCGACCAACAACTGTCATCTCACATAACTGCATAGCCTCAGGGTCAGCCTTGACTATGACTACTTGATTGTTATAAATGAACTTAAGGTATTTATGCAAGGTAGACATGAGTGCACCCATAGCATGAATCCATGGTCTACCAAGAAGGAGGTTATACGGTAGCTTCTCTAACATGACATAAATAAGGGTGGGTATAGTAATGGGTCCCAACCTTAAAGGCAAGACTATCGTGCCTAAAGTTTGGTGAGCAACATTATCAAACCCACAAATCATAACAGAAAAAGTATTAAGAGAAGATGAGTCAATATTAATCTTAGGCAATAGATCAATACTACATACGTTGAGCATCGAACAAACATCAATGACAGTATGTCTAATGCCAATTTTATTAATGTTGACTATAATCATTAAAGGATCTTCTTGCTTCTATACTTCCAAAGGGTGGAGTTCATGTGGATAGAACATAATATTCAACAACTCTGCATGAATATATGCCATCAATGCATTACCATCCATCAGCCTAGCGCAAGAAGGCAAGAGGATCTTTTCCAAGGATTCCTAAAGCATACCTTGATAAACTGGAGTAGACTGAAGCAAGTACCATAGTGAGATCTTAGCCAAAGTAACTTGGAGATGTTTGACAAGATTGTAACCACTAGGTGCTTTAGTTGTAGGTTTAGGTGCTTGAGGAAGGATTGGTTGTTTATTTATTCCATTCTCATAAGTATGGGCTACCGCTTTGTAAGAGGGAGCCTTAGGAATATCAGGAGGGTCACTATCAAATGGAACACTGTTAATGGAACAGACCCTTTTAGGAAGACTAGTTAGAGTTACATAAATGACCAATCTCTTAGGCCTTTAGGGGGCAGTATAGACATGGATTACATTTACAGAATCATCACAATGAGTAGAATGATTATTTGAGTACATATTCTCAATATCAATCCAAATAGGATCAAATGTGGAATAATTATTCAAAGAAACATTCTCAACATTGATCCATGGAGAATCCAATGTGGAAGGTTCATCATGTGTTAATGCATCATCTCTAGAGGATATTGCATCAAAACAAAGATGAGATTCATCATTCACCAATGCAACATCTCTAGAAGAGAGTGCATTAGAATGAGAGGTAGATTCATCATTCACAAATGCATCATCTCCAAAAGAGAGTGTGTTGGAATGAAGAGAAGGTTCATCATTCACAAATGCATCTTTTCTAGAAGAGAGTGCATTGGAATGAAGAGAAGGTAGAGTAACATTAAGAAAGGTATCAATGATTTCATCTTCTTGTGATAAAATGTCCTCTGAAGCCAGAGGAATTTTGTGAGAAGGATCAAAGATACCAAGTGACATGAGAAAAGCCAAGTCACCATCACATGCATGAAATGGAATATAATTAATATTTTCAATAAAATTAGACACTGAGCTAATAAAAGAAGATATTAAATTAATTATGATTTTTTTTGGTATTTCCTATTTTTTGGTAATTCGCATTTTCAAAGGTCTCTAGAATGGAATTTGAGGTTGAAATTTCCATCAGTCCCTAAAATTTGACTACCAAAGGTACTGGTATTTTAGGGACTAAATTTTTTTTCTAGGAGACCTTTCTAATGATGCAAATGGTTCTGAATTCCAAGCACCGAGTCAAAAGTTATGACCCCGCCAAGTAGAGGTAAATAAATTCCTAGTTTTTAAGAACATTGCTTTTCACATCCGGTTCACCAAAATGTAGAAGAGGGGATTCACTACTCATGAGTTCTCTTCATTTAGAGAGCCTCATGGGGAAAATTCCCTAATCTACCTCGGGAATAGCAGTGATAGTTACAGAGTTCAAAAGAGCAAGTCACAGATTTTCTGGACAAACTGACAAGCTCTCAGCCAAAGGATGTCAGCATAGAAAATAGACGATAGCACGACGTGTTGGCATCTTGTACGGACCACAGAATGAGTTTAATGTAGAAAATTCCTAAATGACTACTTCTACTTTGATTATCGAGAAATTATAGAATGTGATAAAGTGGTAGAAATGAAAATAAAGCAATGTAAATGATAAATAAGAGAGAGAAAGGAAAGAATATGCTCACAACCATACAAGTGATGAAGCCTCCCATACGTGAATGTCTTCAATACCTACAAGTGTGATATCTACAGAAAGTGTTGGGGATGTATAGGGGTTTTCCTTAGTCAAACCCCCATTTTGGTGTTCCCACCTCTAGGGACAGCTAAGAAGATAGAGAGAAAGAGTGGAATGAATAAAGCAAGTGGTGAAAGAAAAACTCGCTCAAGAGTAGTGTTATGCCTTGCATAACCACCCCATTTTATTTTGGAACAAAATGGGTCCCCCTTTTCTTTTTTTGTTTTGGTCGTCTTTGGTTGTCTGGTTGGGTCTTAGGAGTTCTTTGTTTTTGCTCCTAAGTCTATCTTTTGTTCTGCTGGAGGCAGGTCCAGAACCAAATCTAGACATGGAACTATTTCAAGGTTTCTAGTTCAGATATGGTTCCGACTCTGACTCCATCTTCTTCTTTTCTTTCTCCTTTGTTTGGTTGGTTGTTTTTTTGACTAACTCCTGGGTTGGTCCATCCTTCTGTTTGTTGGTTGTTTCCTTGTGTTTTGTTTGTTTGCTTGTGCGGGATCAAAACTAGGATTGGAACTCACATAGGAAGTTTTTAAGTTTCCATTTCCGAATCCCGTCCCGACTCCGATTCCACTCTTTTTCTTTCTCGCTTTCTTTTTTATTGGGCGGGGTCTAGTGTTCGCTCTGGTCCTGCTTCCCTTGTTCTTGTGTTGTTCTTTTCTTTTTGTCGAGACCGGATCCAAAACTAGAATGAAACTTTGAACTTTACAAAAGTTTCGTTTCAGTTTTGTCTCCACTCCCATCTCTGTTTGTTGTTTTCGGTCGGTCCTTTTGTCAGGACCAGATCCGGGGTTGGAAATGAAATAGGGAATCTTGTGTAGTTTCTTTATCTTGTTTCTGACTCGGCTCTACACCCGCCTTACCCTTTTATGTTCTGTTGACTTGACTTAACTATCTGATCATGTCGTTGGCTCCATCCCTAATCCACCGCATTTATGGCATTAAATACAGCCTGTTGGCATGCGCAGATTATTAATTAAAGGTTTAATTATGATTAAACTGCCTCATTGTTATTATTATGTGAATTTTTTAAGAAAATTATGGCCAAGAAAGTCTCGAGAGAATTGATTTGATCGCGGGGGCGAATTGCGGAGCGAATCTTGGAAATTTTCTCATCAATCCTAAGGAGCGTTTTGAGGTAGGTTTCTTTTGTTTTTCTTTCTCCCATTTTTTATTTCGCTTGTGTCATTTTTGTGTATTCATAGGAGGGTTTATTCTATGAATTTTTTCACTTGGTTGGTGTTTTTTTCTGTTCTTTTTGTTTTTGTTTGCTTGCTTCCTTCTTTTTCCGTTTCGTTCTGTTTTGTTGGGTTTGCCTTTTCATTTGTCATTTTGCTTTGTGTTTGTTCTGCTGTCACTTTCATGACAGGTCTATTTTGTCATGCTTTGGTTTTGACTAGGGTTTCAATTTTGAAGGGGTTTCCTGCTCAGGTAATGATTTTCATTTTGAGACCTTGTTCTAGTTTTATCATGTTGGTTTTGGGTTGTTTGTACCGGTTTCTCATCTTGCCCTAGTTTTTGCAAATACGGTATTGAGTGAATTAGGGTTTTATAATATAACCTATTCATGGTTTTGATGACTTATGTATGGAGTAGTTGTTGGAGGTTTAACTTGTGCTATTTCTAGTTTCCATTGGGGGGCCATGTGATCTAGGGTTTATTCGTTCATATGACTGCCTTGTTTTAAATACTCTCTGTTTGCTGGAATTGATCCACTCTCGTTCCTTATTATGATGTCACTGTCTTTACTCTTGGTCAGAACTGGGCTCAGGGAGGATGTTGAACTTGGGAACTATCTTTTTTTTTGGTCTGATTCCCATTCCGATCCCGCCTTTGATCATGTTCCGATTCCCGTTCCGGTCTCGCCTCTGATCATGTTTTGATTCATGTTCTGGTCTCGCCTCTGATCATGTTTTGGTTCGCATTCTGGACTGTTTTGTTCCGTATCCAGTTCCAATCCCGGCCCTACCTCATGATAAGAAATATTGTTTATGCCTGATACTTATACGGTTCCGCCTCTGATAAAGGCATAGTTTGACCAAATGTTATCTTAGGAGGATGGAGCAGTGATTATATCATTGACTAATTTAGATGTTTTGTTTATCTAATACAGGAAATTGCTGCAGGTATTAAGAAATGTCAGGAGCATCATATGAGGCCTCTCAAAGGAGTCATCCAGGTGAAACTTCATGGCAAGGGGTTAGGCCAAAGAAGATCAAAGTGGAGTAGCCCCTGTATACCTTGAGGTGTAAGCATAGGGAAGCCATTCTCATGGATAGCAAAATTGACTCCGACTGGACTGACATAACTGACACCAATTTGGGTCCTTTCAACTATGAAGAGTTGCATGAGGAGACATTCACTAAAGAGAAGATCATGGGAAGGACAGAAAGGATTGTTCAATCTGGGTTGGCACATGTTGCACTCTTCCCCATGTCTATTCAATGTCCAGAGTTGATTCTTGCGGCAGCTGGAGCATATAACCCTGCTACTAGGTAGTGTGTGGATGTGAAGGGTAATGTCATTATTGACTTCACGCCTCAAATGATCAAGTTCCTGTTTCATATACGTAATCCCAAGAATCCTAAGCAATTGAATGAAGCAGAGGATTTAAAGCTTTAAAGTGATAACAAGGAGAGGAATAGGTTCCATATGAATAAGACTTGGATGAGGGTAGAGAAGAAGTCTCTAGCCAAGCTTCCAAACCAGCCTAAGAGGGTGGATTTTAGTAAAGTAATTGGAGATATAATCATGTTCCTCTCTAGGGTGTTTGGTAAAAGGGATCCTTCACTATTTAAAGAATGGATGTTTCCTTTCATCCAAACTATTTTGGATGGGAGGCAACAATTTGATTGGTCTATGATAGTATCAGACAACATTCACAATCAGATGATAAAGGTGAGAGAAACCAAGCATTTCTTTATGACTTCCTATGCGGTTTATGCAGCTGCTCGAGTGGGGATTTTTCCTGGACTTCAGATGGCAAGTATATTGGGGGAAGACCAAGGATAGAAGAGAGTGTTGGAGTATTATAACTATCTCACCTTGTAGGCATCAGAGCAACATTATAGAAGGGTTAACGATTCCTTTCTTTATGTCATAATTAACAAGCTTAATGGTGATGTTGGGTATAGGCTTAGCAGGGAGGCAATGGCTTTTGTGAATGAATGGGGACATTGGTTTATCCAATACCCCACATTCACCTATTTCAGGTTAGCAGGCTTTGATGGTCATCCCCATTTACTACCTAGATTTTCTGGTGATAGAATCATCCTAATGGAGTTTATTTATCAAGCCTTGGCTGTGAATCTCTAGTTTAGCAACAAGCATAAGACTAGGTGCCATAACTTTCTGATGAAGCTGGGAGCCTTTTGTTGTCCACACATTCAGGCAGCCAAGACTGTTTGTGATGAATTAGTCTATTTGAAGTTGGGCTTGTACACGACCAGGAAATACTATGACCCCAAACACAAGATGAGGGCTTTGCTTCCCAGTGTCTTTGGAAATAATTTTAATCTATTGGAGGATTTTTGGGAGGACTTACAACATTAGTATGATCTTAGAAAGAGGAATTATGAAAGGATACCTATCCCACTCATGATTGAGTTTGGGATAAAAGAAGACGTTCCTGACACATTATCTGATGATGGGATAGTTTTGGATCTCGGGTATGATGCAAACAAGATTGGAACTAAGGATCTTGATCTAATAGATTAGAGTGCGGATGAGACAATTGACATAATGTAGATTGCAAGACCAATGCTTGATAGGAGTATTCAATGGGTGAGTTTGAGAGCTAATCAGACTGAGGCTACATCATCCAAGAAGAGGAAGGCTGCAGGTACCACCCAAGGATACAAGAGGGAAAAAAGAAGGATGGAACCTAAGGAGCCTTTAAAGTTTATGCCCTCTAGTGTACAAGAAGAGGAGGTGGTTCCTCAAGAATTTCTATAAGTACAGGAAGATGAAACAACTGTGGAGTTGGGTGTTTCTACATCTGCTGCAGGGGAGGCATCTACTCAGCCCTCTGAGGCACAAGAGTTGGGTCAAGAATTACCAAAGGGAGCTCTCAATGATGAAGCAAAGGTTTTAAAAAAAATGGAGGATCAGATTGAGATACATAATATTGAAATAGATTCAGAAAAGACTGCATCTGATAAAGAGCATCCGACTTTGGCATCTTTGGAGATGACAGATGATGCAGGGACTGAGCACATATTAACTCAGGAGGATCAATGGAAACTCTTTGAGGATGATAAAAGGGAAGCTGATGCTACGACGCGAGATGAGGCATTAGCTAAGCAATAGGAGGAGGAGGCCAATGCACAATCTGAATTAGTAGTCAAGCAGAAGGAGTTGGAAGATAAGGTGAAGGCTAATGAGTTAGCTCAATAGCAAAAACAAAAGGAGCAAGAGCTCAAAATTCAAGAAGAAAGGGATAGATTGATAATGCAATAGAAAATTGATGATCTCAAAGAGGAAAAGGGTCAGCAAAGAAGAGAAAAAGAATATATTGAAGCTAAACTCAAGGAACAAGAAGAGGCCTATAGAAAAAGGGAAGATCAAGAACTCCTAAAAAGGGAAAGATAGGCTGCTGAGATTGTTGAACATGCGAAGAAGTCCAAGGAGGCATGGGACTATGTTGAAGAATTGAAAAAGTAGCAAGATGAAATGTTAGAAAAGAAGAAAGAGTAAGAGGAATGTTTAAAGGAGCTAGAGGCTAAGAGGATGCAAGATTAAAAGGATAAAGAGGAAGTAGAAAAGCTAGCATAGGAAAGGGAGAAAAGTGATCAACAAAATGTGTAGGAGGTTGATTCTCAGCCAAAGCTTACATTGTTGCAACCTCTGTCTTCCACCACTGTTGCTTCCTATTCAGCCCAGGCAGCCACTACTCCTATTGCTCCTACTTGGCTAAAATTGGAATTAGAGAGAAAACAAGTTGTTCAACCATAGCCGTTGAATTGGGAAGAAATGATGAAACAAATTGGGAAAGAGAAACCTAAGAAGAAGGCTCAGGTTCTTCACTCCACTAGGCTCACTGATGCTAGAGAGATCATTGCTGAATGTGCCATACCTGTAATGGAGAAAAGTTGTGATGACATGCAAATCACTGACTATCAGTTGGGGGCAGTAAATTTGGGAAAGCCTACTAGAAACCAACAGATGAGCTTGATTGATATTATGGCTTCTTCAACCAAAACCTGGATGATTAAAGATAAGCAAAGAAAGGATGAGCTTAAGGCTCAATTAGATCAACTCCATGGTTTTTTGAAAGATGTTTCTAGTCCCATTTCTCAAGAGGCTGCTCCTCCTGAATCCCCGATTTTTTTAACAAAGAGGGAGGCATATGATTTGATTCAGATGAAAAGCAAGGTGGGGATGTTGGATAAATGGTTGGATAACCTCAACCACGAGGTTGATGATGTTCTTGTTGAAGGCTCTAAGATTCAAAATGCTGCTCTTGAATTGGCAGAGGATTTGGACCAACAGGCTAAGGATTTGGACAAGCAGGACGGTGAATATAAGGAATATGTTAAAAGACTTGAGGACATCATCAAAGTGCCCAAATCCACTTTGATAGAATATTCAATTCTTGAGCTTGGTAATGAATATTTTGTAAAGAAAACTATGAACATCATAAGATACAAGTCAAGAGCTATGCATGGACATCAAGAAGAAGTTCGGGAAATGAGTAAGGACTTGAATCAACAGATGATTGAGTTAGAAGCGGTTGTGGCCATTTTGATGAACATAGATTCCTCCAATAAAGAAGGCCTATCGTTGGATAAACTAAGGGAGAGATGGAGGAGTATATTTGAAGAAATCATGCAAAAAGGAGATGATGGGGAGAGATTATTGCTAGATCAGTTTATGGATATCCAAAAGGAGGTAAGAGCTGCCAGAAAGGAGCTTATCAAGCTAAATGAGATGCAAAAGTTGGTTTCCATAGAGTTTGAAAGAATCAAATTTGAAGGTTGTTGGTTGGATGGACTGGATTTGGATACTCTTCAACAGATATTCTCCAGTTTTGATGAGTACATCCTTGAGCAGTCAGTGCAAAAGTGACTGACTCTTTGCATCATACTCCATCTATTCTTCTCCTCTTTTTGTGGATTTTGACATAGGTTCAACTCTGAGTCCAATCTGAGGGTTTCACTTCCTTCTTGGGGTATTAGATTTCCTTTTTGTACAACAGAGTGATCAGCCTTGAAAGTAGGGGTTCTTGAGTCCACTTCTACATTCAATTTCAACTCCATGAATTGTGGATCTTGATTAATGATTGAGAAACTGGTGCATTTGGAATCCTATATGTATTTTTAGAATCTACTTTGTAAAGGTCGGCTAATTGAAGAAAGATCAGCCACCTGAGGATGGAAGATAGAAACTAGATCTCGGATTTCAATGTTTTAGAAAGATACTCTAAAATGTTCAGTAAAAGGCTTGATGATTTTACAGTTTTCATACGTTTTCATGTCATGATTTTCAAAGTTTGGATCCATTTTGATAAGTTTAATGATATATGATTAATCCATACGCCAGTGGTTTTGCTATCCTTAATTGTTCCTTATTTGATGAAAGTCAATAGAAGGAACCGGATTCAAGATCATATCATTGAATTATTTGTGAATTGAATTGTTATTATGTTCATTTGATATGTGTTTTGGATGATGAGTGAATGATTTGTTTGAAGTAAGTTTAGTGAACGTTGATGATATCTGAATTAGCATTATGGATGTATGCAGTAGCATAGTTTATTCTATGGATTGCATCTTGTTGTAGTTGTGGTTAGGTAGAATGAACACTCATTGTTGATCTGCATGTCTGGATACGTAAGGATTTTATTCATGTTTCTTTGATTTAAAGATTTGTTCCATCTTTTTCTTTTATTTAAAACCCCCCAAACGTGGACTACCTAATTTTATGCATCCTTGTTCTTTGTTACCAGCAAAGGCCCCTTGAACATTATGGTTATATCAACCACTAAGTGAAATCAGCATAATCGAGAACCGATTGACCTTGGGAGTTAGATCTCATGTGTTATCTTTCTCTTTTAGGAGAAATAGAATAGTAATTTTCTATTTAATGTTGTGTTGTTTTGGCCATCAACAAGTAGAACCCGCACCACCAAATAAGTGTGTGATAAAAGCAAACCCTGCTCAAGGAGGATAACCCCTATCATAAAAGAGGTGATAAAAGAAAACCCTGGTTGAGGAGGAGAACCCATATCACCAAGTAAGTATGAAAATAGTAGGGGATATGGAATCCCAAAGTGCTCACAAGCATGAAGCAAGGGAAATAGATCCAAAAGCCAAGTGGGATACAAAGAGTAGTGCCAAGAGAACTTGAAGGTTCTACTATTGCAAGCTATATGGATTTGTGCAAGTAAAATACCAAGAGTAAGAAAGGAGAAAAAGGTAAGAGTTAAAGCCAAGAGGATTCAGAAGACCAAATGGATGGAAAGAATGGATTAAAAAGGAAGAAAAGAAGCTTCTCGGGGGGTTGTAGAGAATCTCGAGCCATTTCCACTAACAAATTTAGTTGACAAGTAGAAAAAATGCTCAAAAATAGTCGTCTAAGTGTTGACACATCGTAGGACACTAGCGTGGTGTGCTAGTGTCTGGACATGTCACACTACAAAACAACGCAAACGAGAAAAGCACAAAGTTCAACAAAAAGCTAACACACAAGGGTGGCTGCTGAAAGGAGTGTTGGAGCATCCTAAGAGGGAAAAAGCCTAATACAAGGGCTAAAATGACCCTACTTGAGATGCTAAGGGAGTGGACACTAAAGTGGATGTAAGAATGTATGCGAAATTGTGAGGGGTGCAATTTTACGCTTATACATCTACTAAAAATATTGATCATGCATCTACAATTTTAAATGAAAATTCTCATGAAAAAATATTTGATTATGGTATGCCCCATAGTGATGAGCTAAATATTGCAACAAATGAACCCCCTATTACCACTAGTCAACTTAATGCTAATCCTCTAGCATCAAAGGAATCTGAATTATGGAAATTCTAGGATAAGGGATTTGAATCCCCAACTAGGAATGCAAATCTAGGGGGTACATCCATTTTCAATGATGATAATTTCAATCCAATAGGATGACCCCATAGTAGATGTGAATGGTAGATCTAGACTTGCACAAACATGAGCAAACAACACAATGTTAGTCAATTATACAAATCTAAACTAGCATTCCCCATAAGATTCATTTGAAGCATGGTGAACAAGAAATAAAGTAAAGAAAACAAGTGAAAGCAATCTAAATCCTATTCAAATGGTCAAACTCCCAATCCCATGGGGGAATCATTGGTTCTATTTTGATGTGGAAAATAGCCCTTTCCCAATTCCTTACAAGCCTTCATGATGAACAATGGTGCCCCTCAACGAAATTTACAATAACCTAGCTATGGTGATGAAAAAACTATGAAAAACTTGATGAAGTTGGATGAATTTTCTCAAAACCTATAGATAATGACTTTGCAAAAAGCTGTGGATCCCAAATTAGTAAAAGATTCCTCCATTTATAGGAATGAAGGATGGAAGACTGAGCAAAAATGATGAATGTGGGATTAAAGATGAACCAATGGAATTGTGCCATTTGTCAACATGCTATTGAAAAGAGGTGGAGCACATTTTGATCAATGTGAAAATTAATTTAATTAGTTGGAATTTGAAATTCAAAAGCTGGCTTGCAGAGGAAGATGTGAAAGAGGAGTTAATGCCACTTGGCTAAAGAAAAATGACATGTAAGAGACTTAAATGCCATGTTGGAGGACAAGTCCTTTGGGAGGGAGAATTCAAATAAGTGGAATATTCCAAGACTATGCCATATTTGAATGAAAATAGAAGAATTAATAAATCAAATAAATTGATTTATATGTGCAAGTTGCAAAATCTAGAGGATTTGATGGATTAGAGTTAGAGTTAATTAATATTTAATTAACTTAGATGGAGATTAGTTGATTTGACACTTGACTTAGATTTTTAGATTTATTTTAATCAAAATGAGAGGAAATTGAATATTAGATTTAATTAAATAAAGTTTGATTTATTTAATTAAAAGGGATGATGTTAGACTTAAATCAAATAAAGGTTACTTTATTTAATTTAAAGGAGATAAAATAGTATTTAATCAAATAAAGTGATTTATTTAATCAAAAGAGGAACAATAGGATTAATTAATCAAAATGATTTATTTAATTAATAGAAGACAATGATTTAATCAAATAAAATTTATTTATTTAATTAAAAGATGAAAAATGATTAATTTAATCAAATAAGGGTTATTCGATTAAATGGTTAGCAAAGGAGATGATTTAGGATGAACTAGTTTTAGTAAATCAGGATCAAGTGCATGGGATCAATCAGTATAATTTACCTATCTACATTTTTCCCCTCTTTGAAGCAATGTATCTGCTACATTGGTTCAAAGAATAACCTTGCCAAGATCAAAAGTCAAAAAAATTCTAATTTTTTCATATGCCCACTGCTTCCCCAGCAAAAGAATTATGTTGGTATACTGCCCTCTCAAGAGATCCAACAAATATTTGGATTTTTGGGTGATTTCTCAAAAAAAGAGGACAAGCTACCCGATGGGTCCAGAAAGACTCTAGGATACCAAGAAACATGCTAAACATGAGAAAAAGACTTGAAATGAGCCTCAATTGGGTAAAAACGGGGTCAAAAAACCCTTAATTTCATGCTTAAATAGCCCTCGAGAGGTCATTTTCAATTCATTTGCACACTTAGCCTTTAGAATTTCCATCATTTTGAGTTATGACCTTCTTGCATGATGGTGCAATGAGTGCTTTCCCAACCCATTTCTGAGCAAATTTGAATCTACCAAAGACTTCCAAGCGTAAGACTACTGGTATGTGACCCTAATTTGACTTGTAATTTCAATTTTTATGTGCATTTATTACACTTAGAAATTCAAACTTGTCCAACATCGCTATATAGAGATGTTGAAAGGGTAGAATTGGTGATGCTAGGCCTCAAACCGTACCACTATTGCAACCTGCGACACTACATTGTAGTTTAGGATTTAGGGGGAAACTCCAAAGGCTGATGCTTATGCGAATGGCGACACTGCGCCTTACTTAAGTGTTTAGGGTTTTAGGTCAAATAGGCCCACGGTCAAACAATGACGTTGTGGCTTAGTTTGCAGATTAGGGGTTCCAACAACACAATTTGGACTTTCCAAGCAGTGACGCCTTTGCTGATAGCGACACCTTCATTGTTTTATTTGCAAAAACTTCAAATGGGATCCATTCTTTTTATGAAACTTAATGTTGTGGCTTTATGGGTGTAGGAGGACAGAGATCCTATACATTCACATGAGCATCGATCCTCGATGCTTAGCAGATTGACTGGACTTCATGAGTTGTTATAGGAGCACCTTGGAGTGATCGATCTATGGTAGGTTATGTATGCGCCTACCATTAGGACTCACTTAGCTATGATGGTTGTGCTGGCAGAGAGATAACACAATGAGACATCATAATTTCATCTTCCCATTGGTGAGGTGATCGTCACATTGGAGGATGTCTAATAGATTTTATGATTGCGCATCTATGGCTAGAGGGTGATATATGACATGGATGCTAGTACTAAAGACTATTATAAGATCATGTGGATAGATGAGATTGTTTTCATTAAGGGTTAGAATGACCTTGAGTACTACAAAGGTCAAGTGTCGACATTTCGATTGATTGTGGCAGCCATTATATCAAAACTTGTAGCTCTAGATTGGTGGTGGTGATATTTCAGTCTGGGATGGGGTCTAGTTTGGGCATGGATGCTCTTCAAGAGGTGCTTATTTGCTTGGGGACTAGTGATGTTGGGCTCACCATATCATGATTTTCATGAGTACATGTACTATGATAGTAGAGCCACTGGTGTTGGAGTCACACTTCTACATATTTGGACATGGGAGCACATAGCTATGCTTCAACTAAGAGTCATAGTGGTCGACATGGAGCCTGACAATTGAGCAGTTTGGTGGTATAGGGGTGGTCTTACATTCACGCATATAGGACAACCTAGATTCCTCACTGGCAGAGAGTTATTGATGAGATGACAACATTTACTTGGATTCCTTGGCTATAGATGCTAGCCTAGTATGACAATGTACAACAACTGTTCTATGCTAGGTAGGATCGGCTCATGCAGGGACGTGAGCATATGATGATGGAGTGCTACTTTCCTGATCAAATACCTAGACAGTTCAAATATGTCCAGAATAGGCTAGATGATTAGTATGTGGCTATTTTTGCTCGAACTACTAGAGAGATGACATGGGGTCGGACAATCCCTACCTCAGATGTAGTGGAATCCTTTAGATAGTTGGTAGGTAGGCCATGGGCCTATGATTAGGGGCAGGTAGACCTAGGCACTACACGTGCCTACGTTGATTGGTTTAGTCCTTCAGTATGATTGACGATTCTAGGGATAGTTCTTCCATGACGAAGGCCCTGAGGTAGGACAACCAAGAGAGGATAGGTCCTAGTAGGAGGAGGAGGACCACCTCCACACCAGCCAGAGCAAAGAGACTAGGGAGATGGGCATTAGCAAAGGGATGCCCCTAGGGACCAATAACCCCTTGTGAGGGACCAACAACCCCAATAGAGAGATCAGCCACAACCACCACCTTAGCTGGATCAAAGAGATGTTTTGATTCAATAGGTTCAAGCTTAGGTGCAAACACTAATAGCAAAGAGGGACTAGGCTTGACAGCAAGTCTAGGCCCTTATAGCAGAGTGAAATTAGGAGAGGCAACAACAATAGGCAACAAAGCTACAACTGGCACAGGAGGTGGGTAGACATCAATAGCTGGAGAGTATGACAGCTATAACACAGGGAAGGATTGTCCCTGTGCAGATGTACTACAAGGCCATGTAGGAGGCTAAGTATTAGAGAGTTTATTATTGACAGGAAATGCCTTGAGTATCTTGGGTGACAGAGCTTTCTCAGCAGATGAGATACAAACAGACAAATGAAAAAGATGAGAGGTAGGTAGGTGAGGCAAGCAACCACTGGGGCTAGCTACCATACAATTTTGATCGACACTATTCTTTTTGAGATCCATGGGCTTCATTTTTTATAGCTCTGCGGGAATTTGTATACATTGACTAATACACATGACATTTGATCCTGATTGTGTACCATGAAAATTACATTATTGATATATATGATATGATTCAATTATGAGATGTGTCCTATTTTATGCTTTTATGGATGGATGTTTATGTGATGTTCTATATGCGATGTGACTATATTTTATGTGATGTGATGTATGTTTGATTCTATATTATGCGATGTTATGTATGATTATGCAGATGCTTATGGATGGATGAATGCATTTCTTTTTTAGTATCTTTTCTATGCACTTTTTAGGATGATGTGGATGTAAATTTTATGATATGCAAATGATTTTAAAATGCTTAGATTAATAGATCTATATTATTACCCTAATGTATAATGATATATGTTATGATCATGAGATGTATGAGAGGTTATGGCACATTCCTTTCTTTTTTCAGTATATTTTTCATGTATGTGTAGGTGACATGATGATGCTTATATGTTTGTGCAATGGATGATATGATGATTTTTGTATGTAGATGATATGATAATTCTTATATGATTATGCAATGGATGACATGATGCATATGTGGATGATACGATGGTGTCCATATGATCGTGCAATGGATGATGTGATGTATCTGTGGATGATATGATGATGCCCATATGGTGATGCTTTTAGGATTATGCAAATGGATGAGAATGTATGGTTTATAAGATGCTTAGAATAACCAATCTGTATTATGCAATGATAAAATGCAATGCATGTGATATGATCAACATTTCCTATATGATATGATATGCAGTATGCTAATGGTGTTTGGATGTAGGATGGATGCATTAGTGATGTTTTTGATTTAACTGACATGGCACCATGTTAGCATGGAGAGAAGAAAGAAGAAATGAGATTAAGACAAGAGGATCCAACAAGCCCATGATCTATAAGATTTTATTAGAGATGATGAGGATGATGATGATGATGATGCAATGCTTATCAGGAATTGGGATTTTAAAAGGAATACTTACCTTATGTTTGATAACACACATAGGTATGATGCATCAAGGTATAAAGAACTAGGATGGTGTTGTACCTAGTGTGATGGACTTTGACTCGACAATCAGATACAAGTAATCCTATTCAAACATGGCATATGAAACCTCATTCAGAATGTAGTTCATATATTCCAAACATCTTAGACCAAAACATAGGAAGGAAAGCCTTCCTATGTGGTCAACAAGACACCTAAAACACCCTCCCTATAGACCAAACAAAGTAGGCATGACCAAGGTTATATTAAAAGAATATCCGACAAGCACAACAAATAAAAGATAATGATCATTACCCCATTCCTTTCTCTTTAAATCCCTTTGTTTGGACATCATCAAGAGGTCATTGGAATGAGTGCAATAAGATAAGCCAAAAGACAAAGATCAAGCAAACAAACAAGCTAATATTCTTGATACCTCTAGCCAAGACTAAACTGTGATGATGCTTGATGTATATGTCCACTGTAGGAAGGATGCATCATAGGACATGATGTTATCAAATGATTTGGGAAAAATTGGATGATGAGCTATTAGTACCAAGAGTTGACCAAATTGTTTACTTACTGACCCAGGCTTGAGACCCTGATGTTTGAGTTTTCACTTTTGAACTGCTAGACTTGTTTCCGATTGTTTTACCAAAGGTTGAGGATAACGATGATTTATTATGAGTGGCAGTTTATTTAGGGTGAAAGAGAGATGGGATGAATGGATTTTTTCAAATATTTGGATGTTTTTGGATGTTTTTTGAAATGTTTTGAGGCTATTTTTTTTTGTTATTTTCAGGATGTTTTACAAATGTTTTGATTTTTGAATTTTCCAATATTTTGGTGTTTTTTGAAATTTTGAGCAAGGACCTAACATAAATACCTATCCTAGGGGCCTCGGGGGCTGATCAAGGATTAGCCTTGCCTATGTTATACATGTAGAGGCCATATATTTTGACTAACATAGACTCATTTATTGATGAGATGAACAAATGGTTTGCTAGTCTATTGTAATGGACTCCTAAAGGACTGACCTAAGTGTCTTGGAGATTGATCAAAGATCAACCTTGCCTATGTTCAAAGCTCAGAGACCCATAGTTCAACCAGAAGACTCTATTTTTTGATTTTTTGGTGGACTTTTTGACCTGTTTTTGGATTTTCTGATTTTCTGATTTTATGAATATTTTTGGATTTTCTGATTTTAAGGAAGATTTCAAGAATATACATGAACCAGATCTGATGCAAGAACATTCCCCTAGTGTGATGTGATAGAATACTCTGATACATGTAGGAAAAATTGACCTTAAGAATGGGCCAAGTAGTTCTAAGGGAGATCATGATATGAACATAGGACCAAGCTATGCTGCAGATGCAGATGATTGATGGATGGGTGTGATGGAAGTGCGATGGATGGATGATGTAGAACAAGCCATGGAGATCATGGTGGATGGAGAGTGCTTATTTACACAAGGCACCTATTTTCTAGGTTTTCACCAAGGTACTTTCCCAAAGTGCCACTGAAGTGATTTTCACTAGAGGATGTTTTTTTTCTTTACTGTTTTCAATCCTTTTTTCTGTTTTTGATCTTTCTTTCTTTTTTTGTATTTTTTGGATTTACACCCTGAAAGATTAGGCATAAATTTTTTTGAGATGGGATCCATTCATGGGCTCTTGTAGAGGTTCCCCTTTTAGCACTGATAGCTAATATTCCCCTTACTTGTAGCTTTTTGTGATGATGAAGGGTCCCAACCAATTGGGTTCAAATTTTCTCTTACTATCTAGATTTGGTACATTTTTGTGATTCTCCTTCAATACAAGCTCTCCTACTTGAAAGTTTTGGCTCCTGATCTTCTTGTTGTAGCTTCACTTAAGACTGTTTTGGTAGACTTACAAATGGTTTAAGGAATCAATATGTTGCTCATCTAGTAGTTCTAGGTCATTCAACCTTGATACCTAATATTCTTCATCTATGATGAGATTTTACAATGATATTCTTAGGGATGGGAGCTCCATCTCAATGGGGAGGATGGATTTTGATCCGTAGACGAGGGAAAATGGGGTGGAACCTATTGGTGTGTGAATACTTGTTTGATAGGCCAATAAGGAAAGATTTAGCTACAAGTGCCAGTCACGACCAACATCATTGACTATCTTCTTAAGGATTTTTAGGATCGTCTTATTGGTAGCTTCCGCTTGGTCATTTCCTTGGGGGTAGTATGGGGTGGAAAATGATGTTGGATATTAAATTTTTGGCATAGGTCTCAAACTTCCTAGTTTTTGAAAGGTGTCCCGTTATCTAAGATAATGGCTTGAGGGACATTGTAGTGGTAAATTAGGTAGTTGAGGATGAACTTGAATATCTTCTTTCCTATGATATAGGTCATGGAGATGGCTTCCACCCACTTCATGAAGTACTCTTTGGTGGTGATGATGAACTTATGTCCACTGGATGAGGTGGGGGTGATTTTACCAACGAGATTGAGCCCCCATTGTGAAAAGGGCCAAGGTGTTATGATCGGGTGGAGCTCCTAAGTTGGTGCATGGATGAGATCCTCATGCTTCTAACACTGCAAACACCTTCAAACATAGTCATGAGATTCCATTTCCATTGTAGGCCAATAGTACCTAGTACTCAACAATTTCTTAGTCAAGGTCACACCACTCGAATGTGACCCACAAATTCCATTGTGTACCTTAGTTAAAGTGGTTAAAGCTTGCTCAACATTTAGGCATCGTAAAAGGGTTCCTTCAATGCTCCTACAGTACAAGGTATCTCCTAGGATGAAAAAACAGGATGACTTTTTAAAAAATTCTCTTTTAAGGTTCAAGGTTATATCAGTGGGGGGGACTCCTATTCTCAAGTAGGTGTATATATCATGATACCAAGGATCACCGGGACCAAAAATTTCACAAAAAAATTTAAACTCTAGTACCTCAAATTCTGGTACAAGAAGTTGCTCTATGAGGAATTCTTGCTTTGGGATGTTGCATGGGATATCTAATAGCGGTATGATTATTGCCATAACATCTATTGCTCTATTGTTTTCTCTAGGTATCTACTCAAATGTGACATCAATGAAAAACTCTTTGAGGCTTTCCACCAGTTTCTTGTATGGAGTCAACTTGTTGTCCTTCATTTGGTACTCATCGTTTACCTGGTTGATTATGAGTTGTGAGTCTCCATAGATCTTGAGTGCCATAATCTACCACTACACTGCAATCCTCAGCCCTATGACAAGAGCCTCATATTTTGCAATGTTATTTGTGTAGGGAAATGACAACTTGTATGATTTAGATATGCAATCCCCTTGTGGTGTACTAAAGAAGACCCCAGCTCCCGACCCGTGTTGTGTGTAGGATCCATCAAAGTACATTTTCCAGTGATTTTCCACACTTAAGTTAAATATTGACTCATCAGGGAACTCTGATACAAGTGGGTTCTCTGAATATATCGGTGCCCCTACCAATTGATCTATAATCACTTGTCCTTTAATGGCCTTGCATTCCACATACTCAATGTCATGTTCTATCATGATCATAACCTGTTTAGTTGTTCACCTTGTAAGCATTGCTTTAGAAAACAGGTAATTGAGAGGGTCTATCTTTGCAATGAGTTTTATTTGATGTGCTAGCATGTAGTGTCTGAACTTCTATGTTGTGAACACAATAGCTAAGTAGGATTTCTCAATGGATGTGTAATTCATCTCATGTCCCGCCATGGTTCTTCTGATGTAATAAATAACTCTCTCCTTCCCAATTTCATGATGTTGTGCTAAGAGAGTTCCAAGAGCTGCTATGGTTGTTGATATATATAGGATCAAGGGTTTTCTTAGAATCAGCGGCATGAGAACTGGGGGTGTGAGTAAGTACTCCTTGATTTTGTTGAAATTCTGGTCACATTTCTCATCCCATTTGTATGCTACCCCCTTGTGAAGTAGATGAGAATATGGGATAGCCTTGTTTTCTAGTTGTGTTATGAATCAACGGATGGACTGGAGTCTTCCTGGTAGGCCTCTTAGCTATTTCAATGTTTTTGGTACCTCCATTTTGAGGATTGCTTTGACTTTGGTGGGGTCTACCTCAATTCCTCTCATGGATATAATGTACCCTAGGAGCTTGCCTGATTGTACCCCAAAGACACTTTTTTGGATTTAGTCAGACATTGTACTTTTCTAGCCTGTCAAAGATGGAGCTTAGATATGTTATATGATCTTGAAGTTTCGTTGACTTAGCCAATATTTCATTAGCATAATCTCCCATAGATTTGTGAATCATATCATGGAAGATTAGTGTCATGTCCCTTTGATAGGTAGATCCTGTGTTCTTTAGCTGAAATGGTATCATATTCCAGCAATATGTCCCCATGGACAAGTGAAAGCCATTTTGAGTTGGTCATCCTTAGCTATCATGATTTGGTTGTAACCTGAGAATCCATCTATTAATGATAGCATCTCATGTCCTACCATTATATCATATCAATTTTTGGGAGAGAGAAATCATCCTTGAGACATGCTTTGTTCAATCTCTGAAGTCCATGCAGATGTGGATGCCCCTAGTGGGCTTTGAAATAGGTACAACATTTGAGACCCACTCTGGATAATCAATCGGCCATATGAACCCTACATCTAGAAGCTTCTGTAATTCCATCTTGACCAACAATGCTATCTAGGATACACCTTCCTTAGCTTTTGTTTCACTATCTTTGCTTCAGGATATACAGCTAGGTGATGAGCCACAACTTTTGGATCAACGCCAATCATGTTGACATAAGTACATGCAAATTTTATCTCTCTTTCTCTTAGGAATGCAACTAAGAGTTATTTTTCTTCTATCAAGAGTGTTTCCACATAGAAGGTGATATGCAATGTTTCCTCTATCCTTAGGTTGACTGGATCGCACTTCTCTGCTAAGACTACTAACCTCTCCTGATGAATTGCACTACGAATAAGATTGAATCCCTCATCCTCTTGCACCTCAAAGGAGTTTTCACCATTGGATGTGTCCTTGATTTTTACTATTTTTGGGTCAAAGAGTGCCACAGTGTGGTTTTCACTCAAAGACCTAGAGATTATTCTCATATTTTCACTTTTGCGACTAAGGGATTTAATTGTTTCCCCATAATAGGCATGTGTGTCTAGCACAATTCCAAACCCAACTTTATGATCTCCACATGGTATAGTATCCCACAATCCCATGAATTTTGAGAGTGCCTCATCATTTTCGAATGTGTCCAAAATTGGTGGTCCTCATTGGTTATAATTGATGAGTTGGGGATAGACTAAGTTTATCTCATGGGTTTGGTTGTTTGAATCAAAAGACAGGGTACTAATCATGAGTAGGGAGGAGTCCTCGAATAGCATGGGTAAGTTAGTTATGGGGTCCTCATCACTACAAACATCAGTTATGCCAAAGGTAAAGTTATATATGACTTGACCTGTGGATACTAGTAACTAAAGGGAAGATTTTGATAACTGAGGGGGAGTTTTGAGCTTTTTAACTGGGGCACCTTTTCCAAGTATGGTTACCTTTAGAGGGGTACATCCAAGGCCAAGATTTCTTATACACTTCTCTAGAATGAGAGGTACTAGAATACCATTGTCATTCTATCCATGTTTCTTGTTCTTGTTGTAACACATACCAAGCATCATTTGTAGTCCTTTACTGCTTTCATCCATGGGAAGATTAGGCACAAGCCTTTCATCTTGGTACAACAAGCTTGATATGTCTTTTTCATCTACTATTTCCCAACATAGATATCCCCAACATTTAAATCTAGAAGGATCTTCTTTGAAGGTTTGGGATGATGTTTC
Source organism: Sequoia sempervirens (assembly GCA_007258455.2). Taxonomy (NCBI): domain Eukaryota; kingdom Viridiplantae; phylum Streptophyta; class Pinopsida; order Cupressales; family Cupressaceae; genus Sequoia; species Sequoia sempervirens. Next base: position 1,131,406,326 of record VDFB02271358.1, on the reverse strand, counting down.
AGTTGGTTGGGGTTTCCTATGAGACCTAGGAGATTGAGGTAACTCTCCTATTACGAAAGCACTTTTCTTCATTTTGTAATCCCCACACCCATTGTCTTGGATAATGACCTTGATTTCAAAGATATCAAGAATGGCCGATGTATTTGTCTCAGAAGTGGAGGCCAAGGTAGTTGGGTCTACATATGGAGTTGTAGGTCCTTCATTGTTCTTTGGGACCTGAGGGATTTTATAGTACTTTGCTTCCAGGTTCTTGCAGCAATAAAAGGGCTTGGGATCACTATGGACTATGACCTCTTGATTTTGATATGGGAATTTCACACACTAATGGAAGGTTGATGTAACAGCTTGCTTCCAATGATTCCACGGATGCCCTAGGAGGATGCTATAAGGTAAATCAAGGTCCAGGACCTAGCATGTGGTTTCCATGATGGTTGACCCTACTTGAATAGGGAGTTGAATAATTCCTTGAGACACTCTTTCCTAGTCATCATATGCTTTGATTGTGATACCCTTACCCTTTTCAATGGCATCCTCAGAGAATCCTAGATTCTTTATTAGTTTGAGCAAACAGATATTTAGGCTTTCACCCCCATCCACCAAGACCCTTTTGACTTTGTTTTTATGAACCAGGATTTCAAGATGGAGTGCACGATTATGAGATGGTTGGGTGGGAAAGTCTTGATCAGAAAATGTTAGGAAATTCGGGGTAGTGATGTATCCGACCATAGCTTGGAACTGGTCAACATATAGATCTGAAAACATAGTGGATGAAGCTAATGCTTCTTCTAGGATTTTCCTATGTGTGGGTGAGATCTTCAATAACTCCATGATAGAGATCTGAATAGGGGTTTCTTTCTGCTAGTCTAATACATTGTAGCCATTGGGAATGAACTTCGTATTTTTGGTGGATGCCCTAGGTGGTTGTGATGATCCTACAATGGTAACTTTTCCAACTTGTGTGGTGACTCCACTATCGGATTTGGCTCCCTTGACGTTAACAACAGTGACCCATTCATATAGGGATGCGACAACATGATTGTACACATGGTTCACATTGACATACTTTGTCTTTCCATGGGACAATCTTGGCTTCCCCTGACTTTCCAACCACCCATGCTCATGTGGCCCATGCCAAACTTCAAATTCTACCAATATGACATTGCTGCAAAAAAATAAAGGTGAAACAGATTTGACAGATTGAGAGAATTCTATTGGGATCTTGATTCACACACTGAAACCACTAATCGTGGACAACTATCAGTTGCAAATTTAAGAGCTTTTACCAAGTATAAGAACAACCCTTCCCCTACTAGAGAACCCAAAAAATGTTAGGTTGGGGGAGTGATGAGCCTAACTTTTGGTCCAATTTTGGGTAGAATCTATAGTTTATTTGTTGTAGTGTCATGGAATTTAATGTTAAATGTTGGTATTTTCATAATGTTTCCCTTAAACAATTGACATTGGACTTAATCCTATATTTGCAAGCTTTAATGACATTTGGCATATTATGTGGATCATCTATATTGATTTTGCATGTGGTTAATGAATGCTCTTTAAGGTGGTTATAGATGTGCAGCTATTATGCGTACTGACATTACCATGCAGATTTAATATGCTAAGTTGAGGAAGACACTGCCAGTTGAGCATGCACCATAACGTCCAACACAGGAATCACTCCAAGTCAAAAGAGGCCAACGAAAGAAGATTCTTCATGCAACTAAACATAACTTCTTTGTAGTGGGATTTAATGATTGAGCATGCACAGGTGTTACTGTTGTGCTGAATCTACATTTGAACTTGCATGTCTGACTAGATTCCATGCACGCATAACCGTCATTACTCCATTTTATTTGTTTTCCCTAAATGGCATCCTCCTAGTCGTGGATTTGAATGCCTTGTCTAGTTGTTAGTATAAATAATGATCTGATTCTCCTTCTTTAGAAGGTTGCACAAATTGATATTGCACTTGCACTCTCCAGTTTTAAGTAATACAGATACACTACTCTTTTGTATTCATGATTTATAGTGAATAAAATAAAGTTCCGTGTTCAAGCATTTGAGTTCTCATTAGTTTTAGAGGATACTTATCCAAGGGGGCCCACTTGGTGAGTAATCTATCTTCTTAGTTTAGAATTAGTTTAGTATTCATGTTGTTTAGTACTTAGTTAGAAGTTTGGCACTGACTGTTCCTACAGCCATTAGAATTCCATTATGTGATTATTCCTACAACCAAACCAAACAGAGTAGTTTCCTATTCATTGGTCAGATTTTTATTCTTGTTATGCATTTCAGCTTAGCACAGTCATTGATTGATGTTCAAAATTTGTCTCATTCCTTTTCAAGCAATTTACTTTCAACATTTTGTGTTCCTGAGCTATAGAATGAAATGACTATTTTGAGTTCTTAGTGCACATACTATTCTGGACCATTTCAAGTTCACATCCCTAGGTTGACAAGTTAAATGCACCTTCATGATGATTGAAATAGCTATTCATGTTAGATGTCCAATCTCCGAATCATGGCTATAAAGGCTTAGTTATTAAAATCATTGTAGGAGGCCAACACTAGCATTGGATTTGTGTATATTTTAAGGTTTTGATTTCTAGTTGGTTGTTTAATGTTTATGACCTTGTCATCAATAAGGTCTTGGATTAGATTTTTTAGCCTCATGCAACTAGTCGTTGTGTCTCACTTGATTTTATGAACATCACAAAGGTGGTTTTCATTGTACCATGGTGGTTTCACTTGGGACTCTTGATAATTCTCATAAATGAAAATTTTGATGAGGTTCTCGTTTACCAGTTTCTTCATGACAGATTCAATTGATTCCCCAAGGGAAATGTATTTTCACTTGGTGGGATATTTGTTTCACGGGGGTGGTCCCCCTTGATTATTTAGATTGTTGACTTGATTGTTGGGTGGTTACTATGATACCATGTTGGCTTGGGTGTTATTTTGATTGTTTCCTTGCGGTTGTTTGTATGATTGTGTGTTTTATTTTAAAGCACTAATTATGACTTTGGCATGCACCACACCATCATTAGTAACATTTTCGTTCTTCGCCCATGTGTGAAGCTTTTCATTGCAGTTAGTGGATGGTCAATTGTCTTGATATTCTTGATATGTAGGTTCCCCCCTTGTGCAACAAGGGCTCGTTCAATGTTGAGCACCTTGGGAATCAAATGGTCATATGTGGTGATACATTGCATCTTTAGATGGAAGGACAAAGTTTTCTCGAGATTGGAAATGATGGTGCATTTTTGTTGTTCCTTCAACATGGCCCACTTGCTCCTATTGTCATGGATCACCATAATTGCAAGAAGGATGTGAAGGTTTCTCCCTTCCATGGTGGGTCCAACCAAACTTCAAAGGAATAGTCACATTAGGTATGTATCGTCATATGCAACCTCCATGCAATGTACTTGGAATTCCATGATGTGATCTTTAGGGTTCCCCATCCCACAATATTTTCCAAATTTAGGGATTTCAAACCCCTTTGGGAATGGCACCATCGCAAGGATTCTGTCAAATGGATAGGGGCACAAATTGCTTGGTTTTTTTTATTGTTTTCCCATATTGAAGATCGAACACTTGCTATGAGAGAAATTTGAGTTGTGTTGCCACATAATTTTGTGGATCAAGGGGTGGGGTGAACATGTTTTGAGATGGTTTGATCACTTCAGTGATGGGTGGAGTGTTGGCTTGTACAACTTGAGCTGCTTCCATAGCTTGGGAAAGTTGGTGTTGTTGCAACAAAGCTTGAGCTTGGGTAGCCTATTGTGCTTGTTGTGCTTGTTGTGTGGCTTGTGTTGCTTGCACTTGTTGAGCAACTTGTTGTGCAGCTTGCGTTTTTTGTGCTTGTTGAGTTTGGAACTAATTAAGTGCCTTTTGATAGGCTTGTTGAGCTACTTGTAATGTGAAGCTATATTCGTTGGAAACATTTGGTCTTGGTGGTGGTGGTGGATGATTCAGAATTGTGTGTCATTGTGATGAGATATTCTATTGGATTGATTTATGTGGTGGATGGAGCAGCTGATATGATAGGTCCTTGAGAGACCACGTTGACAGATGTTGTAGTGATTGCTTGTGTGGTTTAGATTGTTGCCACCTATTGTTGTGATATCGATGGCATGATCGGAGGATTTAGTGTGATGGTTTTATTTACAATTGGGGGATTGTTTCAATTTTGTTGATTGAGGTTTGGTAAAGGGGGTTGTCCTAAACTGAGGAGTAGTGTGGATATTAATGGTAATGGTGGGAAGATGGGTGGTGTGTCCCCTTGAGGGAATGATGATGATGAGGGGTCAAAGATTCCCCCTTGTCCAAATAATCCATTCTCCTTGTGAAGTTATGGAGAGAGAGAATTGTGTGTTAAGAAGATATGTTAGTGTTACACGAAAAGAGGATGGGTTGTTGGGGTCATGAAAGATGAGTGGAATGTATGGGTGTTTCATATTTTGAGGAATGGAATGACCCAAGATAGTGTTTGCATCCAAGTCTTGGTTTTTCACAAGGGGGGTGTCTAAAGAGCATGAAGTAATGAGCTCCCCTTGTTGAAAATTGGTTGAGTTGGAGCAATGGATGATGTGATTTTTGGGATGGTTTGAGTGATTCATTGAAAGGATGGTGTGAATGAGACTAGTGGCATAATCCCAAGAGGTTTCTCCACAAGAGTTCTCACATCATAGTCGGAAGGGAGTTTAGCCCCTTGTTTTGCCAATTCTAGCATGTATTGTGAGGGATTAACTTTCATCATGGCATTGAAAATTTTGTGAGTCTCAGGATTTTGGACCATTTCAATGATTTCATCTTGAGTCATCCCTAGAACATTGTTGGTGATGTCCTCCACTTGGCCACCTTCTTCTTAAGAATAGTGTGGAAGTGGAGGAAGATTGAGTGTGGGATTTCTAGACCCAATAGGATTGATTTCGGGTGTGTTTTGACTCAATTCACTTGAAGTGGATGTTTCCTTGTTTGTTTCCATGTTTTTCTTGTGTTGAGATCTATTTTGGACCATAAAATGAGGATCAATTTTTAGGAATATGGGAGGTGAACCTCTAACTCCTTGGATTGATCTAAACTTTAGGTACAAAAAAGAAAGTCTAAGATATTAAGGGTCAAAGGGTGGTGATGTGATAATGAAATATGGATGATTGGTGAATGATTTAACTCTTAGGAAACCATGAAGGAGATAATATAATTTAGGACTTTTGGATTGATGTTTCATTTGATTTTGGATCTTGATTTTGATTTGGTTTTATTTGATTTTAATTGGATTTGGTTTGGAAAATGAACTCATAAACTTTAAGAGGTTGGATGTTGTCCTAGAGTAAACTTTTCCACAAGATGATAATTTAACTAAGTGTGTAAAGAAGGATTCATCTACACACACCTAGTCAAACAAGATGATTTTGATTTGATTCAAGAGGATTTTCCCAAAGCCTAGTATGAAGTATTTTTTCAAGATTTCCAAGAGTTATTTGTGATATGGATTTTGATTGATGTTTGAGGATGGATGAGAGTGTTGATTTTTATCCTACGAGACTTAGAGATACTTTTGTTTACTAGACCTAGGTGTTGAAGAACATGCTAATACTTCCTATGTGAGATACTCAAACCTTTGAGAAAGTCTTGGATTTTGACAATAGTAAAATGAATACAAATTTGGATTTTTCTTTGATGTACGTTTGTAAAAGTTGAAGGTCAATCTTTCTCTAAGTTCGTAAAGCTTGGACAAACACTTCTTGCAAGCTTTTTGACTAAGACCTTTGGACTTTGGTTTTTGGAATTTAATTTTTTGAGAAATCATTTGGAAGATCATATGTGTGGGGTCCAATTGTTTCTTTATCTTTGCTTAATGAGTTCATTTTTACCACAAACACTTTATTTCCTTATCTTTTCAAACTAAATGTCTAATGTCTTGATTTCTTCTCATCCCACAAGGTCCATTATGTGGAAATGAAGGCAATAGTTCCCTAATGTTAACTTTAGTGAGAGAAAATTGAGATATAAATTCAAATGCTTAGATCCAAGAAAAGTGTTTTGGTTCCAAGATAATGCACAAACCTATGGATAGAAAAGAGACAATATTTTTTGAATCCCCGCTTGGATAAATTCATTTGCACTTATTCAAAGCAGATGACTAGAAGCTTGACCACAATGGCTCCCCTCCATGACACACACTTCTCAGGTCAGCCAAGCTTCAATTCTCATGAATCTCCCATGAAAAACTTCTCATCTCTACAAAAAACTACAAAAATGTTGGGTGGATTCAAAGGTCTAACCTCTTGCACCAACAAATAGAAAGGATTTTGGCTTCTACACAAATTAGTTATTAGTCAGGGTGATTGGGGACATGGTACCTTGTGAGCATCCAACAAACCACTAAAGGATTTAATCGGTCCTACTAGTGGTGCTTATAATTTTTAAGGTAGTACCTGTTGGAATCAAGGAACACTAAGAAGGGGGTGAATCAGTGTTCTACAATTTTTAACTTTATTGATCTGATCCTTAAGGTACTGATAATATTCAACCAAAATAAAGATGCATGAACATAAGACAAATAACCACAACACCATAAAATAATGATTTTTATGTGGAAACCCTATTAGGGGAAAAACCACGATGGAGGTCAATCCATAATATTATCTGAGTATACTCAAAATGAAAGTTTACAAAATGGGAATGCATTTGCATTTAGGCACACTTCCTAGAGCTCACTGCTCAATACAGAATGGCTCACTACCTTACAAAAGGTTTGGATTATATCTAAAAGAGTTGAACTAAGATAGTAGCATCTACATATGCCTAATTACAGTTCTGGTTAGGCTATTTGATCGATTACTTGACCTTATATCTGATTTTGCACTTCTGCTCTATTCTACCTCAATTTGCTTCACAAAATCCTCTTCTACACAAGTGAAAATGTGCATAATCACTCTACAATCCTTCTGATATTCTTAACATACATCAACATACATCGAACATATATCCAAATGATATAATTAATCACTTATATATATTCGCGACTAAAGATTTAATAGCAACAGGTCGACTTCAACAAAACATAAAAATATTTACAAATTGTTGGCTCAAATCATGAATAATATTCAATGCACATCCACCAAATTCAGCCACAACATAGGTAGGACCCAAGTCAAAATGTTCAAACACAAAAACACTTAAATAATTACTCCTCGAATATCCACATCACACTATATTGACTTAGTCAGCCTTCATGTACTGATGAATAGAAAATTAACCAACCAGATCTTGTAACTTGCACAAAAATCAATACGAGGCACTAAGATTCACATATAACACAAAAAATACACCAAAAAATCTTCCCTAAGATCCACAACTCAAAATACTAACAAAAAAATTGTGTATTAATCGAAGAACACAAAACTATAGGATGCTTTGTTCTAACTTGACTATCTTCGATTTGTCTACTAGTATGACCAAATGATGACGTGCGGATTGACTAAATGGCTAGGGTTGCCATCAATGACAACACCAGAAAGAATTTGTAGTGTCTCTTGACAACAATAACTCATTCTAAAAGACATTGTATGGCTAAGGCCTACATAACATGAGGACTTGACAGTTTAGTCTTATCCACTTGTATACCGGCCCAAGTGAAAAACCAGTTGGAGTCAACTTTGAGTTCTTCTTTTGAATGTGTCTCTTAGGTAGACCCCTCTAAAGGTAAACAAAAGAAAGCAAGCACATCTATAGTTCGATCAATCCTTGTTTATGTGAACAAAGAGAGAACACACGCGATATACTTAACTCACATTAGCAAGATTTTGTTCAATTTTAAGTGCCCAAATTGAAGTGTGGAGACAATATTTTATACAACTTAATATCACCAAAAGAATTTTGATTATCAAGATCATCATGAAGCATGAGAGAACTGCATAAAAATTTTAAATGATATTACTTTGTAAAAGAGATTAAAAAATACAAAATACGCATGTTCATTTTAACTCCAAAAGAAATAATGGATTATTTTTAAGCACCAAGATGAAGTGTGAAGTTTTCTTTTTCAATTTTTAGATCCAAAGCGAACTCTAGTAAGTTATTAAAGTTCTTTTTAAGTCTAAATGAAAATTACTTTGATTCCTAAAACTTGAAGATAACAAAAGCCTTAAAATGGGATTATAATTGCTCCCAAAGTGTTTAGAAACACTTGTTAGAATAGAGAGAAATTGCCATAAGAAATATTTGTCTTTGTTTCCTCCCTTCCCTTTTGATCACTCCAACCTACAAAAATTGGTTAAAACTATAAAAAACAAAGCCAAATACCAGCTAGAAGTCAAAGGTGATCAAAATGAAAAATCACATGTTAAAAATAACTTGAAATCTAACTTTTACCCCACCCCAGTAGCACAATCCACAAAGGCGTCATAGTTTGAAGGGGTCCAATGGCACTTTGGTGAAACCAGCGACACTTTGTGGAGAAATAGAGACTGCCATTACATTGCTATTTCAACCAATGGTGCACTTTAGAGTTTGATTGATCTAGCCCAAGTGAAAATGACTTAAGCATCATGGTTTGGAGTGTTGTCAGCATCACTAAATAGCACTATTGGATTGATAGCAATGTTGTTTGACCTTTGCAGTGTTGTTGTTTCTTGTAGACACACAAAAATTTGAAAAACAATAGAATTTTGGTCAAAACATGTGTTAATTTCTCAAGATTCACCCTCCTACTAGCGCCAAAATGCGAATGGTAGATCTAGACTTGCATAAACATGAGAAAAAAACACAATGTTAGTCAATTATACAAATCTAAACTAGCATTCCCCATAAGATTCATTTGAAGCATGATGAACAAGAAATAAAGTAAAGAAAACAAGTGAAAGAAAAATGAATCCTATTCAAATGCTCAAACTCTCAATCCCATGGGGGAATTGGTGTTATTTTGATGTGGAAAATAGCCCTTTCCCAATTCCTTGCAAGACTTGATGATGGAAAATGGTGCTCCTTGATGAAGTTTGCAATAACCTAGCTATGGTGATGAAAAAACTATGAAAACCTTGATGAACTTGGATGAATTTTCTCAAAACCTGTAGCTAATGGCTTTGCATAAAGTTATGGATCTCAAATTAGTAAAAGAGTCCTCCATTTATAGGAATGAAGGATGGAAGAATGAGAAAAAAAGATGAATGTGGGATTAAAGATGAACCAATGGCATTGTGCCACTTCTCAACATGCTATTGAAGAGAGGTGGAGCACATTTTGATCAATGTTCAAATTAATGCAATTAGGTGGAATTTGAAATTCAAAAGATGGCTTGTGGAGGAAAATGTGAAAGAGGAGTTAATGCCACTTGGCTCAAGAAAAAGGACATGTAAGAGGCTTAAATGCCATGTTGGAGGACAAGTCCTTTAAGAGGGAGAATTCAAATAAGTGGAATATTCATTAATATGCCATATTTGAATGAAAATAGAAGAATTAATAAATCAAATAAGTTGATCTATATGTGCAAGTTGCAAAATCTAGAGGATTTGATGGATTAGAGTTAGAGTTAATTAAGATTTAATTAACTTAGATGGAGATTAGTTGATTTGACACTTTGACTTAGATTTTTAGATTTATTTAAAACAAAATGAGAGGAAAACGAATATTAGATTTAATTAAATAAAGTTTAATTTATTTAATTAAAGGGGATGATGTTAGACTTACATCAAATAAAGGTTAGTTTATTTAATTTAAAGGAGATGAAATATGATTTAATCAAATAAAGTGATTTCTTTAATCAAAAGAGGAACATTAGGATTAATTAATCAAAATGATTTATTTAATTAATAGAAGATAATGATTTAATCAAATAAAATTGATTTATTTAATTAAAAGATGAAATATGATGAATTTAGTCAAATAAGGGTTATTCGATTAAATGTATAGCAAATGAGATTATTAAGGATGAACTAGTGTTAGTAAATTAGGATTAGGTGCACGAGATCAATCAATATGATTTATGTGTCTATAGTAGAACATCACATTATTCTTCTAAGAGAGAACCATTTAATCTTACCTATTATACCCTAGAACCTAGTGAGTCTATGTTACTTTGGAGGATGAAGAATATATAATTAAGGATATGCAAGCTCTAAGAGAAGAGGAGTTGAAACATAAGGAGCTAGGATCGAAACAAGCAAGACAAAGAAAGGAAAAAATAAAGGTTGCTATGATAGTGAGAGACTCCTTAAGGAAAAAGGTAGAAAGGATGAGAGAAATGGTGAAAGAAGAATCAATCCCTAAATATTTTTTGAGCCGGTTGTTAGGGAAATCCTTGACCACCAAAAGGTAAATATTCCTACTCAAACAACTGCTACAAGCACATATACCAGCTCTATTGTGGCCACCAAAGTCTTAGATCCCTTTGTTGTTGTTAAGAAATCCCAACACATAGATACATGAAAGAAACCTATCCTCCAACCCAAGAAACCAATTACATATGTAAACACAAGTACCTCAACCACTAACAAATCTACCATAAGTGCCCAAACTAAGTCCATTCTATCAAATGCACCTCTTGATCTTGAATTTTTTAAGTTGCAATTAGCTAATGAGAAACTACAAAAGGAGCTACATAAGATGCAAATTCTTGCTGCAAACATAGAAATAGAAAAGAAGATTGCATTTCTCAAAACCTCTATTCTAGACCCAGGAGCTTCAAGTTTCTGTCATTCCATTCATAATCCCCAATCAAAAAACACTCAATTTGGAGGTGGAAATATCCCTGGTGGTAGTGGTGGTGGAAATCAAGGTGGTGGAGGTGGAGGTGGTAACAAAAGTAAGAATCCTCAATCTGGAGGTGGTTCTAGAGGTGGAAATGGAAATGGAAGTGGTGGCAGTAGTGGAGGTGGAAATAGAGATGACAATAAATGGTCTAGTGATCAAGATGATAATGGAGCCCATAATAATAAAAGAGATTGGTTCCCTAGAAGGTCTATGCAAGTGGATATGTATAGACAATTATGCTTTGTTGGGATACCTGGTTACCCAAACTAATTCCCTGATGATATCAAGAGTGTATTGGTTATATTATCTAGGAATAATGCAATAAGTGGTGAGGATCACTTAAAATCATTTGTAAACATGATGTATGATTTTGATTTAAAGGTTGAAGATGTTATGATGAAAATATTTATGCATTCACTCACTAAGGATATCAAGGAATGGTCTAGATCTCTACCAACAAAAAGCATTAGATCATGGGAGGAATATAAGAGGATATCTAGAGAGAAATATGGTGATAAGACTGATGCAAGGTTCTTGTTGAGTGAATTTAATAATATCTCTAAAGGTTCAAATGAAATGGTTGTTGATTTCAATAGTAGATTTTTGAAGGCTATGAATAGATTGCTTGCTGGCTTGAGGTTCAATGATAATGTCTGTTTGGTCAATTATTGTAATGCATTTGATTCAAAAATGAGTTATCATCTACAAAACAAGAATCCTCAAACCTTGAGAGAGGATTTCAAGATTGCAGTACATATTGAGACTAATAGAAGAGCATCAGGCAAGGTGTCATGTCCTAGGGACACGACCATAAGATAGAGTAAGGCCTATTTAATAACGTTAATCATTTCTTACCATTACAATTATAATTTTTAAATATGACATTATAATTATATAGCTACTACAATGTATTTTAAGATATAATTTGAATGATCATTGTAATATTTAAAATATAGATATTGAGAATTTAAAGCTATAAATAATCCCCATTTAATGTTATCATATTATAATTGTAATAATATAAAATAAAGCACTTGATATCATTATAGTAATAAAGAAACAATAAATAATAACATTTAAAGTGAATAAATTAAATATTAAAGTATATAAAATTGATGTGAGACACAAGCATAACATAATATTATAATGGGTAAATATAAAATCATTATATAAATGATCTTAAGGAACATTACAAGGGAGATTGAGTTTATGCGAAGGATATGAGAATCCAAAATACTTGTTGTTACTTAGGAAATACTAGTATATTTGCAAAGATTGGCATCAATACTCTGGCCGCCAATCAAACAATGGAGTCTTAAATCAATATCGGGTCACTATTTGAGCATGAGGTGATATTTGTCTCCAACATACAAATATTATCGGGCCCATTACATTTCCCTTTGCCATCCCAAGTCTTCAAAGCCTAAATCTTCACCGTCTCAAGAAATTAAGGTGAAATAATCGATTAATCAATGTATTTTAAGAAGAAAGAAAATCTGCTAAACCTGGGATTAAATTGATAAGACAATGGTTAGTTCTTAAAAATAATAGTCGCATCCTTTCTAAAGGGGCCAACCATCTAGGAAAGAGATGTATCTCTTCAGAGAGTAATAAAAGAATCCAATATGTCCTGGAGGAGGGAGGGGAGAATAGGTGTTCTACAGTAGGAGACTGAACCTCTGAATCAGGTGATGTGTTCACTTAGTATTAATATTTAGCAATATATAAATATCAAAGGAAAAAATTTATCACATTGCTTGAATGAACTCTCTACTCTGACCAATATCTGAATGACTCCATACTATTCATAAATATGACCACTTTACCATATAATCTGATAACTACGATTGTTGTGTCCCTAGAAATATGACTCTAATTTCTGAATCAGTTCTTATTTCTAACTTAGCAATGCCTTTCCTTCCTATACACATATGTTCATGTTGTTATTTTCATTCCAATAGAAATTAATGTTGATAGAATGATAATATATAGGTAAAGGGGATGTGCTCCTTCTAGACTAGAATATAAATGATCTCATAATATTCTTTGTTAATGATTATAATCATGCTAGGAGCAGATTTGATATTTAGTTTAAGAATCATTGATAAATGTAATGCATACTTAAAAGTTTTTCTTCTAAGAGGAATGAATTCAATTGTCTTTGAATACTTAAAGATTGAATTCTAAGTGAAATGAATACAATTATCTTTGGATGTTTAAAAGATTGTCTTCTTTGTGTTTGTAAGCCTACTAAGGGGGAAGGGCCTGAGAAAAGTGGTGCCTAAAAACCCCACTTAACAATCTATTGTGGCCATGGAGAGGTGGGGGTCCTACTTAACAATCCGTTGTAGCCATGGAGGGGTAGTAGGACTAGGCCATTTATAAGCTCCACTGGCTTCCCCTAGTGGGTCATGTGTCTTCTGAGGTGATGATGTGGGTAGAGAAAGTAGGTACAAGTGTTTCCACTATGCATGCCACTCTGAGAATGAAATGATCGTATATTGGACATTCAACTCGGAGCCAAGGGTTGGGTTGTCCTAATGGGATGCTTGTGCCCTTGGGCTTATATGGATAGCTTTGGGTGGATCTACCCATGCCACTCCTCATATGTCTTCATTATTTTTTTATGATTATGCTTGTATTTTGGATATCTAGATATTAATGCTAATAGATATGTTGTTAATATGGTTAATACAAGATTCCAATCTAGAGTTATTGCATTAGGAGAACATTCATTTAGAGAAGAAGAAACCTTCAACCTAATCTACAAGCAAAATATAGGGCAAACAAGTGAGTTCTAGGGAAAGGTTGGGTAAGCAACATTACAGTGGTGTCAAAGCACTTTTCTTTCCATCTCGTAGGAAATCATGAAAACCTACCACCGAAGAGGCTCTAGGAATGACAACCTTGAAAATGATCTCATGGGTGGGTATGTGTAGGATCATGATGGGCCAAAAAGTGGTGGTCTGATGGGTAAGTGTAGGGTATGTGGCTAATTACTTTTTTTTCACCCAAAATTGATGAAACAAAAAGTGTTTTTAAAGGAGATTCTCATCTTTCCACTGATATAAATTATGCTTTATTTTGAATTTAATAAATAATTATTATTCATTTTCTATTTGAATTACAACTAAAGTCCTCATTGATAGGTTGATTGAAAAAAATCTATAGATTTCAAACGGTATAATATTTTTTGAATCTGAAACATGCATCACATTCTATGCTTCACATACTATAGGATTAAAAAAAATTGAATTTCATGAAGTTTTGACCAAGTTAAGGTGGTTAGACGTATGAGTTTATATATTGTTTAAAAGTTGTAATAAAAAATTCATAATTAATTATTTACTTGGAAAAAAATTACAAAAAAATATGCATCACATCCAGACATGTGTCCTCTACTTATATCTAAAATCTTATAAAATAACATTATCATTTTATTGTGGTTAGGGTGGTCGATAGACACCTACTTCTTATTTTTCCCTAAAATTTAAGTACTACTGCATTGAAATTTCAAATTTTCACCAAATAGATTTTTTATTTTTAAATAAACCTAGTAGTTTAGAAACTACATTCAATTTGCTAAGATTCTATTCTTACATATTTTTGAAATAATATAGATAACTTATTCAAATTTTTACGTCAAGTTGCCTAACTCTGATTTTTTTGAATTTTTCGCCACTTAAGGGCCTATTTTTTCCATGATGATCCTGCACATACCTGGGTGATCCATTAAGAGATGAAATTAAGGATTTTATGGAGAATAGTAATAAGAAAACCCAAGCCTTAATGGAACAAAATGAGAAAACTAGTAAATCCTTAATATAACAGAATGAAAAAATTAGCCAAGCTTTACTCCAAGCCCTCCAAAACTTGAGTAGCAATAATACAAGGGAAAAAAACTCTAACCACTCTGAAAAAAATAATCCTACACCCTCACAGACCACAACTTCTAGACCCACCGGACCCCCATTCTTGCCAAGTGAAGAACCCATGGAAGAAAGCAATCTCAACAAACCCCCCATTGAGGATGTAGATGAGATCGTTGCATCCTATTATAGACTGAAGCCTGAATTGAGGGAGCCTGTGCCATTTAAATACTATTGTAAGGCCAAGCAAAGAGCCACTCCTAGAAGGGAGAGGAACAACCCAACTGATAGGGATCTCAAGAATAGGTTAAGAAAATTAACCCTCCCAAACTTTGATGGAGAAGGAAAGACCACCGCATGATCATGGGTTCAAAAGTTAGATACTTATCTATCCTTAAGCCTAATGACCGAAAGAAATGCCATCAAGTTTTCCATTTTACATCTAACCAGAATGGCCCATGATTGGTGGCATCACAGTATCATAACTCAAGTCCATCAAAAAGTATCCACCTATGATGATTTCACCCAAAGGTTGATCAAATGATTCGAACAAAAACACCCTAAATGGTACTTCTAAGAACTTGCTAGAGTAAGGCAACATGGGACTATTGAAAACTATTCCTCTGAGTTCCAGAGACTAGCAGTCATGTTCCCTAAAATTTCTCAAGAGAGACTTGCTTATTTGTTCATAGAGGGTCTAAGAGGATCAGTCAGGATTTTGGTAAATGCATTAGAACCCAATCACCTAGATGAAGCTATTCAAAAGGCTATTAAATTTGAAGAAAATGGGCCAAGGGAAAAACCCAAGAACTCTACCTCATCATCGAAACACCCTCACATGGAGGAAAGGCCAAGGTGGGAAGATTCACTAAGGACATGTTCTTACTATAAGGGAATGCAAGATCATGGACATATGTGTCAAGAAAGGAAATACCTAAAATAAAAGGGGTTATGCTTCACATGCAATGGACCATGGGAATGTGGCCATCAATGTAAGAGAAAGGGCCAAGTCTTCAAGATAGAAGCAACCCTTGAGGGTGAAAGCAATGGACAACCAAGTAAGAAATCAAGGTATGAGGAGAGTGATCTCAAAAGTATCCAATCTAAAGAAGGGACAATGAACAAATGGAGTTTTGTGGAAGAGAAAATCTAAGTGGGTATGACAACCCTACACCATGAAAGATATAAAGAATGTACAGATCAACCAATCTCCCCAATAAGAATTGGGAAAACCTCTTCATAAGGGAATTACATAGATATGTGTCACACCCCTAACCCTCTTCTTAAGTTCTTATCTTGGAAGACATCTAGGATACAAATCGACAATTGCTTTAGGGCAAGCCAATTCGAGAGGGGAGGACAATCATGTCCCCAGAACATGACCATAAGATAGAGTAATGCCTATTTAATAATATTAATCATTTCTTACCATTACAATTATAATTTTCAAAGAAGACATTATAATTATGTAGCTATTACAATGTATATTAAGATATAATTTGAATGATCATTGCAATATTTAAAATATAGATATTGACAATTTAAAGCTATAAATAATCCCCATTTAATGTTATCATATTATAATTGTAATAATATAAAATAAAGCACTTGATATCATTATAGTAATAAAGAAACAATAAATAATAATATTTAAAGTGAATAAATTAAATATTAAAGTATATAAAATTGACGTGAAACACAAGTATAACATAATATTATAATGAGTAAATTTAAAATCATTATATAAATGATATTAAGGAACATTACAAGGGAGATTGAGTTTATGTGAAGGATATGAGAAGCTGACATTCTTTTTTTCGTCTACTCGGGAGATACTAGTATATTTGCAAAGATCGACATCAATACTCTAGTTGCGAATCAGACAATGGAGTCTTCCATCTATATCGGGTCACTATTTGAGCATGAGGTAATATTTGTCTCTAGTGTGCAAACATTATCAGGCCCATTATATTTCCCTTTTCTGTCCCAAGTCTTTAGAGCCTGACTCTTCACCGTCTCAAGAAATTAAGGTGAAACAATCGATTGATCAATGGATTTTAAGAAGAAAGGAAATCTGCTAAAACTGTGATTAAATTGACAAGACAATGATTAGTTCTTAAAACTAATAGTCACATCCTTTCTAAAGGGGGAAACCATCCAAGCAAGAGACTTATCTCTTCATAGAGTCATAAAAGAATCTGATATGGCCTGGAGGAGGGAGGGGAGAATAGGAATTCTATAGTGGGAGACTGAACCTTTGAATCGGGTGATGTGGTCACTCAGTATTAATATTTAGAAATATCTAAATATCAAAGAAAAAACTCTATCACATTGCTTGAATGAATTTTGTACTTTGACCAATATCTGAATGACTCCATACTATTCATAAATATTGCCACTTTACCATATAATCTGATAACTAAGATTGTTGCATCTCTAGAAATATTAGTCTAATTTCTGAATCAGTTCTTATTTCTAACTTAGCAACGCCTTTCCTTCCTAACAAACATATGTTCATGCTACTATTCACATTCCAATAGAAAGTAATGTTGATAGGATTATAATATGTAGATAAAGGGACTGTGCTCCTTCCAGATTTGAATATAAATGATCTGATAATATTTTTTGTTAATGATTATAATCATGTTAGGAGCAGATTTGATATTTAGTTTAAGAATTGTTGATAAATATAAATGCATACTTAGAAGATTGTCTTCTAAGAGGAATGAAAAAAAATTTCTTTGAATACTTGAAGATTGACTTCTAAGTGAAATGAATACAATTATCTCTGGATGTTTAAAAGATTGTCTTCTTTGTGTTTGTAAGCCTACTAAGGGGGAAGGGCCTAAGAAAAGTGGTGCCTAAAAAACCACTTAACAATCCATTGTAGCCATGAAGGGGTGGGGGTCCTGCTTAACAATCTGTTGCGGCCATGGAGGGGTGGTAGGCCTAGGCCACTTATAAGCTCCACTAGCTTCCCTCTGTGGGTCATGTTTCCTCTGAGGTGATGACGTGGGTAGAGAAAGTAGGTACAAGTGTTTCCACTAAGCATGCAACTCCGAGAATGGAATGATTTTATATTGGACATTCAACTCGAAGCTAAGGGGTGGGTTGTCCTGATGGGATGCTTGTTCCCTTCAGATTAGATCGATAGCTTTGGGGGGATCTACCCATGACACCCATATGTCTTCATTATTGATTTATGATTATTCTTGTATTTTGGATATCTAGATATTAATGCTAATAGATATGTTGTTAATATGGTGAATACAAGATTCCAATCTAGGGTTATTGTATTAGGAGAACAATCATTTTGAGAAGAAGAAACCTTCAACCTAATCTACAAGTGAAATCTAGGGAAAAAAAGAAAGTTCTAGGGCAAGGTTGGGTAACAGAAATTACAAAAGGGAGGGAGGGGACAAGATGTCAAGATCTTGAAGAACCCAAAGAGGGAATATAAAAATTCTATAGAGAAAGGGTCTTCACTTGAGGATAAGATAGACGAAGTTGCAAGTTCCATGAAGGACATCAGTTATAGACTTGCCAAGCAAGAGAAGGGGCTGACAAATGACAAGCCTAATTTCCACATAAATGAAAGACCTCCTAGGCTATAAGATCATCATTACAATACTAATTGGAATAATGGAAATCCAATTTAGAATAATCAAAATAATACACAAAGAAAAATCCCTCCTGATCCAACATAGAATAACTCTATAAACTTTGTTGATGAAGCACTTTGGTGTATTGTTTGCTAGTGGCCACATGCTTCTCAAACATGCTCAATAGAAAAATAGTTTGAAGAAGGACAAAATAAGTTTGATGATTATGAGACACTTCAAGAAAACAATGAATAAATACATTTTCTTATGCAAATATCATATTTTGTTGGAGATGAATTCTCTTGATATGAAGAGTCACATGAGGTTGATGTTGACAATCAAAGGAAAAAAAAATGCTTATCATTGACAAATTTTTCCTAATGAAGATGACAATATTGAGCATGATGTTTGTTCTTTGAGACAAATGAAATGAATGTGTCTCTAAGGAGACCTTCTGATGAGGAATATCAGAAAATGACAACAAAATTGGTTACACATGCTATAAATACTCACAACTTGAGAAATATAATTGTGAATTGTGACGAAGGTAAGCCAAAACAACATGTTCATCAAAGAGAAAAATGCAGGAAAGCAAGGAGTTAAGGAATATGGTAAAGAAAGTGAGCTCAAATCCAAGGAAAGTAAAGGATCTAAAATGTGGGATAAGAAAGATAATACAACCAAGAAAAGTGATGAGATTGTTTCTCCTATTGTCAAATCAAAGACTCAAAATTCAAATGTAGAGTGAGAAAAGAAGCAAGAAAAGGAGTTTGGGAAGAAATGTGAGCAACATAAAGATAAAATTGAGGAATAGAGTGTAGTGCCTTATGAACTACCCAAGTATAATCCTATTGACATGTTTCAACTACTTTCTCAAGTCAATGTAATAGTACCATTGATGGGGATAATGAAAATTGGAGAACACAAACAAAAGGAAGTGGACCTTATTAATGGTGCTACTACGGCCTATGATGATCAAAGGGTGTCTACTCAACCTAAAGTGAGTGGAAACCAAGTAACTGAAGAGGAAGTGGAGGGATCCATTAGTGAAATCCCTCAAATTTACTTACATAGTACTATCATAGCTTTTCCAAGTAATATTTATCCATTTTATGTGACTCTAATTGTTGATGGTAAGCTTCTTAAAAATTGTATAATTGATTTAGGATCTTCATCTAACATCATGCCTATTGAAATCATGAATGAAATGGGTTTGAAAAAAAATTGTGCCTATGGAAAATGTTAATCCATGGATTCAAGAGAAATCCTAGTTATAGGAGTGATTAAGGATGTCCCATATAGATTGGTTGCTTTTCCAAACAAGGATTTTGTTATGAGCATAGTCATAGTGGATATCCCACCCAATTATGGTATGGTATTTTCAATGAAATGGAGTGCTTTCATGGGAGGTAGAATGGAGTGTGACATGTCTTTTTCCATATTCCCAATTGATGGAAAAACATTAAGTTTGTGAGGGATCCAAGAGCCCCACACATGATTGAGTTTGTGGATGAAGAGGACAAAATTCACTTTGTGGATATTGGTATTGATAACTTCAGTTTTGAAGAGTTGCAAGAAGAAGAAAGACAACTTGCACCCCTTGAAAAGGAAGTATAGCAACAAGGAAATAATGATGAACTATGGAGCATGCATTTTGATGGTTCTTGCTCTAAAGAAGGAGCAAGTGCAGGGGTGATACTCATTTCTCCTAGTGGTTAAACTTTTAAGTTTTCATTTTCATTGCTATTTGCATGTACCAATAATGTACCTAAATATGAAGCTTTTCAACTAGGATTAAGACTAGCTGAGAAACATGGAATCAAGAAGTTAAGAGTTATTGTCTAGAGATTCATAGCTTGTTGTTTCTAAAGTTAGGTCGAGATATGCATCAAAGAATAATAGGTTGAGACAGTATAGGAATATTGTTTGGGACTCAATAGAACAGTTTGATGCTTTTTCGTATAATTGACTGGTTAGATAGGAGTAAGAATCAGGTGGCAGATTTACTTTCCAATATTGCACTCTCACCAAATGACATTACTTTTGTAGGCATTTCAAAAGTTGAAGTGTAGATCAAACCTTCAGTTTCTGATAATATACAAAAATGGAAGGCTTTTAATGATGATTAGGAAATTTTGAGATTCTTACATGTATATGAGTATTAAGGTCAAGAAATTGACTTTGGAGCTTTTGTAGAAGATGTAGATGGAAAGGAAATAGTGTTTGGAAATGAAATCATTCAATTAAAAACTAACAAAATTCCAAAGGGATTAGTTTCTTTAGAGAGGTTCTTTGATGGCCCTGATAGGAGCAATGCTAAGCAACCATCCACTCACAAGGAGGACCTAGAAGAAGTCAACCTTGGCACAAAAAATTCTCCTAAGAAAGTCTACATTGGAAAGAAAATGAAACCTCGATTCAAAACAATGTTGATTTCTAAGTTGAGGAGATATACTCATGTGTTTTCTTGGTCTTATGATGATTTCAAGGTTTGTAAGGAAGAATTGTTTCAACATGAGACTCCCTTGAAACTTGATGCTAAGCCTTTTAGGAAAAAGAAAAGGCCAATCAATCCTATATTATCACCTAAGATGCAAGAAGAATTGGTCAAGTTAAGGAAGGAGGTACCATTAAACCAATTAGGAATTCTACATGGGTGTCTAACTTAGTTCCAGTGAGAAAAAATAATGGTGATATAATAATTTGTGTGGATTTCATAAATTTGAATGTGTCATCATTGAAAGACAACTATCTATTACCCAACATGGAAACTATGTTACAAAAAGTGACTGGCTGTGAGCTTTTGTCTATAATGGATGGTTTTCTAGGTATAATCAAGTGGTGGTTAAGGATTCCAAGCAGCATAAGACTGCATTTACTTCTCCTTGGGGCACTTATGTTTATGTTAGGATGTCATTTGGCTTAACAAAATTTAGATGCTACTTTTCAAAGGGCTATGGACATGGCCTTTTATGATTTTATTGATATCTTCTTAGTAGTCTATCAAGATGAATTGACAACATACAACAAGAAACAAGAATACCATTGTATGCACATGGAGAAGGTATTCACAAAGGGAATTGAATATGGAATATCCTTGAATCCCAAGAAATGTGTGTTTGGCGTGAAAGAAGGAAAATTTATTGGCCATATTATGTCAAAAGAAGGAATTAGAATTGATCCTCAAAGAGTGGCTGCAATAGATAAAATCCCACAACAAAAGAATGTCAAAGGCATCCAGTAATTCTTTGGACAAATTAATTTCTTAAGGAGATTTGTGATAAACTTTGCAGAGATTACCTGTCTAATTTCCAAGATGTTAAAGAAAGGAGAAAAGGTAACTTGGAGTGAGGAGCCTAGTAAGGAATTTAAGAGTATCAAACAAGCTATAAAGGAGGCTGCAATGTTGAAATCTCTAGATTTCTCCAAGCCTATGAAAATTTTCTCCTTTGCATCATTTCATGCAATTACTGTTGTATTGTTGCAGAAGAATAAAGAAGGTTTTGAACAACCCATCACATTTTTTAGTAAATCTTTATAGGCCAAAGAACTTAAGTATGACATGAAAAAGAAGCAAGCCTACACATTGGTCAAAGTGGTGAAGAATTTCAAAACTTACTTAATGGGAGCTAGAATCATTGCTTATGTCCCAAGTGCTGAAGTAAAGGATATTTTCATTCAACAAGAGGTTATAGGAAGAAGGTGTAGATGGATTAATAGAATGCAAGAATTCAATATGGATGTACAAATCACCAAGTTAGTGAAAGGATAAGGTTTACCTAAGTCTATGGTTTAAATGAACTTGGAATCCAACCAAATAAATTAGAAAAAAATGTGTAGATGTTGCACCTATATATGTGATATACAGACATGTGGTTGGTATAGGCGTATTGTCCAATATTTGAAAACTATGAAATGTCCTAAAGGTATGAAAGATAATGAAATAACCCTAAAATTACAAGCTATCAAATATGTGATCATTGATAATTAGCTTTGGTGGAGAAGTCTAGAAAGTGTACTACTTAAATGTGTTGATGGAAAGCAAGCATTGGAGCTCCTAGCGGAAATGCATAGTTGAGTCTTTGGAGGCCGTTACATGGAAAATACAACTTCCCACAAGATTTTGAGAGCAGAATTTTAGTGGCCCTTAGTATTCAAAGATGCCCACAAGTTTGTAAAAAATTGTGATGCTTTCCAAAGGTTCTTAGGAAAGCTGAAGTTTTCTAGAAATTTGTCACTTAGACCAATTTCATTCCAAGCCCCTTTTCAAAAATGGGGTGTTGATTTCATTGGTGAGATTTCTGAGAGATCCAATGGGGGACACTCTTGGATTCTTGTTTCCACTGACTATTTTACAAAGTGGGTAGAAGCAATCCCCACAAAGAAAGCAACAAGCAAAGTTGTGGTTGATTTTTTTATGAACATTTTGATTAGATTTGCAGCCCCAAAAAGGATTATCTCTAATCAAATGAGTTTAGAGATTTTTGTGATAAGCATGGAATCTATATATCTTATTCTTCCTCTTATCATCCAAAAGGATATGGTCAGGAAGAATCAAGTAATAAGATTTTGATGAAGATTATCAAAAGGGTGATTGAGTAAAATAAGAGAGCATGGGATTCAAAACTGAAGCTTGCGATTCAGAAAGATAGGGTTATTGTCAAAAAAGCTACTAGACATTCCCTATTTGGTTTGGTCTATGGTTTGGATGCAAGACTGCCTCAAAAAAACTTTCTAAAAATGTATAATTTTTTTCAAGAATATGATGAAGATATTTGTGATGAAATACAACACATGGTTGATGCTCTAATAGAGTTGGATGAAACTAAAAGAGAATCTCATAATAAAAATTCTAAAATACAACTGCAAGTCAAGCATTTAAATGATAAAAAGGCTTCTCCATGGAATTTTTAAGTAGGAAACATGGTGATGATGTGGAATGCTAGAGCTCAAGATAAGGGAAAACATGGAAAATTTGATGCTTTGTGGTTGGGCCCTTATTTAATATCAAATACTCATGGTGAAGATTCCTACTATCTGCAAAGTTTAACTAGAGAGTTTCTTGAATTTACAGAACATGCATAGTTCTTGAAAGCATAATTCTACTGAGGTGTGTTACTTTTTCATGTACACTATAACATTATGTATATTTTTGTATATAGGTTTGGTGCGCTTTTGCTTTGGTTTGTCTGATCTTCCTTGTTTGGGATGTCCCTGGTTTTTTCTCTTTGGGTTTGGTTTGCTTCAACCATGAGATCTAGAATCTCACCATGTTGACTAGAGGCATGCGTCCCCAAGCATGAGCCACTAGTAGAACCTTCCAAAAAAAATTGATTTGGCCTTTGGTGGTCTTGGGTTTTAAAATTTTGTCAAGGGTTTAGGGTTTTATGCTATGTTTTTTGGTTTTACCTAGCATGTTTTCCCTTTATCACAATCCTTGTTCTTTTGGTCTAATCTTCCATTGACTTGATGTATTAGGTTTCTAGTTGTCTAAGTTACATCTTAAGCTATTTTCTTAGTGTTGTTACCGACCCCTTGTGTCTAGGGTTCCCATTTTCCCATCACATGATAAATTTTCCCTTCTTTTTGTTTGGGGGTTGTTGTCTTATAAAGTTGGAGTCCTAAAATTTTTTACCTTTCATCCTATGTTGGGCTTATGTTGTGCATTTATTTTAAGTTCCCATTCTTTGTTATACCTAGGCAACCCTTTCTTTATGAACAACTTTAAGGCATGTGCTAATTACTATCACTCAAGTCTTTGCATTGTGCATCACTAAAAGCTTGTTGCTCATCAATTCCATTTTCGTGATGAATGATGGACTCAATTTTTATTGCATTGCACACATCCTTAATATCACTACAAATATGTTTCCTTTGATTTCACTTATGTGATGCACAATGGCTTATTTTTACTTTGCATCACTAAACCCCTTTGCATCATTGGAGTTATCTTACCCACTTAGCTCTCTCTGTGATGTGTGATGGCCTTTTGTGTTTCCTTGCACCATCTTGGCTCTTTGTGTCATTGGAAATATTTCATTTCCTAACTCATTCCAGTGATGAGTGATGGGAAATGAACAATGAAGGATTGTGATTGCACCACCTATCAAGATCTTGTGCTATCACTCATCCATCGCTTATCACTGAAGACATTTTCAATCCAAGTAAACTTCATCAATGAGCGATGAGCGGTAATAAACTTCCAACTTGGGTAAACCCACAAAACTGGTTTACAATTCCAATGAGGAAGAAAATTGGAAAAAAATGCCCCCATGGAAAAAAATTTGGTTTTTGGGGGTTCGAACAAACATTTGGTTTAAGCGAACCCAAAGGGGGTTCTAGTGAACCCCCCTTCAAGTGAACCCATTAAATGTTGGGTCCCACCATTATGGGGGAAAAAAACAAAAGGAAAGCTTTGTGGAAAGGGGTTCGCTAGAACCCTGGTTCAAAAAAACCCAAGTTTGAGCAAACCTCCAAGGGGGGTTCGCTCAAACCTCGCTTTTCCCCCCTTCTCCCCCTCTGGCACAAAAAATCTCTAGAATTTTTCCATTCGAAGCTCGAGTTGAGGATAAAAATGGAGGATACTTCACCAACCCAACTGGATGATGGTATTCCTTAGAACGAGCTATCCAATGAATATAATTTTAATATGTCTTGGTTTTATTATGTATTTGTTTTTTTAGTTTGACTAAACATAGGTTTTCCACTGAAAATGAAGCTCTATGTTTTTTTTGAAAATAATAGAATTTTATCCTTCGTGGAAAAATAGTTATGCTGTATACGGTGAGCATTACTCCTTAAAAATGGTGTTTACTAAAAAAACTAGTTTTCGACGAAGATGGAAAAATAAGTGCACCTAATTCCAAAAATTTTGAAAAAAATATATTTAGAATCTACATACAAAATGTCACAAATAACTAGTTTGCATCATATTCAAATTCCTCACAGTTTAGCCGTTATAGGTTCCCGAAAGTTAAGATTTAGTTAGAAAACATCAGTTTAGTGTCTAGTTTGGCCAAAAATTGTAAACCAGTATTGTGGGATCACCAACTTCCTTTGCATCACTCGGTGTTAGAACATCACTAGTGTATCTAAGGATCTCTTTTAAGGTTTTTTATTAGGAGATGTTAGCAATAAATCAATAAAGACAATGAAACCCAAAGATCTATCGAGTACAATGGAAATTAAACAATAAACAATTATACCTGTAAATTGAATTCTCCATGATTACCTCCATAGTACCTTCTTACTTGCTAGATAATGCTTTGCCCTCAGATCCGTCATGTGAGCAATCTGCAAATATATGCCTATGTCCTACACCAAGCTTTGAAGGATTTGCATAAATGTCTAATGCCTATGCCTAAATGACTATGATTGTCAATGCCTAAACATGCTAAGACTTGATCAAATAAAGACAATAATTGTAATGTGAAACCTAAGTGTGCAAGTAAGTATGCAATGCCTATAATACATCTACTTATAAAATGTGTGTGTGTGTAATATGTCTGTGTGTCTAATGTGTAATCTAAAAATGAGAGGAAAATGGCATTTTATAGAAAATGCCATTTTGAATGGACGGGTGAGATTGACTTCTGACCAAAACCTAAAATGAGAGGCCCAGATTAAATCTGATAATCCCTAATTAGGGTTGGGGTAGAATCATTAATCGAGCGGTCAAGATGTCATCCAAGGAGATCGAATCAGCGGTGGAGAATAAATGAGGAAATTAATTCAAAAATAAAAATTTTCAAAAATGAAGAAGATAAAGATCAAACTAAAGATCAGTTTTGGAAAGACCAAAAACCTATCCGATCACCTGACTTCTGAAGGAAAATTACCAATTTGGAATTAAATTAATTCCAAATGTGAATTTTGTGAAATAATAAATAATCCATTTTCAAATTATTTACCAAAATGAGCTGATAGTTAAGAATCAGATGACATTTTAAATAATTTAATTTATTTAAAATGAGAAGAATATCAAATTTGGCAATTAAATAATTAAATTTAATTATTTAATTTATAAGATAAGACTAATAATTAAATTAATTAATTAATTCATTTAATTATGACAATTAGTGACATATTAAAAAAAAAAAAAAAACTTATTTATTTAATAATCAGAAAGAATAAAGTGTATAGAAGTTAATTAAATAAATTAAGAAATTTATTTAATTAAGGGAAGACTTAGACAATTAATGACGTATTTAATAAATAAATAAGATTTATTTATTTAATAATCATGAAGAATAAAAGGACATGAATTAATTAAATAATTATGAATTATTTAATCAATAGTCGAATGTAGACCAAAGACATAATTAAATGTCATAATTATGCTAGGACGAAAGTGGTAAAAATAAAGCTTGCAGGCCTAGGTCATTTTTAGGTGTCTACATTTGCCCCTCTTTGTCATAATGTTGTTTGTCGCGTTGTGACAAAAAAACTAAGTCAAAAATATGCCCCAGTACAAAATAAGATGAGGAAGAATGACGAGGAGGGTTACGGTATGCCCCCTCGAGAGGACAGATAGGTTCTAAGAACATGGGTGTGCTCTCAAAATTAATGAGAAGACTAGAATATGAAGAGACAAAGAAATGTTAGTGCAAAAGATATGGAAGATGATATGGATGCAATGCCTATATGAGATGAATGAGAGAAGATGATAATACTAAAGAAGATGCATGTTAGTTCCTAGACCAAATCCTTCAAAACATTGCCATAGAACTTTAATATTTATTGCTCTTAATCATCATTGGGCGGTAAAATGACACAAATGGACAACAAACACCATGATATGACGTAGACCAAGGTGTGCAAGGTCATCCACTTGAAAAATAGATAGTCACAAACAAGGAATGTCATAACTCATACTAAGGGTGAAGTTGCCCTAGTCTTTTTGTCGAGGCAATCCACAGACAATAGTCAAAAAAATAAAATAGGCTAGGAGACGTCATCGCACCTCTAAATCCTTCATGGGACATCCTCGAGGTAGCTAGTAACATGACCAAAAATACAAGACAGTAAAAATATAAGAAAAAATAGCCAAGATAGTCAAAAGATAAGACAAGATAGACCAGAAAGATTAACTATTTTATTTTGTTTGCCAATGTTTGTTTGCCAAAGATTGATTTCTTGTCGGTTTGATAGTTTTGACAATTTAAGAGTTTTGCCAATTTGACGGTGTTGACAGTTTGATGGGGCCTATTGTCAGGAAGGACACATCCTGAATAAGGCAAAGGACATTTTGGCGAGGTCCAAATCCGAGAACGACATATCTTGAAGAGAACCAAAGAGTGACAAGACTGACATTGTTTTGACTAATATGTTTTGGCAAGTTGATTGATGTTGACTGTATGATTAATTGGACCGTGCTATCTGATTTTGACCAATTTTAACATTGACGTTTCGAATGACTATCTTGTGTCTGAGTTTGACTACGTCTGACTTATTTGACCAATGCGACGATTGTGACAAATGCCATGATTTTATTTGGACCAACCTAAAAGGACTGACCTAATGTCTCGGGGACTCATCGACTGATGGCCTTGCCTACGTAGCAAATGCACAAAGAGAACGTAGTTCGACAATGACATGACTGACTTTGACTCCATTTTTAGGATTTTAACATTGATTTGGATGTTTTTGTGTTTTTCTTTAGGATGTTTTATAATTTTTAGGTCTTTCTTCAGGACATTTTATGATGTTTTTGGTCTTTCTTCAGGACATTTTATGATGTTTTTGTCTTTTTTCAAGACATTTTATGATGTTTTTGTCTTTTTTTTAGGACATTTTATGATGTTTTTGTCTTTTTTCAAGACATTTTATGATGTTTTTGTCTTTTTTTCAGGACATTTTATGATGTTTTTGTCTTTTTTTTAAGGATATTTTATGATGTTTTTGTCTTTTTTCAGGATATTTTATGACGTTTTTATCTTTTTTCAAGACATTTTATGATGTTTTTGTCTTTTTGTCGTTTTATGATTTTTTTGGATTTTGACATTTAAGAGGATCGTGACAAATGCATATGACTGATGCCTACACATGGGAATCCAACGACAAATATGATTGTGCCCCTAGTCAAGCTGAATACCAATTGACAGGTGATGACAACATTGTTTGACGTGGGAAGGACGCATCCCGAAACAACATGAGGATGATGATGATAATGTGACGAAAGTATGGAGGTCTACAGCTGAGCCAAGAACGCAGTCAAGTAAAATTTTGGATAATGTGCTTGTATGGAGTAGACTCGTTGCATTTGGAATGACTTGGTTAGGACTAGATGGGATGATGATTATCCTTAGACCGTTTGACAAGGGAAAACCAAGATAGGTGACAGGCATGAAAGGATAGGGGGTGGCCTTGGTAAAGGATGAGAGACATGAGACTAAGGGAATTGTCATATGATTTTCAAGTAAGGGAATTGTCATATGATTTTCAAGGACTATGTCGCACAAGGATAATAAGACTATGATATTCAATGACATGATGTTTTGTGAATCGTGTATGACCGAATGATAGACATGTCAAGAGTTTTCCCAAAGCATGATTTATGTGTGCTAGTTTTATGTCAAGACCAAGATAAGTGGAAAAAATGCGTGGAAATGATAGGGATTAGATGAACGTCAATGTCATGAGGAAGGCATGGGAAATGAGACGACTTGCCCCCAAGTATAAAATTCCACATAGACGATTTATTTTACACATGACGCCTGTTTGCCAGGTTTTCATCATGGTACTTATCCAGGGCACCTGTTTGCCAGGTTTTCACCATTGGATGAAATTTTTCTCTTTACTGTTTTCTTGACTTTTTGATTTTTTTGGTGTCACCAAGATGCCTGTTTGCCATGTTTTCATCAGGGTGACAATTTTTTAATTTTTCAATTTTATTTTTTTTGTATTTTTGATTTTGCAGATAGCCTGGATGCTTTAGATGACCACTGACTGTTCTGAATCCACTGATGATGCCGATGTAGAGAGTGGTGCCATGATATGCCAATATTGTCTTGTCTGAAGTATTTGTCTTGTTAGGATCGTAGCGCTTGCATACAACTAATCGATGTCATTGTGATCCTTTCTGATACTAGAGTTGGCCTTATCAGAATACACACATAATGATAGAGTGCCATGAGAGTCCTTATGGTAAAGAGATGTTGCCAAGATGTGATAGATGTGTGACGTGGGATTTTTGGACTTTAGACGAGATGTAGGATTATGACAAATGATGGTAGACGTGGAAAGGTTGTTTGGACGTTTGGATGAATCACTTTTTATTTTCCAAACTTGGGATGGTGGATGACGGATTTTGGAGGGATGGTGTTTGGAACCAACACCTTTAGATGCCTTGCTTGATGACCATTTTGAAGGAGGTGGACATGTGTTATATGTGGGAGTCATCTTGTCTTGTGGCTCCACATTGTGATTGAATTTTGTATTTGACTTGGTGTCTTTGTTTGATTCATCTTTCTTTGGGATCCATTTTAATTTCATTTGCCCACTTGTCCTTTTGTTTGATTCAATGGCCTTTGATATTTTATTTTGATCTTTTGACTTGTAAGAGTTTTGTTTTTGTTGGTTCCAAAGGGAAGGTTTATTTATGATGGAATGATGGTTCATGGTGTGGGTGGAGGGGGTGTTGGCAACAATCTTATGACAAATTTCTCATGGACTCTATTTTGACGTTTGTATCTAACAAAGTTGCCCCTAGTATCAATGAGGTACCACTGACATCATTTTATTTACTAACTAAGGAATAACCAAGACCTTGATGTCTGTAATTTTCCTGAAGTTGTATTGATTCTAGAATTCCTTGCTCGTGTATGCCTAGTCCTTTTCCTTGATATTGCATGCTTTGACAAATTCTATTTGCGATGGGGTATTTGTTGTTTTGAAAGCAAGATGCTAACCCATCCTTGTGTATGTGGATACTGTCACTTGTAATATTTTCGTTTGCAAGAAAGCCTGCTCTGACAAAGATAGATGACCCTAGTTGATAAAGTGTCTTAGCTTCATTGTCATGTTGGACATATTGCTAACTGATATCTTTGGTCTGATCGTGTGACATGTCAAGTTCAGTAGATTTTGTTGGTGCTTCCAAGGTAATGTTGAAGCCATCATTATGTTTAGTGTCATAGAGTCCAATGATTTTAGCTATAACTTGATCATATGCAAGCATGTCCCTAGTGGAAGATTCTTGTTCTGGAGGAATATCGTCTATGTGTCCCATGGAGGTAAGTGTCTCATTATGGGAAGTGTCAATAGTCAAGGCCTTTAGAAGGTCAGAAAGTGTTTGATCATGAATGGCGTAAAGGTCAAGGAGTGGATCATCTTGGATTTCTTGGTCAACAATAGGGTCTTGGTCAAAGATGGGGTTGTTGTAGATGATGTAATCAGAAATGGAATTTTTGTTAAGGATAGGTGTGTTTTGGATGTCATGATTATTTTGGAGGACATCTTGAATGAACTTTGAGATAGGGTCATGGGATGGACTACCTTGTTCTTGACATGAGGGTGACATTATAAGGTCATGCTTTGGAATTTCATTTTGACATGTATCCTCAAGTTTATTAAATGGAATTTGACTTTAGACTATGATAGAATTTTCATGACTAGATGTGGCTTGTGAGGGGGTGACTTGAAAAGGATTAATGAATAAAGGACTAGGATAGGACGTGGAGACTTGGACTGGACTAGTATGTGAAGGAATAGGATAGGACATGGGGACTTGGACTAGACTAGTATATGAAGGACTAGGATAGGACATGGGGACTTGGACTGGACTAGCATGTGAGGGACAAGGATAGTACATGGAGTCTTGGACTGGATTGGTGTAAGGTTGATTGAAATAAGACATGGAGACTTGGACCGGATATGGTATGATGTGGGGACTTGACATGAGTTGGTAGATGGTTGATAAGGGATGCAGACTTGGACGAGATTAATAGGTGAAGGACTAGCATATGACGTGGAGACATGGAATGGACTAGTGGACAGTTGGTTTCCCTTTTCAAGGTTAGGATAAGGCTGATTAATGGATGTTTGTTGGGAATTCATGGTAGGATTTGTGTTAAGTGACTATTGATGGTGAAGATAGACGGATGGAGGTCTCATAGTATTTATGTCAAAGCCACATGGTAACTTAGCCCCTTGGTCCAAAAGTATAGCTAAATATCTTTGAGGGTCTTGTAAGAATGAGTTTTCTACAAAGGAGGCTATATCAGGGTTTTGCACTGCAGCTTCTAAGTCTTCTACATATACTCATCTATTTTGGTCTCTTTTTATTAATGGCTCAAAAATGTTTTGTGATGAAGATGGCATGTTAATGGAAGACTGCATGTTCATGTTGTGAAATGGGTCAGAAAAGGTCCAATGTTTGACTTGGTTGTTTCTAGATGTTTGACCGTTGTTTGGTTTGTTTCAGTATCTAGAAAACACTTGCAAGCACAATATTTTGACTATAAGCAAGCACACATGAGACAAGTACAATCCCAAAAGGTCAATAGGCCAAGGGTTTGTATACTTGATATAGCCCACCAATATACCCCGGATTGGTGATAAACACCTTTCCTTCTCAAGAGTGGATAGCTTAGAATTTTGGTGGCATTGGCTCCCCTCCACGGCTCATTAACGTCATTCGAGCACACCAAATTCAGATTCTTTGGGTAATGACTTCCCAAGAACTGCTATCTCTACTCAAAAGGATCAGTAGTGAGTGTCTTCGGGCATGATACTGTACCCTGCACTATATCAAGCAATGGCTAATAAAATGGTTGGACACTAAGACAAAAGGTTTTAAATACGGGCATTCAGTTCATGGAGCATGATCCATGCAGTGAGAGTCCCCTTTTGGATCCATCTTGTCAGAACCATACACGTGATTTTTGGGCTTTCCCCAAGAATCCACTTTTATATACCGGTTGGAAGTCCCTCGGGTTCAGGGTGCTACCAGTCTGAGTCGTCTTGGGGTGAGTACTTTTTCCCACCAGAACAGGCCCAAGTTCTAGAGTTAGTAACCGTTTCTCTTACACCTAGGATCGCACAAGTGCGCAAGGGGAGAGGATACTTCGATTACCAAATCATAAGGGTATATAACAAATAAAATGGGTCTTATTTTTTGATCACCGAGTTTTCACAAGGTGAGAGCATAATCACCTACCATTTGTTCAAACACAATTAGACACTTGCAAACAAAATTCATTTTGAAGCACCAAAGGAAATGTTCCTAAATTAAAAAATGCAAACAAGTGGTTTGAGAGATAAATCTTCGGAAAACGTAGCTACAAAAGCACATGTTAGTAGTTTGAATATATGTCTTTGACCCACAAAAAACTCCAATGCCACATGCTGCCAACAAAGATTAGTAACCAAAAAAAATAAAATTAATGACAACAACAAATTAAAATAGTGACAACTTTCTCAAAGCTTAACAAAATTTTAAAGCGTTGATATCTATGAAATGCTGAAAATCAAACCTTCAAAACCCAGAAAGTATTTTCCATGATTCTACAAAAAAAAAACGTTATAGACAAAAGGAAATGCGGGTTTTAAAAGCTAGATTAAAAAAATAGTGATCACTAAAATGACCATAACTTTCTCAAATCTTAACAAAATTTAAAACTATTTAAAGTTATGGAAAGCTGAGAACGAGATCTACAAAACCCAGAAAGCGTATTAAAATATTTTATTCGCCCATATTTCTGTGCTCAGAAGAAGGTGACGGGATTTTGTATGACTTCTTGGCTATAACCTGCAAAACAGTTGAAACAAACAAGAAAAACACACAAATATTTCTATAGAATGTCAGGTTCACCAATGTATCTGAGGATTTCTTTTTAGGTTTTTTATTAGGAGATATTAACAATAAATCAATAAAGACAATGAAACCCAAAGATCTATCAAGTACAAAGGAAATTAAACAATAAACAGTTATACCTGTAAATTGAATTCTCCATGATTACCTCCATAGTACCTTCTTACTTGTTGGATAATGCTTTGCCCTCAGATCCATCATGTGAGCAATCTACAGATATATGCCTATGTCCTACACCAAGTTTTGAAGGATTTGCATAAATGTCTAATTCCTATGCCTAAATGGCTATGATTGTCAATGCCTAAACATGCTAAGGCTTGATCAAATAAAGACAATAATTGTAATGTGAAACCTAAGTGTGCAAGTGAGTAAGTATGCAATGCCTATCATACGTCTACTTATAAAATGCGTGTGTGTGTTATATGTCTGTGTGTCTAATGCGTAATCTAAAAATGAGAGGAAAATGACATTTTATAGAAAATGCCATTTTGAATGGACGGGTGAGATTGACTTCTGACCAAAACCTAAAATGAGAGGCCCAGATTAAATCTGATAATCCCTAATTAGGGTTAGGGAAGAATCATTAATCGAGTGGTCAACATTTCATCTAAGGAGATCGAATCAGCGATGGAGAATAAATGAGGAAATTAATTCAAAAATAAATATTTTCGAAAATGAAGAAGATAAAGACCAGACTAAAGATCAGTTTTGGAAAGACCAAAAACCTACCCGATCACCTGTCTTCTGAAGGAAAGTTACCAATTTGGAATTAAATTAATTCCAAATGTGAATTTTGTGAAATAATAAATAATCCATTTTCAAATTATTTACCAAAATGAGCTGATAGTTAAGAATGAGATGACATTTTAAATAATTTAATTTATTTAAAATGAGAAGAATATCAAATTTGGAAATTAAATAATTAAATTTAATTATTTAATTTATGAGATAAGACTAATAATTAAATGAATTAATTCATTCATTTAATTATGACAATTAGTGACATATTAAATAAATAAATAAAAACCTATTTATTTAATAATTAGAAAGAATAGTGTATAGAAGGTAATTAAATAAATTAAGAAATTTATTTAATTAAGGGAAGACTTAGACAATTAATGACGTATTTAATAAATAAATAAGATTTATTTATTTAATAATCATGAAGAATAAAAGGACATGAATTAATTAAATAATTATGAATTATTTAATCAATAGTCGAATGTGGACCAAAGACATAATTAAATGTCATAATTATGCTAGGACGAAAGTGGTAAAAATAGAGCTTGCAGGCCTAGGTCATTTTTAGGTGTCTACAACTAGAACATGGTTTAAACTTTGAAACACTTTGGCGATGGGAGAATATTCCTAAGAATATTCTCTCCATTGTAGGAACTTTGCATATTGCCATTTCATTTTGTTAAGGAATGGTGTTACAACGATGCACAAATATAGAATGAAGTAATGGAGAATGTGAAACAACCGTGTGGTCATCTCTCAAAGTGTCATCATTGTTTTAAAGAAAGGAGGTAAAAAGAAAAAAGAAATGGGCGAGGATAATGGAGAGCCATCGATCTAGTTTTAAATCAGATCCATCGACGACTAAAATTAAAACTTAAAGGACTAAGTGTCAAAAATGTTCTTGTTCACTCATGCGAGCTATCTTTCACCATTAATGGAAAATCTAATAAATTATAAGGACATTAAAGGAATTAATTTATCATTTTTTTGTTATTTCCACAAGAATTCAGGAGTACAAAGGAGAAGATGAGCTGCAGGTGAAGAAAATTTGAGGAGCGAAGTGCTTGTTTTCTCTAGTAAGTCAATTCTACACATTCCTATGTCTAGTTTCAAGCATTGGGTCAATTTGAAAATTGGGGTTGAAGTATAGGGTTTTACATATTTAGGGTTATCATTTTCTCCATTTTTTAAAAGAAATTCATAGTCTTATATTGGGTTTGAGAAGTGGGATAAGTAATTATTGAATTTGAGTGTGAACCCTATAAATTTGAGAATAGAGCCTTAGTTTCTGCTTAATTTGAAACCTTGGTACCCTTAAACCTTGCAAAATGAGTGAACTTGGTGAGTCTTCCAAACCAAAAATTAAACCTAAAAAAAAAAGGGTTAGAAAAAAAAAACTAAGGATGATGTGGAAAAGCTAAAAGTATTAGAGGCATCTAAGAAGAAGAGATCTATGAATAGGGATTTCACCATATTAATGGAAGAAGTGACTAAAGGTTCAGCCTCAAAAGTAAAACCAACTAGGAAAAGGAAGTAGTGAAGGTGTTTTAACAAGTCAATTTTAGGATTTGGTAGCTAGGGTCGGTGATATTGTGGTACCTCAAAGTGGGTGGGAATTATTCCTCTATGCTTTTAACAGAAAGTTTGCAAGTCATCCAGCATGTCATCTCTAGACATGCAACATTGGCAAGATAATTGTTCCTAATGTTTTCTTGGAGGTATACTTGATTCTATAGTTAGCTAGATGTTATGACCCCAAGGATAGAGTAATTAAGAGGTTTATAGATGGATCCCCCATGCTAGACACCACAAGAAGTAATATTATAGAGGTTTTCAATTTGAATCCCTCTGCAATTTATTCAATCAATTTTGGCACATTGTATCAAGATTATGAGTAAAATAAGCATGGTTACAGGAAAAACGTGCTACCATGGAAAATATATGTTCTAAACAAGAAGGGTGTATCTTTCTAACCTAGGGATGTTAAACCTTTCGACTATGAATTTGAAGACTATTTCAAGAACACCGACTATGGGTTGTGCTAGGTTTTGGCTAGGAAATATGACATCAAGATGAGAATCCCTTTGATGGTTATGGCCATTGATATACAAAACAAATATCAAATAGGATCTTTGATTATGATTCCTATCTAGTAGAGGGAATTCATCAGGATTTAGTGAACTTGAACGATGCAAGGCCCCCTTTGAAGTTCAACCACTATTCACTTTTAATGCATATGTTGATGTGGAAGGGTAGGAAGGTGTGGAGAAATTTCATGAGGTTAAGAGAGAGAGATAGCTAATATAATGAATTTTCCATGTAATATGGACCCACATTTGTGATATGCACTTTCCTGATTCTAATTATGCTACTTTCTATAATGGTTTTAAGTTTGGAGTTATGGAGCAATTGGGTTTGAAGCATGTCTATAGAATTTCTAGAGGTGTGAAGGAAATTCTAAGGCCATTGGAGTTTCAAGAAAATACAACACAAAATCATAACTAGGGGGATTGGTATTTACATACTGGCTACACTACTATCGGAGTTTATGGAGCTTTGGTGCCACCCCATTACTTACCGGTGTATGTATTTGATAAACTTGCTTTTATGGAGATAATGTGGTAGTTAGATGCCATGAATAAGGAACATTTCAGGAGTGCTAGGAAATAATCTCTTATTAATCCTAAATGCACCTTTTCATGTTTTGTGGTCACCTCACAAGAGGGAATTGAAAAATTTGGAACTCTCATCAACAATTATGGGATGAAATAGGATCAAATAAGGAATTGTGATCTTGAGGAAGTAATTGAAAAGGAGAGGAATGTCTGGGTTCCACTATCACTTCCTCTACACAAAAGATATAATTAGAAATTTTCCTTTAGATGAAGAAGTTTTTGAGAGGAAGAATGAGTGGAGAATTGCTTGTGTCATCAAGGAAAAGGTATTGAAAGAAAATCCTTTCTATTTAAGTCCCTATGTTGAGATAAAGGACCAATATGCTCAAGCCAAGGTGTTAATGGGTGATTTCAAGGATAAGAGCTTTTTGAAAAGGTGAAAGAGGATGAAATGAAAGCCAAAGGAACCAAGGAACACCATGATGCCCAGTTTAAGAGCCAACTAGATCAGCCTACATCTCATGGTGAATAGATAGAAGCAATGGAGGTAGGTGATGAACCAACAATTACCCCTTTGGTAGCTTATTTTGAAATAGAGCAGGTTGGTGGGGATCAATTACAAGAAGAATCTGCTGAACATGTTCCTATGGAGTAGGAAGTTGATTAGAGATTCCCCTCCCCCGAAAGGGATGATGCTCTCAATATTATTGTCCTTGCTAGCAGGATAATTAAGTGGGAGTATGATGAGGATAAATATGATAATGTTAGGATAAAGGCTTGTAAGGATTTTATGAATGATGAAACTTTCATTCAAACTAAGGAGTTTAAAGATGTTTTCATCCAACTCAAGATCCAAGACATCAAGAAAATGATTGAGGATGCAAAAGTAGAAGTTGACCCCTCATTGTAGGAGGAGGTTCAAAAAGTAGAGGAAGATAAAATAATAGAGATTGTTGCCATTACACCTGAGGAGGCAAGGATTTTAGTTAAAGGAAGTGATATTTTGTTATTTCCTAGGTGGGATCTCAACTATTTCATTTGATGCAATTAGGAATGATCCAAGTCCTTCCATTTCTTAGGAGCACTTTGATAATAAAGTGTTTGGTTTAGGGTTTAGCCCAAAATTACATACTCTTGTAATATGGTCCATGACACCTAATACTAGGAAACCCGAAGTTGTGAAATTAGTGGAGGAAGTGATTGGCATTGTGGTGGTGAAAAGAGCCATTGAAATTACTCCTACATAATTCACACAATTGACAATGCATGCAACAATGCTAAGTGTGGACACAACCCAAATCTCTCATGAAAGGTATGAATTTTTTTTGGAGATGTATAATAGGATGTTGGATGAATACAATAGAATGATTGCTACTACTACCATCTCAACGCAAAATACCTTGCCTTCCCCAATTCCCTCCTCTTCTAATTTATCTGCACAAGACAGGGAGACTTTGTCATTAAGGATTAAGAATTTAAAAGATCTACGGATGGAGAAAGAGAATGTGAAGAAAGCTAAAGAGGAGACCTCAAAGGTGGCTAGAAATATTTTTGATGATATTCTAAGGCATAGGGTTTCTAGAATGGTGAAAAGGTCTGATAATGTTTGGAATGTTTACAAGAACATTCATGAAGCTCACCAGAGGTATACTTAGGTACAAAGTTCCTTTCATAATGATTAGAGTAAATGGAGTGCCAAGGTGGGTGCTTTGAAAGAAATGATACCAAACATGAAGTAGGACCCTGAGGCACCTACACACATTCTTGATTTAATAAAGGAAGTTGACTTATTGGGTGAGATATTTACATTTCATGGAAAATTGTGTGTGCAACTCCAAAATAAGTTGAATATGTTTAGAGATATGGAGGGGGATGGAATGCCTAAAATACTGAATGATGAATGAGAATTGAAGGACTTCAACACATGGAAGGATGAGTTCAGAGGTTTTCTCCCACACTTTAAGGAAGCAATCAGCCTCATTGATTATACAATGTTAAATAGTGTTGTTGATGATATGACCGAGATTGAGGTAAATATGGACATTTTTTTTAAAGAGGTGAGGGTGTTGATTAATACCAGATATAATCAACACATTGCTAAGGTGCATAAAGTGTTGGATACTCAATGGCACACAAAGGATGAGTATAATACATGGCTAAAATATGGTTAAAAGTGATCTCCTCTCAATTATTAAGTTGATTACAAACGTTGTTCATGTGGATGCATTCTATTTTCTCCCTTTTTAATTCTTTTATGTTTTAAGTTCTATAATTTTGGTGGGCACATGGAAAGTATTTTTTCTGATGGAAAGGTACCTTCAACGACTATGGACCTTTTTGGAGAGTGGGAAGTATCTGGATCAACAAATGAAAAGAACTTTTTTCTTACATGAGTTTTTCCCCTCAAGTTTTGGCAAATATAATCTCCTTTGAATGTAAATGTGAATGTCAAATGAAAACTTGACATGTGTACAATTTGGCCCAAAGCTTGTTTTTCTCCCTTGTTCTTATAAAAGCGAATTCAAGGCCAATTGTACAGGGTTGTTAGTGGATTGATCTCAGAGAAGTTTTATAACCAAGTCTAGATAATAGAATATAAGTTTGTTCTAGGTTCTAAGAGTCTTTTGAACTTTGTAATGGTGAATATGGTAACAATATTGTCATATTTTGGAATATAAATGGAAAAATATTAAGGTCCAACATTCTCCATTGTATACTTTGCATAGATTATGAATATAAATGAATAAAATATTATTTCTATTCATCTTATTTTCTTTCCTTGAATGTTTATTCATTGTTATTACTCTTGTTCAAAGAATGAGTTAAATCTGTATTAACATGAATGGAGGTTTATGTGAATGTATGCATAGATAAATAAGTATTGCTGGTTAATTTTCTGGTATTAATGGTGTAATGCATCATTGATAGGATTTTTCATGACATCAGTAATGTTGTTAGATGTTCTCAATTATGTGATCTAGAATTCTCCACCCTAGGATAAGGCATTAGTCATGTTATGCTACAATTTCTTAGATCTTTCATAGCAACTACATTCAAAATAAACTTTAAATCTCCATTTTTTGTGTGAATGTATGTCAAGTTGACTTGTAACATTTTCTTATGCTTAAATAAGATGCCACCATGAAGATTAGCTGGATCTTTAAGGTATTTCATCTGCTGAGAAATTAAAGAAGTATTATCTATTTGAATTACAATGTATATGATAATTGGCACAAGAGTATCAAAAAATACATAGTGAGGATCACCCTCCCAGGTTTTGTAGAGTCCGAAGTACAGAGGGAAAGCCTAGCAAGCTTTCACTTGTTCATTGGGAAATCCCTTATAGTTAATAAAAATTGAATATAGAAAATTCATAGATAAATGGTGAGTCAAGCTTGGTTCATTAAAAATAACCAACAAATACAATCATTATTAGATTTAAAATACATAGAGTGGTCAAATTTAGGTATAAAAAATCCAAAAGATGAAACATAGGCATCAATTTTCTAGTACGATATTCTAGGAGATTACTTTAAACCATACAAAGAATTTTTAAACTTGCATACCATATTTTATTTATCTTTAACCATAAAATTCTTTGGCTATGACATATTTCATCCTCTAAATCACTATGAAGGAACATTTTCTTCACATCCATTTGTCCCACTTCTAGGTCATATGCTATTGCAAGAGATACAAGAATTAAATATATATCAATTTCACAACAATCTAGAGAAAATATCACCATAGTCAAAATTCCTTCCACCTGATAATACCCCTTAATGATCAACCATTCTTTATGCTTCTCAACACTAGCATCTAGACTAATTTTTCTCTTGAACATTTGTTTACATCTAATTGGTTTCCATCCTTTGGGAAAGGGAACCCATTCCCATGTGTCATTTTCTTCAATGCATACATCTCTTCATCCATGGATTTCATCTAGAAATATGCATCATTCATACCCATAGCCTCTCTAATATTCCTAGGGTCATCAATGTTAGCAATCAAAGAAAAAATAAAATTTGAATCCAACATTGAATAACTATAAACCTTTTCAATTTCCACCTAACACATGTAGACCCCTTCAATTTTTAAGGTAGAGGCTCTTCTTCTTCTTCAAAATTCTTAGAGCTGCTAGAGCTCTCCTCATCATCAATTCCAATAGGATTGCATAGTTCACCTCTCATATAGAGTTGGCAGTACTTTAACTACCTCCTTATTTTTCTTCTCCTCTTTCTCTAGAATATGTAATCTCTCAAAACATAACACTTCTACTTTAGAGAACCTTCTAGGATACTAGATTCCAAAGCTTGTACCCCTTAACATTGACACCATAGATGATAAGGATACACTTCACTACCTTTTTCTCTAACATAAGACTCTTCTTAATTAGAACATGAGTGTAAGATTCACAACCAAATACTTTGATATGTCTCATTGAAGGATTTTTACTAGACCACACTGCCATGGTTGTATTTTCAACAAGCACTGAAGTAGGAGATCTATTGATCAAGTAACATGTAATGGATATGAATTTAGCCTAAAAATTATGTTCATATCCAACACCACTCAACATAGCTCTAGCCCTTCCCATCAATGTATTGTTCATCCTCTCCACAACTCCATTTTTGTTGTGGGGTGTATGGAGTTATCTTGTGTATCTCAATCCTATGGTCCTTACAAAACCTATTAAATTATACCAAAGAAAACTAAGCACCTTGATAGAATTCAAACACTTATTCTTTCTACTAGTTGATTTCAAAATAGAGCCTTAAAATCCTTAAACTAACTGAAGAATTCAACTTTACTTGTGAGAAAATAAATAAATTTCCTTCTATTGTAGTCATCTATGAATGAGACAAAGTATATAGATCTAGATAATAAAGGAACATTTATAGGACCAAATACATATGTATGCACATAATCGAACAACCCATAAGACTTATGATAATTGGAATAAAATGAAACACAATGTTGTTTTCCATATACATAATGCTTGAAAAATTTAAACTCAACACTACAATCATCAAGGCCTTCAACAAGGCTTTTATATTTTGGGGATCTAAGACCCTTCTCACCGATGTGACCAAGTATTTGGTGCCATAACATTATTTTCTCTATAAGAAGCTTCATTTCCAAAGAATTGGCACCCTTAGGTACCCAAAATGCATGGACATCAAATCTAGTTGATACAACCTTCTTCTCTACCCATTCCAATGGTAAGGATGAGTAATCCAAAGATATGTACTTTTTCTTGTCAGGAGAACTATTACATTGAATCATGCATGCATCCAACTTGTACAAGGTGCCAATCTAAACACCCTTATCCATCACTATAGATAATATTGTCATCTTGCATACTCCATTAGAGAAAGAAATGTGCACACCAAAATCATTCAATTTACTCACAAGAGTAGGTTTTGTGCCAAACCTAGGCTATTTAATACACCATCAACCCACTTCACTCCATCAAGGAATTTAATATTGACTCTTTCACGACCAAAAATCTTCAAATGAGAATCATCACCCAAATACATTTTCCCACCTTTACATTCTTCGTACTTTCAGAACCAACCCCTATGAGAGGTCATGTGGAAAGAAGAATTTAAGTCTATCAGCTACATAGCTTTTCATGCATGTGTTTCCAAGGCTATGAAAAAATAATCTACATCATTGTGAGATGATTTTTCAAAGTGACAATCAAATAAATTATTTTACCTTTCTTGTTCTTCTCCTCCTTGGAATATTTACGGATATGATTAGTTTTTCCACAATAACAACATTTCACCTTCAACTTGCTAGGAAACCTAGATATCTCCAATGACTTAGATTGAGATTTTTTTTCTTTTTTCTTACCTTTCTCTTTTGATTTTTCATGTATGACAAGGGACTCCTTGGCTATTTGAGAATATTTTCTTAGGATTTCTTTAGATAATAGTGATGCAACCAATTCATCCATCTTGAACTTGGTATTACTACTTCCAATATCCGTCACCAAGTGATCCTAAGAGCTCAACAAGAACATAATATAAGAATGAAATGATCCTTGTATTCAATCTTATCACTACTCAACCAAAAATATGCAAAAAATATATTAAATTCCTTCATATGATCAAAAATAGATCCTCGATCTTAAATATTCAATGAATAAAGTTTTTTTTTTATGAATAATTTTTTTACTTTGGATTTAGCTTCATAAACATCTCCAAGTTTCTTCCAAAGATATTTTGCACTTTTTTCTTCATGGATATTTAGGAGAACTCAATAAGTCAAACAAAGTATTATCAAACCATTGGCTTTCTAATCCATCAAAGCCAAATCATCCTAAGAGATTCTTGCAAATTTTGTACCATATGTTGCAGCCCATAGATCTCTATCCATGAGCATATATTCCATCTTGAATTTCCATAGCTCAAAAATACTATTGTTAAAATTATCCATTTCAATTCTATTGGATGTGCTTGCCATCTTTTTTCCTGTAATTAGGTTACTAAATCTTACTCTACAAAAATCCCACTAAAAATATGTTAGCACAAAAAACCCTTCAACCCACCAATGGAATCAAGGTTAGCCAAGCTCTGATGCCAATTGAAAGGAATCTAGGTGTGTACAAATAGATCCCTATGCTAATCTAACATAGGAGAGTGTTGTGCCCTTAGCACACATACCCTGTTCAGAATGGGGACCCTCTCTTTCCTTCACCTTTCTGGGTCATTTTTGTTGTTCCCTCATTTTGTGTGCCCCTTGTTTGGTGTCCCAAATGGTCAACAAGCCTCAAAGTATCATCTCAAGTTGATCATGTTTCATTCCCCTCAAATTTTCTAAGTCAGATGCCTTTGCGGAGATCCCTTGGCAACTTTCTCCTTCCAACATCCTTGGCACCCTCTGAGTCTACCCTATCAGGTTTCCTTTGGTAGATTTCCCTATTGTGTTTGTTGTCTCAAATGGCCAAAAGGCCTCGACCTTCCGTAGCTTGGGACCCGCCATCCTGATTGTTGTTTTCCCTTGATTTCAATGACTAACTTACAGTCCATGGGGCTCATTGGGCCCGGTCTACTGGATCTCCCTTCCCGGGTTTGTGTCTTGCGCTTACCTTTCCCAAATAGCCATCCTCCACCAGAGTTCTACCCATTGGACCCTAGGATCCTATTCTCCTCTAGTTTTCTGCTTAACATTTCAAATGACTATCAGCTCACGACCTTTCGACCTCCGGGTTCCAGACCCCTCATGACCATTTTCAAATTTCAAACTCACCAACTTCTTGGTTGTTGTATGTGCATTTCTTGATGGCATT
Source organism: Sequoia sempervirens (assembly GCA_007258455.2). Classification (NCBI taxonomy): domain Eukaryota; kingdom Viridiplantae; phylum Streptophyta; class Pinopsida; order Cupressales; family Cupressaceae; genus Sequoia; species Sequoia sempervirens. Next base: position 1,131,362,638 of record VDFB02271358.1, on the reverse strand, counting down.
TAATGCCATAAAATTCTATAAATAGGCCAATTTGACCTATCATTTTCACATGTCAGGCTAGCTAGAGTGAATCCGAGCGATTAGAGAACAAACTTCATACGTTGCCTCCGATCCCGTGGCCTCCCACCACCGGTCCTCTGTAATTATTAGCGGATTCATTGTATTTATTCACTGGGTTCTAATGGTAGGTTTGTTGTCCATGCCTCATATTACATTTTTCTTTGATTTTTGAGGAGAAATAATGGATAAAAGGGGTGAAAAATGTATGCATTGGATAGAGAAAAGGGAGGCACTTAAAGACCATGTAGTCAAATTTTAAGAAACCCTCATGCTCACCTGCATAGTGCACATGAAACTTCACTTCCCTAGCGCCATTCTTTAGCCAGGGAATTCATGGCTCATGGGCCCGCTGACTCATGACGCCATCATTTAAGCACTAAAACGAGAACTAAACTTCAAGCGGTGAATCTACCTTTCGAGCCCGCCATGGCAGGAGGACTCCCATTCCTCGCCGTTGAAGCATCATTCTTTCTAACTGAAGGAAAGTCCTACATATTGCTAGGGTCCGCCCCCATGGGACTCCATCCCCGGGGTGTTGTATATTGTCCACAGTTTCAAATGGAATTTTGACCCTTGCTTCCCAGCCCTTGGACTCTGGCTCTTTCCCTAATCAGCTATGACTATCCTAAATGCCCTTTGGGTCTTGGTCCGTGGACTTCTTTCTGTGGACCATCGTGGTGACATTGTCATTTCTCACAGTTTCAAGAGACTACTTTCTAGCCTTTGGACCCCAATCATCCCTTAGTCGTGGAAATAAAATGACAAACTCAAGTGTCCCAACCTTAACTGGGTCCCCTCCGCCAGATTTTTTCTATTGGGACTGCGTCCTGTCTCGGCCATTACAAAAGGGAAAACTGAGCCCATCCTCCCAGCCTCCAAGACCCGATGCCTCGATTGCTGATGAAACACTCTAAATAAAGAAATATGGAAGCCAAGTTTAGGACCGGGTCTGGTCCTTCGAGTTGCTTCCATCAGACTTCCACCCTTTATCTTCCATTTCAAATGACAATTATCAAACGGCCTCTCATCCCCTCTAACCCAAACACTTAAGCTATCAGAAAGCTATGTTGACCACCTTCCAAACTCATGGGTCCTAGTTGGTGGAACTTTGTGCCCAGAATGTCACCTTGCCAAAGCCATTCCAAATGGCTAACCTCAAATGGTGAAGCTCCATCTTGGTTCTGATCACCCAAATGACAACCCAAATACCTCCTAATCCAAAAACGAGCTTTGACCCACATATTGAAATTGGATGCTCTTCTCCATGGACTTTTTCAAATTGCCTAAATCTGAAGATGGAAGAAACTATATGGATTTCCTTGCCCTATTCGCCCTTTCAAAACAACCATCCTAATAGGGAATTCTGACCTCTAGGGCCCAAACCATCCAAACTCCCTCCCATGAGCCACTAACAACAATTTAGACTAAATGTTAGATTTTTGAATGATGAATTATCAAATCTAACTTCATTTGCAGGGATTTGGATAAGATTTTGTGTTTACATGATTGATTATGCTCACCTTGCCTCTATCTACAAAATATATGGAATCAGGTGTTGGACCCTTGGGGGCAGTCGCAAAAAAAGATAAAGGGAAGAAAATAGGCAAAGCTACTTGTAGAAAGGAAGAAAAAGACCAAATGAAATACCAGTTCCAAGGGGAACCTTTGCAATCTAAAATCACCACAAACTGGAAGGAAGTCTCTAACACCAACATAGGACATATGGACATTGAAAAATTTACACAAAGGGTCAGGACCAGCTGTAGTATCCCTCCGTTTATGTTATGCTTTTCGTTGATACTTTCTTATACTGTTAGACTTTGTTGTTTTGTTGGATACTTGGATCGCTGATTTTGAGCGATGATGGATTATTGTGTGACATGATACTCTGTGTGATGTTTATTGTTTTCAGACTTGATGTGATTTAATGTAGATGGTTATTTTCAGTTGTTTATGGATATGCACATGTTATGATGGACTAACAATATGTATTGAGTCAGTCCTCTGTGAGTGTATTGGTGTGGAGAACAGAATCGCATCACTCGCTTGCGAGTGCCCTGTGATATCTGTGATTTTCTCCGCACGGTGTGCCTGTTTACTGCTTATTATTTATATGCATGTATGTACATTGTTTGTTTGGTTGCAGGACTTGCAGGTACATGACACCGACTCCACTTGTGTAATCAGGTCTGAGCGTGTCAAGACTCAACAGAATTGTTGAAAGGGAGATAGTAGTTAGGTTAATCCTAGTCCGGTCTTTAACCCTAGTATTAGTACAATTTTATTTTTCAGTTTTGAGTCGTAGGTTGTTATGTGTTTCTGTTGGTTAAATTATTCTCGAAAAGGTAAATTTGTTTATATTTAATGTTATTTATTGTGTTGAATTTATTGTTATTAAAATTAATATTTAAATATAATTGAAATTTATTTATTTAATTATTTAATACATTAGTTAGTTTAATTAGTTAAATAGTTAATCTTTAAAAGGATTTAACTATTTAATTAAATAAATTAATTAATCAGATTAAATTATTAAATGCATAAATTATATTGTGTTTAAATAGATTAGAAAATTAGAAAATTAATTGAAATAATTTGCATGTGAATTAAATTGTGTTTGGAAATTTATTTTTAGTGTTTAAATTAAATAAATAAGTTAATTGCATGTGATTTAAAAATTAGAGTTTTAAAATTTAAATTTAAATTAATTAGATAAATTGCATGCAAAATTTGAATGGAAAAACTGCCGAGAGGTGGAGAAGATATTTTCTCAACAACCTCTCGACATGTGTGTGAGTGCCATAATTGCAAAAAGTTTGTTGAAAACTTTCACGGAGGTTATTGAGGATCTGGGGGATTTTGCACGGGGTTATTCTGTTGCCTCGGGGAAATTTTCTGGGCACAAGCAAAAAAAATATCTTTACTGTGAAATTATTATTTTTCTTAGAATTTGTTACCTCTCTGTTGGGGTTGTTATTTTTGGTGGAAAACTCTTGGTGGGAGATTCTTGGTGGAACTCTTTGTGTTACGGGAAAGAAGGATCCTCTCCTTAACAGGAAAAGATTTCAAGTTACAGACAATCTTCTTGATACAGGTATTCTTCTTGTTTTAATATTGGATTTTCTTTTGTTTAAAAGAACTTGAGAAAAGAATGAGTTTCATTTTCTTGAAAGTCTGTTGTAGAATGATAAGCTGTTGAAAGTTTGAGAATTTTTGCAAACATTTAGAATAAAGAACAGGAAAAATGATTTTATTTATTTTTTTGAAAATAATTTTTATTGTGTATTGACTGGAAATTTCTTGAGAAATAAACAGCAAAAAGGTTTAATTTTTTCAGCTATATTATAAGAAAACTTTAAGGAAAGAAAGATATTTGTTAAACCCAGAAATTTTCCAGATTCACAGTAGAAAATTCTGTAGAAATCTTCATCAGAAAATGACTTCTGTGTTTAAAGGTTCTTTTGATATTTATTTAGAGATAAATTTATATGAATATATTGTTCTGGAAGTTTCTTTTTAAAAAAAAATAATATAAAAATCGCCGTACGGGCGAAGTTAAATCTGGTAAAATTTCGGATTAAATCCGAAATGCGGATATATTAATTCCGCAGGAATTTTTAAAAAAAATATATAGCAAAATAAGAGGGTTTGGGGAGGGCCGAAACCCCCCCCTCTCCCCATACGGAGGGCGCAGCCCTCATGGCTGAGCACAACAACCACAAGGGCTACTGGGCGCAGCCCTGTAAGGGCCGCGGCCTCCCATATGGAGGTCGCAGGCGGCGCCCATGATACCGTGGGTTTATATTTAAAGTTTTTTTTTATTTATTTAAAACTTTCGTTCAAAAGAAAATTCTTTAAAATGCGAATTTTCATAAACTCTGTAAAACGTGATTTTATTTTACTGAAACGCGATTTTATTATATTGAATATAGAATTGTATTTAATTATAATTTTAAAATATATATATATATATATTTGTATATGTATATTTGTAAAATATATGAGAAAGTGGATGAGTTTTAAATTGAATATATGTTACTATTTCTAATTTTTTTTTTATGGAGAAAATAATAGAATATAAATTATAGTGAAATTGTGAAAATTAGAGAAAATAGATTTAATTGATATGGTTAATTTTCTTGAGTTTCTTATTTTGAAAAAATATATATATTGCTATCAAATTGATATATATGGATTTAGCGTATCCAAATGGTAGAAGATTATATCCAATTGTTCAAAATCGTTGTTTTACTTCTGTGATTGGGCAAGTCGAGAAAGTATTTAACTGTTCAAGTCTTCTAGAGTAAAATTGGGTAAAATGGGGGTATGATTGTTTTCAAAGTTTCTTTATCGACTTGGGTTTGTGCAAGAGTTAAACATGGTGATGGTATTGTTATGATTTATTTATCATTGTGTGATGTAAAATTTTGTATATGGGAAACCCTAGTCATGAAAACTTAGAAACCTTGTTATTTTTAGGGGAGTGGCTAGTTGTAAGGGCCGACACACAAAGCGGTGTCAGGGTAACTTACAATTAGTTAAGTAAGTCAGTGAAAACTAAAGAACACAGTAGATAGATTTAAAACATGTAATAAGATGTTTATGCCTCGTTTATGACTCATAAGCTTCTACAGTTATGAGTATAAGTCGAGAAGGCCTGGAATGGCAAAATCGATGTCTCGTTTCCTTAAGAGGCATTCGATTCCGCAAATGCATGCAATAGGGGCCGGGTTTCGTAAGAGGTTACCAAGGTAACCCAAGGATTGGGGGCCGAGACCTAGGAAGAAACACCAGGGTAACCATTGCATCGTTGTGATGACACTCCACCTAGAATAACATTTAAACCTTATGAATGTGTATCAAATCAATTGTCAAATCTGGAAGCAATGTAACCTATAGTTGTATGTACTAGTGTCTAGGGTTAGTAGATTTGGTCTAGGTAGCCTTATTACTATCTCCTAGCACGGGGGGTGGACCTACGGGTACCACATGGTTGGGTGGAACGTGCACCTTACTCTGTTGGGTCCCCAGTATGTTCGTTGCATTGAGCGCTTCATGGAAGGAGAGCTCGCACTTGGATTTCTTCTATTTTCTTCTTCATTGTATATTGTAAAACTTGAAATGTAAAATTATCCCTCAATTGTATAAGAGGTGATCTTTTGTAAATTGAAACTGTTATTTGAACTATCTCATCAGATGGATGAGCAATGTAATATCTTATAAATGCAATGTATGGAAAAGTATATGTACTTTAATATATCTTGAATGGAAATTTTAAATTATATGCAATGTTATCTTATGTTATGATTTAATTGGGAGCAATACGAAATAATTAAGTCGCTTATGGAGAACTTAAAGTAGTGTAACGTCGTTGTAACCTAAGAATGAATGCAACTAATTAACATTATATTAATACTTAAAAAAAAAATTATTACACTTTTATATCACTTTTGCAACATTCTTAGGTTATTTAGACGGGGCATTACACCAGCCCTAAGACAGAGAATGCAAGATTGATTAGAGGCAATGGGATAACCAAAGCTGCAAGTTTTCCTCCTACTCTTGTAACCCCTAAACTAGTAATGGCTTGTAGGGAGGCATACCATCCATAAACTAGAATAATAGTGGACAAGGATGGAAACGTTTTAGCTGACATGTCGGCCAAAGCAATAACTAAGACCTTTCATATCCCTACCTTCAGGGAGATGGAGTTTCCAACCATAGAGGAGTGTGAGGAAATGTGGGATGAAGACCCAATTAAATGTAAGAAGCTTATAAACCAACATTGGCTCAAGGAGAAGAGGGGCAATGTTGCAAAGTTTCCCCAGGAGCTCTTTCGCAGTGACTTCTATGAAGAATACCATGATCTTGTTACCCTACTAAGCATAGTAATGGGCCTTCCTACTATATCCTACTTTCAAGAATGGATGTTCTACTTTGTTGAACAAATTCTCCATGAAAAAGAGGACATTTCATTTTACTAGGGTGGAATAATCATTGATTGCTTCCATGAGTAGTTCATGGCAGTAAAAAAGACCTCCAAATTCAACATGGCATCCTACCTAGTCTATTCCTTGGCCGAACAAAGGCAATATAGTGGCTTATTCAAAGCTATGAATGAAGAACAAGGTAGGGAGCTAAAAGTCTATGATAGGTACCCTTAGTTGCAATACAGGAACTACAAGAAGGACTATTATAGGGTCAATGATGCTTTCATAGGCATATCATTAGATTGCTCAAGGTTGACTTTGAGAGGTAAGTCTCCCATAGTTATCGTGCTTTCCTTAAGCAATATACCTTTCTATTTATCCAGTATTTGAAGTTTACATACATTCATGCAGAAGGATTCTCAGAAAGACTAAACAAGTTGCCTCGGTATCTCAATGACCAGATAATATTGTTGGAGATTTCTTGGCAGTTGTGACATGTACACACCCTCTTAAGTAGTAAACATCTAATAGGGATTTTTTATCACCTTTCTTTTGGCTAGGGTATGTACGAGCTCCATACCTCCCAATGTGCCCAAAATTCACAAAAGGTATTGCCGAGTATCATTTTAGACTCCACACGGCCCGACCATGGATGGATCCCTATGGCCACATCAGGAGGGAGCTTGGACACAAATACGCCCATCTTCATAGTGTTGAATATTTTTGGGCCAATTGTCAGGATGAAAATGAGCTACAAATGAGGCATTATATGCAGATGACTGCATACTTTGTAAAAAGGGTGAACTTGTTCCCAGTGCCTGATCAGGTAGAAGAAGATGAGAGCATAGTGATAGGCACCATGTATGATGCAGTTGACAATCTTCCACTATCACTAATTAATTGGGATGAGTAATAGGTCGATGACCTCGACATTCTAACCAAGCTTGTTGAGGCTCATAGAAAAGAATGGATCGATGGACAAGTTATCTGATTGAAGCAACAAGGGGTCATCTTGACTTATGAAGGGCTCAAAAGTGATCCAAGTGGAACAGATTGTGGGGTAGCTGCTGCATAAATAGGAGAAACTTCAAAGTCCCCTCCACTCACTCACTTAGGGAAAAGGAAGGAGAATAACGAGTAGCAGTCCAATCCAAAAGTGTATGCTAGAAAGGCCTCAGAAGGTGAGCCTTCCAAGAAACATAAGAAATTGGGCAATGTCACTGAAATGCCTGTTATGCAAGAAGATCCACTCCATGAGGGAGAGGATAAGGAGGTTGATCAACCGAAGTCCCCACCAACTACCTCCACTACTGTTACTCTTCCACCTACTTCTCAAGCCATGGTGGCTACCTCCCCACTTGCAGTGGACATCTCGGTCCACCTTGCCTCTTCTTCACCTACTGTACCAATCATAATGGTTGATTCTTCTTTCACCACCACCTCTCCACTTTCTTATGCTTCCAATTCACCAACCACGTCCTTTCAACTAGTGAAAACAACAATACCTATATTGAAACTCTCACTTCCAAAAGCATTCGCAAGGCATATGCAGAGTGTCCCCTCCAAAATTTCTGAAGTGTTGATGAATCTGACCATCTAGACTACCCTAGCATAGGTTCTTGCCAATGTTCCTATCTCCAAGCCTCCAACTAAACCATCAGAGATGAAAGCCACAATGGAAATATCTAAGGATTTGGAGAGTTAGGAGAGGGAAGCCACAAAGGCGTTGGAGGAAGAAGTGGATGACTACCATGAGAACCCAAAACATCAACATCTACAAATTGATAAGGTAGTCCATGAAGGAGAAGAGACAAGATCTTCTGAGAGTGATGAAGAAAAAGATGTCAACACTAAATTCATTGTACAAATTTTTGATGCCAATTTTGAGGAAGAGATGGCCCAACAACTGAAATATGTTGGGGAAGAAATGGAAATACCACCTTCTAGGAAAGGAGGGAAAGAAGATGAAAAAAGGGAAGATAGCACTAAACTTCCAACTGGGGAGCAAGAAAAAATCCCCAAGAATGGCGAAGAGGTACCCCTCTCAGAAGGGTAGAAAAAATAAGAAAAGGAGGAACATGAAGATGTGCCACCTCCACACAAGGAAAAGAAAGATAAAGAAGAAGAGTCTCAAGCTAATAGGATCCCTGAAATAGAGCAGTCCAAAGAACATGGGCACGATGAAAAAAAGGAAGAGGACACTAATGGGGAGGACAACCCCAAGTAACACTTGCCCACCAAATCCCCCATCAAGCACACGGTGTACATCTGGGACTTTGACGAGGAAGGAGAAGATACAAGGACATAGAAAGAAGCTCCTGAGGATAAATAGATTGCAATCGGGAAGGATGAAGAGGAAGGTGATCGTGAATCACCCAAAGAAAAGTCCTCAATGCCTAATTGGCTAGAAAGGAAACTAGAGATGAAAGCTCCTACCTCGAAGGTTCCAAGAACAAGATTGGAGGCCATATTGTCCTGAGCTCAAATCAACACTAAGAAGGAGAAGAAGCCTAAAATTGGATCAAAGGTGACAATGGATGCCTCTGGATCTAGAACCATGCAAATAGCTACGCCGGTGATGGGAGAAGAAACAATAGGATACAACGTCTCCACCATTAACCTGAGAACTACTTCAAGGGAGCAAAAGGTGGATCACTTTTAGGAGTCTGTTGCCATGGTAGTGCATTTAGTACAGCAAGATAAGATCTCCAAGGATGAGCTCAAAGCTCAATTGGCTAACTTGATGATGTATATCTAGCAATGGTCATTAGCAAAACAATAGCCTACGACATCCTTGGATCTACCACAACTGTTGTCCAAGGAGAAGGTCAACAAGCTCGAGAAAAGGAAGAACTTGGCTAAGACCATGAAAGAATGGTTTTGGCAGGTCCTATATGTTGGAAACATGGGCATTGATTGTTCGATTAGGACAACAAACAAGTTCTTGGAGGTGCAAAAGTCTCTTGAGGGCACAAAAAAAAATTCTATGGACTTCCCGAGGATATATGGAACTACTTAATCAAAAATTGAGGCCATCCTCAAGCTACTAAAGAAAACTTGGGAAAAGGAGCTTCCATTCAAGGGGGATGATCATTGGCTCATGGATATGTGGAAGCTAGACTTCAAAAACCAAAAGGAAATATTGGAGCAGGTACTCTACAAGGTGGATCTAGATATTGATTGGTCCAAGGATGTTAGGGAAGATTGCATTCAGTATCTGAAGCTATATGGGGTTTGACATGCTTGTCATTCAAATTGATCCGAAAAAGGTAAAGCTGCATTTCCATAAGATGGAAGATGGAATGTCGGGTGAGGTCACTACAAAATTCTTGAGTTTTCCTACCCAAGCCCTCACCCAATCTGAATAATTTAGAGATCACACTACCAAGTACGACGAAGATTGGGAAAAGCTCATCGACAGGTCCAAGCAATAGAGTTACCAAGTGCTACAATTTGAGATTATGGAAGTTGAAAAGATCCAACCATTAATCCTAAAGTTTATGGAGTATGCCACCTTGAAGAAACAAGAAGGGAACCCTATTATTGATGATAAACTCCTTATAGAATAGCTACAACAAAGGAAATTAGCAAAAAGACAAAATGCTACAGTGTTGTCACTAGAAGACAAAATAGGGAAAAGACAAGAAATGTATTTTAAATTGTAATATATTTGGGGGGTAGGTAGAACCCTAGTTTGTAGTGAATCTTGGCCACACAATGCAAATAAATCTTGTCCATTCATTCTACTTTTTGGACACTATAAATAGGGGGTCTCCTCTCATTTTCAAAGAGAGTTGAGTTTTTGTAAAGACATGCTACAAAATTTTTAATAGAAATACATTGACTTTGGTGGATTTCTAAGTTTCTTTGCATGTTTCATGATTCATCTCCCATAGTTAGATGATTTAGTTAGATTTTCTTTGTTTTTCTTCATGTTCTTAGATTTCTTTGATAGATTTGGTAATGCTATTCAATGGTTTTGTAGATTTATGTTGTGTTGATGCCTTTCTTTTCCATACTTTTTGTTGTTTACTGATGATAGATAGTTGTGTAAAGTTAGTTTGGACTTAAATTCAAAGCTGCTACAAACTTTTATCTTTGTTCATGCATGTTTATGGTGAATGAATGGTAAAAAATTTGCAATCCTTAGAAGATAGCACAAATTTCATGATACTATGATTTTCTAGTTAAGTGAAATTCTATTTGAAGGAATTTTTCCATAGTAGAACCCTCCATGATCACTATTCATAGCCAGTTTTAGATCTAGGAACCTCTTCTCTTCCCTGTTCTTTTTCCATTTTTAAAAAGTGACCTATGATAAGGTTCATTGCACATTGTAAAGCCAAATCTCAAGATAACATTGGAGTTTTAGATTGTTGTTCAAACCTACAACAAACTGCACTCTAACTTCCCACCTTAGAAACTCCATTTCAAGATCCATCTCGTATCCAACTTGTGCAAGTCTACCCTGTGATTACTAGAAAAATCACATCAACATCAACTAAGGAATTCCATGCAAGTCATGACTTGAAACCCGAGAGACCTTGGGGTGATTTTTAGCAACTTGTTGGAGATTTCCTTTCAAGAGAGGTAGAGTGTTTATGCATTACCTTTGTTGAGAGTGTGCTAAAACACACATCAACAAGAGAGGGTTGAAAAAATTCTCCAAACCCTTTAACTATTGCAATAACCTAAATTATTGCACATATAAATTTACATAATAAGTTAAAAATTAAAAAAAAAACATATATTCTATGTAGAAAAACCCTTTCAAGAAAAAACCCACACTCCAAACACCCAATTTATTTGTATTATTCAATAAAAATGGATTACAATACAATAACAAAGCTTATACTCTTTATTTTTTGTTAATTGTAACACCTCTCTGACCCTAGCCTAGGTAAGAGAGCATTTTGATTTTGATTTCATATTTTAAATGTTAAATGCTATCATAATGAGAGTAGGCATTGATGAGTATGGGAAAGGTTATCATGATTATTTATTATTTTGGATTACATGCTTATATGTTTATATATTTTTGTCATTGATTTTTGTATTATTGTGGATAGGAAAGGGATGATGTCGTAACATTCATATATGAGAGGCTTACGATATCATGACCCTCTTCTTGATAATTGGTGTTGCTACTACTATATGATACATGTGATTGGAGTGATGCAGGCATTGAGTATCAAATCTTCCTGGATTCACATGCCTGAGCGTACTTGTATTCCCTAATGGTGGTTACTGGAGGTAGTCACATTCCAAATGTCCCCTACCCTAGCCCTTTGTACCTTGTTACTGCGGTGTTCCCATATGGTTGTCTTATCGTCCGGTTACCTAACGGTAACTTCCAGAGCACCTTTTAGTCACATGTGGTTTACTAGTATGTTTTGTTGAGGTATTTTTGCATGGTTTTTGTTAATCTATATGTGGCTATTTATTTTGGTTGTGAGTGTTATGATGTGGTTTCTTTGGCATCGTTTCGTGGTTTCATATATGGTATTTTATAGTGTTTTATTGATTAGAGATTTGAATGGTTATATCCATGAGATTTTAAATATGTTATTTTAAATGATTTTGTATTAGTCATTTGAGAGAATGATATATTTCATTTGGAAATTCTAAATGATTTTATTAATCCTTTTTGTGAGCTCTTATAGTCTTATTTAATCCTTTTTGGGGAGCCTTGTGTATTTTAATGTTGTATATTTAATGACTTAAATTAATTGTTTTTGGGAGCTTTAATAAATGTCTTATTTCATTTTTTATTGTTTTGAGAAAATATAAAAAGGAAGAAATATTTGTTTTGGGGGAGCTATCTTTTTTTGAGGAGAAGGAATTCACTATTTTGGATAGAGGAGAAACCCCACAATTTGGGCAGCAGAGTTGGGGAGATTTTCTGAGGAAATTTGTGAGTATTGGATTATTGAATTCAGTGTGTCATTTCTTCCTTGTTGTCCTATTTTGGAATCTGGTTGTGCCTTCCTCACTAAGCATTCTTTCATTTCTATTTTGGGGCAGAATTGAGGTATTTTCCTTGTTATTTTTTAATCTTTGTATGACTGATGATCTGTGCATTCCCTTATGTTAGATTTATGCCTTGAATCTCATTTCAGTTCTGGGTTACTTTTATTTTTGTGAATACTTGGAGGAACTCCTCTATTCTATTTTTTTGAATACTTGGGGATTGGATAATGTTGGTTTTGGATTCTATTTGTTGCTCTATAGTTTTTTGTATGGTAGATTTTTGTGCATTCTAGTAAATTTGAAATGGGTCGATGGAAAAATTGGATTTCTGGGCTCTTTCATTTTCTTTCTCTTTTTGCCCAATTTGTTAAAACATGTTTTTTCTTTGCTTCTCTTTAATCACCTGTTAAAAATGCAAAATAAAGGTGGATTCCATGTAGAAATGCCCAAATCTCAACTAGTTTGGAATCCAAAACAAACTAAGAATACTTACATTTTTGGCCAAAATTTGTGCCGCCTCGTAAAACATGTTTTTTATTGCTACTCATTAACCACTTGTTGCAAATGAAAAATAAAGGTGGGTTACATGTAGAAATTCCCAAATCTCAACTGGGTTGGAGTCCAAAACAAACTTAGAATACTTTCATTTTTGGCCAAAATTTATGTTGCTTGGTAAAACATGTTTTTTATTCTTTATTATTAATTGGTTGTTGAAAATGCAAAATAAACATAGATTCCATGTAGAAAAACCCATATCTCAACTGGGTCATTGTCCGATTTCACATCCGGGCAATTTCATTTTTCATGTTTTTCTTGCCCAGCTTGGCAAAATGACTTTTTTTCTTAACAACACCTTATTTTTGGTGATAAAATTAGAAACCAAGGATGGAATCCAACTAGAAATGTCAAAATATGAATTGGGTGAAGCTCTAATTTTAGATTTGGGTACTTTGAATTTTTATGCCTCTTTCTCATTCATTTGAACAACTAGAACCTTGTTCTATGCCATAGCCACATAATAGTTTTCTAATTGATTTAAAAGTATTTTTTTAGGATGATTTAATGAGTTTAATACTGATTATATGATTGGTTTCTTTTTATGATATTAATGGTGAATGTTTGAATGGTTTTTGATCTACTTGTTAGCGTATGTGATCAACTGTTTAAATGATTTAGCAACAATGTTGCTTGGCTATTTTAAAGGGTTTTAATGATGGATTTTAGTGGCTTTCTCACTATTTCATATTTTCTATGGATTCCTCATTTGGTTAAATGATTTTAGCTTAGGTCTAGGTTATTAGAGTGGTCTTATGGAGTGTCTCTCTACGGGCTCGGGGCCACAAGTGGCTGCTAGGGGAACTTGTAGCAGAGTTATTGTAAACAATTGTTAACTAAAGAAAAACAATGGGGTAAAACACTAATATTATAATGAGTCCTCATGCATGGCCTTGAGCAATTGTAAAGGCTAAAGATGCACTCGAGAAGGCTTATCCATTTGCGGGGCATCAAGTTATCTATCTGTAGGGTGTTGATTCAGGCATGTTTGAGTCTCTTCATCCATATGAGAGGTGTACTTGATTCTGTGTGGTGCCATCCCTTTGAGAACACATGATGACACTCCATCAGATCTAAACTCTAGTACCTTGTACCTTATTGGTCATGAGTAGTACCTAATATGCTACTATGTGGGCATCTCCATGTTGTCTCATTGGCTTTATGCATTGTATTTCATGTTTGCTCTATGACTAATGTGAGTGTTGGCCATATTTTACCCTTGCCTTTTTATTTCTGTTTGGGCCTTGTGACTACCTTCAAGCACAATGGGGTGGTCTCTTTTGAGTCCACATGGTAGGGAGGCATTCCCACCGCCATTGGGCACCAGTGTACAGGTTATTGGAGCATCAATTGGAGGTGTTCTCTCATGCTATTTTATCAGTTGGTATATCTTATTCATGGCTATGCCTTTGTACTCATGTATATTCCTTTGTGTATATTGTACTCTCTTGAGAGAGAAGATGTAATCATATAATTTAATGAAAATGAATGTGATGTTTTATATTTTGGTTTTGGGTCTTGGTGTTGGTATTGAACTTGCTTGTATTATGATGATTATTATGGCTTTCCTTTCCTAAGTTTTCATGCAAAAAATAGAGCTCTGGTTGTGTATTTCCTTCATGCAATTGTCTGCTAAAGTTACAGCACAATGCTGCTCTCTATTTGTTGTTTTGAGTTGTTGCTGCTAAAGTTCTGGTGCAACACAACTTTCTATTTGTTGCTCTATGTTGTTGTTGTGAAAGTTTTGACACATCAAAGCTTTCCATATGTTGTTCTGTGATGTTACAACAGGAAATTTCTGGAGCACCGACACAAAAAAATTCCAGAGCACTGGCATAGAGAATTTTTGGAGCACCAGAGCATAAAATTTTTGGAGCACCGTCATGGAAAGTTTTGGAGCAGGAAGTTCCAGAGAAAAATTTCTAGAGCTATCCTATTTGCTCCTATTCGAATTTTCTCTGGAGGGTAAATTAGTCCTCTCCTCTTGGTTGTGCATTCGGCCATACTTGGCCTTGTATGTTGTTGATATATAGTATTGACAACTACTTTTTGTGTAGGTTATTCTTCTTGTTAAAAATAAAAATAAAATTATCTTGTCCTCTTTTGTCTCTTATACTTGAGTCATCTATGCTATACTATGTTTGGTGTGAGCTTGATATATTATTTTCATAGTCTTGTTGATTAGCTTTCATGCCTTTGTATGGTGTGTAGATCACCCTTGTGATGATCTATTTTGATGTGTTCCTTGTTTCCTTTAGGATGCCTCCCAGGGGCAGAGCCATAGGTAGAATTAGAGGTAGAGCCCATGTTGCAGCACTGGGATCTCTGTGTAGGGTTGTTACCTGCTTGATATGTTGTGTGTGGTGAATATCAACAAGTTTTGTTTCCACCCCTTGCATGTCCTTTTGATGAATGCTTTGGAGAGGGTTAGTTAGGCCCTTGAGCCTACCAAAAAGTGCATTCCAAATGGCCTCCTTCTTTATGTGTGACTATTTCATTGTGTAAAGGGTTGTGACCCTTGAGTGGTTCCTAAGTGTGGTTTTATCCCATTTGATTGCAGTGTGCTTGATGTGTGTGTTACAAGTGCTTGTTGTGGTGAGATAGTCACAGGACCTCTTGCTTTGAGTTTCTTTGTGTGGAGTTTTAGAGGGTTGAGTTTCCCAACCCTGGCTTGTGTTGTGGAGGAATGATTCCTCCTAGGCCTTGCCTTACCCTACAAGATTGGAGTAATTCCCTTGGTTGAGAGTCTCCCAAGGTTGAGATTAATTACCTTCCTATATCCTATGTTGCAAGTGGGCATGTTGGACCTTAGCTCATTGGTGGGTTGCAAGTGACATGTGTTGCCTAAAACTACCCTTGCTTGGTTTCTTTGTTCATGTTGTCAGAAGGTCTGCTTGACCTTGAGGGTGCCAAGAAGTTCCTTTTGTGTGCGTTCTCTTCTTGAGTCTTTCTATTTTTCATCACCATGCAATTTTCTGGCACATGTCTTCTTGTGCTTTGCCTCCTTGTGTTAATTATTGCTTGATTGACCCTATGTGGTTTTGGATTTTCTTATGCATGTTATACTGTATTGAGATTATAAAATATGGTAATAGAAAATGAATGGTCATGTTGTTAGTTCATAGAGATTATTGCATGCTCTCATATGATTGATGCATTAGTGTGAAAGAGATTGTGTGATGATGAAACCATATTTGCATTTGTGCTTGTTTTAGAATTGTAAATCTCTCTCTCCTTCTCTCTCTCTCCCATTGGTTTAACGAAGATTCCTATCTTGAGTGTGTGGTGTATTGAAATCCATGGTAAGCTTATGAGAAAATGTTTATACATTCATGCAGGTTTGTTTTATTAGATCAACCTTGGGTCAAGGACTTAAGTCCTCAAGTTGCATTCATAATCATGGAACATGTATGAATATGAATAGAAAATAATTTTGTATTAAGTAAAAGTTTAGAGAAAAATGGAATAGTGAAACCATTTGCATGTTAATGATAAATTCAAAATGTTAAATGTATGTTGAAGTGATAATGTTGCATACCTTGTCTTGAGTAAACATTGTAATGATATTGCACTATGTATAGGAAATAAATGGGGTTAACATATATGTGTAGTAATGTGATTTACCATTTAATAATAGTGAATGTGAATGTGAGAGTCATTTGGAATTGTTGATTTACTCCATATAGCACTGTGATATATTGTATGGATGTTGGGAGTACATGTTCTTGGAAAGTTTGTATTGACCTTGCATAATTAGAGGTGGATAATGGTTTTATTTGGTAAGAGGAAATTGGAAAAAGGTACTCTTTGTTATGTAAACATCTTGTATTAGTGCTCATGTTGAGTGTTGTGAATACCCTGTACTTGCTTTGTGTGCCCTTGGGATGGTGAGACTGTGTACCCATCTAGGGGGAATATGTTGTATTTTAGGTGTGGGATTAACCATACCATTATGTGTGCTTGTTTGTGTGTTAACTGATTGAGGGCTAGCTCACATGTGTTTGAAATTTATATATATTTAAGAGTAGCCAAATTTTAGTTTCATAGAATCTCTTATTTTGGTTCTCTAGTCCCTTAGTCTATGAAGGGGTAGTAGTAGCCACAAAGTTCCTTGGGTGGGGTGTGCAGTGTATGCATATTACAACACAGAGTGGTCTCAGCTCAAATGATTCTGAGGAAAGTACTCACTACTTCCCCTTATGATGGATCAGGGTACTTGATCCATATGTGCTAGCCTAATCCCCATAGTAATGAGTACAATAGCATTGGTTTGTTAGTATATTCTTGGACATCTATAGGGACGTTGAGTTGACATTGCTTGGCCACCCACAGGGGTGTTGGGTTGGCATTAGAGAGTCAACCTTATCCATATGAGAGGTGAGGCTCAAGTAGCCTCATACTGTTATACTCATATATGCATTATAGATTTTGTATCTACACGTGTTCTACCATGATGCCATAGATATGATGCCACACCACACTGATATTTTGACATAGTGTTGGTGATGATGTCGTGTTGCTAATGGTAGTGAGCCAAGCTTGATGACACAATTCCACGTGCATAGATGCATGAAGGTGCACTATGAGATTGTGTTATGATAGCCTACTTGTGTGATGAGAGTAATGCGGCCTCGTAAACTTGTAGAGGGACACTCATGTTTTCTCTTAATAGTGTTTGGGTCGGTTGGCTTATGGGTATGTCCTAGCCATGTATACCTCTGGCTATGACAAGTACATGTGTGTGCCTTTTCCATGAGGTATCTCTATGTTGGGTGTGTTCTGCGTGTGCCTACTCCCGTGGAGCCACAAAAACATTTCCATGTGGCATATGACCAGTATGTGCCTTCTCTAGCTGGCATATGACCATGCCACACTGAGACGTGATGTGGGATGTGGTTGAGGTGCACATTCCATGCAGATAGCCAAGGAAGTGTGTGGGCCACTTGGCAAGTCCATGCCATGGGGCGATGCGATGTAGGGTGTAGCCAAGGATTACACCCCATGCCATGTGGTTGGTGTGCTCACTCTACACCACATGAGGAGCTATTGCAATAGTCAAACATTGTTCCCTCCTTCCTCACTTGGTAGCTAGTTTAGTCACATAGTTATGTACTATGCCATTTCAAATATTGTGAATCTTCTTTTGGTTATTCATGAATTTTATTTTGATTTTGAGGACTAGAAAAAAGTTAATTTATCTTGTTTGTGATGGTTTAGCCACACCTTGTGATCTTATTTACATGTAGCCCTCATGGTTACATATGATTTAGTGTTGAAAATGTGTGCATTTCTTGCTTTATTTGTTAGCTAGTTTAGTCACATAGTTTTGTGATCTTATTTACATGTAGCCCTTGTGGTTACATATGATTTGGTAGCTAGTTTAGTCACATAGTTATGTACTATGCCATTTCAAATATTGTGAATCTTCTTTTGGTTATTCATGAATTTTATTTTGATTTTGAAGACTAGAAAAAAGTTAATTTATCTTGTTTGTGATGGTTTAGCCACACCTTGTGATCTTATTTACATGTAGCCCTCGTGGTTACATATGATTTAGTGTTGAAAATGTGTGCATTTCTTGCTTTATTACTGAAATCAAATCTTTATTTGATATTTATTTATGATCTTTGGTGGCTAAATTAGTTTTCTATTTGTTGTTTTCAAATGTTGGTCTTGTGTTGTAATGTGATTCCTCATTGAGAACGTGAGAGCTGAACTTGATTGAGTGTATACAAGGAAGTAGATGTAGGGAACTTTGAGGATAGGGGTATGTGAGGTTGTTACATAGCTAGGACCCACTACCCACCTATGTGTGATGGCTATCTCTTGGAGGCTAACCACCTTATTCAAAAAGAGATAGGTCATTGTGGTCTTGTTTGGATGGTCTCACTATGCGTGTGTGTCCTAACACAATCAAACCACTGAGTGTGAGGTATGGATTATGTGAGATGGATATTGGCTTTTGGCTCATGAATTATGTATCATGGATTAGTATGCTGCTTCCTGGTGTCTAGATGGACCCTTGTGTAGCCTTGTGATGTGATTCTTAGAGATGTAAGTATGTATGTATGTATGTATAAATGCATGTTTCATCTTAGATACAGTTACATATGAAAAGTTCAAAAGTTGGCTTATTATGCTTTAGAAAGTGTAAATTGTTATATTTTTGTTGAAAATGATGCCAAATATGTTCTAATGTGTGAGATTGGAAGTGTGTAGAAAATAAATATTGTTGCAAACAATGGTGTTTTGAAAAGAATTGAGTGCTTATGCATCTTCTTTACTCTATTCTTAATGGAAATCAATGTGTATCTTAGCCTATCCTTGAATGAATGTGGATGCTAAAATAAATTATTATTTTGAGAATTGTGACACATGTGATGTTAGCAAGATTAACCATGTTATTTTGTTTCATGTTGAGACCTTATGAGTAAGGCATGTGTCAATATATTGATAATGATTCTTAGAAAGGTGAATGTTACATGGATGTCCTTTCTATTTTGTTCAGTGATGAATGTTGTATATTATATTTCTGATCTTTTGAATGAGGCACAATACTTTAATGTTGATTAATATATTTTTAATAATAATGTGTGACATGGTTGCATATTGATTTTACATGACTTCCAAGAGTAAGTCAAATCTTAGGGAGGGAGGATGTAACACCTCTCTGACCCCAACCTGGGTAAGATAGCATTTTAATTTTGATTTGATATTTTAAATGTTAAATGTTATCAGAATGAGACTAGACATTGATGAGTATGGGAAAGGTTATTATGATTAATTATTATTCTAGATTACATGCTTATATGTTTATATACCATTATCATTGCTTTTGTATGATTATGGATAGGAAAGGGATGATGTTGTAACACTCGTATCCGAGAGGCTTATGATATCATGATCATCTTCCTGATAATTGATGTTGCCTCAAGTATATTATATATGTTATATGCACATGTACTTTGACATGTGATTGGAGTGATGCAGGTATTGAGTATCGACTCCATCTAGATTCATAGGCCTGAGCATACTCGTATTCCCCGATGGTGGTTATTGTAGGTAGTCATAGGCCAAACGTCCCTTACCCTAGCCCTTTGTACCTTATTAGTGCAGTGTTCCTGTATGGTTGTCTTATCTTTTGGTTACCTAACGGTAACTTTCAGAGCACCTTTCGGTTGCATGTGGTTTATTAGTATGTTTTGTTGAGGTATTTTGTCATGGTTTCTATTAATCTGTATATGGCTATTTATTTTGGTTATCATTGTTATGATATGGTTTCTTTGGCATCTTTTTCGTGGTTTTATATATGGTATTTTATAGTGTTTTATTGATTGGAGATTCAAATGGTTGTATCCATGAGATTTTAAATATGTTATTTTAAACGATTTTTATTGATCACTTGAGAGAATGATATATTTCATTTGGAAATTCTAAATGATTTTATTAATCCTTTTTGGGGAGCCTTGTGTATTTTAATGTTGTATATTTAGTGACTTAAATTAATTGTTTTTAGGAGCTCTAATAGCTTGTTTAATCAAATGCCTTATTTAATTTTTATTGTTTTGAGAAAATATAAAAGGGAAGGAAGATTTTTTTGGGGGGAGTTATCTTTTTTGGAGGAGAAGGAATTTGATGTTTTGGGTGGAGGATAAACCCAATGATTTGGGCAGCAGAGTTGGGGAGATTTGTGGGAAATTTTTTGAGAAGAAATTTGTGGGTATTGGATTGTTGAATTCAGTGTGTCATTTATTCCTTGTTGTCCTATTTTGGAATCTGGCCATGCCTTCCTCATTGAGTATTCTTTCATTTTTTTTTGGGGTAGAATTGAGGTATTTTCTTTTTTATTCTTGAATCTTTGTATAACTAGTGATCTATACATTCCCTTATGTTAGATTTATGCCTTGAATCTCATTTCAGTTCTCGGTTACTTTTATTTTTGTGAATACTTGGAGGAACTCCTCTATTCTTTTTTTGTGAATACTTGGGGGTTGGATAATATTGTTTTTGGCTTCTATTTGTTTCTCTATAGTTTTTTTGTATGGCAGATTTTTGTCCATTCCAATAAATCTGAAATGGGTCGATGGAAAAATTGGATTTCTGGGCTCTTTCATTTTCTTTCTCTTTTTGCCCAATTTGTTAAAACACATTTTTTCCCCTCTTCTCTTTAACCACGTGTTAAAAATGCAAAGTAAATGTGGATTCCATGTAGAAATGCTTAAATCTCAACTGGGTTGGAGTCCAAAACAAATTTACAATTCTTTCATTTTTGGTCGAAATTTGTGCTGCTTGGTAAAACACGTTTTTTTATTGATTTTCATTAACCACTTCTTGCAAATGAAAAATAAAGATAGAATCTATATAGAAATTCTCAAATATCAACTAGGTTGGAGTCCAAAACAAACTTAGAATACTTTCATTTTTGGCCAAAATTTGTACCACCTAGTAAAACATATTTTTTATTGTTGCTCATTAAACACTTGTTGCAAATGCAAACTAAAGGTGGATTCCATGTAGAAATTCCCATATCTCAACTGGGTTGTCAAATTTTTAATCCAAGCACTTTCAGTTTTCATGTTTTTCTTGCCCAACTTGGCAAAATGACGTTTTTCTAAACACCTTATGTTTGGTCATAAAATTAGAAACTAAAGGTAGAATCCAACTAGAAATGTCAAAATATGAACTAGGTCAAGCTCTGACTTTAAATCTGGGCACTTTGAATTTTTATGAAATTTTTATGCCTCTTCCTAATTCATGTGAACAACAGCTAGAACCTTGTTCTATGCCACAACCACATAGTAGTTTTCTATTTGATTTAAAAGTAGTTTTGCAAGATGATTTAATGAGTTTAATATTGATTACATGATTGGTTTCTTTTTATGATATTAATGGTGAATGTTTGAATGGTTTTTGATCTACTTGTTAGCGTATGTGATCAACTATTTAAATGATTTAGCAGCAATGTTGCTTGGCTGTTTTAAAAGGTTGTAATGATGGATTTTAGTGTATTTCACATGGTTTCATATTTTCTATGTATTCCTCGTTTGGTTAAACGAGTTGAGCTTAGGTCTAGGTAATTAGAGTGGTCTTATGGAATGGCTCTCTACGGGCCCGGGGCCGTAGGTGGTTGCTAGGGGAACTAGTAGCAGAGTTATTGTAAATAAGTGTTAACTAAAGAAAAAAATGGGGTAAAACACTAATATGATAATGAGTCCTCATGCATGGCCTTGAACTCTTTTAAAGGCTAAGGATGCACTCGAGAAGGCCTATCCATCTATTGGGCATTGAGTTATCTATTTGCAAGGTGTTGATTTAGGTATGAGTCTCCTCATCCATATGAGAGGTGCAATTGATTTTGTGTGGTGCCATCCCTTCGAGCACACATGATGACACTCCATCCAACCTGCACTCTTTTATGTCATACTTTAGTAGTCATGAGTAGTACCTGACATGTTATTGTGTGAGCATCTCCATGTTGTGTCATTGGCTTTATGCATTATATTTTGTGTTTTTTATGTGACTGATGTGAGTGTTGGCCATATTTTACCCTTGCCTTTTTATTTATGTTTGGGCCTTGTGACTACCTCTGAGCACAGTGGGGTGGTCTCTTTTGAGTCCACATGCTAGGGAGACATTGCTACCAGCATTGGGGACCGGTGTACAGGTTATTGGAGCATCGGTTGGAGGTGTTCTCTCTTGTGATATTTTATCAATTGGTATATCTTATTCATGGCTATTCCTTTGTACTTATTTATATTCTTTTATGTATATTATACTCTATTGAGAGAGATGTAATCATATAATTTAATGAGAAGAAATGTGATGTTTTATATTTGGCTTATGGGTCCCAGTGTTGGTATCATACTTGATTGTATTATGATGATTATTATTGATTTCCTTTCCTAAGTTTTCATTAAAAAATTAGAGCTTTGGCTGTGTATTTCCTTCATGCAATTTTCTGCTAAAGTTTTGGCACAACACCGCTCTTTGTTGTTTTGTGTTGTTGTTGTTAAAGTTCCATCGAAACACAACTTTTTGTTTGTTGCTTTGTGTTGTTGTTGCAAAAGTTTTGAAAATCAGAGCTTTTTGTATACTGTTCTATCATGTTATAGCATAAAAATTTTGGATCACCAATGCAAAAAATTTCCAGAGAACCAGTGTAGAAAATTTTCAGAGCACTGGCGTAGAAAATTTCTGGAGCACCAATGCAAAACATTTTGGAGTAGGAAGTTCCAGAGCACAATTTTTGGAGCTATCCTATTTTCTCCTATTTGGATTTTCTCTAGAGGGTAAATCAATTCTCTCCTCTTAGTTGTGCATTTGACCATGCTTGGCCATATACGTTGTTGATATATAGTATCAACAACTGCTTTTTTTGTAGGTTATTCTTCTTGTTAAAAAAAAATCTTGTCCTCTTTTGGCTCTTACCCTTCGGGGTTGTGTAGTGGGATGTTACATTAACACTATATTCAAAATCTAGAATAATTCCAATAGCATAATGATAAAATCTAGTAGAAAAACAACAATAGATGACTAAAAAACCTACTAAAAATTGGTCACATGACCATTAGTAGTCTATTTATAGTCATTTATAATGCGACCAAATTCATGACTAAAACATTTTTAGTCATTTATTAGTTGTTTTGATTGATCAATTTGGTAGTATATTTAGTCACTGATTAGTGTTAATTAGTCATGGTAGTCATTTATTTATCATGGTAGTCATTTATTTAGTCATGGTAATCATTTATTTATTCATGGTAGTCATTTATTTAGTCATGTTAGTCATTTTATTTAGTCATAGTAGTCATTTATTTAGTCATTGTAGTCATTTATTTAATCAATGAGTCATTTATTTAGTCATTGTTTAGTCATTTATTTAGTCATTTATGAACTATTACTTTCAGATGTGAACTAAGAGAAGTTGTCATTGAATTTTTTTTGTGATTGAAAGATATAAAAATTTAATGCTCTCATGTTATACTAGAAAAAATAAACTAAAACAATCATAAAACTTTAACAAATCTGCTCAAACGATTGAAACAACAATGTTGGAAAATAATTCACTATATATTCAAATTGTATATAAAATATGTTACAAAGAACTCTAAATATAGAGTTTTGAAAACAAAATATTTTTGTAGTATGCAAATTGTTGATTTATTATGCTTTTAAAATTAAAAAAATGAAAACTAAAGCTAAAAAGCCATTAGTGTGAATCCATTGTTGTAAAACCCTATCCCGTAACCTAGAGGACGATGCAACACAACAAAAGCACAACTATTTTTTTTTTAAAAGTCTAACAAGACAAGTAAAGTATTCTACTCTAACCACATACATCTTCTAGGCTGCGTAACGCATCTACATGTAAATTCATTA
Organism: Sequoia sempervirens; assembly: GCA_007258455.2. Lineage (NCBI taxonomy): Eukaryota > Viridiplantae > Streptophyta > Pinopsida > Cupressales > Cupressaceae > Sequoia > Sequoia sempervirens. The sequence continues at coordinate 1,131,338,744 of VDFB02271358.1, read as the reverse complement.
CTTATTAAATTTAAACCAACCATAGCATATGAATATTAAACTCAAGATACAACATACAACAAAGCATTAAACCATTGCAAGATAAATCTAATACATAGAAATGTATTGAACATATTTCCACAAATAAAACACCACATAACATTCCATACACCATTAAATCCAATAATGAATAGATCATAAATATTATTACAATTGCATCAAAAAGGTTCACCTTGATACAAATGAGGTACTACAATTATACATAATAATCCATAGTTACAATGAAGAAAGAGAACAACTCCAGAGAACTACACGAGCTCCTCGAACAAGAAGATCTCACCATCACGAACAGGAAGAGAACTCAACAGTGAAGAAGCACGCCTCCCAACCATATGGTACCTATAGGCCCAACCCTCGTACTAGGAGATAGTAAATGGTAACTAAGACAATCCTACTACCTCTAGACATATGCCATATACAAAATACTCACAATACAGGTAAACAAGAACAATGGTCACATTGCTTCCAGAATCACTGAATCAATTACAACCACAATACAATAAACTAACTGTTGTCATAGGAGTGTCATCACAATGGTTAAATTGACTCCCATATGAGTTGTCCTAGGACCACTTTGTGTCCCGGCCCTCGTTGAAAGCCACTCCCTTATTGACAACACATAAACTCATACTACACCCAAGGGTAGACAGTGCACTAAGAACTGCCAACAATAACCAATACACCTCAAAAGGCAACACATCCCTACGAATGTCCAATACTGAATCTAAAACATGCACTACCCAAGGAAATCTCAAAGGGTGAATAACATAAATAACAACCCTTTCATAATTTTACAACAACAAATATTTGCCTAATTCATAATTATAGAAATACATGTAATTAAAATAAAGAACTCATGTAATTAAAATCACTACCATTTGGATTTCCTAAATCCAATAGATCAATATCTCACAATTAAAATACATTGTTTAAGCTTAATTCTAATTAATAAATCAACAATGAAATAAGAACTAAATATTTAACTTTCAGTTTCACAATTACTCGAACTAGTTAACTCAATTCCACAATTAGAATAATCAATCATTTAAAGTTAACCATTCGTGCTTGCATGCACTTAAAGTAATGAAATCATCTAAATAAATACCCTTTATATATATATATATATATATATATAATCTAATTATATAACCCAATTCAAACAATCACATTGCATGAAATAAATCATTTAAATTATAATTCTATTTACAATAAAAATAAGAAAACAAAACTAATTATTTAACTTAAATTTACTCAATCACACATAATAATAAATATCAAATTTTTTTATAAAATATTTCATATTAATATATCTAAATTGTACTTGTGCATGTGCATGCGCCTATTTGAAAATACATATAAATATTTATATTTAAATATATTATTTAAATATTCTAAAATTATATGCAAATTTTCCAATATATATATTTTAAATAAATATATATTAATTTATATTTTTCAAACAATATTAAGTATAAAACTAGTTTGTTGTGACTTTAATAACTTTCGATTTCGGATGTGGGTTTCTTTGAAATTTTTACTGAAGGTGCATCACCAAGTCTTTGAACACATAAAAAAATCAGCCATACCCAATTTGTAAATTTTTAGTTATGATTAATTTATTAACCCTCTCTCTTTGCTGTTTTTTTTCTAATTTTCTACAAGAAAGATTCACAAATTTACAGAGGTTTCCTAAATTCTCAAATATTTTCTTTGAATTATCTGTTGTGTTAAAATTATTTCCTATAGAGATATAAATCTTTCATGGAAATTTATTATTTTCTACAGAGAAGAATAATGATTTTGACACAAAGGATTACAAATTCCTATAGTTTCAATCCCATTTTCACAGAGGCTCTAAGATTTTTCTATAATTTCCTATAGCATAAATCTATTTCAAATAATTGATTTATACAGAGGATCTAAATTTTTTTCTACAAAGGTTCACTTTTCACGGCAATCTTTTAAAAACAAAATCTTCTACAATAATGAAAACCTCTTCTAAGCTTTTCCAATTTGCATTACAATAATTAAATAACTCTTTCAAATCAAAATTCACAAAAATAATTAAGGAACCTGTTCTAGATGAACTGTTGCCTCAATAAATGTTGTCGAACTTCTCTATAGCTTCAATTTTCCAATGTAGCCAAAGCTTCCTCTAGTGCAATTGCCTCTTTCTAGAAAAAACAACAAATACCATAGCCAAGAATTTTATAGCAAGATTCTTAAACAAAAACCTTTGAGAGATCCATAATTTCCTCAGTAAATTTTTCAACAAAACAAAAACTCTTCCCGTGAAACAACTTTCTTCCCTTTTTCCAATATTTCTTCTGAGAATCAATTTACAACAATAAGATAACCAATTTCTAACTCATAGTTATCCCATCAAAATATCTTTTCCCTCAACAACCCCAAATATTTTCCAACCTCATGCATTTCAAATAAAATAAAACAATTAATATATTTCCACAAATTTAAATAATCTTATTTATTTAATTCCCATATAATTTAATAATTAATTTTTTTTTAATAACATAACAAAATTAAATTAATTTATTTATTTATTCTAAACCATTCACAACAATAATTCAGTTAATTAAATATTTAAATCAAATACACATTTAATCTACCAAATTAAACTTGCACAATAATAGAATACACAGAACAACAATGATAAGGCTAATACCAAAACTCAAATTGACAACACACTGTACTATGGTAAAGGTATGATTAGGTAGCCCGTTACTATCTTCCAATATTACTATTGAGTAGTGGACATGCTCAGACTTGTGAATCCAAGTGGAGTTGATGTCATGTACCTGTTCACTCAAACATACAAATTAGAGTACACTTTCATAATAGCCGAGATGCTAGGAAAGGAACTCTAACAATCGCATCTCATTTTCATATGTCCCCATATATTCAATGGTATGATGTCGCCCTTTCCACCTATCCTCACAACATGCTACTACATCACTTAACTACTCAACAAATTTCTACATCATAATAATAACAAAACAATGTGCATTATACTCACAAAAGTACCATCAGAAGCTCTTGTTTCATCTTCTACTTTAGATTGTTTAGGTAGACTACCTACACATCCCAAGTGAGAATGGAGGGGCACTACATTCTCCCCCCCAAAAATTTGACTTACTCCTGGAAGCCACAAGGCTCAAAATGGAAACATAAACACATTAGTCCCAAAATTTCTCTAATCTATAATTAATGTACATCCTCTTCTAAATCATTACAATTAAAACCACTATCTAGCTACACTTTTTAAAATAATATCTTTCTAACCACCTTTATTTGAAAAATCCATACATTTCTTATAACAAGATACTTGTTTTCAACACTAACAACTATAGCAGGTACTCCAATTAATTCAATTTTTCATTATGAATACAAACATCTTCAAAATATCATACAAGGAAAACACATCATATGATTACTTGATATTAAAAAAATATACTCACCATCTCATGTTTTCAAAAAACATATAAAAGTATTCAATTCCAAATGCATTACCATTTCTTTTCCTTTACCCTTCACTTACAACTCCTCTTTCAGTATGTTGTTAAGCAATTAATACAGTAGAATGCTACATTTTGATAAACATAACATAAATACACCCACAACCACACATTTTTATCCATTAACCATCATTGAAAAACAAGACATTCCACTTCATTCATTTTACAACACTAAACATCACATCACAAGGCTACACAAGGGTCCATTTGGACATTGAAAAGTAGTATATTAATCCATGAGCCAAAAGCCAATATCCATCTCACATGATCTATACCTCACCTTCAGTGGTTTGATGGCGTTAGGCCACACACACATGGCGATACCATCCAAACAAGACCACAATGACCCATCTCTTGTTGTATAAGGTGGTTAGCCTCCAAGAGATAGTCATCACACATAGGTGGGTAGTGGGTCCTAACTGTGTAACAGCCTCACATACCACCATCCTCAAGATTCACTGTGTCTTCTTCCTCGTATACACTCACTAAGTCCACCTCATATTTACTTGGAGAGGAATCACAATAGGACACATGGCCGACATCGAAAATAATAAGGATAAACTAGTCTAGCCACCGAAGTCATAGAGAAAGATCAAATGAAAATTCAATTGCAACAATAAGGAAATAAATGTGCACAATTTTAACATTAAATCAAATGTAACCACAAGGGTTACAAACAAATAAAATCACAAGGTGTGGCTAAACCATTACAATCAAATATAAATAAGGTTTCAACGTTTACAATCAATAGAAAATCATCAATAACCATAAAGAAAGTACACAATCTTTGAAATTACACTATACAACACTATGTGACTAGATACTAGCCACCAAACGAGGAAGAAGGGAACAACGTTCAGCTATAACAGTAGCCCACATGTGATGTGGAGTGAGCACGCCATCCACATGTCATAGAGTGTACTCCTCGGCTACACTATGCCTCATGCCATCATGTGACATGGTCATACACCAGCTGGAGAAGGCACACATTGGTTTTATGCCACATGGCAATGTGTATGTGGCTCCGTAGAAGTAAGCGTACGCAAATCACATCCCGCATAGTGATACCTCATGAAAAAGGCACACGTAGGTACTCACTGTAACTAGAGGTACACATGGCTAGGACATATCTATATGCTAACTAAACCAAGTATTGTCAAAGCTACCATGGGTATCCCTCTATAAGTGTGTGAGGCCCCATAACGCTCATCAGAAAAGTAGGCTATCATAACATAATTTCATAGTGCACCTTCACGTGTCTATGCACATGGCATCGTGTCCTCGAGCCTAGCTCACATGACATCATCACCATCACTATGTCAGAACATCAGTGGGGTGTGGCATCATATCCCTTACATCATGTTAGAACATGTGCAAATATAGGTCATCTATGAAATACTCACAATACAGGTAAACAAGAACAATGGTCACATTGCTTCCAAAATCACTAGATCAATTACAACCACAATACAATAAACTGACTATTGTCATAGGACTATCATCACAATGGTTAAATTGACTCCCACACGAGTTGTTCTGGGACCACTTTGTATCCTGGCCCTCGTTGAAAGCCACTCCCTTATCGACAACACATAAATTCATACTACACCCAAGGGTAGACAGTGCACTAAGAACTGCCAACAATAACCAATACACCTCAAAAGGAAACACATCCCTACAAATGTCCAATACTAAATCTAAAACGTGCACTACCCAAGGAAATCTCAAAGGGTGAACAACAGACACAATAACCCTTTCATAATTTTACAACCTCTAGAAGACTTACACTTTCTCAACAACAAATATTCCCCCAAGTCATAATTACAGAAATACATGTAATTAAAATAAATAGCTCATGTAATTAAAATTACTACCATTCAAATTTCCTAAATCCAATAGATCAATATCTCATAATTAAAATACAATGTTTAAGCTTAATTCTAATTAATAAATCAACAATGAAATAAGAACTAAATATTTAACTTTTAGTTTCACAATTACTCAAACTAGTTAACTCAATTCCATAATTAGAATAATTAATCATTTAAAGTTAACCATTCGTGCTTGCATACACTTAAAACAATAAAATCCATCTAAATAAATACCCTTTTTAAATATATATATATATATATATATAAATATATTATCTAATTACATAATCTAATTCAAACAATCACATCGCATGAAATAAATCATTTAAATTATAATTTTATTTACAGTAAAAATAAGAAACCAAAACTAATTGTTTAACTTAAATTTACTCAATCACACATAATAATAAATATCAATTCTTTTTGATAAAATATTTCATATTAATATATCTAAATTGTGCATGTGCGTGCACCTATTTGAAAATACATATAAATATTTATATTTAAATATATTATTTAAATATTCTAAAATTATATGCAAATTTTCCAATATATATTTTAAATAAATATATCTATTAATTTATATTTTTCAAACAATATTAAGCATAAAACTAGTTTGTTGTGACTTTAATAACTTTCGATTTCGGATCTAGGTTTCTCTGAAATTTTTACTGAAGGTGCACTACCAAGTCTTTGAACACATAAAAAAATCAGCCATACCCAGTTTGTAAATTTTTAGTTATGATTAATTTAGTAACCCTCTCTCTCTGCTATTTTTTTTCTAATTTTCTACAAGAAAGATTCACAAATTTACAGAGGGTTCCTAAATTCTCAAATATTTTCTTTGAATTATCTATTGTGTTAAAATTATTTCCTATAGAGATATAAATCTTTCATGGAAATTTATCATTTTCTACAGAGAAGAATAATGATTTTGACACAAAGGATTACAAATTCCTATAGTTTCAATTCCATTTTCACAGAGGCTCTAAGATTTGTCTATAATTTCCTATAGCATAAATCTATTTCAAATAATTGATTTACACAAAGGATCTAAATTGTTTTCTATAGAGGTTCACTTTTCACGACAATCTTTTAAAAACAAAATCTTCTACAATAATGAAAACCTCTTCTAATCTTTTCCAATTTTTATTACAATAATTAAATAACTCTTTCAAATCAAAATTCACAAAAATAATTAAGGAACCTGTTCCAGAAGAACTGTTGCCTCAATAAATGTTGTCGAGCTTCTCTATAGCTTCAATTTTCCAATGTAGCTTCCTCTAGTGCAATTGCCTCTTTCTAGAAAACACAACAAATACCATAGCCAAGAATTCTATAGCAAGATTCTAAAACAAAAACCTTTGAGAGATCCATAATTTTCTCAGTAAATTTTTCAACAAAACAAAAACTCTTCTCGTGAAACAACTTTCTTCCCTTTTTCCAATATTTCTTCTGAGAATCAATTTACAACAATAAGATAACCAATTTCTAACTCATAGTTATCCCATCAAAATATCTTTTCCCTCAACAACCCCAAATATTTTCCAACCTCATGCATTTCAAATAAAATAAAACAATTAATATATTTCCACAAATTTAAATAATCTTATTTATTTAATTCCCATATAATTTAATAATTAGATTTTTTTAATAACATAACTAAATTAAATTAATTAATTAATTTATTCTAAAACCTTCAGAACAATAATTCAATTAATTAAATATTTAAATCAAATACACGTTTAATCTACCAAATTAAACTTACACAATAATATAATACACAGAACAATAATGATAAGGCTAATACCAAAAATCAAACTGACGACACACTGTACTATGGTAAATGTATGATTAGGCAACCCGTTACTATCTTCCAATATTACTATTGAGTAGTGGACACGCTCAGACTTGTGAATCCAAGTGGAGTCGATGTTCTATACCTATTCACTCAAACATACAAATTAGAGTACACATTCATAATAGTCGAGAAGCTAGGAAAGGAACTCTAGCAATTGTATCTCATTTTTCATATGTCCCCATATATTCAATGGTATGATGTTGCCCTTTCCACCTATCCTCACAACATGCTACTGCATCACTTAACTACTCAATAAATTTCTGCATCATAATAATAACAAAAGAATGTGCATCATACTCACAAAAGTGCCATTAGAAGCTCTGGTTTCATCTTCCTCTTCAAATTCTTTAGCTAGACTACCTACAAATCCTAAGTGAGAATGAAGGGGCACTACAATTGTTGCACATGGGGCGGGCTGTAAATGCATCTAGAAGGCACTGGCTTTGTATTTTTTCTTTGCTTTATACCTTCCCACAATAAAAAAACTCAAATTTTTAAAATATTTTTATAAGATTTATGAAACTTTTAAATACGAAAAATAAAGTGGGATGATAAGGAATTTCATAGCAATATGGGCATATATTATGAAAATATTCAAGAAGAAATACATATACAAGTCTGATAGTCAAACTCGATAGTTCATTTATTCATATTTGACTGAAACATAGTATGATCTATGCAAAGGTTACCCCCAGTCATATACAATTTCAACTGAACAACATTGAGGACTGATGTTCAAGTTTGATTCACACAAATAAAGCTACAACAATATGAAATTTACAAGTAAATACTAATCTGTCTATAGCAACAAATGAAAATATTCAAATAAATACTTTCAAACCTGTAGGTGCTCATGCTAGGAAATACTTTTCCTTTGTGACTCCTCACAACTGATGATGGTAATATGAACTCAAAATGCTTACAATCAAAAATAATTTCCATAGTAAAAAAGGCTATAAAATAGAAACTTATATAATATCCCTAAACATTTACATTAAGAGAATATTAAAAATAATAATTAATAGAGGCATTTTCGAAAGCCCTTTTCAATAAAACCATTTTGTGCATATCCTGCAATTAATGCATTCCATGAGACCACATTTCTTTGAGGTATTATGTCAAGTAGTTCGCGCACCTTATCTATGCCTTCCCCATGTGTATTGACCTTTCACTTCTCCAATTTGGCAAGCTACAACCTAAAAATAAGGTTTCGATGAGGGTTTTAGAGTATGTTTATTAAATGAAAATAATGACCAATATCCTAATAAGCACATCTAGGTTTTAACATTACAACATCCTTTTTTTGGGGTGGGCTCTTCAGAGGAACGTTTGTCCTTATGCAGTTCAAAGTCCACCATTTTAGAGAGAACCTCCACTGCTATTGGTTTCAACTCCTCCAAACTCTTCCTTGTTGGTATTGACCTCACTTCTCCAATTTGGCGAGTTGTAGCCTAAAAATAAGGGTTCAACGAAGGTTATAGAGTATTTTTATTAAAATAAAAATTACGGCCAAAATCCTAAAATGAGCACATTTAGGTTTCAACATTACAATGCCCTTTAGCTTATGTTGTATACAGGGGTGGCCACCTTAAAAGAAATCGTAGAGATTAATGAACAAGAGAGAATGAACTTAGTTTTCCATTTTTCCTACCTTCATGCCACTATTGTTTTCAGCTCCTCCAAACTCTTCCTCACTAGTATTGACCTTTCACTTCTCCAATTTGGTGAGTTGTAGCCTGAAAATAAGGTTTCAACTAGGATTTTAGAGTATATTTATTAAAATGAAAATTTTCCTGCATAATTTTCTTGCTCTAATTTGCTCGCCCTAATTTGCTTTAGCGGATTTTAAATTGGAATTCAAAGTAAATAAATTACAATATATAAATCTCCCCCACAATAAATATTATTAAATATTATATTATTATATAATATTATAATAATATAATATAAATGTAATATTATATTATATTATAATATTATATTATATTGTTATTATATTATAAATATTATATTATAATTATATATAATATCATAATATAATGTTATATAATATTATATAATATAAATATTATATTATATTATTGTATATTATATTATATTATATATATATATTATAATATATATTATATATTATGTTATAATATAATATATTATATTATAATACAACCCACTCCCTAAATTCGAAATATTTTTTTTCTAATTATCCACTTTAATATCATATTGTCTAATTTTTATTTGTGTGAATAATTATTTAGTTGTTTTTTACCCCACAATCAAATTAGTCACTTATGATGATCAAATTAATCATTTATTTAGTCATTTATAGTTGTGTTACAAAAATGAGTAGAATTTAGTCATCTTTAGTTATTGTGACTAAAATTTTTAGTCACGTAGTCATTTATTTTCCAAATTATACTAGTGATAGCTCAAGAAATAATTAACCTACCATAGAAAATAAGCTAACCAAAAAGTATATATAGATGAGAAAGGTAGACACCAAGAAAAGAATCCCATATCTTTTGCAAATCCAATATCTGCAAAGCTTCAAATATAATGAGCTTTAAAATAAACCTATTAAACAAAAATAACCTTATCCTCATATTAGGCACCCATTCTAGAAAAAAACATGTTATCCATATCTAGACCATATCTTATCCATATCCCAGGCACCTAAAGTAGATAAATCCAACAAATTGTTGTATTCCTCTTCAATTATAATATAGAAAATACTAACTGAGACTCTCAAGTCAATATAGGAACTTGTCAAAATAATTTTTGCACTAATATGGAAACATGTGACATCATCCTCCTATTAAATAGGATCTCCTAAAGTGAACTCCAATTTCCTAAAAAATAGGGAACTTTCCATATTTTATCACCTACCATGTAAGATGCCATCTCAACAACACCCACAAAGTGAATGCCAACTTAGGAAGTTTAATACATTAGGATAAATTAATATGAACCTAATAATAAATTAATTAATGTGATGACTCAAATTTTGAGATACTTTAATCCCAACAAAGAGATCCCAAGATGAAAAATACAAGCTAGGTAGTGAATTTATATAGAACTGGGGAGAGGATGGAGGTGGAAAATCAACCAATAGGAAGTGAACACCAATATTAAATAATGTGATAAAAAGTAAATGCTCCACCCTTTAAGGGTGGGGACACCTTGTCACATTATCTCCTAGTTATTAAATAATAAATTCACTTTATTATCCTAATAAAACTTAATAAAAGTGTGGGAAAAACCTATGTTAACCCACTAGGAAAGTAAAAAACTACACCAACACCCCCATTAAGTGTAGCTTAGAAGGATGTAAAGATGATGGGTCCCAAAAAATGAAGTCATGTTAGGTACCCATGTTCATATAAAATCACCCAAAGAATAAGATGCCCTCGCACCCCCACAAATAGAGAGAGAACACCCTCCAAAATAGAGGGAAAAAGAGGACTAAGTAAACCCCCCATAAGAGGACATTAACTGCACCCCAAGTGAGGCTCACAAATGATTGAGATTTCTCTTAGTGAAGGGTTTGTTGAAGATGTTTGTAATCCGATCTAATGTCTAATGCTACCTAAGATAAATGATCTACTCATGAATCAACTCCTGAATGTAGTGCATGTGGATCTCAATGTTCTTGGTCTACTAATGTTGGACCAGATTGTGAGAGATCTAAATTTCACTTTGGCCGTCATGATTGTGGGCTTCTAAAAAGAAAATACAAGATTGTGAGAATATTCTCAAGCCAGATGACATCAATTGTAGTATTAAATTATCTTTGATACTTAGCCTTTGTAGATGAAAGAGGAATAGAAAACTACTTCTTGCTCGACTAATAAATTGGACTAGAAAAAAAGGAGAAATAATACCCTAAAGTAGACTTACAACCTTCATAATCATCTATGTAATCTAAATCTATGTGCTCTACTAATTCAAAATCTACGCTCACTGCATAATGCATCCTATAATTGTGAGTACCCTTAATGTTGTGAAGAAGCCATAGTTGGTTTCCAATATAGCTCATGTGGCTCCTACATGAATCAAGAGATGATTCCTAGAACATATGAAATGTTAGATCATGTGTGAGTTAGATAGATGAGAATACAAACAAATTATTGAAATAAAATTCCATCCACCAAAGATAAATAACAATTAGCCTCAAGTTTGACCCTTTACATAAATGGAGCTAGTGTAATCTTATAGTCAACCATGCAAAACTTGTGGAGCATATCAAGTGCATACTTAGCTTATCAAAGAGAGATACCTGAAGAAGACTGAGTGATCTCAATCCCCGAGATTTAGTACAATAAGCCCAATTTTAACATCAAAAAATCATCATGAAGGGTAGTTTTCACTACTTGAATGGTGGATGAGTGACTTCTTATGATCAATAAGTCATCAACATAGAGAACCAAGAATGTGTGAGTATCATCTTGCTAAATAATATAAACATTAGGATTTGAATGGTATCGAGTGAACCCAACTTGCAAAAGGAAAGAGTTCATCTTGGTATACAAAGCTTGAGGGGCCTATTTGAGGCCATAATTTTCTTGCTCTAATTTGCTCGCCCTAATTTTCTTTAGCGGATTTTAAATTGGAATTCAAAGTAAATAAATTACAATATATAAATCTCCCCCACAATAAATATTATTAAATATTATATTATTATATAATATTATAATAATATAATATAAATGTAATATTATATTATATTATAATATTATATTATATTGTTATTATATTATAAATATTATATTATAATTATATATAATATCATAATATAATGTTATATAATATTATATAATATAAATATTATATTATATTATTGTATATTATATTATATTATATATATATATATTATAATATATATTATATATTATGTTATAATATAATATATTATATTATAATACAACCCACTCCCTAAATTCGAAATATTTTTTTTCTAATTATCCACTTTAATATCATATTGTCTAATTTTTATTTGTGTGAATAATTATTTAGTTGTTTTTTACCCCACAATCAAATTAGTCACTTATGATGATCAAATTAATCATTTATTTAGTCATTTATAGTTGTGTTACAAAAATGAGTAGAATTTAGTCATCTTTAGTTATTGTGACTAAAATTTTTAGTCACGTAGTCATTTATTTTCCAAATTATACTAGTGATAGCTCAAGAAATAATTAACCTACCATAGAAAATAAGCTAACCAAAAAGTATATATAGATGAGAAAGGTAGACACCAAGAAAAGAATCCCATATCTTTTGCAAATCCAATATCTGCAAAGCTTCAAATATAATGAGCTTTAAAATAAACCTATTAAACAAAAATAACCTTATCCTCATATTAGGCACCCATTCTAGAAAAAAACATGTTATCCATATCTAGACCATATCTTATCCATATCCCAGGCACCTAAAGTAGATAAATCCAACAAATTGTTGTATTCCTCTTCAATTATAATATAGAAAATACTAACTGAGACTCTCAAGTCAATATAGGAACTTGTCAAAATAATTTTTGCACTAATATGGAAACATGTGACATCATCCTCCTATTAAATAGGATCTCCTAAAGTGAACTCCAATTTCCTAAAAAATAGGGAACTTTCCATATTTTATCACCTACCATGTAAGATGCCATCTCAACAACACCCACAAAGTGAATGCCAACTTAGGAAGTTTAATACATTAGGATAAATTAATATGAACCTAATAATAAATTAATTAATGTGATGACTCAAATTTTGAGATACTTTAATCCCAACAAAGAGATCCCAAGATGAAAAATACAAGCTAGGTAGTGAATTTATATAGAACTGGGGAGAGGATGGAGGTGGAAAATCAACCAATAGGAAGTGAACACCAATATTAAATAATGTGATAAAAAGTAAATGCTCCACCCTTTAAGGGTGGGGACACCTTGTCACATTATCTCCTAGTTATTAAATAATAAATTCACTTTATTATCCTAATAAAACTTAATAAAAGTGTGGGAAAAACCTATGTTAACCCACTAGGAAAGTAAAAAACTACACCAACACCCCCATTAAGTGTAGCTTAGAAGGATGTAAAGATGATGGGTCCCAAAAAATGAAGTCATGTTAGGTACCCATGTTCATATAAAATCACCCAAAGAATAAGATGCCCTCGCACCCCCACAAATAGAGAGAGAACACCCTCCAAAATAGAGGGAAAAAAGTAGTGACTCAAGTAAACCCCCATAAGAGAGATACATTAATCGCACCCTTAAGCAGAGGCCTTTCACAAATGATTGAGATTTCTCTCTAGAAGGGTTTGTTGAAGATGTTTGTAATCCGATCTAATGTCCAATGCTACCTAAGATAAACGATCTACTCATGAATCAACTCCTGAATGTATTGCATGTGGATCTCAATGTGTTTGGTCCACTGATGATGGACCAGATTGTAAGAGATCTAAATTTCACTTTGCTTGTCACAAAAATACATTGTGGGACTTGTTAAGCCAAGATTGTGAGAATATTCCCTCGCCGTGATGACATCAATTGTGCATTAAATTATCTTTGATACTTAGCCTTGTAGATGAAAGAGGAATAGAAAACTACTTCTTGCTCGACTAATAAATTAGACTAGAAAAAAAGGAGAAATAATACCCTAAAGTAGACTTACAACCTTCATAATCATCTATGTAATCTAAATCTATGTGCTCTACTAATTCAAAATCTACGCTCACTACATAGTGCATCCTATAATTGTGAGTACCCTTAATGTTGTGAAGAAGCCATAGTTGGTTTCCAATATAGCTCATGTGGCTCCTACATGAATCAAGAGATAATGTTAGATCATGTGTGAGTTAGATAGATGAGAATACAAACAAATTATTGAAATAAAAGTGTCATCCACCAAAGGTGAAGAACACTTAGCCTCAAGTTTGACCCCTAACAAAAATGGAGTCGGTGTAGGCTTATAATCAACCATGCAAAACTTGTGGAGCATATCAAGTTCATACTTAGGTTGTGCAAGAGAGATACCTAAAGAATATTGAGTGACCTCAATCCCTAAGAAGTAGTGCAATAAGCCCAATTTTGACATCAAAAAATGATCATGAAGGGCGGCTTTAGCTACTTGAATGGTGGATAAGTGACTTCCTATGATCAACGCCATTGATGTAGAGAACCAAGAATGTGTGAGTATCATCTTGCTACAAAATTTAGACATTAGGTTTAGAATTACATTGATTGAAGCCACATTTTAGAAGGAAGGAATCTATCTTGGTATACCAAACCCAAGGGGCCTATTTGAGGCCATAATTTTCTTGCTCGTTTAATTTGGTTTCGCCTCTTAATTTTCTTTACGGATTTTAAATTGAAATTTGGGCAAAATAAATTACAATATATATAACCTCATTAATAAATATTATTAAATATTATATTATTATATAATATTATAATAATATGGTTATAAATGTAATATTATATTATATTATAATATTATATTATATTGTTATTATATTATAAATATTATATTATAATTATATATATCATAATATAATATAATATTATATAATATAAATATAATTTTATATTATTATATAATATTAAATATATATTTTTATAATATTATATAATAGTATATTTTATAAATATTATATTATATTATAATACAACCCTCTCCCTCAATTAGATTTTTTTTTAAATTATCCACTTGAATATCATATTATCTAATCTTTATGTGTGTGACTAATTATTTAGTTGTGTTTTTTACCCCACAATCAAATTAGTCACTTATGATGATCAAATTAATCATTTATTTAGTCATTTATAGTTGTGTTACAAAAATGAGTAGAATTTAGTCATCTTTAGTTATTGTGACTAAATTTTTTAGTCACGTAGTCATTTATTTTCCAAATTATACTAGTGATAGCTCAAGAAATAATTAACCTACCATAGAAAATAAGCTAACCAAAAAGTATATATAGATGAGAAAGGTAGACACCAAGAAAAGAATCCCATATCTTTTGCAAATCCAATATCTGCAAAGCTTCAAATATAATGAGCTTTAAAATAAACCTATTAAACAAAAATAACCTTATCCTCATATTAGGCACCCATTCTATAAAAAAACATGTTATCCATAACTAGACCATATCTTATCCATATCCCAGGCACCTAAAGTAGATAAATCCAACAAATTGTTGTATTCCTCTTCAATTATAATATAGAAAATACTAACTGAGACTCTCAAGTCAATATAGGAACTTGTCAAAATAATTTTTGCACTAATATGGAAACATGTGACATCATCCTCCTATTAAATAGGATCTCCTAAAGTGAACTCCAATTTCCTAAAAAATAGGGAACTTTCCATATTTTATCACCTACCATGTAAGATGCCATCTCAACAACACCCACAAAGTGAATGCCAACTTAGGAAGTTTAATACATTAGGATAAATTAATATGAACCTAATAATAAATTAATTAATGTGATGACTCAAATTTTGAGATACTTTAATCCCAACAAAGAGATCCCAAGATGAAAAATACAAGCTAGGTAGTGAATTTATATAGAACTGGGGAGAGGATGGAGGTGGAAAATCAACCAATAGGAAGTGAACACCAATATTAAATAATGTGATAAAAAGTAAATGCTCCACCCTTTAAGGGTGGGGACACCTTGTCACATTATCTCCTAGTTATTAAATAATAAATTCACTTTATTATCCTAATAAAACTTAATAAAAGTGTGGGAAAAACCTATGTTAACCCACTAGGAAAGTAAAAAACTACACCAACACCCCCATTAAGTGTAGCTTAGAAGGATGTAAAGATGATGGGTCCCAAAAAATGAAGTCATGTTAGGTACCCATGTTCATATAAAATCACCCAAAGAATAAGATGCCCTCGCACCCCCACAAATAGAGAGAGAACACCCTCCAAAATAGAGGGAAAAAGAGGACTAAGTAAACCCCCCATAAGAGGACATTAACTGCACCCCAAGTGAGGCTCACAAATGATTGAGATTTCTCTTAGTGAAGGGTTTGTTGAAGATGTTTGTAATCCGATCTAATGTCTAATGCTACCTAAGATAAATGATCTACTCATGAATCAACTCCTGAATGTAGTGCATGTGGATCTCAATGTTCTTGGTCTACTAATGTTGGACCAGATTGTGAGAGATCTAAATTTCACTTTGGTTGTCACAAAATATGATTGTGGGCTTCTAAAAAGAAATACAAGATTGTGAGAATATTCTCAAGCCAGATGACATCAATTGTAGTATTAAATTATCTTTGATACTTAGCCTTTGTAGATGAAAGAGGAATAGAAAACTACTTCTTGCTCGACTAATAAATTGGACTAGAAAAAAAGGAGAAATAATACCCTAAAGTAGACTTACAACCTTCATAATCATCTATGTAATCTAAATCTATGTGCTCTACTAATTCAAAATCTACGCTCACTGCATAATGCATCCTATAATTGTGAGTACCCTTAATGTTGTGAAGAAGCCGTAGTTGGTTTCCAATATAGCTCATGTGGCTCCTACATGAATCAAGAGATGATTCGTAGAACATATGAAATGTTAGATCATGTGTGAGTTAGATAGATGAGAATACAAACAAATTATTGAAATAAAATGCCATCCACCAAAGATAAATAACAATTAGCCTCAAGTTTGACCCTTTACATAAATGGAGCTAGTGTAATCTTATAGTCAACCATGCAAAACTTGTGGAGCATATCAAGTGCATACTTAGCTTATCAAAGAGAGATACCTGAAGAAGACTGAGTGATCTCAATCCCCGAGATTTAGTACAATAAGCCCAATTTTAACATCAAAAAATCATCATGAAGGGTAGTTTTCACTACTTGAATGGTGGATGAGTGACTTCTTATGATCAATAAGTCATCAACATAGAGAACCAAGAATGTGTGAGTATCATCTTGCTAAATAATATAAACATTAGGATTTGAATGGTATCGAGTGAACCCAACTTGCAAAAGGAAAGAGTTCATCTTGGTATACAAAGCTTGAGGGGCCTATTTGAGGCCATATAGAAACTTACAAAGATGATAAACAAGTGATGGATCCTTTATGAACCCTTGTGGCTACTCCATGTATATTTCCTCTTGAAGGTCACCTTAAATAAAATCACTCTTCACATCCATCTAATGAACTTCCCATCTTTGATTTACATCAATAGCAAAAAATTTAGATGGAATTCACTTTGGTGACAAGTGGAAAAGTATCAAGGTAGTCAATCCAATGAACCTAGGAGAACCCTTTGGAAACCAATTGAGCCTTATGATTATCAGCTGAACCATTTTATATATATTTTTTTTAATAGATCCACTTCTATCAAACAAGTTTCCTTCCATTAGGAGGGACAAGATCCCAAGTGTGGTTCCTCTCCAAGGAACTAAACTATTCTTATATAGTTGTAACCTACTCAAGGATACCAATTTTTTTTTTAAAGGACTATAGATTAGAAGTTGTAGAAAGGAAGACATGTGTAGCTTCCTAAAATTATGATCTTTTTCTTCTATGATATGAATGATCCCCTAACTGATCCCCTATTGAATACAATGTTTGACAAGCCTAAAGAAGACTTGTGGCTAGAGAAGGTGTAGAATAAAGAGGAGAATTATCAACCTATGAAGGAGAGCTATGTGAACCCTAATTGTCACTATCATCATATGAATTAAGGAAGAAGAATCCTCATTAAGATTAGAATGATTATGATTCTTTGAAAACTATCATCATGATGCAAGGTCTCGAATCTAATAATGGATGGAGAAATTACGAGAAGAATTGGAAGGGATCTCCTAAAAAAACACTCATATCAATGAACAACTCATAAGTGGTGGGATGTACAATCCTATAGCCTTTGACATAATTTGGATATCCAAAAAATATGTAAGGCTTGCTTTATGGATCCATAGCCTTGCATTACTCTTCTTGAATGTGGGACAATGCACAAAGAGCCAAACACTTGAAAGTGCTTAACTAAGGGTTTTCAACCATGTCAATCTTGAAAAATAGTTAGCCCCTTCACACCTTTATGAGGAGCTTGCTTTTGGATATAAGAGTCATAGTTAATAGTTTCTACCTATAAAGGTGATGCCAAATACTTGGAGTGAATCATACAATTGGACATCTCTGTAACGCCCCGTCATGCGAACCCCAAAGGACAATTAAACAATAATTATAGCACAATTTTTTTTTTTAAAGTTAACATAACATACATGTAATACACATTAAGTCATGACATGAATTTCATTTAAGTAGATTCACTAACACATACATCCCTTGGGATACACGAGGAGTCATTACGGGACTAAGATCCACACAACGACAATAAGGAATGAAAGTCAAAGATATAATCCATAACATAGTAAACATTAACAAATGTAACACATACATGAAAATTCATTGATAAGAAACCATGATTAACTCAACACATTGAATAACAACTGCCATGGCCAATATCCACACCAAGTTTAACATTACATTTCAGTACAATGTTCTAGAGGTACAATGGTACAACAGTGTTTCCAAACATGAACGGAAACCATACAACAAGAATCATGATACAAATGAATAGATGAATACACATTATCATAACTAGCTCCAAGATGGATACAACTCTAGGGTCACCGCAACATCACCAATCCACACCTCTCGATCCTCGACTGGGGACCCAATGGGGTACTTATCACATTCCACCTGACCATGTGGGTCTGAAGACCCACCCCCCATGCTAAGGAGCTAACAAGAAAGAGACTTCAACCAAGAACATCCAAACAGGGAACCACAAGACTCAACGCCATACAAAAGTATCATAAAACTCAAGGATTACAATGACATAATCAACAACATCTAAGAGTCAACATAATAACTTAAAGTCATAAATCTCATCGCATAAATCAAAGCAATGACCAGTAAACAAGTAACCAAAGGGTGATCATGAATCACTTCCAAATCAAACTAATTTAATAAGCATAATACAATTCCAAATTGTAATTAACCAATACAATAACATCATATCACAGTACCATAAGGGTACAAGGTCATAAGTCAAATATCAATGAGATCATACAAGACCACAACGTAAACCAAAAAATGTATCAAGGCAATACTCCATAAATCAATGTAAGTCCATTCAACCACAATCTAAACCAACTCCCATAACATACTTCCAGAAGAACACAATAAAGTAAAACACCTGGGTAACTAGGGGAGAGTGTCATTGCATGGCTTAACATGGATTCTCCAGGCTACCTATTGCAAGGTACTGCCTCCATCTACTGACGGATTATCCAGGAAACCAAGCACTAGGAACTGCCTCCATCTATGGTTATCCAGGCTACCTATCTCAAGGAACCACCCCATAGGGTTGCTCATGCGGAACCGTTAACCTTTCGTGAAGACAAGGCAACGATCTTGCCAACCATGGCCTTCTCAATCCCCTTTAGCTTGTGATAGCACTAAAAGGTGGATGAGGCATCAATTTTTAAATCTTATAATGATATTACTACCCAACCCTCCTAAGTTAATTATTAGGTTTTCACTTGATTACTAACTCACTCGTGGGTTATCCTGTGCCCTTCCCCTTAAACGGAGCGCCAGCCCCCACGAGGAGCCACTCTCCCTAGAGACCCAACAACATCAAACCAAAACCCAAGGGTTGTACAACATAACAAGAACATTAGATCACAATAGAGAAACATGCGAGGCATTACCCATCTCGCTATAAATACATAATCAAAATCTCAACGATTCCCGTACAACCCTTTAAAAATCATGAAACCAAAACACTTGCCACTTCAAGGGCTCATAAAAGGAGATACATTGACCAACAATAAAACAAACAAGCCTCTAGAAGACTCTCAAAAAGTTTACACTAGGGTTTCCCCATCAAAGAACTAACAACAACAAAATTGCAAGGGCACAATAACTATTTTCAATTTAAATATAATGAGTGAATGCACTAAAATAAGATTAACAACTCCATTCAAACAACATCAACAACTTCGATATGAACTAAATCAGGAAATCCAAGGGAAACCTCTATTTTCTCCTCTCGGAATACCCATAACTCAAAGAACTTTTCAATTTGACTCATTAACAACTCAAGCAGAATCATCAATCATGACAATGATAACATTAACCAATTTACCACTTAGGGTAAAGAACCAAAAAGAAAACATATGGGTTCCCAACGAATAGCAACATACATTAATTGAGAGAAAATCCCCAACTCAAAATCAACTCACGAAAAGTCACATCGAAAGGATCTATCAAAACAATCCATAAAACCACACATTCAAATACAATATATCCATTCATTCATTAAGAAGTAACTTGAAACAATCTAAAAAGAACATTATTTTAAAGATCAATCATTTCCAACATTTAAGGATATCACAATATTGAGGAGTGAAGATATAATCTGATGTTTTTAAGCCATAAGACACTAATCACAAGTATACTCTTCCAAACACAAATTAAAACAAATATATTCCAATTTTCACATTATACTGTTACTCTTAAATAACAACAATCTCCATTCCTAATTCTATCACTTTCTTATTTGTCAAGATTACTTAATTCCTTTATATAAAACAAGTTAATAACTTATACAATGATATAATTCAAGAACTTCCTTAATATTACTCAATTAATCATCTAAACTATTTAATCATTCTCTTTCTTCTATTTAAATTAATTGTTGCACCTAATTTAACTACACTTTACATAATTATTTTTTGAAACATTTCCTTTTAGAAAAATCATTCACTCAAAACCATAACTTAAACACAATAAATTATCTAAGAAGGCCAAAAATATTCTTTTCTCATATGAATTTAAAATAATTTTCACATAATAAACACATAGAATATTTCATCTTATTTTTATTTATTTTTAATTATCTCTTGAGATAATTATACAATCCTGAATTCAGACTTGTCAAATATCTCATAAACTAAAGAAGCTTTCTAACACACTTCTCGGAATTCATAGGTTCCTTATTACATTCATTTATTTACTAATAATTTATAGAAGCTTTTCAAAGCTTATAGATAACATATCAATGGATGTGAAATAAACCTTTCCTTTCTAATGGTTATCAGATTGATGACTGTTATTTTATAATTGTGCAATACCAATAATCAGTGCCTTTGAAATATTAACAATGCTAGCCTGTCTAAAATTTAACACAACCCTAGCAATGACGACTACTCTTTATTGGTTACATTTTCAAATACATCAACTAATCACTAATAATAATCAAAACTTAATATTATTGGATTTTCAGTTATCATGTGATCTAGATTATTTATATCCATTATATAAGAGAATTTAAATTTGAAGCAACGTATTCTCAACGTCCAAAAATCCTAGGAATGTTAATAATGTAGTTTACCTATCATGCTAGAATTACTACCTTGACAAAGCCGCTTAAATCAATTTTATTTTTTTGACAGTAAACTATAATGTAAATTATACTCACAATGATAACATATGTGAAGTATAAATTGTAATATGAGTATATATATTTACAAGGAAAGGCATGATTGAACCCCACTCAATAACCAAGATTTTATTTGTGTTTAAGGCTTACCATTTGACCTAAAGCATCTGTAACAGTTGTTGATGGTTTGAGAAGTGGCTCATTTGATGAAACAACAATACTCACATTTTCTACCATCGCCAGTATTCGGTCATCGGAACATCACAAGAAAGGAGGCGTGATTCTGTCTTTTCTAAAGAGAGAGATAGATCGTCTTTCAAAAGCATTTAAGATAGGATGGATCTGGAGCGGATGGGATTTAGCAAGTCCAGGAGTTTCTCATATGCCTTTCACATAGTTCGCCTTAGTCTTTCATTATAGCACTACCCTCGTCCATTGCCACAGAGATTATTTAAACGTTTAAACTTCCTATTATGATCAGGTGCGATGGCTGAGACAGGCTGATAATGAAATCAGAGAGATTATTTAATTTACTAGTTGCAGCTATGAAAAGTTACCAAAGGTTTCAAGGAGGCTATCTAATTCTGAACAATACCTCAACTCTAATTGCTATAACAGAGACAGGTTGCCAAGTATATTAAATAGTGAATAATGGAATTTGGAAATATCGCCATCTACTTGCATTATTATCAAATCTCACATGTTATCCAAAAGATGGAAGGGAAGGAGAAAGATGAGGTGCAAATACGTGACTTAAGAGTAGGAGAAATATTATGATAGAAATGGCAGTATTTTCTTTTCTAGTGCTGCAACTTCGAGAGATTATCAAAAGAATCAAACTGGTTATTTAAACCTTTTCAAATTTCCCATTATGTTCAAACATCAGAGCTAGGATAGGTGGACAATGTATTCAGAAAGATTATTTATACTTTCAGAGAACTTATCAAACAGATTGATACAAACTATTATAGTTCATTAAATGTAGACAATAGAAAGAACACTTGCTTTACATGCCTATCAGAAGTCTGAAGCCTGATGAATTTACCTTGAGATCTTGTCACCACAGATGGCTAACTATTGATGACTAACATCTCTGATGAAGGAGATAACTGGGCATCGCCACTTTGAGGGATTGAAATTTCAGTGGTATTCCACGGTTTAGTCCTTTAATGAAGAACCAGCACTTAGACAAGTGTTTTCTAGTCCCTCACCCCCCTTCTCACACCAAAAAAAATATGGCTTTAATGGTAGCCCCCTTCGTATTCCATTCTAGAGCCCCGACTTCCTGCATTCCTTCGGTTTCATTAGGGAATGGCGGAACGCTCCAGGATTCAAATCCAGACAACCCCTCAAAAACTTCTCTGTTTATCAATATATCTCCCAGGAATTTTTTTTTTAGATCCATTGAAGCCGAATGGTCCAAAGAAAAATCATGGCATGATCCAAGAGAGATTTTTCCATCCCCTTTCCTTTTGTTTTCCCAACAGTTTTGAATCTTAACACGATCATTTATTATTATTTATTTAATTAGAAATAAACTATTCACTTTCCATTTTCCAATTGCTTTCCTTGCTTTTATCTTTAGTTCAAAATCTTATCTTGCCATTTATTTAATTTTAAAAAGAACATATTACCTTCGATATTTTAATGAGTTAACTCTAGCACAATATTATTCATCTTTTCTATTTTTGTCTTCAGTTTTAAATCTTATCTTCATGATGTATAGGACATGATTCTTATCTTTATTTATTTATAATATTCTATTAGAATTTATTTCGTCACATTGTTTAATTTAAATAATTACTCATACTTCTTTTAGTTATTATTTTAATTTAATAATTAGCCATCCAAAATAGTCATCGTATCATTTACTAAATGTAGTTCATTAGTTATAATTTCACTTCCCCACTAAATTAAGTGCCCTTTTAATCCTTTTTAATTTAATTAATTAAAATAATCAAAACTATACAATATTACAAAATCACAAAATCAAGACATCTCAAAATCAACTTATCACACTACTCGAACACATGAAAACGACATAACCACCCAACAGTCAACTTACTTGAATGACAAGAATAACTGAAACGGAGGGACACTACAACTCTCGATAATCGTGAAAGCGTGTTACAAGACTCTACAAAACCAAAAAAAGGCACAAACTAGACATATTTTAATAAAAAATGGGCCCATTAAGCTCCATTTATTAATAAAATCCTAGAAAAGTGTGAAAGTGTGTTACAACACTTTACAACACTTAAAAAAAGGTACAAATTAAGTGTATTTAGTTTGAAAATGGGCCTAGATTAATGTGAATGTGTACAACACATTACAACACTAACCGAAGGTAGAATTTAAGCTAATTATCTGTCAATTATTCTGAAACTAAGTGTGAAAAAGGACTAATTTTTTTGACACTACATTTATCCTCCACTTTAGCTGCCATATTATACTACATGAATATGCAAGCTAGAGGAAAATAATAATATGAAAATGGATACTAATATGGATTCATTAGGGAGAATGAATCCCCCACTATAGATACCTACAAAACCACAATTTTAGGAACCGCATCCTGCAACATAGATTTGTTAGATGCTGAAAAATCCTTTTATCAAACTTCTACAGAGAATTGAATTCGAGGGTAGATGAGATCAATCAAATGGATATACCCTCTTTGTGATATACCCTTTGTCTAGTTAGGTGTATCCATTTGATTTATCTCATTTGTGCATCGATTTGATTGATCTCATTTGTCCATCCATTTGATTGATATCATTTGACATTCCATGATGAAATTGATATATTGCGAAGACTAATGAAGAAGTGCATGATCAGTTGAATACATTGTTTTCTTCTTCTATGAGCTTACATGACAAATCTCCTAAAAAGAGTGTTGAACTTGTTCCCCTAGTTTGACACTTGCTCTTGTGCCTTTAGCTACTTGTCTTCCTTCCATTTATATGGACCAAAATTGGGATGCAAATGACTTGCTTTGGGTTGACTCGCATGTGCCTCACTAGTATTTTTCACTTTAATATTTTCTTTATGTGATTGCATGTGCATAATATGATCCCCCATGACGTTTCATTTGATGTATCTCTCTCTCTTTTTTTGCATTCTTCTATATGTATCTTCATTTTTCTCTATGTTGTAAGAATGTTTCTTGTGTTTTCCTTTTGGGGATGATGTAAGGCGTTGAGACATTTATGTCTCTTCCATGTTGACCCAAAATTCTTTCCTTTATCTTTTCATTTGTCTTTTGTTTTCCTTTTGGGGATGACGTAAGGTGTCGAGACATTCAGGTCTCTTCCATGTTCACCTAAAAGGCTTTTTCTTTGTTTTCACTCTCATTGTGTCATTCTTCTAGTTCTATGAGTATTTGGAGAAGGATGATAGTTACATGCTCTATACAACATTGTAGCAAAGACATACAAACCTAAAATCCATAGATCCCTTATTTACTTTTGGGGGCAACCCTTATTTCCTATTTCTTGACATAGCTTATTTCAAAAACATATGACTTGGCATAGGGTTTTCTGAGGAAAGTTCTCATCTCTTAGGAAAAAAATTGGGTAATTTAAAGAAATTTCTCATAGTGATGGTGTAATAATTGCTTTAAAGTGGGGGCATACATCAATGGCATCTTTTGGAATATTTCATGGTGTGACTTTCTTCTGTGTTGTGACGTTTCCTTTTCTTGGTGGTGTTATTGGGTTTGATGTCCAAGAGTGTACGATCTACCATCATGGTATGATGTGAACGAGGTATCCCATGAGTGACAATTTGACACCATTAACTTATCCTCTCTTGGAGACATTAGGAACAATTCTCCCTAAGAAGAATACTTTACATGAACAAAGAAAAATCCCCTTTAAAAAAAATTTACATGACAAAAGAATTTAGAAAAATTATTACATTGTGGTGACTTACTGAAGTTATCAAGACGATATTTCTGGTATGGTTAGTATGATGAGAAGCCAACACACTAGCATGGATTTATCATTATGCAATGAGAAAATGACACACTGACATGCCTTTCTCACTAAACCACTTCATTGGGATAACTCACCTAGTGGATAGAATGAGGTTCCACTACCCCAGAGTGAGAAGCATATGTTACATACAAACAACCCTATTCCACATCGTGCTGGAATGATTGTTCTTGATCCTTTGTTTTTCTTCTTGGACTTTGACAGGGTGTGATTATGTATCTTTATTATTGTTGCATACTTAAGTGTCTTGAATGTCTACTTTAGTGTGAGTTTGAAGTGGGGTCATCCTCTTACTAAAGTGGGGGAAAAATTTAGTAATGGAAAAAGTATCCTTTTTCCTTGCTTGGTTTGGAAATAATTGTCATTGAATTAACCTAATTATGCCTTGGTGTAATGTTGTAATGTGTTGTACACATTCACATTATTCTAGGGTCCCTACTTAATTAAAATGTAGTTAAATGGTACCTTGCTAAATTGTTGTAACACACTTTCACACTTTTCTAGGGTTTATTTAATTAATGGAGCCTAATGGGCTCCTTTTAATGAAGTGTACTTAATTTGTACCCTATTTATTGTGTTTTAAAGTGTTGTAAAAAAATTTCACACTTATCTAGGGTCCTCTTAATTAATTGTGGTTAATTAGAGTTAATTATCCCCTTTACTTCAAATTTAAGCCTTATTTGTGACACCTCCCGAGGATCCATCCTGAAACCCATAATTCAAATTGTAAAAAAATTAATTGGGAAAATTCAAGTTTCTAGAAATTAATTGTATTTAGTTTTAAAATGGTCCTAGATTAATGCAAATATGTAAAACACATCACAACACTAACCCAAGGTACAATTACGTTAATTATATGTCAATTATTCCCAAATTAAGTGTGAAAGAGAACTACTTTTTTTGACACTACATTTAGCCCCCACTTTAGTTGCCATATGATACTATGTGAATATGAAAGTCAAAGGAAATAACTACAATGAAAAAGGATACTCATATGGATTCCTTAGGGAGAATGAAGCCCCATTGTAGCTACTTGCAAAACCACAATGTTAGGAACCACATCTTGCAACACAGATTTGCTAGATGCTCAAAAATCTTGTTATCAAAATTTTATGAAGAATTGAATTTGAGGGTAGATGTATGCCCCCTTTATTCCGCTTGCTTTATGGAGGCGGAATTAGGGTGAAGACGAAATCACATCGAATCACCTAGGTCATATCATAGGGTATTTCCAAGTACCATACCACATAATGATAGACATTTTATGATCGAGAGCGGAATTATGAATCCAATGAAGCAAACAACATCAAAAATGAATTCGTCTAGATCCCTATATGTTTATTTGAATGAAATTCCCTTTTAAATGAATAAAATTTATATACTAGGGTTTTACTATATCATGAAAATGAAACTTTTCACTATTCATTTGACATTTACCTTGTTACAAATTTACCTTGGTGCTGAGTGAGTGAGAATTCTGAGCCAGAGAGTCTACAAGCCCTTGAGGTTGGATGAGATCCACAACTATGCCGCTCAGGGCAACCTTTGACACACAGTGAATGCATTATTTTTTACTTTTTCATCATTTTTCGTGCTTTTAATATACTTTATTTTATGTAATTAGAGTGATTTTAGGATCTTAGAATAGATTGGCACAAAGCATCCCACTTTGGTTCAAAGTGTCCCACTTTAGTGCAAAGTGTCCCACTTTGGTGTAAACTATCCCAAAATGGCCAAAGTGTCCAAGACCCCCATCCAAAAAACGACTAGGTGTCCAAATTAATTGAAAAGTGTTACAACTTTAGTGAAATTGATTATTTGGTTTAGAACTTATTCCATTTAATTTTCCTCTTAGGTGCCTCCTCAAGCCTGACAACATCTAGGAGGGAGGTAGTTTTCTTCCTACGAGAGTCAGTTACACAGATTGTATAGGAGGATATTTAGTTGCTTCACAAGGTTGGTTTGTTTTGGGTGTACCTCATGAAACCTATGAGGTACCATGATGGTATACTACTGGCCTTGGCAGAGAGATGGGACACAAGTAGTTGTACTTTCCATCTTCCCATAGGGGAGATGAAAGTCACCTTAGAGGACATTCATTGCATCCTACAGATTCCTATCCAAGGAAAGCATGTATGCTTGGCTAGTGATAAATCCGTTTTACAGATCAGAGATGATATACTTTATTGTCTAGAGTAGCCTATTCGACATTCCAACATTGAACCATGTTTGGAGCTTAAATGGCTCCTAAACACATGGTAACCACTTCTACAGTGGATTATGATTATGACAGTAGTGCTCACATTAGTGCGAGATGGTTGAGGGGCACACCTAGATGGTGGCCTAGTTCATATGATTAGGGGGATAGAGGAGCAACAAACTGTTTACACTTGGGGTCACAACATGCTCGCCCACCTATATTATGATTTGAGTTGATTTTCATTCTTAGAGCTTCATAGGATCATTCATTGTATATTGCTATAGATATGGTGTTTTGAGCACATTATTTGTATGAGGCCCATAGGATTTCCTATCACAACAGCCATGGGCAAGCCAAGGTTCTTTAGTTATCCCCTTAAACAACTGTGGTAGGAGGGAGATTTGTTACATTGGAGGATTAGGTTTGACTTGTTGGATGAGGATGGTATCTGTTGGAGACCATATTAGTAGATACCTTAGTGGGAAGATCACAGATATGTGAGTTGCACAAGCTACAAATGGAACAATTTATTTTGGGAAGACATGACTATGTAGTTAGACCTTTCTATTATGACCATGTGATGATACAATTTAGGCACATCTAGGTACCTCCATGTTCGAGACCAACATACCGACGATTACCGCCAAATTCCACCAATTCTGGGGATAGTCATTATCTTACTAGGGATGTGCATTTTGGTGATTTAGATGATGAGGACCATGATCTACCCCAATTCTTTGAGGCAGATGATCCAGGTACCACTCAAGCCTACAAGGAGTGGTGGGTTATAGAAACTCTAGTGCCAATGTTCCCTCTTTATCACCCTATGGGTTTTGTTAGACCTCTTCTAGGTCGTAGAGGGGATAGAGATGATGATCACATAGATGTAGCCATAGATGATGATGATACCATTCTTGACATATTTTTAGGTCCAGATGAGGAGGATGAGGATGATGATGAGGAGGAGGAGATCTAGTCCATGAGTGAGGATACTGCTGAGACTGAGGAGGATCCAATTGCCTCTGATAGGGTAGAGATACCTCCTATCAGGTTGACTAGATCATGTGGCATAGTTAGGCAAAAGATCCATATGGATAGACGTTGGGAGGCTAGTAGCAGTAGGCCACCTGCACCACTAGCATAGAGAGGGGCCATCGTTATACATTCAGACTCTGACCAGTGGACTAGAGAGCTAGGTGATGATTTGATATTTACATTATTTCTTTATGCATGCATTCTTTATATATATTTTTTATATATGTTTATGATGGCGTAGAGAAGGGGGATTCACTACTCATGAGTCTCTTTATTCTCAAGAGATTCCCAAGGGGAAAAATTCCCTAAACTACCTCAGGAACAACACGAGAGTTCTAGAATCTGAAGGAGTAAATCACAAAGATTTTTTGGAAAAACTGAAAGGCTCTTAGCCAAAGGATGACAAAGTGAGTCAAGGATGAAAGCGTGATGCACTAGCATCTCACTAGTGCGTTGGCATTCGTACGGACCAAAAACTGAGTTTATCATAGATAACAACAAAGTGACTACTAGCAATCAAATTGCTAAGAACTTCTAGAATACAAGAAAACAATAGAATACGATAGAACTAAAGAGAATAGAGAAATAAAAATTCTCACAAAAAATACAGTAATGAAGCCTCCAACATGTGAATATCTTCAATACCTACATGCATAAGATCTAGAGAAAATGTTGAGGGTGTATAGGGGTTTTCCTTAGTCAAACCCCCATTTTGGTGCTCCCACCTCCATGGATAGCCAAATAGATAGAGAGAAAATGAACAAAGGAGTGATAAAAGAAAACCCCACTCTAGGAGGAGAACCCGTATCACAAAATAGAGGTGATAAAAGAAATCCCCGCTTGAGGAGAACCCATATCTCAAAATAGAGATGCAATTGATAGGGGATGTGTGAAATACCAAGATGCTTGCAAGCATAAGGCAAGAGAGATGTTAGTTGCAAGGCTTACATAAGCCAAATAGGGAGACAAAGATAGTTGCAAGAGCCAAGGGTGTTGCAAAGAGTGTTGTAAGAGGTTGAGAGTGTTGCTGCAACAAGTTAGAGAAATGTGCAAGCAAGATAGAAGTACCAAGAGAGGAGGAAAAGGTAGGAGCAAAAACTAGAGAGAAGATAGAGGACCAAATTGATTGAAAAAATAGCATTTAATTAAGGAGAAGAAGCTTCCCAAGCTGTTACAAGGCATCCCAAGCCGTTACCACCAACAAAACCTATTGAAAAGTTGCAAACATGGATGAAAATGGTCGTTTGAACATTGAAATGTCAGAGGATGCTAGTGCGGCTCACAAACATCTACGTGGCATGCTAGTGTCCAAACACATCACACTACAAAATGACACGAATTGGAAAAGTACAAGTTTAACATAAAGTTGATGTGTGAAGGTATCTATTGAAAAGCAGTTTTGAGCATCCTAGGAGGGAAAAAGGCTGATGCATGGGCTAAATTGAGCCTACACAAGTTCTAAGGGAGTGGACACTAGAGCGGATACAAAGATGGATGTGAAATTGCAAGGGGTGAAATTTTACAAAATTACAGATGGTTACTGATATTCTTATGATTTCTATTTTATAGGATCCACACGAGAGTGGCATGAGCTCTACCATCAAGCAATCACAACATTGATTCCCTAGCTACATGCTGACCAACTTGAGACAAAGCTCACAACAGTCCTAGCCTCTCAAGTTTCTACCAAAAATAGAGTAGAGAATGACCTGTGGGAAGATGTTTCAAGGCTACAGGAGGAGCTTGTGAGGGTACAGGTGGACAAGGATCACATAGATTGAGAGTGGGTCAAGGCACTCATACGAGAGGCAAGAGCGTCTAGGTTGGTGGAGGGGATGTGAATAAACTTGAGCCTGTCACATACTACTGTATCACGATGACCATAGAGATCACGAACCTCTAAGGGATTTGGTAGTCACAAACCCTATTAGCTTTTGTATTCAATGATGGATATGTACACAAATGTTTGATGATATATATATATATATATATGTATATACATATACACACACATATATACATATATATATGTATATATATACATATATATATATGTATATATATGTGTGTATATATATGTATTGTATACACCTAAAAATGGTCTAGAGAATATAATTAATTAAATATGATTTATTTGATTAATTAACCTTTATTTCATCTACTATTAAATAAATAGAAATATTTATTTTATAGTTCATCTTAAATTCTTCAATCTTTATTCTATTATTTTCATCTTAATTAAATAAATGAATTTCACTTTGTTTTATTTAATTATCATAATTAAATTCATCTACTTAATAAATAAATAGAAATATTTATTTATAGTTCATTTCCTATTCTTCAATTTTAATTAAATATACAACTTCAATAGTTTGTGTTATTTAATTATCACATCATTTTATCTTATTTAATTAAACAAGGTTAAATGCTTTGTTGTTTAATTATCATACCCCTTCTATATTTATTTAATAAACAAATTCTATAGTTTTTTTTTTATTAAATTATTTATTCTCTTTTGCTAAATTGAATAAATCAAATATTCAAATAAAGGCATAAAGGCAATTTCCTCTATTCACTCACCTACCAAATTAGACATCAAATATCCAATTTAATTCAACTGGAATTCATGGGAAAGCTTTGGAGAAAAATTGGAATCAATCTCTCAATTTCTTTCCTTTGATTCTTCCTATCATTTGGCTTGATGTTTTCATGGGGAGAAACCATTCCCTTCATCAGCTCAAGCTTCTCAATCTTTTACCATTGAATTATCAAGATCAAATCCAAGCCTTTGTTGTGTTGCCCCTTCACAAAATTGTTGTTGTAAATCTATAAATACCTCATTCTACAGGAAATAGATCCCTGAATCCCATCTTTGTGCAAACTTACTCTACATGAATAGCAATCAAGCAATTGAGCAATTAAGAATTTAGCAATAGCATCTTAGCATCATAGCAATCATAGCATCAGTAGAATCATAATCATGGCTACATCTTAGTTTTACTATAGCTTTCATTCATTAGGTTTCATGTCAACATAGATTATAGTAGCATCAATATCATCTAGAAATAATCATACATGATTAGATTATTGCATTTTAGCAGCATCTCATTCTCTAGATTGACATTAAAACAGTCACAATGCTTACCAAATCTAAGAGCCCTGTGACTTAATAAATCTTTAGAGATAGAGAACAACATGATGCTTTCAGTAGATTAGTGCTTTTAAATTAGTTTAATCATTGTTAAATATTTGATATAATGTCTTATTAAGAAGTATTTTTAGTTATTTTACTTCATACTTATTCTACACTTACATTTTGGCGCCCACCGTGGGGTCCTAACGCCATATTTTAACAATTTTTCTGAAAAGTGTTCATATAGGATATAGGTGTGTTTTCTTTTAGCATGAACAAGGTATTCTGCAATGCTTCCACCAAAAGTTTTAGCGCTTTTGAATGTTTCAGCACTTCTGACGGAAACAATAGCGCTTATGCACTCTGTTTTAATGCTTCCAACAAAAAGCTTTCAGGAAGGTTGACTATTCTAGGTTCAATATTGTTTTAGCACTTCCACCAAAGTTTTTAGTGCTTATGCCAAATTCTGCAACGCTTCCAAATTATGCAATGCTTCTGATGAATTAAAAGCACTTTTGACCTTTGTTATAGTGCTTTTGTAATTTTTTGTCTGGATTCGATGCTAGAAATTTATTTTGATGCATTTGAACTAAAAATAACCAATCCTCGGGTAGTCATTTGGTTTAAAACATATCAATCCTAGGGTAGCCATCATACATTTTCTATTTGGTTAAAATTAACATCATGTCTTTTGTGAAGCAATATCCTCACATAGAATAGCAAATTGTTATTTGGGCTTTAAAAAATGAACATTTGATTATTGTGTTTGTGTGGTGATAGGCCTATGCTAGCCCCTTAACTGGGTGATCAAAATTCCAAACTCATCCTTTAATTTCATGCAATTTACACTTTATTAAATCCTTTAGAAGGCCTGTTGTAGTGGGAAAAATTACTCACCCCATGGGAACAACTTGAGTGGGAACAACCAAAGCCAGGTTTTCCAACCCACTATAAAATAAAAGTGGATTCGGGGATACCCACATTTTCCAGAAGTGTGCAAGATAACCATCCCCAAAGTCTTTGTTCTAAATATTAGGAGGTCTCCTGAGGGATTTTATCATTTTTAGCTCCGAACGGAAACCCTATCTATGAACCATAGTGTAGAATCCAACTAAGTCAGTAAACAGACATTGTAATACTCACAGTGCAAGGGGAGGGAAGAATTTTCCCCCAAGAAACTCACCATATAATTTCCAAGGACTGTTTGCTCAAGGGATCAAGAAATATAACTTTGAGTATGCACCTAGAAAAGACAAAAACATGGGCGCCCTCTAGGGGGTGACACGACTATGTGAGTCGATGTAGTTTTAAGATGTGGGTTGTTGAGTATAACGATGACCCTTTTGACCTTAAGAGTGAGTTTTTCTAAAGTGTATTTTTGTTAACAAACCAATGGAAATAGGACCATGCGTGGTTCTTGAACATACACTTATTGTTTAGATTCTAGGTCTTAAAAATAATTGTTCTACAATTGCTTGTTGTGTTTTCCAATCATTAATTCAGATAAAGATCATTCAGAAAAACACAAAGAGTCAAACAAAATAAAACATTGAAATTTATGATTAGGGATTGGAAATACACAATGTTTTTCAAGAAATCCCTCACAACAAAAGTCAAGAAACCAAAGAAACAACTTAGTTACAAGAAACTTTTGGAAAGAAGATGATTTTTATATCAAAGTACGAAAGTCTTGCTTCAACATAAAAATTTCATCCATAGGTTTCACAATTTTTCTAGGGAATATACTAATGATTATGCTTTAGATCCTTTGTATTCATAAGCTTATTTCCAAAGAAGAGCTCTTTCACAGAAACATAATCATAGTCAACCAATTCCTTAGTCTTCCATCCCACAACCAACAATAGAATATTCCAATAGGCCTGATCAATTCTTATAGTAGAGAAAAATTGGAAGCATTAGGCTTGTCATCCAAAATCAAAGAATTACCAACAGAGATATCCTATCAAAATACCAAAAATCCAAAAAATTACACCAAAAAAGTCAGTCTCTTCATGAAAAGGAAAATTAGACAACACTGTTGAATCCCAAAGTAGCGCTTACACACTCTGTTTTAGCACTTTTGCACTATCTTTTAGCACATACACAATTGAAATAGCACTTCTGAAAAATTTTGTATTACATCTATCAACTATAACCAAAATTACCAGTGTCAGAATTTACCAATCTTTTAGCGCATCTACAGTTCTTTTTAGCACTTCTACCCTATTTCACAACACTTTTACCATAAATTTTAGTGCTTCTAAAGTCTGTTTTAGCACTTCTTCCCTTTGTATTAGAATTTCCACAAAAAAAACAAATATAGAGCTTCCGTACACATCTGTCAGATTTTTTGGCATAAAAAACTCAAGTTTTTACCAGACAAAAACATTTTCACAAGCCAGACGGTGTCTTAAAACCTAAAACAAATAGGATCCTACAAGTCAAAATTATTTTCAAAGTTAAACCTAGATCTTGCAAACTATTAAATGTCAAATTATCAAACAAAAACAAATCTTCGTTATTAGGTTAATTTTCATCATCAGGATTCTTTAGATCCTACAATCATGAAGTGAAACACAATAATCATATTTTTAACTTGGTCTCATCAATAGAATATATCATTCTATTTGACTTTGTTAAAATCCAATTAACACTCATCTAAACGCAAAAGATCAAAAGTTTAGTGAGAATAGCAAACACTTGTATGCCAATTTTAATAAGGTTACAAAGACAAAAACTTAGAGAAAAGGAAATTGAAACACCAAACACCATGGCTGAAGAAAACCCTTTTCGTAGATTCAAACAAAATGATCCAAATGAAATAGCCCAAGAAGATGTCAACATAGCATAACAAGATCCAAATTTCCACAAATTCATGTAAAAGGTTTTAGAACAGGATATGGAAAAATATCTTCTCATGCTAGCTAAGCTAGATGCCAAACTTTGAAAAGACTTTGATGTCAATCGACTGAAGGAAACACCTAAAGCATCCGAAACTGAACCACACAACACACAAAACAAAAATAAAGTGGTTTCCTTAACATGTCAAATGCAAAAATTGCAACAAAAACTTCAAGATATGCAAAAGGGAACCACAAAGAGGTACTCATTATAGGACATTTTTCCTTACCCTTTTCATCTGAGTGTAGACATGATACCATTTCCAATACATTGTGAATTCCCTAAATATGACAAGTACAACGAAAAAACAAATCTAGTTGACCATGTAAGGGAATTCAGAACAATGAGTATGGAGTTTGTAGAGGAAGACACTTACCTAATGAGGTTATTTCCTAGGAGATTAGGAGGTCACAGTATGGAATGGTTCTCCAAATTACAACCAGGGATTTGATCCTTTGAAGAACTAGTCAATAGATTCATCTCACAATTCTCCTTCAACATGATGTAACCATAAAAGATCTATACAACATGAAACAAAAGAAGGGTGAGGCATTCTTATCATTCTTACAATGTTGGCAAAATTTGTTTGCTATATATCCTTGATCTATACCTGAAGAGGAAAATAGTGAATTATTTATTGACAACTTAAATGATGAGATGAGTTATAGAATGGAATTGTAATGTCCCCTGACATTTGAAAAGGTGATTGAAGAAAAGCTTAAAATTAAAGAAGATTTAGTCAAAAGAGGAGTGATTAAACATTACAATGACACATCAAACAACACCAATTCCTCAAATCACTATGGAAACAATGACAAGCCTATATTTTGGTAGAAAAATAGAAATAATGGAAACAGTGATTCTACAACTAACATGCAAAATACAAAACCAGTATTCAATTTAATAGCAACAATTGTGAAAACAAGTCAAAATGACAACCAGAAAAAAAATCAAGGTACCACTCAAAACAATAACCCAAATAATGGGGAATCTCGGCCACCATTATATCAAAGACAATCCAATCAATAGAGATTTACACCAGTAGGACAAAATTTGGAATCAACAATGAGAGATCTTATTACAAATAGACTTATTACTCTACCAAAAGCAAGAAATTGGGAGCCGAAAGTGAAACCATCTTGGTGGAATGATGCTGACTATTGAAAATTTCATAAAAATAAAGGACATAAAACAAATGATTGTATGCAATTAAAACATCTGATACAAGACTTGATTGAAGCAAAGAAGTTATTTGTCGAAGGACAAAAAAAAATGATCACAGTGCGTTTAAAAATCCTTTACCCAACTACCAAAAAGGAGAATCTTCTTCAAATAGTAAAGGAAAAAGTGTAAACTATATCTATGACACCACCATTCTTTGCATTTTTGAGGTTGAGAAAAATAATATCATTGATAATAAAATAGATAACATAAGTATCAATGAAATTGAATCCCTAAACGTGATACCAAACATAAACACATCTCACAACAAAATCAATGTCCTAAAAATTAGGGAAACAAAAGACTGTTGACTAGTCAATGTAACAACAAGGGGGTAGTCCAAAGTGATACTGAAAGGAGTTTCATCTAAAACACTACTCCCCTTTCAAATCAATACAGCATTGTGGATCAACTACAAAAGATACCCGCAAAGATATCCATACTGGAACTTCTTAAAATATCACCATCACATAAAGAGGTTCTGGAACAGGCTCTAGTGGCCACTACCGTACCCAATAATTTGGATGTCTATCAATTTCAAGCTATGGTGGGACACCTAACCACACTTCATTGTCTATCATTCTTTGAACAAGATGATGTGTCACTAAATCACCCACACAATGCGGCCTTGCATATAGAGGTTCTAATCCATAAACATCGTGTCAAGCGTGTCTAAATAAATGGCAGAGCTAGATTAAAGATTTGTACTCTAAAACTAATTCGTGCACTAGGCTATTTTGACAATGCCATTGATTCCAGAAGAAAGATAATAATAAAAGCATATGATGAAGAGGAAAGGTCTTCCAAGGGGCTGATTGTACTTCCAATTCAATTGGGACTGATTGTCAAAAATATTGTTTTCCAAGTGTTAGACAAAGAGCTAACATATAACATACTCTTGGGATGTCCATGGATTCATGAAATGCAAGCAGTACCTTTGACATATCATCAATGTTTGAAATTTACCGTCAATGGACAAGAGGTCACAATTTTAACTGACAACAATGATCCCTAGACTTGTAACATGCTTAAGGAAAATCAAGACACTCTGGTACCCCACAATAGAGAAGCTAGCACATCTACTTCATCTAGTGGTGAAAAGCAACTCAATTTTATTTCCAAATGGGTCAAGAAAAAGGACCAGGAAAAGGAAAAAACTATTGTTGACTCAACTTTATCAAACAACAAAGGTCCCCTGAATAATCTATCACAACAATTTACAGACAAGATCCAGTTAAAGGACAAAGGCTTGGGAGAATATTCCATTGAGCAATCTTTGTGTCTTTCACAATTGCTTCCATCTCCAAAATCATATGGACAACCCACAACAAACACACAATGATCATCACAACCCATCACGGTTTTGGATGAAAGGTTTTTAAAAGAAGGAACTCTAGAAGATGAATCAGAAGACAAGGCCATTCTAAATTGTCTCTACAAAGATGAAGAAGCTTTAACATCAACAAATATCAGCATAAGGACAAATCAGTATGGAAAAGGTAAGGCTATCTTAGAGAAAATAGGATATGAAGGGAAAGGATCAATTGGCAAGAGAAAAGATGGTATTATAGAACCTATTCAACCTCTAACACTTCAGCCTAAAGATAAAACAAGATTAGGCTATATAGGGGAATCAAGAGAAGAAGTAACTTAGAAAGTGGTAGAAAGGATTTTGCAAATGAGGGATGGGTCAGAAATAGATTCCAATGAGTATGAATGGGATCATTTATCTACAACATCATACACTAACAAACAAATTGATGTCATCAAAGTGTATACACCCACACGAGAGGAGGGACAAAGTTCAGGAACTAGACCACTTGTATTGGGATCACCAAATATTGATGACTAAAGCAAGAATGAACAAACATCGAGTGAGATAGATGAATCAGAGGAGGGTAATATAATAGACCTCGATCTTCCCATTGACAACTTTGACCACCTGGATATTAGAATAGTTATATTCATTGACCTTACTCAACCTGATGACTTATTACCCTTGATACATCCTGAACTAATTGACTGGGAACCAACCAAACCTATTAATATACCGGTCTTTTCAAATGATGAGGCCATCATAAATTTTCTTTGTAGTGACACACCTGATATAGGTTCTACCCATAACACTCATAACAAAACTTCAAATTAGGAGGGTACCAAATCTGTCAGTTGCAAAAATGACAACATGAAAAATGGATCTAATGGTGAAAACCATTCAATGGAAGCATTAGATCTTGAAAAAGAAAAAATAAAGAACGTATCTAGAACAAAAAAAACCTTTCTGAGGCACTAAAAGATGGAAAATTTTACACCCTTCTAGAGCATTACCATGACAGATCGTCAATACTAATGGAGCCTACACAATCCATAAATCTAGGCACAACAGAAAAGGAAAAGATTGTACATCTAGTAGCATCTATGACAGAATAGGAGAAGCCCGAATTCACCAAATTCTTTGAAGAGTGACATATCAATTTTTCTTGGTCTCATTCTAATATGCCAAGATTAGATCCAAATCTCCTAATGCATCATCTGTCTCTACCATCTGGAATCAAACTAGTAAATAAAAAATTGAGAAAAATGCATCCCCACATCACCCTGATGGTAAAAGTTGAGCTGAAGAAGTTGTTGGATGCAAGATTTATCAGGTCTATTGATTATGCAGAGTGGATTTCAAATATTGTGCCTATATCTAAACTAGATAATAGCATCAAAATATGCACAAATTTCAGAGATCTAAATAAGGCATTCCCAAAGGATGATTTTCCTTTACCAAGTATTGACATCATTGTCAATTTAAAAATGGGACATGCCATGTTCTCATTAATTGATGGCTTCTCAGGGTACAACCAAATCAAGATAGCACCTAAAGATCAGGAAAAGACAACATTCACTTGTCCTTTGGGTACATTTTGTTGGAATGTCATGCCTTTTGGGTTAAAAAATACAGGTGCAACATATCAATGGGAAATGACCACTATTTTTCATGACATGATGCATACTTTCATGGAAGATTATGTGGATGACATCTTAGCAAAATCATACACCAGAGGAAATTTGGAGATCCTCGAAAAAATCTTTGCTAGACTGGAAAAGTTCAATGTCAAATTGAACCCTAAGAAATGTGTGTTTGGGGTAACATCAACAAAGCTCCTTGGATACATAGTTTCTGAAAAAGGTATCGAAGTGGATCCGGCTAAGGTCAAAGCAATAATGGAAATGCCACTACCTAAAAATATCAGTCAATTACGGTCTCTACAAGGTAGGCTACAATCTATCAGGAGATTTATCTCCCAATTGGAAAAAAAAGCCACCCATTCAATCATCTACTTCATAAGAATGTCTCATTCAAGTGGGATCAGGAATGTGAAAAAACTTTTAACCAGATAAAGAAATATTTGATGTCACCTCCCATACTCATGCCACCTACAACAGAGAGACCATTGTTACTATATATCACAAAAGCTAAAATTTCTTTAGGAGCTCTATTAGCACAAGAATATTTTGAGGGAAAGGAACAAGCTATTTACTATATCAGTAGGATTCTCAACGATTATGAAATAAATTACACATTCTTAGAAAAAGCTTGTTTGGAAGTGGTATTTGTAACCCAGCAATTATGGCACTACATGTTGACTCATATAGGCAGACTCATCGCAAAAATAGATCCATTAAAATATCTACTCAACAAAGCTGCTCTAACAGGGAGACTAGAAAAATGGGTTATGATCTTAAGTGAGTTCGCCATCTAGTATGTAGACTAGAGGGCCATCAAAGGACAAGTGATAGCTAATCAATTAGCTAAAGCTCCATTACAAGATAATCATCCAATGAACATTGAATTTCCCGATCTGGACATTCTGAATATTACCACACAACAATGGAGGCTTTATTTTGATGGGTCACACGCAAAGGGGATCTAGGGAAGGAATTCTTTTTGTTACACCTCAAGGACACACCATCCCCAGATCCTATAGACTAATGTTTCCATGTACCAATAATGTAGTTGAGTATGAGGCATTGATTATTAGCATCAAAGTGGCTATTGAATGAAACATCATAGAAATACAAGTGTATGGGGACTCGCAACTTGCCATGTATTAGGTAAATGACGAGTATCAGACAAAGGATGAAAAACTCATGCCATATAAGAAGATGATAGATGATCTTAAAAAATACTTTGTGGAGATCGGGTTTGAACAGATACGAAGGGCATAGAACAAAGTTGTGGATGCTATGACAACAATTGCTTCTCTCTTGCAATTACTAGAAAAGCAAGGTTGTTATGAGTTTATGGTAGAACACGTATCTAACCCTGCCTATGAAAATCCTAAATCACAATTGATATACCAAATAATCGACGTTCAAACCTCACTTTATGAAGAGATCTATGCTTACCTCAAGGATAATATTCATCCTCTTGATCTTTCTAGAAACCAAAAACATAGCTTTATCTGCCAATTTGCATGACATACATTGATTGCTAACATACTTTACCATCGAGGTCTAGATGGTACTCTTCTTTGGTGTCTAGAACATCACGAATCTAAAACAACCTTACATGGGGTTCATGAAGGTATTTGTGGAACTCACTCAAGTGGGCTAACCCTTGCAAAGAAACTCCTCTGTTTGGGGTATTATTGGCCGAATATGGAGAATGAGTCTTATCATTTTGTTAAAAAGTGTTAGAAATTCCAAAGTCATGGTAACTTAATCCATGTGCCAGAACAAGAATTGCAACCATTTACATCAACATGGCCCTTTTTGTCAGTGTGGACTAGACCTGGTAGGAAAGATAAATATGTCTTCATCCAATGTACACAAGTTCATAATCACAACAACAAAATAGTTTACAAAATGGATAGAAGCAGTTCCTTTAACATCAATCACTGGAAAGCAAATCTCATCTTTCATACTAAACTACCTCATCTATCAGTATGGCATACCTCAGTCCATTGTTACAGACAATGGAAGACCATGTAAGAACCAGGACATCTAGGAATTGTATGAAAAATTTCATATCCAACATTGTTTCTCAACACCGTATTATCCTCAAGGAAATGGCCAAGCAGAGGCCTCAAACAAGACAATTCTAAAAATACTAAAGAAAATGGTTAACGATGTTGGACATGATTGGCATGTTCAACTAAATCCTGCATTGTGGTCCTACAGAACCAGCATGAGAACACCCATAGGATCTACACCATCTGCTTTAGTATATATGGATCATAAGCTATATTACCTATTGAGGTAGAAATACCATCACTCTGTGTCTCATTGAAGGGTATCATTACATATGAGGATTATATAATCTCTAGACTACAAGAACTGGAATTGCTAGATGAACGTCATCAACAAGTTGTCAATCATTTGAAAGCATACCAACAGAGAATGTCCAAGAGCTAAAATCATAGGGTAAAACCTAGAGTCTTTTAGGTTGGTGACTTGGTCCTAAAGGAAAGCCTAGAAATCAGTAGAACAGAGAAAAGAAAGGGAAGTTTGAACCTAACTAGCTAGGTCCCTTTGTTATCATATCAACTTATGGATCTGGAGCATATCAATTGTTTACACCTAAAGGGGATCTATACGATGAACCTATCAACATTATCCATCTCAAAAAGTTCTGCACCTTAGTCACCTAGTGCATAGATTAGTTTCTGAAAATGGTTACTTGGATGAAAACCTAGCAAACATGCATCTTGGTAATAGAAAAAAAATCAAAATCAAAAAACAGAAAATACAAAAAAAAGGAAAAAATAAAAAAGACTGAGAAAGTGCAATAAAAACATGTAGTGAAAACCTAGAAACAAGCGCGATTTTTGATTTGAACTAGCTTTCCCATCTATTGGACACATTTCATGGTCATTTCTTTCACCATTATTTTACATCCATTATCATATCATTACGAGTTGTCAGGTCTCACCCTAGCTTGGGGGCAATAAATCTTGAGCTTAATCAAATAGACAAAAAATGGGAAGACAAACACAAAAAAACAATGATTGAAACACAACCCAACATGAAACATTAATCACCATCGGAAACACATTGGACATCCATAATCACAACAGAAAATAAAATAAAAAGGTCAAAAAGTTAGTATCAAAAAGTCAAAAGAATTGAGTCTATGTTAGTCAAACTACGTGGTCTCTGTGTGTTAAATGTATGCAAGGATAATCTTTGATCATCCCCCAAGGCCCCTAGGATAGGTCCTTAGGTTAGGTTTTTGGTCAAACCTCTCAAAAATCACAAAACATCATAAAATCAAAATGGATGATCTAATCTTGATAATGGTTGAAATAATTTAAACAAAGGTTGGATATGTTGTACTTTGATTATTGTTATCATTTCTTTGGAGCAACTCGATGATGTATTGAACTAGAGAAGCTAGGAAGGAGAATGATATTTTCTTTATCTGTTGTTTGTGAATTAATCATAATTACTGTGTGAATTGTCATAGGAAGTGCTCTACAAAGTATCATGGACCACATTCCAATTCACATAGGGAAGTGGTAAATTCTTGTTTGTTTACACAAGAAATGCTCAAGTCATCTCGGTTTAATTATACCTAGATTCTTGTGCTCACTTGCAATATCAAAAATCATGGAAGTATTACTCAGGTAATCATGGTCTAGATTATACCATTGATGCTTGTAGTCACTTTCAACATTTTTAAAGCTCTATGATGATACAAAGAAAAATAAAAGTACTGTTAGAATGCCAATATTTACATGTAGATTTGCATGGTAAAATTAGATTACACTCATAATAGTTTTATATTTGTAGAGTGTTTGTTACAAAAGCTCGTGAAGGATTCAAATTAATGATTATCTTTTATCATAATAGATTGAGTATACTTGGCATTTGCAAAAACATCATCATTATCATTAGTTGCATCATCATTCTCATTGCATACATTAGAAGAAATTTAATTATCATTTCATCATTCATGCATTTGAATCAAATAATTTGCATTGATCATATTATATTTCTCATATTACATGTCATAAGATTGCATAAGAAAATCAAAAAAATAATAACTCTCTATAGTTTCATATCATACATCCATTTCTCATATCACATATCATAAATCCATTTAACATATCAAATATCATGCATCATTCTCATCCATTTATTACATCATATATTTGCATTTACACAAGAATAAAACAAATACATTCCATTTACATCACATATCATAAATAATTTGAATCATTACATCCACATCCATGGATATAGGTACATTATCATATAAAATT
The DNA here is from genome assembly GCA_007258455.2 of Sequoia sempervirens. Lineage (NCBI taxonomy): Eukaryota > Viridiplantae > Streptophyta > Pinopsida > Cupressales > Cupressaceae > Sequoia > Sequoia sempervirens. The sequence continues at coordinate 1,131,295,231 of VDFB02271358.1, read as the reverse complement.
ACACATCATCATACATATACATCATGCATCCATACATCATGCATACATACATCATGCATCTATACATCATCCTTATGCACATCATAAATAGAACATCATATATCATAGCATATCATCATGATTATAAAATGCATCCATAACATCATAATATAAAGATTATCACATGGCATATAAAACATAGAGAATAAATCGGGTATGTGCAGGATCATCATGGAAAAAATAAGCCCTTAAATGGCAAAAAAATTAGAAAAATCAGAGTCAAGCAACTTGATGTAAAAATTTGAATAAGTTATCTATATTATTTCAAAAATATGTAAGAATAGAATCTATAGCAAATTGAATGTAGTTTCTGAACTACTAGGTTTGTTTAAAAAATAATAATCTATTTGGTGAAAATTTGAAATTTCAATGAGGTACTTAAATTTTAAGGAAAAATAAGAAGTGTCTATATGACCACCCTAACCATAATAAAATGATAATATTTTTTTATAATATTTTAGATATAATTAGAGGATTCATGTCCCAATGTGATGCATATTTTTTGTAATTTTTTCCAAGTAAATAATTAATTATGAATTTTTATTACAACTTTTAAAAAATATAAAACTGTATGTCTCCACCTTAACTTGGTCAAAAATTTATGAAATTCAATTTTTTCTTTTTTTAATCCTATAATATGTGAAGCATAAAATGTGATATCGTTTGAAAGCTATAGATGTTTTTCAATCAACCTATCAATTAGGACTTTAGTAATTTGAATAGAAAATGAATAATAATTACTTATTAAATTCAAAGTAAGGCATAATTTATATTGGTGGAAAGCTGAGAAAATCTTTTAAAAACCCTTTTCATTTCATCAATTTTGGGTAAAAAAAAAGTTGCCAGCCACATACCCATCATATTGCCACTTTTTGCCCCATCATGATCCTGCACATACCCAATCATATGAAACACATGATAGATCGATAAAATCCGCTACATATCATATAGATCTCAAAATCATAAATGTCAAGTATATAGTGATGTCTGAAATGAAGAGAGATATATCATCAAAACATGGTTGTACTCAGAATGTACATCATCATCTCAAAATACAATAGAGGAATCACATCATGAAAAGTAAGTGATGTTGGCTCCAGATGGTGCAGGAATCTCAGGACCAGTCCCTCCACCACCACCAAATGTACCAAGATCTCTCAAGTCTCTGGGAAGAGGCTGAGTCACGCCCACACTGACAGTCCAGGAATGAGTCCTGCCAGATTGAGACTGCCTGTAGCTCACTCTATGCTCTGAAGAGATGGCATCATAGAATTTACCTCTGTAATACTCTACCTCTCACATATAATCTACTACAATGGTACCATCTTCCAATCTTGCAATCTCTTGACTACAACCTGAGCCCCCTCTACAGTAAATCTGGCAACATCCCTCTCAGTTGTCAATGACGCAATCTGAGCCTGAGTTTCCCTTGCAGTCTATCTAGTGGCATCTCTCTCGGCTATCAAGGCTAAAATTTGTATTTGAGCTACATCCAACTAAGCCTGTATTAATCCTAGAGCCTGTGCATGGGCTTGAGCCTGAGCCTGCATCTGTGTCTGAGTTTGTACCAAAAAACCCTAGGCCTAAGTCAACTGCCCCTATAATGTCTGAATCTGTACCTCTAGACTCACTATCTAGGTCTACTGCTACTACGTATGTTGCTCTAAAGGGTATATAACTACTTGCCTCTTACGAGGCATCATGTACTCCTCTAAATCAGGACCTAACCCACAAACACTCGATACACCTACACCTAATCCACCTAGACTATCTCCACTACTATCACCATCACTACCCTCCTCATCACTGCTACTGCTATCCTCTGCATCCCTACTACCCTCCTCATCACTACTATTCTCAACCTCCTCCACCACCTCCTCCTCACCACCAATCTCCTCTCTCCTTTGTTGGTGTCGGTGTGAAAAAACAATCTCCTCCCCAAAAAATAATGGTGCTGGCTCATTGGGAATAGTAATGCATGGAAATGGATGTAATACCAGATACTCTACATAATTTGCTATGACTAGTGGCTCCACAATATATAGTCAGATCTCTGACACAAGAGGCTATAAATCCTGGAACTCTTGTAGTGCTACATCATATGCAAACCCAAGCCCCCGATCTGTAGAATCCAACTGTTGCTGAGCATAGTGGGCACCACCTTGAGGAATGCCTTGAAAAATGCCATATTGATGATGCACACGTCTCAACAGAAATATCTCCAAAACCCACTGTGTACACCCAATCAAAATAAAATACTGAAAAAGGAATGTAAACTGCACATCATCATCATCCCAATGCTCACAGTCCAAATAGGGATGCCAGATAATAGTCTCCATATCATCTAGAAATCTACGCCAATGATCTAACTTACCCAGTCTAGGATGAGTAAGTCGACCTGCATATATGTGGACATAAAGCCACCTAGTTGGATGCTGCCTCACCATCACTGGTCACATGACAACAATATGCTCCCACACCCACATCTGAAGTAAAGTGACTTCAACCGATAAACTTTGACCTCTAAGGTACACCACTAAATGTAAATCATGATAAAGGTGGGAAAGCATGCACATGCCCCAAGCATATCTTGTCCCATGAATGATCATGATCTCAAGCACATGGCCCCAACCAACAGAGAATCCCTTTGACCTATGATTAGGAAAAAGGAATCCTCTGATGAATCTAGCAAGAATTGTCGGCAAACTGGTGTATGCATCCACCATCTCTCGCCATGGGATGAAACATCCAACAATCCTATCATCTTGCAACACTCTCCGAAGGGAATTAGTCCCGCCCTGCTCTAATAAATCATATAAAAAAATATCCCCGATAACTAGTATTTGCAAAATCCTCCAGACATCCTCTGGGGTGACTGTGATCTCACTAGTAGCTAGGTTGAAGGTATTATGCTCACTGTGCCACCTCTCTAATAAAGCTATTAGGAGAACTCGATTAATCCTAATCTAGGGCATGTCTACTAAGGAAGATAATCCACAATGTGTAATGATAGTTTTCTCAGGCTTGGATAGCTGACATATCAAATCAAACATCCGAGGAAATCGCTCTCTAATCTAGCGGCTCATCAAAGCCTCCTATCATCATGAAATATTCAAAGTCAGTACTCTTTTGTCCAATCATCAAAAAATCAAATATACTATTAAACCTAATCAACTCTTGGTGAGACTTTTGATTAAATCTCATGAGCGAACATCATTGAACCTCGCCTATCATGAGGTCAATACATCAAATCAACCTTGCCTATCATGAGGTTTATCAATCAAATTATAATTATTCCTTGCCTATCATGAGGATAATTATCATCAATCAAACATTAGACCTTACCTATCATGAGGTTGAACATCATCTACTTGATTAGGATCATCAATCATATCAAACTGACGGTTGACATGATCAAAAATTGACAAAATCAAGGACAAATTTGACAAACTTTATCAATCTGACTTCGAAGTGCTAAAACAGTATGTCAAAGTGCTAAAGTTCCTATCCTATGTGCAAAAATGTTAAAAGCGCTAAAATAGTATGTCAAAGCGCTAAAGTACCTATCCTATGTGCTAAAACATTGAAAGTGCTAAAACAGACTACCTAAGCGCTAAAAAAATTGACCTAAGCGCTAAATCTTGAAAAGCACTAAAATAGTCTGCTGAAGTGCTACATCAACATGTAAAAGCGCTAAATGAAACAAAAATTAAAAAACTTGAAAAATGCACCAAAAATGATAAATGCATGTACACCGAGGGGTTAATGGGTACATACCGAAGGTCCATAGACGGTCGGGCGGTGGTGACGTCGTACACGCTCGAATCGGTGAGTGTGGTAAGGAATCAACATCTTGCTCCAAATTGCACAAATAACTCTCCCTCACAAATTTTCAAAACTCAAATGCACAAACGAGTTTTAAAATGACCTTTTTGACCTTTTATAGGTTATTAGAAGTGGGATTTTGGTGGAATTAATTAATTTTTTTTAAGGGGAGATTAATCAAACTCATCCAGGGGAAAAATATTCCACATTTTTTATTCGAAGATAAATTATTTCACCACCAAATCTTCATCAAATCATTGTCAAATCATTGAAAAATCATGACAAATTCAAAAATATTCAAAAATTCACAAAAATCAAATAAATCATTAATTTATCTCTTGAGGGGGCATATATCCATCATCAGCTAAAATCACTATTTGGGGCAAGTCTGGGGCATACTGAAAAATTTTCGTCGATACTAGCAGTAGCAACGCAAAATTTTCTTTGAAGCAATTTGTATACACATCACTTCAAAGAGGGGAAAAATGCATACACCTAAAACTGGTATGGGGAATATAATTAATTAAATATGATTTATTTGATTAATTAACCTTTATTTCATCTACTATTAAATAAATAGAAATATTTATTTATAGTTCATTCTCCTATTCTTCAATTTTAATTAAATATACAACTTCAATAGTTTGTGTTATTTAATTATCACATCATTTTATGTTAATTAATTAAACAAGGTTAAATACGTTGTTTAATTATCATATCCCTTCTATATTTATTTAATAAACAAATTCTATAGTTTGTTTTATTAAATTATTTATTCTCTTTTGCTAACTTGAATAAATCAAATATTCAAATAAAGGCATAAAGGAGATTTCCTCTATTCACTCACCTACCAAATTAGACATCAAATATCCAATTTAATTCAATTGGCATTCACGAGAAAGCTTTGGAGACAAATTGGAATCAATCTCTCAATTTCTTTCCTTTGATTCTTCCTATCATTTGGCCTGATGTTTTTATGGGGAGAAACCATTCCCTTCATCAACTCAAGCTTCTCAATCTATCACCATTGAATTCTCCAGATCAAATCCGAATCTTTGATGTGCTGCCCCTTCATAAAATTGCTGCCGTAAATCCATAAATACAACCTCATTCTATAGGAAATAGATCCTCAAATCCCATCTTTGTGCAAAATTACTCTATAGGAATAACAATCAAGCAATTGATCAATTAAGCATTTAGCAATAGCATCTTAGCATTATAGCAATCATAGCATCAATAGAATCATAATCATGGCTGCATCTTAGTTTTACTGTAGCTTTCATTCATTAGGTTTCATGTCAACATAGATTACAGCAGCATCAATATCATCTAGAAATCATCATACAAGAATAAATTATTGCATTTTAGCAACATCTCATTCTCTAGATTGGCATTTTAACAGTCACAATGCTTGCCAAATCTGAGAGCCCTGTGACTTAATAAATCTTTAGAGATAGAGAACAATATGACACTTTTAGTAGATTAGTGCTTTTAAATTAGTTTAATTGTTTTTAAATCTTTGATATAATGTCTTATTAAGAAGTGTTTTTAGTTATTTTACTTCATACTTATTCTACACTTATATATATATATATGAGCATTTGTGTTTTTGTTTTTATGATCTTATGTTTAATTAAATGTCAATGTGATTTATCAAATATCTTAGGTTAGAATATTTAATAAATGTCTCCATGATTTAATGCTTTATGTGATCTAATTAAACCATTCACAATTTATGTTAGATGCTACATTGTGATTAAATATGCTTTGTTAACTTAAATACTCCTATGATCTAATGATATTAAATTCATATAAGGATTTAAATTAACATAACACAACAGAGTTTTGAATAGCATGGAAAATAAAGTAATTAAACAAAGAATTTGAATAATTACCCTAGAATCTAAGATACACACTTGTTATCATGTATCAAAGAAGAAAGCAATGTGAGATAAAATAAAAAATATCTATTTAACCGAACAACATCTCTCTAAAACACTATTTAAGAGAGGAAACACTAAATGTAATACCAACACAAATCCATGGAATTTATAGGATCTTTTAGAGGTGTACCATACATTTTTGTCAATGTGTAGGTTCTAGAACCATAGTTTTGTTTGATAATGTAAGGGCCTAACAAGTTAGGGATGAATTTTCCTTTTTCATTTGAGAGAGCAACGGAATTTCGTTGGTTTTTGTATAACACTAGGCTGCCTTTATTAAATTCATGAGGAATGACATTATCATTGTAACCACATTGCATTCTTTTAGAGTAAGCTTGTATATGCTTGAGAGCATTGATACGTTGTTCGTTGAGAATTTCAATCTGATACAATCATTTCTCTTTGTAAGTAGTATCATTAATGAGCCCTTTAAGAGCAATTCTCAATGTAGGAATTTCTAACTCTAAGGGCATTATTGATTCAACACCATAGACCAGATTATACCGAGTATTTCCAGTGGATGTTCTAACGCTCGTCCGATAAGCCCATAACACATAGGTTAATTGCATATACCAATCTTTATTGTGTTTGCTTACTATTTTTTGCAAAATTTGTTTGATAGTCAAGTTAGTTGCTTCTACTTGTTTGTTTGATTGTGGATAGTATGGTGTTGAAAAATAATGTTGAATATTGAATTTTTCTAAGAATTTCTTCACTTTGTTATTTTTGAATAGAGTTCCATTATCTGAAATTAATGTGGAAGGGAGACCAAAGTGAGCAATAATATTTTCTAATATGAAATGACATATTGCATTAGTTGTTGTTGAATGAAGGGGGATAGCTTCTACCCATTTCATGAAGTAATTAGTTGCAGTAATGATAAATGTATGTCCGGTGGAAGAAGGTGGTGATATCTTCCCAATAAGATCCAAACTCCAAACCGAAAATGGCCAAATGGGAAGTTGACCACAAAGTTTGGAGGCAGGGGCATGAATTAAATTGTTGTGTTCTTGACATTTATGACATTTCTTCACATACTCAAAACAATCTTGTTCCATGTGTCTCCAATAATATCCTATGCGGATTAATTTTTGAACTAGGTATCTCCCTCCAAAATGTCACCCACAAGGACCTACATGAGCTTCTTCAAGTGCTATAGGGATTTCAGATTGTTTAAGACATCCAAGTAAGATACCATTAAACTATCTTCTATATAGAATGTTTGCAATGATTATGTATTTGGATGCAAGCTTTCGCATGTGAGCCCGAGTATTCTTAGTTGTAGGCTCAGGAAAGGTACCATATTTTAAATAGTTGAATATCATTGCATACCATTCACTAGAATTAATAGTATTAGTTTATAACACCTCTTTTGTCTCATCGTCTATCGATGGTTTATGGACCATTCAAAATTTAAATGTGAAGTCAACAAGAGGATCGTAAGGAGATACAAGGGAAGCGATGCTTGCCATTGCATTTGTATGTTGATTTTCCTTTCACGATATGTTGTCTATCGTATATGATTCAAACTTGTCTAATAATTTCATCATAAGGTCTCTATATCGAACAAGCTTATCATGCTTTTCTTGATATGTACCATTTATTTTCTTGATAATTAAGAGGGAATCCCCAAATATAGAGATGTGTTTGACTTTTAATGCTAACATCACACATATACTAGCTATTAAAGCCTCATACTCTAAAGTATTATTTGTACATAGGAAGTTTAGACAGAAAGATAAGGGAATAGGCTTACCTGAAGGAGGAATTAATATAACTCTAGCTCTAGAGCCTATTCTACACTTAGAACCATCTTAGTACAATTCCCATGTTTCTTTATCTTTTTAAATAGCCAACACATTCTAATCTGGGAATGAGTCTATGTTAGGTAATGCTAGGGGAGAAGGAGCATTAGCTAATTGGTCTGTCAAGGCTTGTCCTTTAATTTCTTTTTTTGAGACAAACTTAAGGTCAAACTCAGTTAATAACATAACCCACTTAGCTAAGTGTCTTGATAAATCCAACTTACTAAAAATATTTTTTAAGGGATTGAAATTTTTCATGACATGGATTTCGATGTTCAACAAATAATGTCTCAATTTACTTGTAGCAAACACAAGAGAAAAACACTATTTTTATATTGTCATGTATCATGAATCATAATCAATCAAGGTGTGGCTAATGTAATAGACAGGATGTTCCTTACCGTTATCATCTTGTTGAGCCAACAATACTACAAGAGCATGGGCTGATGTTGCAGTGTAAAGGATGAATGACTTGTGTTGCATAGCGGGTTGTAGAATAGGTGGAGTAATGAGATATTCTTTCAAACTCTCAAAGGCCTATTTATAATCCTCATTCTAATTAAACTGAACATCTTTCTTAAGGAGTTTTATGAATGGTAATGTTTGATCCACTAAGGAAGCTATGAAATGATAGGTAGCCTCAAATCTTCCTTGTGACATACATAATTGAGAGATATTTCTATGAGGTTGCTTGCTAATAATATCATCAATTTCCTGTGTCCACCTCAATTCCCCTATGAGATATGATAAAACCTAAAAAATTTCCACTATCTACCCAAAGACACACTTCTTTGAGTTCAATCTCATGTTGTACTTTTGCATTCACTCAAATATCTTACAAAGAACATTTACATGGTCTTTTTGAGTTAAATATTTGGCGAGAATGTCATCAACATAATCTTCCAAGATCTTATGTATGTAATCATAAAATATTAATGCCATTTCCCATTGATGTGTTTTTCCTATGTTTTTCAATCCAAAAGGCCTAAATATCTAACAAAATTTTCTCCAAGCTGTAGTAAAAGTAGTTTTATATTGATCTTGAGGATTGATAAAGATTTGATTGTATCCAAAAAATCCATCCATGAATGACAGCAAGGCATGTTCCACAATTGAGTCTACTATCATGTTGATATTAACAAGGGGAAATTCATCTTTTAAAAATGCCTTATTCAAATATCTAAAGTGTGTACACATCCTAATACGATTATTAGGTTTCACAAATATGGCAATATTCGAGATCCATAGAGAATAATCGATAGGTCGGATAAATCTGGCATCAAAAAGTTTCTCAATTTCGGTCTTAACCAATAATTCTATCTTAGGATTCATCTTTCATATTTTCTGTCACACGGGTTTAGCATCTTCCACGAGGACTATGTTATGTGTTACAATCTTAGCATCAATTCCTGGCATGTTTAAGTCCAAGCAAAGAGTTAAGGAAAGTCATGAAGTAAAGTTGGATGATATTCTTGTTCGTCTTCATCAAGGAATTTCCCTACTTGAATTAATTTCTGCTTGTTATTGATATCCATTGGTATGTTGATTGTATCTCCCAAAGGAAGTGCTTTTGGTTTTGATATTTCAGGATTATATTCCTCTTTTTCTTTGATACTTTCATTGCTTTCATTTTCTTCATTAGCTTGTTTAGTACTAACCATATCACATGTGAACCATTTCTTTGAGATAGGGGTGAATGATTTATCATAGACTCCTAGCATTTCTTTCAAAGCTTCATCATCATCAAAGTATTCCAAAGACTCATCAGAATTTATATCAATCAACTCAAGATGCTTCAATGTGAGAGTTGGTTTGCTAGAGTTACATACGATAGTGTTGATGTTGAGTCAAGGTCATTTTGTTGCTTGTGTTATCTTATAAGGGAAATACCCCAAACCACTTTTTGTTTCTTGTGTGTTAGGCTCTATAGGAATACAAATTCCTTGCTCTTTCTTGCCACATCCTTTTCCATTATAACCAAGTTTTTTCAAGAGCCCATAACCTCTCCCATAAAGTCTTTCCATTGCTTTCAGGTTTGGTAGTTTCTGAAAATTTATCTCATCAAAATTCATTGTATAGCTTGTGTCTTCTTCCAAAGTAGATGAGGTAGATTGTTGTGAGATGTCCTTTGAAATTTGTGTTGCCAGTACCATTAATTGCTTTTGCTTTTCAATGTATTTTGTTGTTATCTTATATTATCCCATGAATGTTGGTATGAAATCCAAGGATCCCAAATCATCTTCCAACAACTTAGTAAGTTCATCAATGCTCGTTTCATGTTCTTTTTCTTTTTTTGTGACTTTTTGTGGTGTATTGGATTCCAATGCTTCTAAAGGAGCTCATCCTTCTCTCTTGGACATCAAATTTTTTTTGGGTTCAAGATCAACTTTTAGTGTGTAGAATTTGTTGTTATAGACATACTTCATGACACGATGCAAGTAGACGGCACAACATTCATTTCATGAATCCAAGGTCTCCCAAAAAAGATATTATAAGAAAGATTGTCAGGAATAATGTAGATCACAGTTTGTAATGTTACGTTCCCAGTTCTGATAAGGAATGTGATGACTCTGAGCGGTTGTTTCCCTATGTTATCAAATACATGAATATATAAATAATCGATTTTAATATAGCTTTAACTCACTTTTATCTTTTCCAAAAGGCTCACACTACACACATTTAGGGCTGAACAATTGTCAACAAGGGTTCATTTTATCACAATTCGATCGATATAGACTACTATGATGAAAGCTTCATATTTCTTCTGAATTTCTAAGGGAGGTAACTCACTGTGGTGAAAAACTATGTCAAAGTTCATTTCATTCATTTCTTTAATTAGCACTACTACATCATTTGAACTAGTGTTAGAAGGAATCGTAACTTGTTGCAAAGCGTCTTGAAGAATTCTATGATAACTAGATGATGTTTGAAGCAGTCCCATACAACAATATTAGCGAGAGTATTCTTAAGGTGTTCAACAAGATTATATTCCTTTCCATTATTTGTAGTCAAATGAGGAGCATTAGGAAAGATAGGATTAGGCAAGGGTAGTGAAACAAGAGTTGTTTGTTTTTGCCTATTGTTTCTTGTATTGTGGGTATGTGCAACGATATTATAACTCTTTTGTTGTGAAGTACTACTATTGTCAAGCGAAGTCTTGTTTTTCGTTAGTTCAAGGATGAGCATAGGTTTGTTTTGAACTTGTGGTTTTTGCAAAGGAGGGTAAGTTATGAGTTGTGGTGTGATTGTATTAATATCTTTGTATTTTTTTTGTCATGACAAGCCTTAGTGGATGAACCTTGTGAGATGAAGTCCACAAGGGCTTCATCTAACATGTCAAAATCATCACTACTAAAAGGATTGAGGGATATGTTAACCTTTAAAATAAAACTTGACATAAATTTTCTTTCCATAAGGGTCTTGTTTGATGTTTTTGTTGTTTTTATCTTTTGTTTTTGTTTTCTAATTAATGAAAAATATAATCCAACTCATTTATGAATGCAATAATGTTGAAAATGCAGAATTCTAATGCTACTTATAATTGAAATATGCAATATATTATTTTCCCAATGTTTCCAAATCTATCTAAATAAATAAGAATTTGAATGCAAAAAAAAATTGTTTCAAACTATTACTTCTCAAGTTTTAGAATAAAGACAAAAATTCTTATCATAAGTCAAAAAATACTTAGAATTTTTGTTGTCAAAAGCTATACAGGGACTCATTTGCCACCAAACGTGAATGGGTCTTGGTCTAGATATTTGTAGAGATCAGAAAGGCACCTAAAACACTAGAACATACCAAAAATCTTGTTGATCAAGGTGTCCAGGGACTCATTCACCACTAAAGGTGAATGGGTCCTAGTTTTAGGGTTTTTCAAGTTTGATTTTAGTTTTTCTGAGCTATTTATGTGTATATGTTGTCTCAAATCTATAACAGTGAATTTTGTAACAAGTTTTCTAGATATGATGTTTCTAAATGCAACTTTTACTATGATGAAATGATGACTAAGATGAGTAAATCTAGAATGCAATTTGAATCTAAATTCTTGAATGATGACTTCAATGTGAACAAGATGGAAAAATAAATCAGATTTAAAGCTATTTTTCAGATTTTTAATGAATATAAGCAATGCAAACATGCAATTTTATCCTACATGAAATGTTCACTAATGCACAATGAAGAAACCCTAAAATGTAATGCAAACTTAATGCAAGCTAGGATTTAGGGTTTTAATGCACTCCAATTTAGAAACTAATATGTTCAAAAGGGGGTTGGGTTCACCAAAATGATCTTAGAAAAATGGAGAAAGGAAGATCTCTAACCCCCTTTGTCTAGTTAGGGTTTCATTCCAAAGATGAGATCCAAGAATCTTGAAATAACTACCAACCCAAGGAGTGAATTAAGTCAAGATTGAGGGATCTTGTAATATTTCCTTTATGCAAGGATGGGGTGGTGAGCTAAATCACAACTTGAGGAGGAAGAATTAAACTAACATGCAAACCCTAATGCTAGGTCTAACACAAAATAGAATGAAACTATAACTTTTCTAGAAAAACAAGGAGATAATGCTATGCACCTGACCAAATTTGACTTTACTAGATTTCTAACATGGACTCATTCACCACCAAAGGTGGATGGGTCTTGGTAGGCTTTCTTGGGGGAATCTAAACCTAAAATAGAAGCTTACATAGTCTATAATATATTTCCCTCCAAACCCTAATAGGGACTCATTCACCACTAAAGGTGAATGGGTCATGTCAGGCTCTTTCGAAGATCTCTGAATTTGATCTCTTCAATGTTTAGATCTACTCTTCTCCTTTGCACTTTGAAATTCTTGTTTCCGTATTCAGATCTGCCAATAATCTACAAGACAAATTTGGTAGCTTGTTGGTGGATAGGGGTTTGCCTCAGTCAAACCCCTTGTTGGTAATTAAACCTTTGATGATGAATGAAAATATGAAACATGTAATTGTGTGTGCAATCCTAATCTTAAGTGTGTCTAAGACAAATATTTATGATAATGTAAAGGAAATTCTATCCAATTGTGTTAGAATAGAACCCTTGAATGTAACACGAACCATGCAAATGACTCACTAAAGAAGATGTCTAACCCCCTTAATAAGTCACAAATCTGAAAATACATATTGTAAGTTGCAAATAGGATGATTATATAACATGGAATCACTTAGGAGACAAGTCCTTAGGCTTGGTTTTTACGACTTGTGCATCTCCTAACACCTAGAATCCCTCTTGATTCTCCATAGGAATCTATCATCAACCTTCACTAATGCTTGAGCTTGGATACAAAATAAGCTTGAAGACCTTGTAATGCTTCTCCAAGCTTCACTTTTGCTTGCTTCTTGACTATGAATGCTTGATATCATGAAATTTTTGTCTCTTAGCTTGCTTGATATCTTATTATACTTCAAAATCATGTAAAATAACCTTGTATTTAAACATAATTGGAGAATTAACCCTGAAATTCAAACAATTCAAGCTAACACTAGATATGGAAACAAATATTATTAAAATCCTACCATAATGAAATTCAAAATAGAGGTCCTCATTAAGGAATGATCCATTCGCCACCTAGGGTGAATGGGTCTTGGCACTATTTTCTAGGACCATGCCTTTGGGGGATGAACTAAGATAAAAAAACCCATGTGAAATATGCAGATAAAGGAGGGTCCTATAGAGGGAGGACCAATTCGCCACCTATGGAGAATAGGTCCTAGAACTAATTTCTAAGACCTTGAATTTATCCAATTAAATGTTTTACAATTGGAATTATGGGTTTTAGGATGGATCCTCATAATGTGTCATAAATAAGGCTCAAATTTGAATTAAAGGGGCTAATTAACCACAATTAATTAAGAGGACCCTAGATAAGTGTGAAAGTGTGTTACAACACTCTACAACACCAAAGAAAAGGTACAAATTAGATACATTTTAATCAAAAAGGGTCCCATTAAGCTCCACTTATTAATAAAATCCTAGAAAAGTGTGAAAGTCTATTACAACACTTTACAACACTTTAAACAAAGTAAAAATTAAGTGTATTTAGTTTGAAAATGGGCCTAGATTAATGTGAATGTGTACAACACATTACAACACTAACCCAATGTATAATTAAGTTAATTATATGTCAATTATTCCCCAATTAAGTGTGAAAAATACCACTTTTTTCAATACTACACTTAGACTTTGAAAATCTTTGTATAGGATTTATATTGTATAGGCAATTAATCTAAAGCTTAGAGAAGGAATTGTATAGTTTTTCTCATTAATAATAATAGATGACTTGAGTACTCATTGTATTTTCTGAAATTTGAGTATCAATCTATCATAGTCTCCAATATTGTACACATTCTCTTTTGGATCAATATAATCAAGGGTTATGTCTAATTCTCATATCATATCTTGTGTCATGGATGTTTAAATTGTTAGCTTTTGTTCAAGGAATAGAATTAATTTTCTTTTAGTTTATTCATCAGAGATTGTGTGGTTACAATATGGATTTATAAGTAGTGTGATGGCATTTTTCTTTTGTTGGTTTCTCATTGTAAGGAAACGAGGTTATAAGAAGCTAGAAGTTAGTCCATTGTAGGAGTTTTACCTCATTTTTGGACTCTATTGTGGATAAGGAACTAGTAAAAATAATTCAAAAAGTTTAAGCTCAAGACATAATTAGATATAAAATCAAATCAAATTTTTATTTACTATATTTTTCCTTGCTTTATGTTCAAATCCACACTACACAATATTATCGAACATATAAAGGGTTTTGAAGATGATTTAGCCATTAGGCATACCTCTTACAAATTTAGTGTGAGGAATTTTTGATCAAAGGCATCATTAGAAATTATTTCTATATTGTTGAATGATGTTATAGGGGAACACACCTTGGTTTTATAGAGCCTTTAAAGTGCAGAGGAGAAAACTAGGAAATATGTCTCTAGTTCATTGGCCATTGACATAGGGGTTTTGAGCATAAGAATTAGCTAATCTTTAGGAAATCCTATACAATTAGTTGGAAACACCAACACAACCAAGGTCACAATCTCAAATTGTACCATCATTTGAATATTATAACTTAAAATACATGGAACAACAACTAATGAAAGAAGAAATAGACAATGCATTACAAGATCCTAGGATATTGCAAATATTGGAAGAAATCATATTTTCCAATCCTAACAAATAATTCCCAACACTTGCACAAAATGGATCTAAACTCCCTCTTGACTTTGATATTTCCAATATCATAGGAGAAACATCAAGTACAATATCTCAAAGATAAGGTGTAGTTAATGCAGGAACTTCAACAACCAACACCACATCACAATAGTTGAACATAAGCTTTCCAATTGAACAAAACTAACATCATACATCAACTATTAATATACCTCATACACCTACATTTGAAAAAAAAAAAGTAGCAAAACCATTCGCCACCACATCTCAAATTGCAACACGACACTTATAGCTGAAAACACTACCAATCAAAATTTTCCTAATAAAAATTGAAGGACAAACCCTTTGTTTTTGAGGTTGCAAGTAAACACAAATTTTACATTGTAGAACAAAAAAATTCCTCTGGCATAGACTCAACATTTTTTTCAATAGTACAAAAACAACAATATATGACTAAATAAACTACTAAAAATTGCATATAAATGACTAATTTTGGTCACGTGACCATTAGTAGTTTATTGTCGGTCATTTATAATGTGACCAAATTTATGACTAAACTATTTCAGTCATTGATTTAGTCATTGATTTGGTCATTGATTTAGCCATTGTTTTAGTCATTGATTTAGTCGTTAATTTAGTCATTGATTGTTGTTAACTTGTCATTTATTTAGTCATGGTAGTGATTTATTTAGTCATATATTTAGTCATTAATTTAGTTATATATTTAGTGATTGATTGTTGTTAACTGGTCATTTATTTAGTCATGGTAGTAATTTATTTAGTTATTACTTTAGTCATATATTTAGTCATTAATTTAATCATATATTTAGTCATTAATTTAGTCATTACTTTAGTCATATATTTAGTCATATATTTGGAGAATTCTCTTACAATAACTAGTCTATGAAATTGCAAACCAAGAGAAAGTTTTGTTGTCATTGAAAGATATAAAACTTTAAAGCTCTTATGTTATTAAAACTTCAACAAATTTTGGATTGAAACAACATTGGAAAATAATTATATGTATATTTAAACTGTATATAAAATATGTTACAAAGAACTCTATAGATAGAGTTTTGAATACAAAATCTTTTGTAGTATGCAAACTATTGATTTATTATACTTTTAAAATTTGAAAAAAACTAAAACTAAATAGTGTGAATGCATTTCTTCAGTGATGCCATTGTTGCACATGAGATGGGTTGTAAATGCATCTAGTAAGACACTGGTTTTGCATTTTCTCCTTGCTATGTACCTATCCACAATAAATAAAAAAACATATTACTAGGTAGCATAAACAACGAATATCTTAAGAGAAGATACCCATAAGCATTAGAGTAAGTTTAATAAATAAAAACTCATAGAATTAATGATATTACAAAAGAAATGCATTTGCAAAAGAATTAATATCAGAGAAATATCTTATATATTACTAGCTTATCAGAGTAATATCTCCTTGCTCTATACTTGTCCACAATCGGAAAATAAACATAGTACTAAGTAGTAGTAAACAATGAATATCTTAAAAGAAAATACCCATAAGCATTAGAGTAAGTCTAATGAATAAAATGCATAGATTTTTTTTTATATTGATAATAATGCATATTAGGAAGAGAGTGTTGTCTTGTATTCACCTCTATAAATTGAATAGCTCCCTGTAGTAGAAGTCAAATATGAAATCATTGGGAATTTATGAGATGTAACACAACCATTTATAATTCATATGGAAACAACAAAATATAGCCATGTCTTTTACAAAGAAGTCGGAGATGCTTGTTAGCTAAGTAAGTTGAAGTCGAAGATTTACCATTTAGATGATATTAACATGTAGCATTATCATAATTTCTTCTAGAATTGTAAAATATTATAAATACTAAAAATAAATGCCTTTGAAATCCATTACTTTATTAATGATTATAGTAAAACATTTTATTGCCTCTATCAAGGTTTTCTTTTTGTGGTCTTCACTATTGTCTAATATCATCTAATGGATTCTTTCCAGGTGTTGAACTTCCATGACTCAATGATATACATATTAGCTCCCTTAAGTTATGCAACTGTGAATGGATGCTCAAATGTTATGATTACGCTTGGAACTATTTGAAAGGTATAAGTTGAGTGTTTTTTTTCACTTGTAGTGGCATTGTTTTTGTCATGGTTCACTTCTGAAAGGAGCACTCTAAGTCAAAGATAGTTTTCTTTTTGGTAAGAGGTAGATTTCAAAGATCTCTTTATTTGTAACTTTTGATCTAATGGTATTTCCATACACTTAATAGAGAATCAATCAAGGCTTGGATGTGTTGTATGGGTATGTGCAGGATCATGATGGGCCAAAAAGTGGCAATATGATGGGTATGTGGATGACGAATTTTTTGTTACCAAAATTGATGAAATGAAAAGGGTTTTTAAAGGAGATTATCAGCTTTTCACCAATATAAATTATGATTTACTTTGAATTTAATACGTAATTATTATTCATTTTCTATTCAAATTACAACTAAAGTCCTAATTGATAGACTAATTGAAAAGCATTTATAGCTTTCAAACAGTATCACATTTTTTGAATCCAAAACATGTGTCACATTCTATGCTTTGTATACTATAGGATTAAAAAAAGAAAAAATGAATTTCATGAATTTTTGACCAAGTTAAAGTGGTTAGACATACGAGTTTTTATATTTTTTAAAATTTGTAATAAAAAAATCATAATTAATTATTTACTTGGAAAAAAATTACAAAAAAAATGCTTCACATCGGGACATGAGTCCTCTACTTACATCTAAATTATTATAAAAAATATTATCATTTTATTGTTGTTAGGGTGGTCAGATAGACACCTACTTATTTTTTCCCTAAAATTTAAGTACTACTGCATTGAAATTTCAAATTTTCACCAAATATATTTCTTTCTTTTTTAAACAAACCTAGTAGTTTAGAAACTAAATTCAATTTTCCACAAATTCTATTCTTAAATATTTTTGAAATAATATAGATAATTTATTCAAAATTTTACATCAAGCTGCCTAACTTTGATTTTTCTGATTTTTTTGCCACTTAAGGGCCTGTTTTTTCCATGATGATCCTGCACATACCCGTATCTATCTATTAATTCCTTGGGTGTATTTAAATTGAATATAACATGATCTCCATTTTTTTTTGCAAAAATCTTATTGCATTATGACCTTATAAAAGATGGATCAAAAGAACCAAACTATTTAAGGTAGAAGATTTATTAGAGTTAGTTGAAATTGGTGGACCTATTGGAAAAGCAAGTGTTAGGTTAGAAGTTTTGTGTGGTGAATTTGTAACCTAATTCAATTTAAGAGTTACTTCTAGTAATTTTAACATACATTTTACATAAACCTATAATTAGCTTTGGCCACTTTATAAGATGTTTGGGTTCCCAAATATCCGATCTAAAATGAAGGAGAAAAATAATGAAACTAGATTTTCTTTGACTGGTGCTGCTATTTCTCCTTGCTTTATTCCAACGATGGATTATGGTAGTTGAATATGTTTGTAGATTGTTCTTCAGGGGAAATTGTTTAAATATTTTTGACTTAATGCTAGTAGATTTAGTTAATGAAAATATGACTTGCTTTGCTATCAACAATGGACAGTCAGATTGGATGACAACAAATGAACCATTAAGAAGGTTGTCATTAGCATGATGGCTGGTATATTTGATAAACAAACATGTAAATATATTTGTAATAGTTTGATAGGTTGATCAAAAAATCAACATATGTATTACTTAAATGAATATCAATTTAGTAACTATGTGATTAGTAAAAAAAATAAAACAAGTATCAATTATCAATAGATTAGAATGCAATATCAATTGAATACCAAGAAGATAAGTATTAGGTAGAAATGCATGAAAAATACAAATGCACAGGAAATTGACATGAATTGTTTGATAGAATGACACAAAGCAATGTCATCTCATAGAATGCAAGGTTTGTGAGATATGCACAAAATGGATTTGTTGAAAAAGGCTTAGAAATTTTCAAGCAATTGCAATTGGCAGGTGCAAACTAATTTCCACTACCCTTTGCTAACATTTTTCCTACCTGTGCTAAAATGAAGTCATTGGAACATAACATGGACATCCCTCAAACCATAAGGGATAGATAAGTTTTTCCAAAAGTTGTACTTGCAACAATCCTGATAAACATGTATGCAAAATGTCAAAGCATATACAAGTTGTGTGAGCAATTCTAAGCTCACTTCTAAAACTCTATACTAAATTCCTTGACCTTTCCTATTAGTTGAAACTGTTAAACTCCTTATTTACATGCTTTATTGGTCTCAATTGCACATAAAGCTTAAATGTTTATTAGCATACTGACCTATTGTTATTCCAAATTCTGCAATGAAGTTGATGGGTAAGAAAATATCATTAGTATCTTAGTTTGTATTCACACATTCAGTAAAATAGAAATGAATTCCTCATGAGGAAGTTAATATACCTCCATAAGTTGAACTAATACCAGTGAATAAAATGACATAGCGAAAAAAAGACATCAGAAACTCTTCCCAACTTAAAGAAGTAATTTAAAATCAAAGGAAAAATCAACAAAAATCTATTTGAACTATAAGAAAATCTTCACTATAAGCTGATAAATCCATGCCAACTATGATAGTAGGACCAAAAAAAAAAAAGTATGAGACTGCCCCATCATAACAATAGAAACCCAGAAACAATATTAACCCAAAAACATTATGCTACTTCTGTTGAGAGATCTTGTTGAAAAAATAGAGCATTAAAAAGGAAATATTTACATTACCATGATGTGCATAGGCCCCCTGCACCTCCATGAATAAATATGAATCGCCTCTTATGATTTCTACTCTATCTATGGGTGACGATGAAGCTATTAAAACCAAGGGGTGAAACCTTGAAAAACAAGAATGATGTGGTCATTGAAAATTGATTGCTTTTGTGTGTTTTGCTGCTTTCCCTACTGCTATTGGTTTCAACTCATCCAAACTCTTCCTCACTGGTATTCACCTTTCACTTCTCCAATATGGCAAGCTACAACTTGAAAACAAGGTTTTGACAAGGGTTTTAGAGTATGTTCATTAAAACGAAAACTATGGCCAAGATCTTAATAATGAGTACATTTAAGTTTAAACATTACAACTTCTTTTTTCCCTTTGTACTTAAAAATTTAGGGCAATAAAATATGTGTAATTTTAGGAAATGTTAAGGGTTTTATTTTCTAGTATAAATCCACTAACAATTGCTATGTTGCACCTATAAGAAGAAGAAACTAGATAATGGATAAAATAGAATAAAAGTAAATAAATAAATAGTAATGTTTAAGGGTGGACAAGACTTCCCCATGACATCCCTCTTAGGCGTGGCCCTTGTTGGGCACCATGTCCTTCATAGAGGGCACGATCCTAATGGTGTGGCCATCCTTCATAGATGGAGCGACCTCCCTCTCAATCTAGAGAAGTCATGTGAACCATTGACCCCTGCTTAATTGCTTTCCCTCATTATAGCCTACAACACCCACTATTGGATTTTGCTCCTCAAAAATTTTCCTCACTGGTATTCACCTTTCACTTCTCCAATTCAGCGAGTTGTAACCTGGTTTTGATGAGGGTTTTGTTTTTTTCCACTAAAATAGATTTCAAAATGGAATCCAAAATAAATAAACTAAAATAAATAAATCTTCCCCTTATTGCATAATCAATATTATTAAAAATATATTATAATATAATATTATAATATTAATAATATAAATATTATATTATATTATTAAATAATAATAAGATAATATTATATAATAATATATATATTAATTTTGGATTTTACCTCGCAATGTGAGGATAAGTCACTTGGCTCTATTGATAGGGAGTAACAGGTTCAAATCTCACCAAAAGAACGTACAAAGGTTCCCAATCGATGACAGGTCAAGCCTCGGTCGGTGGTGGCATTCAGGTGGCGTTCACCCTACGACAGGTGCATAAGAGGATACCAAGAAAAAGTATGGAGGATGAAGGTAGGTAGGTGCATAGTAGATTGAACCAGCTAGAGGGAGTAGTGGACGACAACAACAAAAGGCTGGGAGAAGCACAACAGCAGAGGTGGCAAGGTGTGCAAGAAACCCAAAGAAGAGGCATACAGAGGAGGAGGTAGATTGAGGGTGCAACAACAAAGGAGAGGAGGTAGTGAATAGAGGAGTGGAGGAGGAGAAATTGTAGAGCCAGTTGGAGGGAGGATGGGCTATGTGGAGGGATAAGGAAGGTACTGTAGGTGGAGAGATACAAAGAGAAGGGAGAACAGAGGAAACAAAGTATGGGGTAGAGAAGTGTCGAAGGAAAGGAGTGAGAAAGAATGATAGAAGAAGGAGCAAGAGTCAAAATTCGATGTGTTAATGCCTTAGCCTAGCTCTGGGGATGGGGTCCCCCATTGTGATCCCACTAGTTTAGAGCTCTAGTCAAAAGTGCACTGTTACCGACCAAAAAAAATAAAAATATTATATATATTATATTATATAATATTATATTATATTATATTCTATCATATTATAATATATTATATTATATTATATCATATTATAATATATTGTATTGTAATATAATATATTATTATTATATTATATTATAATACAACCCACTCCCTCAATTTGAAATACATTTTGTAATTATCCACTTTAATATCATATTGTTTAATTTTTATCTAATTCTCTTTGATACATTTGACATGCTAACACAACATGAAAGTCAAACAGGCTTCAAATCATAGTTAAAAACATTAATGATTCATTAACATGATGAGTAATAAAAGTTAAAGAACGTAAATGTTTTTTTTTTTTTATAAAATATGTGGAGTCCTTAAGACTGCACCGAGAGGCAATGCCTTCAATGCAGTAGGTATTTTTGGTGCACCAAGCAACTTAGGTGGCTGAATGGACCACTTAGGTAGGGGTCCTATGAGGGGGGCTTAAGCTCTATGGATTATGATCAAATTCAAAAGAAAAAAGAATAGAGTAATAGTTATTTATTTAGTCATTTTTATTTGTTTGACCAATTATTTAGTTGTAATTTTACCCGATGACCAAATTAGTCATTTATACTTGTGAATTGCAAAAAAATAGTAAAATCTAGTCACTTTTAGTCACATGACTAAAAATTTTAGTCGCGTAGTCATTTATTTTCCAAATTCTACTAGTGTTTGGATTAAATTAAAACTCAAACCAACAACCACAAGAAAAAAAATTTAATCTGAATCCAATGTCGACATCTTATTTTCAACAAACCAATCATTGAAATATCAATTCTTGCACATTAACCATGAGCTACCAGAACTCAAACCCATTTGGGAATCTAATGCATTATCAATAAACAAACACACCTCCTATGACACCATCACCAATGGACATATTAGTTCAACAACTAGAGAACTTACAACAAAAAAATTCAAACATGTAAGTATTAGGAAGCAAAGAGACCTACTCAATAGAGGGCTTATGTCCTTATCCTTTCAATAGGAACATACACATGCCACCCTTCCCTACAAACTTTATTGTACTAATATATGATAAATACAAGGGGAAGGGAGATCTAGTTGAGCAGGTTACACAATTTCACATAGCCTCCTTGGATGTTGCTTATGATCATACATACTTAATGCAACTATTTCTATGAAGTATTTCAGGACAAACACTTGAATGGTTTTCTCACCTAACTCCTAGCATCAAGGCATGGAGTGAATTGGTGGATAAATTTGTATTACATTTATCCTACAACCTAGAAAATGACATAAACATAATTAATTTATGTAAAAAAAATAAAAATGAGGGAGAAATATTTGCTTCATTATTATAGAGGTGGAGAAGCCTCACTAGCAAATGTCCAAGCCACATTTTGGAGAAACAATTGGTACAAATATTTGTGTAAAATCTTAATAAAAAGGTGATGTTTGATCTGCAAATTCATTGCTTGAATAACTTTGAAAAGGTTAATGAAAAAGGTCTCTCTATTGAGAAAGCCCTTATTAGAAAAGGGTTGGTTAATTTTTTTAAGGAAAATAACAATTACCCAAACAATTCAAATGAAAAATAAAATTATAGCTTACCAACAAGAATGTGATGAATGATGGCATAGTGGACACTAAAGTGATAGAAAAAGCTCACTCAATGATAAATCTTAAAGGAAATTCAACATCAAATAATAATAATTCATAGTAAAATCATGAGAAAACAACTAATGTGGTTCAAAAAAAAGTACAATATTATCCTCCATGGACTAATCAACTGCAAAAAACATAAACACCCTTAGGGGAACTTATTGAATCAATTTTAAATAAATTTCTATAAAAAAATGTTATACAACTCCTTGAGATAAGATAATATGAGCTAGGACCATTCAAACCATCTTGGTGGAATGATAATGACTTTTGTGAGTATCATAGAGCTAAAGGGAATAAACCATCTTCATGTTTAAACTTAAGAATGTTGTTTAGGACCTCATGGAATAGGGAGCTATAAAAATTGATCCACAAGGATAAACTAATTTTGATCATACCATGTTTAAAGATCCTTTACAAAATCATGGATTCAGGAAAGCCTCAACTTCAAGAATGAATAATGACTAGACCAATTACACCCATGCTGCTTATTAGTACATGGTTAACAATATTCAACCAATTGATAATAAAGCCTCATATATACCCATTGAGAGTGACAATCCTGAGTGTGTTATTACATTTACCAAGAATAATATCCCTATATGTAACCCTCACTATAATGATTCCCTATACATTGAAGCCTTCATCTATAAATATAAATCTAATGAGTTTTGTTAGATGACAAAGTAGGAATTAATATTTGTAGTCTAAGTCTAGTTAAGCAACTAGAATATTTTGATGTTGCTGTAAACCCCCACACAAAGATTTGTATCAAAGAATATGATGACACTGAATGTGAATCTATAGGCTCTATCACATTACCTTGCTAGGTTGAACTTGTTATAGTTGAGACTATTTTACAAATCCTAGACCTTGATACTCCCTATAACATCCTCCTAGGATATCGATGGGTCCATTCCATGCAGGATATTCCCTCAACCTTCTATCAATGCATAAATTTATTGTACAATAGAACTGAAGTGACTATATAGGCCTATCCAAATCCATTTCAATATTACAAATCCTCATAAAGAATTCATAGCTTCTTAGAGCATTGTCTTACCAACATAGACTCCTCGCCTTCTAACGGAACTTCAAAGTTTTTCTCTTTGTGTTCTCTTTTATCCTACCTTATGTCTCTAGTTATCTATGGCATTTGGAAAAAGCCTAAGGTTGGGGTTTTACCCTTTTCTTCATGTAAAACCCTAGTTTTCATCTTATGCCTTGGGTGGGATCTATTTGGCTGTTACTTTTTGGGATGGTTTTAAAACAACTTATGCCTCATCACTTTGTCTAGGCCAGGCCCCCTTTTTGTTTCATCATTTTATTTCCTAAGTCTTGGATGGTCTCGTGCTCCCTTGTTTAAATGACAACTTATGTCATTGTTTTTCGTCGACCTAGTGATGTCCCCTTGTTCCTTCAATAAATGTTTTTATTTTGCAGAGGGACGAGTTCGCACGATCGTAGATCAATCATTGTTTGATCTTGGTCGTTCCCTGCCATCCCTCAATGACCCCACCACATTGTTTTGGTTGATCACGATATCACGGGTGAGCACCACCTATCTCGCATGGTGAAGCCGAAGGGATGATAAAATACTTTGATATATCTATTTGGTTTTAATACATTATGTAGTGGATTACTAAAGTTTTTATGAGATGCACATGTTTCAAATCAACGAAGATGTTTTAATCTCGATAGAAAAGGTGGTCGATGGTTAAGGAAAAAGTTGGAGACTATGTTGGATGAACTGGATTGCCAATGGTTGAGATCCATGGTTTCCAGCCATCACGTGATCAGAAGTTGTGAGGTCTTTATTGATTGCGATATCATGGGCGGGCACCATGTGGATTTCCTTGGCAATGTGTAGTATGGTGGGCCTCTTGTTTCCACGATGGAGATTGTGTCAGTTTGATTTGAAGGTAGTCGTTCGATGATCTGACCAAAGTGAAGGATCAACAACTTGTATTTATTCGAATCTACATCAAATGCGATTGGATCCATTGGTGAAATGTGTGAGTATGCTTTAATGGTAGACATGACATCTACTACCATGGTTTGATTGAAATAAAGAAACTATTCTTCTACTTTTGGTATCACAAAGCATTCAAAACATCTTTGCAGAGAAGTCACTGAGCTGAGGATGAAGTTACAGTTTTTTGAAAATAAAGATTTGGGTTTCTGCAAGCACAAAGTCGTGAGTACAATTTTGTGTTTCTTGGTTGGCTTGAATTTAAATTTAGGGGAAAATTGTTGTGTGCTTGTCGTAGGCCTTGTTGATAATTTTTTTCGGGCTATGAGTTAAGTGAATTGTGGGAAATTGCAAAGTTTTGTTCTGTAATTTCATATTTGCTTAGTTCTAGTTTGTTTAAGGTTTGAGGTAGCAAGGAAGCCCTAGTTTACTCAAGATGGCAACAATAAAGTAGCACTCTGGCCAGATCGATTATTTAAATAGAAACCTATATGATGATTTCCTAGACCAATTTCCCTTGTCAACGAATGATAGGAAGAAAGGGTTGGTTTTTATGAGAGGAAAAATGCTAGGGGAGGGATTAGTATATAATTGTTCCAACATAGCTAATGCTAGGGTTCCTCTTACTGGTCTAGAGATGTTCAGATTGTAGTTTGGATAGAGGAATTTTCCTCACCCCATTTCTAATGGTTGGATGTATGATATGGGGAAGCTGGTGGTACCAAATGTGTTCCCTGATGTAGACCTACTTAGGGTAGTGGCTACATGATATGACCCTATCACATGGGTGATTTGAGATAATGATGGAGAGGTTCTGTTAAGCATCAACAGAAAGGAATTCCAATAGGTTTTTGATTTAAGTGAGCCTAGTACGTTCTTAGTTCCTATTGATCTTGAAGAGATGAAACAAGAATATGGGAGGTTGAAATCACTTTTTAGAGCTAAGTTTCTCCCACCTCATTTGGCTAGGACAGGGGGTTCAAAATTCTATATTAGCCCTAATGACCAAGAACTTTTTAGACTAAATTGCTTTGTGAAGCATTTCTTGGCTACCTTTTACTCATTGTGCCAACTTTTGGGTTTTCACCCCAACACAGTGAAGCCTATTGCTTACATGTTTATGGGGGTGAAAATACAACATCCTAATTTATTAGTGATTTATGATTTTGCTTCTTGGTTGGCTGAAAAGATGCATGAAGGGCTGTTGAAGTTGCAAAAAAATGATACAAGAACTCCATTCTTCTGGTATTCCATGTTAATGTATATGTTCTTATATACCAATGTTGAATTCTTCTATGAGAAGATGGAGTTAAGGCAGTGGGTTAATGAAGAAAGGTTGCTAGTACAGGTGTGGACTATAGATTTATCATGTAATAAGGAGAATGCCAATTATGTGCATTTTGATAATTGTTTTGCTTCCAGATTGAGAGCTAGGCTAATGGTAAATGTACCCAGGATTCCTGAGGAGTTACATGATTTCCTGAGACCAAAGGGGAGGAAGCTAGAATTCAAGGTTTTCCATAACTAGGGTGATATTATTCCATACCTAGTCAACACTGTCTTGAGGGTGTATGGTTTTTAGGGGACCCCTCATATATTGCCATATAATGTGCCACCAAGAGTGGGATTTGCATAAGTTATGTGGAAGATTAGTTGTATCCATGAGGACAACCTTACTAGGAAAGTTAAAGGAACATTTTTCCCAGATTACACAGTGGTATCAATTTTTTTCTTTTTGGAGGGAGGCTAGGTGCACTTTGGGAAATTTTATGAAGAATACAATTTGAGGTGTGGTCCCAAGCGACAACATGATCCTGAGGGTTTCTTTGCTCTTTTCAGAAAAAGGATAAAAGGTGGTAAGTTTGCGCATGAGTTCAACTTCCCTAAAGACTTGATTAGGAATGAATTTGACCTAAATAGGAAAGAGTTGAACAAGGAGAAATGGATATCCTCTAAAAAGCTATTGGCTATTGTGCACAAGATGGATCCAAAATATGATCCATTCATGGCAATCCATATCATAAGAAGATTGAATTCTTGATGGGAAACTTCAATGAAATCATGGGTACCCTGATGACCAAGAAGGTAAATTTAGAGTCAAACATGGGCATACAAGAGTAAGGTGCGAGGCCAATTGAAGTGAGGCCAACTTACCAACCTAGAGAGAGATGGCCTATTTACAGAAGGAAGAGAAATGATAGTAATGATGAGGAAGAAAAGGATAGAAAAGGAAAATGAATAATGAAATTTCCTACACAAAAAGGTTTAAAGCTCAAAACACTTGGGGAAATTAAAATGATTGATTTGGAAGCATCACTTGAAAATAGTCCCTCACCACCACCATCAGAGCCAAGCCCTAAAAGGAAAAGAATTGAACAATTACAAGAGAATTTGGTGGATGAGATTGTTGTCACTAACCAAGACATGCAGATGGGTATGCCTTCCCATCCTAGGCTAGTTGAATTGGTTATGTCTGATCTAGATATGAAAGGAAAATGTGTGCAAGATGAAAGAAATGAAGCATGTAAGGAGTTTTTTAGATGTTAATGCATTTGTAAAAATTCCAGTCTTCTTGCAATTATTGTGGAGAATGAAATTGGAATAATATCAAGATAAGTGCACAAGAGGAGGGGAGAATTGAGACTTGACAGGTCAGACTAGGAGAATGATGATGAAATGAAATCTGAACTAAGGGAAGAGTTCAAGAGCATCACTCCTAAGGAGGGGAGAAAATTGGTAAATCAAGCTAGTGTCTTGATCTTACCTAAGTGGGACATTACAGATGTTTTGGCTTTTAATGCTATTTTGAAGTCCAAGCACCCCTTACAAGATTCTAAAGAAGAGGTCAAGACAACATTGCAAGACTTTTCCTTGTGTGAAGAGTACGAGACCTTAGCAATTTGGGCTTTGTCCCCTCAAGATAGAAAGCCAAATTTTACTAACATCAACCCAAATCTAAAAGGAGGGTTGATATTAAAGAGAGCTTCAGAGACCTCAACCATAGAGGCTACTAATTTGACTGTGAATGTGGCCATATTGGTCCAAAACACTTCTGAAAGAGAGGAGGCTGAAAAGAAAAGCCTAATGGAGAAATACAATGCCATAATTGGGGAATATAGCAAGATGCAGCAAAGGAATGTTGAGCTGCAGACTAAGGTGGATAGGTTAAAGAACAAGCAGATTGGGGAGACAACAAGTGCTCTAGGGATCAAAAAATTGCCTTCCACATCTTTAGGTATGTGCCGCATGCTTCTCCTATTGTTTCTACACCAAGGTCTCCTAGCCAAACTCCTTCCCTCAACCCTACTTTAGAGCTAATTGATGAAGAAATGGAATACTCTATTAATCCTTCAAAGAAGCAGTTAATGCACAAAATTACAGAGTTACAGGCATCCTTGAAGGTGAGTGAGGAGGGAGTAGTTTTAAAGCAAAGGGAGACTGTAAATGTTGTATTGAGACACTTAAATGAGAAAGTTGATGATAGATTGTCCTCAATGTATTCTTTATATTCTTTATTATTAGATGCAATAAAGAATATTGATAGGGATCAGGGGGTAGTAGTACCATTAATTGAAAATTAGATCCCTAGGGCCAATGATCTAGATATAATGTATAAAGCATCAAGGTTTGATATAAATAATAGACCCAAATCATTAAGGCCTACTCAGGTGTTAGTTAAGTCATTACAAGGTTTTCAGACCTTACCAAATGATTTGAGTAGGAAGATTAAAGAGTTGGTCAAGAAATTTGATGATTGGAGTGACACATTGTTACCTGATATAATTGATGAGCTGGGAAATATCAGGTCGCTCCAATAGTGGCAGGATCTATTGGGTATTATCCTATTATGTTGAGCTATTAAATGAGATTATCTCTTGTTAATTTTTTTTTATGATAATTGTGTAGAGGTTGTAAACGCATTAAGGGATCACCCTCCCGGGTCTTGTAGAGCCCAAAGTGTAGGAGGTATTTAAAATCATCGTCAGTTGGTCCAGGTCCTTCGAGCTTCCCTTGATTGGAATTCACAATTCCATAGGTAGATTAGAAGACCAACCTAGTTATAGTAAAAAAACCCAACAAAATGGCGACTCTGTTGGGGAGCAAATTGCAATATTTCCAGTCAGTGTGTCGGTTATCTATTTTGCATAGGGTTTTCATAATATTTTTGTGATTTGAAGGTCGAGCCCGTGGTTCTATATTTAGTTTGTCCATTTCTTTTGTTTTCAAAGCATTGTGTCATTTAGTGAAACACAGTTGTACATTGCCAGTATAAAGTTCCAAAGGTCTTTTGAATTCCACCTAGTATAGCTACATATTTGGTATTCCCAAGATAATTGGGTGTCGACTTTGAAGTCTCTACACCAGTGTGCTTTTTATTTTGAAAATTTAATATAAGTTGAAGGATCTTTTGGACAAGTATGTAGAATGAAGAACACTAGGTCATTCATGAAGAATCATTTGGAACAAAAACTGGAAGGTGAACTTCCTAAAATGAAGGAGAAGGACTAGGTAAAGAAAAGACTAGAATCTAGCAATGCTTCTCCCACGTCACAAAATCAAGTACACCAAGGTACAAGTAGGCCTTTACATCCTATCCCTGAAACTCTTGAAGAGGTGTCTAGAAATTCAGAATCAGATAGTTGTGGATTTTTTGATGCATTATTTAATACAACAATTCAAGAGGATGTAACATGTAAAACTAAAGGGCCTGTTAGTGTCCAATATACTGCAAAGAGAAGAGGTAGGAGTAGAAGTCGAAGCCATCACAAAAATGACACCAATGATGTGCCTCCTCCTTCTATTGAAGATGATGGAACTCCTTTATTATTTGAACATGTACTTGAAGATGTCAATCTAATAGATCTAAATGATACATCGAGTTTTGATATGACTTTTCCTGACCCTAATGATGTTTTTGGAGACATTGATTCCTTGAGACAGGTGATCCAAAAGCAAGCTAAGCTCAGAAGAAAAAAGGAAAAGGAGAGGGAAACATAATTGATGCATGTTGTGATTGAAAGGGATAGGTTGATTAGATAATTGTAAACAATGAAGTTCCTAAACCAAGAAAAACCTAAGCCAAATGTTGAGGGACCTATTGTACACAAAGCTGTTGATAAGGAGATAAAGCCTATGTTTAGGGAAATTCATGTAGGTCAAGTTGATGCCCAATCAAAACCTACAGACTCAAAACCCTCAATTCTATTAAGTTTCAACTGAGTAATGCAAACCCTAGGCTTGTTTTAGATAAGGGAAAACAAAAGGTTGAGGGGATTAAGATAAATGAAAGGGTAACTTCTCACCTTCAAGAGTGAGATCCCTCACCACATGCATTGTTACAAGTTGAAAGTTCCTTAGAAAAGGCTAGAAGGGAGAGTGAGGCTCTTGCAGAGGAGTTGGAGAGGACAGAGATTGAGGCTGCAAATTCAGAAAAGAAGAGGAAAATAAGTTTCCTCAAGATGTCATACATTGATGAGGCTACACAAGCTACAAGCTCATCAAGTCACCAAGATTCCTTCAAAAATAGTCCTGAAATTAATCTGGATCCCACCACAAAAAGTTTTGGCCTGAAGTTTCATGCAACTAGGTTTGTTGATCTAAATTAGGATGATTCTAGGGTACAAAATTTGGGGTATGGTGTTGATTCTCAGAAGACTGAAGGATTGTTCCAACAAAGACCTATATAGTTGGAAAGGTATAGGCAATTATTCTTTGATGGTATTCCCGGTTATCCAAATCCCATTCTTGATGGTCTAAGAGAAAAGATGAGTAAGTTTGTTGGCAACAATGCTATGACAACAGAGGAACACTTAAAAGATTTTATGGACATGCTAAATGATTATGAGGTAGAGCATGAAGATGTTATAATGAAACTGTTTGCACAATCTTTGGTAGAGGATGCAAGGGATTGGTACAAATGTTTACCTATTGCTAGTATTGGTTCATGGGATGAATTTCAAAAATGTTTCAAGGAACAATGTGGTGATAAACCAATGCTAGTTTCATGCTAAATGAGTTTAATAACATCAAGAAGTCATTGAATGAGCCTATGAAAAAGTTTAATCTAAGATTCCAAAAGGCAATTCATAAGTTGCTCCAGGTGTTGAGGCTTGATGGAAATGTTTTTCTAACTACATATTTCAATGCTTTTGATGCTAAAATGGCATATCTCCTTAGAGACAAGGACCCTCAGACTGTGAGGGATGCATTTAGGGTGCTATAAATATTGAGAGTAATAAAAGAGCTTCTAGGAAATATGGTAGGAGAGAAGAACCCACACTTTTAAAAAATCCTAAGGATAAGACTAAGAAGGTCTTTGTTGCAAAGCCTAAGGATGATAAAAATTGGGAAAAGGTCTTGAGCACTTTGAAAGACATAAAGTATATTTTTTCCAAGGAAGAAAAGGGTATAGGAAATGAAAAGCAATAGTATAATAAAAATGACAAACTGTCCAGGTTGCACAATTATCCTTATAATACAAATTGGAAAGATGGGAAACCAATATTTCTTGGTCAAAATCCTAAAAATGTTTAGCATACGCCAAACCCCTTGCAGAAGCATTTAGTAAATATAGTACATGATAGACCATGGTGTGAGGTGTGTGAACATCCCCATGATCAAAATTACTGTGGTGTTGCTCAGTTGCTTGTTGCTGAGGAAATGGAGGATGATGCTCATGAGTAGATTCTAGAATGTGAGTGGAGTGATGTAGATGTTTGTATGGCCAGATCATATATTGATGAGGTAGAATGTTCCTCTGATGATGATTTACAAGGAGTTGATGTGGATAATCAGAGATAGAGAAGTGAGATGTACCATCAACAAGTCTTTTCTGATGAGGAAGGTGATTTTGACCATAATGCTTGCAATATGGAGTAGGATGGATATTAAGTGTCCTTAAGGAATCCATCAAAAGAAGAGATTGCAAGATTGACTGAGGAAATGGCTACTCAAGTACGAAGTTACTTCAATTGAGAAACAAAACTATGGGTGGTGAACAGGGTAAACCTACCTGCTTGTTTATTAAAGAACAAAAGGATAGAAATAAGGGTGTTAAGGTTGACATCAAAAAGGATGCTATCAAAATAAAAGAGGTTAAGAAGGATAAATTTTTGGAAAAAAAGAATGAAACCCCAAAGCTTCAAGAAGATGTAACTTCATCATTGGTCAAGACCATGGTGATTACAAAGTTTGATGAACCTGCTGCAGAGGATAGGAAGCAAAAGAAACCCGGAGAAAGTAAAAAAAAAGAGGAAAAGGAAGATGATGAAGGTATGGTATCTGATTTGCCTAAATATGCACCCATAGATATGTTTCAAGTGCTTTCTCAAGTTAAAGTTACTGTACCTTTGCTAGAAATTATGAGAATAAATGAGCATAAGGAAAAGACAATAGCCTTGGTTACAAATGTTGCTGGTAATAAGATTGAACAAGGTAAGTGTAAAGAAGAAAATGATAAAGAGAAAGAAGTGGAGGGAATTGTGTCACAAATTCCTCCTGTATATTGAGGGAATTCTATTAATATGTGCCTTGAAAATATAACCCCTTTCTTCTCAACTGTTGATATAAATGGAAAAAATTTAAGGAACTATATGATAGATTTAGGGGCATCAAATAATGTTATGCCAGTCAAAATAATGGAGGCAATGGGCTTGAAAGTGGATACTACTCAAGGTAAATGCTATGCTTTAGATTCAAGAAAAGTGCCAATTGTTGGAACTATCAAAGCATTGCCTTATAAATTGACTCAATATCCTAAGAAATATTTAACCATGATTGTATTAGTTGCAGACATCCCACCTCATTTTGGGATGCTTTTTTCAAGAAAGTGGAGTGCATCAATGGGGGGTAACATGCAGTGTGATCTATCATTTGCTACTTTCTCTATTGATGGTAAGGATGTCAAGATTGAAAGAGAGTGAAAATTATCTCATATGATTGAGCATGACCTAACTGATAATATGACATGTTTTATTGATAGTGGCATAAATGAATTTAGGGCTGAGGAATTCCCTAGCAATTGTGATAAGCCTACTACACCGATTGATACAGAAGTAAAACAATTATCAAAGTATGATGACTTGTGGACTATGTATTTCGATGATGCAAGTTCAAAAGAAGGATCTGGTGCAGGTGTTTTGTTACGATCACCAAGTGGAAAGAAATTTAGGTTCTCTTTCACTTTGTTATTTGAATTCACAAATAATGTGGCAAAGTATGAGGCCCTGTTATTGGGGTTAAGATTGGATGAAAAACATGGGATCAAGAAGCTTAAGGTAATTAGATATTTTGAGCTTGTGGTTTCCCAAATTAGATCCAGGTATGTATCAAAAAATAAGAGGTTGATACAGTATAGGAATGTTGTTTGGGATGAATTGGAGAATTTTGATGCATTTGGCATAGGATGGATGGAGAGAGGCCACAATAAAGTGGCAGATTTATTAGCAAATATTGTATTGAAACTAGATGATATGACTTATGTTGGAATTTCAAAGGTTGAGGTGCAAACTAGACCATCTGTTCCTGATAATATAAAAAATTGGAAAGTCTTTGATAATGATGATGACATACTAAGGTTTTTGAATTGTGTGGATGAATATGAAAGTCAAGAAATTGACTGGAGATTTTGTGGAAAAAATTGATGGTAAAGATATTGTATTTGGAAATGAGGTCATTCAATTAAAGACAAATACAATTCCTAAAGGTTTAGTTGTACTAGAAAGAGTGTTTGATAATTAGGATAGGAAAAAGGCTAATCATACTGCTTCCCATCCTGATGACTTGGAAGAGATAAATCTTGGAATAAAGGCATCACCAAAAAATGTATATATTAGAAAGAGACTGTCACCAAAGGTGAGAAGGATGTTGATTGACTTATTAAGGAAGTTTAGGCATGTGTTTGCATGGTCCTATGATGACCTTAAAGCATACAAAGAGGATATCTTCCAACATGAGATCCCTTTGAGGGATGGCTCAGCCAAGCCATTTAGGCAAAAGAAAAGGCCCATTAATCCTACTCTGGCCCCTAAGATGTAGGAAGAATTAATGAAGCTAAGGGATGCAGGGATCATCAAGCCAATCAAACATTCATCCTGGGTGTCAAATTTGGTGCCAGTGAGGAAGAAAAATGGAGACATCAAATTATGTGTAGATTTCAGGAATTTGAATGTGTCTTCATTAAAAGATAACTATCCATTACCGAATATGGAATCCATGTTGCAAATGGTAACAAGTTGTGAATTGATGTCTATGATGGATGGGTTTTCTAGTTACAACCAACTCATGGTCAAAGAGTCTGAGCAGTTTAAGATAGCTTTCACTACACCATGGGGAACATATGTGTATGTCAAAATGCCTTTCGGTTTGACAAATGTAGGGGCTACTTTTCAGAGAGCCATGGATGTGGCATTTTCAGATTTCATTAACTTGTTCTAGTGATTTATCAAGATGACTTGACAACATATTCAAAGAAAGAAGAGGATCATTGTGAGCATTTGGAGAGGGTA
Source organism: Sequoia sempervirens (assembly GCA_007258455.2). Taxonomy (NCBI): domain Eukaryota; kingdom Viridiplantae; phylum Streptophyta; class Pinopsida; order Cupressales; family Cupressaceae; genus Sequoia; species Sequoia sempervirens. The sequence continues at coordinate 1,131,260,801 of VDFB02271358.1, read as the reverse complement.
TTCACTAGAGCATTGGAATATGGTATCTCTTTGAATCCAAAGAAATGTGCATTTGGGGTAACAAAGGGAAATTTTTTGGGACATATTGTTTCCAAGGATGGAGTAAAAATTGATCCAGAGAGGGTAATTGCAATAGATAAAATCCCACAACCCCGCAATGTCAAAGGGATACAATCTTTCTTTGTAAAAATAAATTTCTTAAGGAGGTTCGTGACAAATTTTGCTAAGATAGTTCGCCTGATTTCTAAAATTCTTAAGAAGGTAGCCATGGTTGAATGGGAAGAGGAATCTATTCAGGCTTTCCAGGCCATTAAGCAAGCAATAAAGGAGGCTCCTATGTTAAGAAATCTTGTTTTTTCTAAACCCTTACAGATTTTTTCATTTGCTTCTTTCCACACAATTGCAACCGTGTTGTTGCAAAAGAATGTTGAGGGTTTTAAACAACCTATAGCCTTTTTCAACAACTCTTTACAAGCTGTAGAACTTAAGTATGATATAAGTGAAAAATAGACATATGCATTAGTAAAAGCAATGAAAGCCTTCAGGCCTTATTCGATGGGACCTACTGTAGTTGCATATGTACCTAGTGCTGTTGTGAAGGATATTTTTACACAACAGGAAGTGTCAGGAAGAAGGTGTAGATGGATGAACAGGATCTAGGAGTTCAACATTGAGATCCAAATTACTAAGCTAGTGAGAGGACAATGATTGGCCAAGCTTATGGCCCAAAGTAATCTAGAAGAAAATCAAATAAATTTGCTAGAAGAGGAAAATAGATCACACATATGTGATATGGAGCATTCTAAATGGTATAAAGGTGTGATATATTATTTGCAAAAGATGAAATGTCCTGATAACTTGAGTGAAAATGAGAAAAAAGACATTGAAACTGCATGCTATTAAATATGTTATCATAGTTGGGAAGCTATGGTGGAGAAATGGAGAAGGTGTCATTCTGAAGTGTGTTGACGAAGATCAAGCACAAGAACTTCTGAGTGAGATGCATGGTGGAGTTTGTGGAGGGAATTATGTGGCCAAAAAAACTACACATAAGATAATGAGGGATGGATTTTGGTGGCCTACTATTTTTAAGGATGCACACAAATTAGTAAAGACATGTGATGCTTGTCAACATTTCTCTAGTAAGTTAAAATTTTCGAGTAACTTTCCTCTAAAACCGATTGCAGTGCAATCTCCATTTCAGCAATGGGGTGTTGATTTATAGGAGAGATAACATGTAAATCTAGTGGAGGCCACTCATGGATATTGGTGGCCACTGATTATTTTACCAAGTGGGTGGAAGCGATTCCAACAAAGAAAGCAACTAGTAAAGTGGTAATTGACTTCTTGATGAGCAATATATTGACTAGGTTTGGATGTCCTAAAAGGATTGTGTCAGAAAATGCAATGTGTTTCATATATGAGGAATACATAGAATTTTGTAAAAAGCATGGCATCCAAATTTCTTACTCATCACTGTATCACCCATAGGGAAATGGACAAGCATAATCAAGCATTAAAAGCTTGATGAAGATCATTAAGAGAGTCCTAAATTAAAATAAAAGGGCATGGGATTCTAAATTTAGATTAGCAATTTGGGCGGACAGGGTAACTGTGAAGAAGGCAATAGGTTGTGCCCCATTTGACTTGGTTTATGGGATAAATGCAATATTTCCCCAAAATAATTTGTTGGAAATGTATAAGTTTTTCCAGATGTACGATAATGAAATTGATGATGAGATGCAATTGAGAGTGGAAGCTCTCATAGAATTAGATGAGACCAGGAGGGAAGCTCAAATGAAAAATGCAAAATTGTAGATGCAATTAAAGCAATTGTATGAAAAAAGGGAAACTGCAAGGAGTTTCCAAGATGGAGATTTGGTCTTAATGTGGAATGCCAGATTAGAAGATAAAGGGAAACGTGGAAAGTTTGATGCAATCTGGTTGGGTCTATTTTTGATAAATGGTAAGTGGGGTGAAGATTCATACTTCCTCTAGGACATGACAGGAGATATTCTTGAACTGCTAGTTCATGGACAGTTCTTAAAGTTGTACTTCACTTGAAGAATGTTGTTTCCATGAACAATAGTTTAGGTCTGGATATACATTAGTGTAGGTTTCTTAACTGTTGGGTTGTTTTGTCTAGGCAATCCTTTTTGGTCATCTCTGTATTTGGTTTGCTCAACCTGAGATTCAAAAATATTATTTCATTTTGGTGGAATGAACGTCCCCAACTGGAGCCACTGATGGAACTTCAAAGTTTTCCTCTATGTGTTCTCTTTTATCCTGCCTTATGTCTCTGGTTATCTATGGCGTTTGGAAAAAGCCTAAGGTTGGGGTTTTACCTTTTTCTTCATGTAAAACCCTAGTGTTCATCTTACGCCTTGGGTGGGATCTATTTGGCTGTTACTTTTTGGGAGGGTTTTAAAACAACTTATGTCCCATCACTTCATCTAGGCCAGGACCTCTTTTTGTTTCATCATTTTATTTCCTTCGTTGAATTTATTTTCCTAAGTCTTGGATGGTCTCATGCTCCCTTATTTAAATGACAACTTATGTCATTGTTTTTCATCGACTTAGTGATTTCCCCTTGTTCCTTTAATAAATGTTTTTATTTTGCAGAGGAACGAGTTCGCACGACTATAGATCAATCATCGTTTGATCTTAGCCATTCCTTGCCATCTTGTAATGACCCAACACAATGTTTTGGTTGATCACGATATCACAAGTGAGCACCATGTGTCTCACACAGTGAAGCCGAAGGGATGATAAAATATTTTGATATATCTATTTGGTTTTAATACATTATGCAGTAGGTTATTAAAGTGTTTATGAGATGCATGTGTTTCAAATCAATGGATATGTTTCAATATTCATAGAAAAGGTGCTCCATGGTTGCCCGCCATCGCATGATTAGAAGTTGCGAGGTCTTTATTGATTGCGATATCATGAGCAGTACCATGTGGTTTTCTTTGGCAATGAGTAGTATGGTGGGCCCCTTGTTGCCATGATGGAGATTGTGTCAATTTGATTTGAAGGTAGTCATTCAATGATCTGACCAAAGTAAAGGATCGACATATATTATCTGAATCTGCATCAAATGTGATTGGATTCGTCGGCACAATGTGTGAGTAATCTTTAATGGAAGACATGACATCTACTACCATGGTTTGATCGAAATAAAAAAAAAAACTATTCTTCTACTTTTAGTGTCACAAAGCATTCAAAAAATCTTTGCGGAGTAGTCGCGAAACCGAGGATGAAGTTACAAATTTGTTACAACAAAGATTTGGGTTTCTGCAAGCGCAAAGCCATGAGTTCAATTCTATGTTTCTTGGTTGGTTTGAATTTAAATTTGGGGCAAAATTGTTGTGTGCTTGTCGTAGGGCTTGTTGATAATTGTTTTAGGGCTATAAGTTAAGTGAATTGTGGGAAAATGCAAAGTTCTGTTTTATAATTTCATATTTTGCTTAGCCCTAGTTTTTTTAAGGTTTGAGGTATCAAGGAGACCCTATTTTACTCAAGATGGCACCGACAAAGCAACACTCTAGTCAAATCAATTATATAAATAGAAACCTATATGATGATTTGCTAGATCAATTTCCCTTGTCAACGAATGATAGGAAGAAGGGGTTGGTTTTGATGCGAGAAAAAATGCTAGGGGAGGGATTAGTATATAATTTTTCCAACATACCCTATGCTAGGGTTCCTCTTATTGGTCTAGAGATGTTCAGATTGTGGCTTGGACAAAGGAATTTTCCTCACCCCTTTTCTAATGGTTGGATGTATGATATGGGGAAGCTGGTGGTACCCAATGTGTTCCCTGATGTAGACCTGCTTACAGAAGTGGCTACATGATATGACTCTGTAACATGGGTGATTCAAGATAATGATGGAGAGGATCTGTTAAGTATCAACATAGAGGAATTTTGATAGGTTTTTTATTTGAGTGAGCCTAGTACATTCCTGGTTCCTATTGATCTTGAAGAGATGAAACAGGAATATGGGAGGTTGAAATCACTTTTCAGAGCTAAGTTTCTCCCACCTCATTTGGCTAGGGAAGGGCATTAAAAATTCTATATTAGCCCTAATGACCAAGAACCTTTTAGACTGAATTGCTTTGCAAAGCATGTCTTGGCTACCTTTTACTCATTATGCCAAATTTTGAGTTTTCACCCCAACACAGTGATGCCAATTGCTTACATGTTTATGGGGGTGCAAATACAACAACCTAAATTCTTAGTGATTTATGATTTTGCTTCTTGGTTGGCTGAAATGATGCATGAAGGGCTATTGAAGTTGTAGAAAAATGATATAGGAACTCCATTCTTCTGGTATTCCTTGTTAATGTATATGTTCTTGTATAAGAATGATGAATTCTTCACTGAGAAGATGGAGTTAAGGCAGTGGGTTAATGAAGAAAGGTTACCAGTACAGGTGTGGACTACAGATTTATCATGTAACAGCAGAACGCCAGTTATGTGCATTTTGATAATTGTTTTGCTTCTATATTGAGAGCTAGGATGATGGTAAATGTACCCAAGATTCCTAAGGAGTTGCATGATTTCCTTAGACCAAAGGGGAGGAATCCAAAATTGAAGGTTTTCCATAACTGGGGTGATATTATTCCATACCCAGTCAACACTATCTTGAGGGTGTATGGTTTTTAGGGGACCCCTCATATATTGCCATATAATGTGCCACCAAGAGTGGGATTTGCATAAGTTATGTGGCAGATTGGTTGTATCCATGAGGACAACCTTACTAGGAAAGGTAAAGGAACATTTTTCCCAAATTACACAGTGGTATCAAATTTTGGCTTTTTGAAGGGAGGCTGGGTGCACTTTAGGAAATTTTATGAAGAATACCATTTGAGGTGTGGTCCCAAGTGACAACATGATCCTGAGGGTTTCTTTGCTCTTTTCAGAAAAAGGATAAAAGGTGGTAAGTTTTTGCATGAGTTCAACTTCCCCGAAGACTTGATTAGGAATGAATTTGACCTAAATAGGCAGGAGTTGAACAAGGAGAAATGGATAGTCTATGACAAGCTATTGGCTATTGTGCACAAGATGTATCCAAAGTATGATCCATTGATGGAATTCAGTCCATATCATAAGAAGATTGACTTCTTGATGGGAAACTTCAAAGAAATTATGGGTACCCTGATGACCAAGAAGGTAAATTTGGAGTTGGACTTGGGCATACAGGAGAAAGGTTCCAAGCCAATTGAAGTGAGGCCAACTTACCAACCTACAGAGAGATGGCCTATTTATAAACAGAAGAGAAATGATAGTAGTGATGAGGAAGAAGAGGATAGAAAAGGAAAACAAATAATGAAACTTCCTACACAAAAAGGTCCAAATCTCAAAACACCTAGGGCAATTAAAATTATTGATTTGGAAGCATCACCTAAAAATAGTCCCTCACCACCACCATTAGATCCAATCCCTAAAATGCAAAGAATTGAATAGTCACAAGAGAATTTGGTGGATGAGATTGTTGTCACTGACCAAGACATGTAGATGGGTATGCATTCCCCTCCTAGGCTAGTTGAATTGGTTATCTCTAATCTGGATATGAAAGGAAAATGTGTGCAAGATGCAAGAATGGAAACATGTAAGGAGTTTTTTAGACGATAATGCATTTGTAAAAAATCCAATATTCTTGCAACTAGTGTGGAGAATGAAATTGGAAGAATATCAAGATAAGTGCAAGAGGAGAAGAGAATTGAGACCCGATAGGTCAGACCAGGAGAATGATGAGGAAGTGAAAGATGAACTAATGGAAGAGTTCAAGAGAATCACTCTTGAGGAGGGGAGAAAATTGGTAATTAAAGTTGGTGTCTTGATCTTACCTGAGTGGGACATTGCAGATGTTGTGGCTTTTAATGCTATTCTGAAGTCCAAGCACCCCTTACAAGATTCTGAAGAAGAGGTCAAGGTAGCATTGCAAGATTCTACCTTTAGTGAAGAGTATGAGACCTTAGGAATTTGGGCTTTGGCCCCTCAAGATAGAAAGAAGAATGTTACTAACATCAACCCAAATCTAAAAGGAGGGTTGATATTATAGAGAGCTTCAGAGACCTCAACCACAGAGGCTACTAATTTGACAGTGAATGTAGCCAAATTGGTCCAAAAGACTGTTGAAAGAGAGGAGGCTGAAAAAAAAAGCCTAATGGAGAAGTACAATGCCATAATTGGGGAATATAGCAATATGCAACAAAGGAATGTTGAGCTGCAGACTGAGGTGGATAGGTTAAAGAACAATTAGATTGGGGAGACATCAAGTGCTCCAGGGATCAGAACATTGCCTTCCACATCTTTAGGTATGTGCCTCATGCTTCTCCTATTGTTTTTGCACCAGGGTCTCCTAGCAAAACTCCTTCCCTTATCCCTGATTTAGAGCTAATTGATGAAAAATGGAATACTTTGTTGATCCTTCAAAGAAGCAGTTAATGCACAAAATTATAGAGTTACAGGCATCGTTGAAGGTGAGTGAGGAGGGAGTAGTTTTGAAGCAAAGGGAGGTTGTAAATGTTGTATTGAGACACTTAAATGAGAAAGTTGATGATAGATTGTCCTCAGTGTATTCTTTATATTCTTTATTATTAGATGCAATAAAGAATATTGATAGGGATCAGGGGGTAGTAGTACCATTAATTGAAAATTGGATCCCTAGGGCCAATGATATAGATAAAATGTATAAAGCATCAAGGTTTGATATAAATAATAGGCCCAAATCATTAAGGCATACTTAGGTATTAGTTAAGTCATTACAAGGTTTTTAGACCTTCCCCGATGATTTGAGTAGGAAGATCAAAGAGTTTATGAAGAACTTTGATGATTGGAGTGACACATTGTTACGTGGTATAATTGATGAGCAGGGAAATATTAGGTCACTCCAATAGTGGCAGGATCGGGCAAATGAAGTTATCAATGATCAAATTAGATTAATTTGTGATGAATTGTCTAGATTGTGATTTATTGGAGAGCTATATGGACAAAATCATTATTACCAGTTCATTCTTTGAATCTTTTGAAAGAGAAGTAAATCAGGTGGCAGTTAAGTATACACCTTATAGTATCAAGGTGAATGAGGTAATCAATTTTGATTGGCCAACTGATGAGGAATACCTGAAATGGGTAAATGTATATTTAACTAAGGAGGAGTTAAAAGGAGTAGGAAGTTAATGGTTGACAAGTCAGCTATTGCAGTTACAACACATTCCAATTTTGTTTTTGGTGACAATGTTGGGGAGGAATTATTGAAGTTTTTGTTCCTGCATCAATCATTCTCAGCGGGCATAACGAACAAAAGGATTCTCCAAGGAAGTTGTTGTTGTAACAAATTTTTGGAATGTCACAAAGCGGTCCAATTGGTTGGTGACGTGTGTGCTTCTGGCCTGATGCTTGTTTTCTCCTTCTTTTCTATAAGAAGGATTTCAAGGCCAGAAGTATGGGTTAGCAAGTGAGATATTTTTTGGTCGAGTCTAGGTGAAGTGTAGAGAAAATTTTAAAGTTCGATGGTTTTAGGGAAAATGCAATTTAGGTTTTGAGTCATTCTGAAGTAGGTTTTGAATTATGAGGATATGATTTTTTATGACAGTATTGGCATTTGAATTGAAATAATTATTTCAAACTCATTTCTCTCCATTATACATGCATATCTGAATTTTGAATAAGATGATCAAGGGTTATCTCATTCATCTCACTCTTGTGGTGTGTATGATTCTTGTTTTAGCTTTAATTCAAGGAATTAATTAAAATTCTTGAATGGGGATTATAGGTTTATATTTTTTGTATGAGGTTTTGATAAGTAGTATTGGGTTAGAATACATGTTGAGGAGATTGTAAAGCAATTTTCTCGAGGATTTTATATGTTATGTGTTAAATTTTTCATAAACCCTTAAATGCTAATGAATTTGACTCCCCCAATGGATATATGACACTAATATGAGTTGTATTAATTCTTATGGTTCATTATTTGTTTGTCTTTACCTAGAGCTTGCTACAAATTACAAATCAATGATTATATTATACTGTGAAATGTTGTGTAGTTATCTCATGCTCCAAATAGTTGATATTATTGATGAACAACTAATTCTATTTGGTATTATCCTATTATGTTGAGCTATTAAATAAGATTATTTGTTGTTGTTAATGTTGTTTATGATAATGGTGTAGAGTTTGTAAATGCATTAAGGGATCACCCTCCCAGGTCTTGTAGAGCCCAAAGTGTAGGAGGTCTTTAAAATCCTCGTCAGTTGGTCCAGGTCCTTCGAGCTTCCCTTGATTGGAATTGGCAATTACATAGGTAGATTAGAAGACCAACTTGGTTACAGTAAAAATAACCAACACCTTCCCCCTCAATGGTTGAGCCTCTGTTACTATCCACATATTTTGCACTCTCTCAGAAATCAAGGTTAAAGTCAAAGACCTTGAAATGGGAGAATATGAGTTATAGACCTGCCTGATGGAGCTCACACCACTACCCAATATAGCCCAATAATTTTATGTTCATGATAATCCCATGTTTGATTAGGACATCTAGGATAATCCACTCTTTTAGTATGATCCTATTGACAATATCCAAGCACATCCCTTTTCATTACATGATCATCTACCTTTTATCCTATCTCATGAGCTACCATATTTCCAACTCAAAGATCTTGGGATAGAGTATGCATCTCCAAATATTACTTATGCTATGCTTTCTTGACAACTTGTTGAGGATGAGTGGTTTTCCTCTAATATTACTAGTGTTGAAAAGTATAGTCACAAAGAATACGTTGAAGATATTACTAATCCCATACATGAATCATACATGTTTACCATTACATCCAATTCATCTAATTTCATTCAACTCCTAGACTTGGATCAACAAGTGCCATCACAAAAGAATAAGGCTAGCAATCAAAATATAAGAAGAAAAAACCTTTATATAAAAGATATACAAAATCAAATGAGAAAAAGAAAGATCAAGAAAATTCTATTCATCAAAATAAAAATCATAATCCATTAGACAAGAAAAACTAAAAGTAAAAGAAAATAGAAATTTATCTCCAATTATGCCCTTACACCCAAGATAACTAGGTGCATCTGTAAAAGAAGGCCATTAAGATATACGCTTTTTGATCCTAATTTTTTATCCACATCATTATTCCATAACCCATACACATTATCTGATCCACCTATATTCATACACACACCATGTCACTCCATCTCTCTTGGAAATGTCACTCAACATACCTTTGATGACGACCCCTTGACGTGCTCTAATCCATTTGTTATCTAATCTCATTTTTCGGGGGAAGTATGATGGTTCATGTAGTAGTCATTTTAGTGATCATACTTTATCTCCTCCCACTTGCACCATATGACATTCCCAATATTCCATGTCATACCACCCATATGGATCCACCTATCATCGGCCTATGTCTCATAATAATCATCCAATATGATCATAGCATCATCCAATTCCGAAAAAAAACCCAAAAAATAATTATCACCTTGATGAAATCTTGGAAAAAAGCATCTTTTATGATATTAATTTTTTTTAAAAAATAGGAAAAATAGAAATAAAAAAGTAAACATTAATAATCCATCCAATAGTGAAAACCATTTTGGTGGTGCTTTAAATTAGTACCATGGTGAAAACATAGAAAATAGGTACCATGTATAGTTAGTCTTTACTCTACCATCTATCACTATTCTATTAGATTCCATCCAAAATAAACTAAGCATAGGCTCCTACATATCAATGTTCTCACCCCTCTCATGGTCAGTGAATGATTGATATATAGCATCACTTTCTTTCCATACCAATCCATTCCATAATAAGTAGTCCTATACCTCACTAGGGGCAGTCCTCGACCTATATTTTTAGACAAGATATTTGGAATGGTATCAGAGGATATTATCACTATCACCTTAAACGCCGAAAATAGGGTGCTCGATCTTTTGGGGATATGGAGGAGGAATTAGGGTTTAGGACCTAGACCTATTTCCCTCAAGTATCATTCAAGGAAACCTTAGAGATATCAATCCAAAGGTAGAAAGAGGGAAATAGATCTTGCAATAACATATCCTAGGGTGTGATTAAGGACTAAAAGGGGGTTCACCACCAAGCTAGGGCTTGGAAAGAAAAATAACATGCAAGACCTAATGATAAAACCTAATGATGTGCAAGACTTGAATAGATGACCTAGAAATAAATATAAAATAAAACAATAAACTAGGAAATCAAAGAGGTACACCTAAAAACTTGTAGAAGCTTAGAACAAGCTCTGAAATGCTAAAAATGTTAATATTAATGCACTTTAGGACTCATATGCTAGGCTAGGCGTATTAGTCCTAGACTAGGGTTTCTGGGTTGAAACATGAATCTGAAAGTGACATGTCTAGAACTTTTGGAATTTGGAAAAAGCCCTATTGTGGGACTCATGCCAAAAGTGGCATATAAGTCTTGCTCAGCTTTTTCAAAGGATCAAGATCTGAATCTTCTCTCCTATCTCTACTTTATCTTCTCAAATTGATTTCTGGATTTGAAATGCTAAATTATGCTCTATAGATTCCTTTTAGCGATATTGTAAACAAGGTGTCAACTTTGACAACTTTGACAACTTTTGTCCAATCTTGCTCGTCAATGTGTCTTCAACCTAGGTCTGCAAATCACACACTAAAGAGATGAAAAAATGTTCTTTTGTTAGTAGAAATGGGTTTTCCTTGTGTGTTGTAGAAAATTGGACCCTCTTGAGAAAGAGACAATTTCACGCATAATAGGACCCACTTTTGAGTCCCTTCACATCATTTCCCTTCAAAACAACATTTATAGGCCCCTTAAACCCATTAATTTTGATCTAGAGGCCCGTTTCACCTAAGAAATCACATACAACACGACAAACAACATTTAGTTACATCATATCCCGAAAACCCACCTTAAAACAGTAGCAGTGGAACCCATTCGCCACCTTGGGTGAATGAGTCCCCTTTGAGGGAAAATTCAAAATTAAGCGGGAATTTAATCAAGTCAAATTTTATTTCCAGTAAATGTGAGCCTCTTAGGTCTAATTAACGGGAAAATAAGGTGTTGTTCCTTATAAATATTCATTTAAATTCATTTCACACATCTTTTATCATCTTTTTATCATCTCTCAAGAGAAATTTTAGAGTTAAGTCTTCCACAACAAGTTTCACTAGCAAAAGTTGAAGTTTTAGGGTAGCAAACTAGGGTTTTTGTAGGTCTTGAAGCTCACTTCTCTTGTCAAGATCCAACATTGTAAAGGGTTGATGATGGATTCCTATGGTTAATCATGAAGAAATCTAGGGTGAAGAGGTGCAACTAGCCACTGAATCATGCCAAAGGATTTGGTTTCCTATTGATTCCATCTTCCATTTTCACTCTATCTTTAGATTAAGGTCTACATCTTGTTTGTTTATCATTTGCATATCATTTCATTCCTATTTTTCATGTGTTTTAAGGTTTTTAGGGTTGATATCTTGCATCATATAGATCATTCTTACATGCTTTATTCTAGAGCAATGGAATAGGATTATTGTTATATTTCAGCTCTTCATAGTCTTTAACACATCTAAGACTAGTGTTTACTCAAATTTTTCTCTATTCAAGGTTTAATTACCCAACTAGGGGTTTGACTAAGGAAAACCCCCCATTAGAAAAACATTTTTAAGTTGTTTTGCATGAATTTTATGAGATCTGAGATCGGGTATCCATCAGAAATTGCTATACAGGTGTCAAGGTGCAGAATTTTTTTTTGAAGTTGTAGAAATTCCAAGGTGGACTGATTCACCATGCTTTGCGAATGAGTCCCTCCTGAGGTGCAAAACTAAGTCAAATTCAGATCCAAGTTCCCGACTATTAGAAAAAAATTTATGTGCAGAAGAGTCCTAATCTGGGACTAATTATCCCAAGGTGGCGAATGAGTTACAGTCAGCCTAAAGTCAAGCTTCATCAAATTTCCAAATTATTCTTCAATCATCTGCAGTCTGCCAAGTGCACATATTCTAAGAAACAACTTTTTGTTTAGGTTAATTTTCATTTTTATTCACTCTTTCATGCTTTTTGCATATCACATGTTTTCAAACATAGTATAAATCCTAGTTTTTCATTCATTTTCATTCATTTAGATCAGTCAATTGCATTTAGTTGACTTAATTTAGGTTAGAAAACATCACACATAATATTATTTGAATGAACTAGATTGCATTTTTGGCCTAATTCTCTCCTTTTAGGTGAAAAATGCTAGAAGAGTTAGAGAAGTCTTAAGAACCAAAAATCAATGGTTCATTTTGGTGAACTTGACTCTTGAACATAACATCATTCTGATTTACATCTCTAATTGCATCTTAGGTATTCATTATTTCATACTGTTACATTGTTTTACATCTTTTGGATTCTTCAACATTGCATTAGTGAAAGTATTATTTAAATCTCCTTATTGCATTAAATTATGTTTAATCATTTCAACATTTTTTATTTACATTCTGTTCTTACATTTTATAGCTTTGAAAATCTTCAGAAAACACAAAAAAAAAGAAAAATCTTAAAGAATTCATCTCTTGGGACTCATTCGCCACCTAGGGCGAATCAGTCCCTCTGCAGTTTTGCATTAGCATTTCCAGATTTTAATTTCCTGCATTGCATCTGGGTGTGTGCAGGATCATCATGGAAAAAATAGGCCCTTAAGTGGCAACAAATTTAGAAAAATTAGAGTTAGGCAAATTGACATAAAAATTTGAATAAGTTATCTATATTATTTCAAAAATATGTAAGAAGAGAATCTGTAATAAATTGAATGTAGTTTCTAAACTACTAGGTTTGTTTACAAAAGGAAAATCTATTTGGTGAAAATTTGAAATTTCAATGCAATAGTACTTAAATTTTAGGGAAAAATAAGAAGTCGGTGTCTGTCTGACCACCCTAACCACAATAAAATGATAATATTTTTGTATAATATTTTAGATATAAGTAGAGGAATCATGTCCCGATGTGATGCATTTTTTTGTATTTTTTCCAAGTAAATAATTAATTATGATTTTTTATTACAACTTTTAAAAAATATAAAACTTGTATGTCTGACCACCTTAACTTGGTCAAAACTTCATGAAATTAAATTTTTATTTTTTTTAATCCTATAGTATGTGAAGCATAAAATGTGACACATGTTTTGGATTCAAAAAATGTGATACCATTTGAAAGCTATAGATGTTTTTCAATCAGCCTATCAATCAGGACTTTAGTTGTAATTTGAATAGAAAATGAATAATAACTACTTATTAAACTCAAAGTAAAGAATAATTTATATTGGTAGAAAGCTGAGAATCTCCTCTAAATACCCTTTTGGTTTCATCAATTTTGGGTAAGAAAAAGTCATTAGCCACATACCCATCATATTGCCACTTTTTGGCCCATCATGATCCTACACATACCCATGTTTCTATTTTTTGTTATTATCATTTTGTTATAGTTCAGTTATTTATGTTTTCTTAGCATAAAGTTCATTTCTTTTCAAGGCATTTATGGATAGTCTTAGACTTTTAAAAGTTCCATTCTCAGTAATATTTCGTAGCCCATTTAGATCAGCCTACATTGAGCAAACTCTTGCAAATATCCATAACCAATCACACAACACATCAAATGATTCAATTAAACACATGATTCAAATTCAAAACAATATCTCATCAAAGCCACTTAGTAGTGATGATGTTTATAAGCTAGATGAAGCCCTTAAGGGCGTCCTCTCACTCACTTCATCCTCTAATGCTTGTAATGAGAAACCTAAACCCCTTAATGATAAACTTTCCCTAAAACCTTTTGTTTGTGATGACTTTGATTTGTTAGATGAAGCCCTCCAAGACTTCATCTCTCATAAGCCATCCACTAAGTTTTGTGGTAACCAACTCACACTATAAAATGTTAACACTTCTAGTGCTTTTCTTGAACATCCTAAACCAGTTGACGATTGTTTACAACTCAAACCTTTTAGTAGTGATGATTTGCATTTGCTAGATCATATAACTCATTCAATTTGGTTTGTTGTGAGACCTCTACAATAAAAGACATTAATATAATTCAATCTAAACTTACTCTTTACCCACCCTCACATCCGCTTCACCGCTCTAACTGACCCTGATACACCCTTTACCCACCTGATACCAATGTATCACAAAAATATAATAACAATACTATTGTTCATACATATAACACTCAAAACACCCTGCAACTACCATAACCACCTCCACCTTCCTTAACTTTACCTAATTTTCCCAGTGCTCCTTCTATAACCCACACACCAAGGAGTATGATCTTGTTGAAAAATGAAAGAATACTCCTGCCAAAATTTTGCTTCAAACCTCACCAAACTATAACAACATTCTTCAAACCGCTCTCAAAAAAGTCACAATTCCTCCTGGTACCACTCTTAATGATTCGGCAACTCTCATCCAAAAAAAAAATCTTGACATTACTTTTCACCACCATGAGCTCCCTCCTTCGGAGTTGCGCAAACAACACAATGCCTTTAAGATAATTGCTCGTCTCAATCACATAGATATCACATGCACTCTCATAGATAATGGTTCTGCCCTTAATGTGTGTAGTGTGAGTCTCCTTGATCAATTAAAAGTTGATAGGTCACAAATAATACCTGATTCGGTCTCTATTCGAGGATTTGATAATAAAAAAAAGCAACTGCTTGGGATAATTACTTTACCTATTACAGTTGGGGTGGTTACTTTGCAAACTCTTATTCATGTCATGCCTTATGATCTTTCATATAATCTTGTTTTAGGCTGACCATAGATTCACGAGATGAATGTAGTGCTTTCAACCGTTCATCGTCTCATGAAATATGTCTACAACAATTTCATTTATCAAATTGAAATAGATCCCAAGCATGAAAGTTGCTTGCAGCTTGAAAAATGGGTTACAAGTCCTTTGAAAACATTAATTCCAACCTCTAACATAGATCCTCTTGAAATTGAACATAACGATATGGAGATGGTATCTAAATTATTTGGTGACGATTGGGGATCCTTAGAGGTCACTCCCTCGTTTATGGGCGAATACATCCTTATGCAAAAGAAAGATGTGAAACAAGAACAACCAACAACTATGTCCACTCAAAACTCTAAACAATCATCTCAAACATCTATCTCCTACAATATGGATGACAATGCAACATACACAAATTTTTTTGATGAGATAGATTACAAATCTTGACCTACCCCACGCGAAATGGAAAGACTTTATGTAAAATGCTATAAATTTGTAAAACAATTAGGCTATACTAGAAAAGGGTGTGGAAAATATGAACAAGGTATTTGTGTCCCTATTGAAGCTAATACGTACAAGAAACAAAAATTGGACTAATATGCAAGAAACAAAATCTGGATTGGGCTATTCTTTTTTCTAAAATGACCAATGCTACTCAATGGCCATCTTTAAACATTAGCATTATCACATGTCACCCGCAACACAAACTCACAATCAAACATCTCGATTTGCTTGATATAACCTTACCACCTTCATGGATGTATGTTGATAGTGATGAGGGTTTGAAACAATTTATTGGCATTTATGATACCCCATCCTCACTTACTTACATGAAACACATCTCCCATGCTTTGAATTTTACTGAGAAAGAAGCCAGTGATATCACTAAAGAGTTTTCTGAACCTAAAAGTCCTAAACTCAATGTAGTCCCTTTAGGAGATACAATTGATGTACTAATGGACATTCATGATAAAGATAAAGTTATTAAGATTGGGAAGTGCCTTGATGATGAGGAAAAAGAAGATACAACCACTTTACTTCATGATTTTCCTAAAAAAATTTCTTGGAAATATTCTAATATGCCAGAAATTGACCCAAAAATTGTGATGCATAACATTTTCCTTGTTACAAATGCTAAACCCATCCATCAAAAGATCTGAAAAATGCACCCTAACATAGCCTTGCATGTTAAAGAAGAACTCAAGAAACTTCTTGATGCATAATTTATTAAACTTATTGATTATTCTCCTTGGATCTCAAACATTGTCACAATTGTAAAACTTGATAATCGTATTAGGATATGCATCGATTTTTGAGACTTCAATAAATCCTCTTTAAAAGATGATTTTATGATTCATAATATAGACATGATTGTGGATTCAACTGTTGGACATGATATGTTGTCATTCATGGATGGATTTTCTTGTTATAATCAAATCCTTATTAATCCTCAAGATCAATACAAAACTGCCTTTACAACTATTTGGGGAACTTTTTATTGGGTGGTGATGCCCTTCAATTTAAAAAATGTCAGTGCAACTTATCAATGTGCAATGAAATTAATATTTCATGATTATATTCACAAAATTTTAGAAGACTATGTCGATGATATCCTCGCTAAATAGTTAACATGACAAGACAATGTGAATGTCCTTCGTAAAATCTTTGAACGCATAAAATGATACAATATGTGATTAAATCCAAAAAAATGTGTCTTTGGCATAGATAGTAAACTTCTGGGGTTCGCCATATCTCATAGAGGCATTGAGATGGACATAAAGAAAATTGATGCAATCATTAACATGCCACGTCCTCAGAATATTTCTCAATTATGTACGTTACAAGGTCTCAAATTCAAGTTATTCGTCATTTCGTTGCATCTTTAGCTGATCACACATTACCTTTCATTCATTTCCTTAAAAAGGTTGTCCCTTTTGATTGGGATGAGGATTATAAACAAGCTTCTAAGAGTCTAAAGGAATATTTATCCACTCCGCTTGTTTTACAATCCGTCGTGCCACATAGACTCTTTATCTTGTACATCGTCGCATCTTCCCATGCTCTTGCAGCATTGTTGGCTCAACACGATGATCATGGTAAAGAACACCCTATTTATTACATTAACCACACCTTAATTGACTATAAGACATGATATTCACCAATTTATAAACAATGTTTAGCTCTTGTATTCACTAATAGTAAGTTGCGACATTATTTGCTAAATGTTGAAGTCCAAGTTGTCACAAAGTTTGATCCTCTTAGATATCTTTTTAACAAAACTAATCTTCCAAGATGCTTAGCTAAGTGGGTAATGTTGTTAATGCCTTAATTTTTTTCCCAAAAAGCAATCAAAGGAAAATCCTTCACCAATCACTTAGCTGATGCTCCTTCACCTTCTACTTTACCTACTCCTAATTCCTTCCCTAATGATCATGAACCATGGGAGTTTATTTTCAAAGGATCTAAGTGTAGAATAGTTTTTGGTGCTGGTGTGAGCCTAATTCCACCATATGGAAAACCTATTCCCATATCTTATCGATTAAATTTCCTATGCACAAATAATACAACTGAGTATGAGACATTGATCCAAGTCTGTAAGCTACTATATCTCTACACGCTAAACATATTAAGATCTTTGGAAATTCAAAATTGGTCATCAAACAAATCAATGGAACATATCAAACTAAACATAAAAAATTATTAAAATACAAAGATATTATAATGTGACTATTAGAAAAATTTGACTCATTCACCATTGGTAACATCCCATGCAAAGATAACTTACATGCAGATGCAATGGTGAGTCCAGATTCTCTCATATCCCCCCTTGATCCTTCCACTAATTTCACCTATATTATCCATCCCATTACCAAACTTTCGATTGATACTCTGCTAGAAGACATTTTATGTAATAACTCATGATAGTTTGTGTGAATGGTACAATATAATATACAACTACTTGAAAGATGGTACCATTCCTAAACCTACCACAATGAGTACTCAAATGCTCTTATGTAAAATCACAACTAAATATGTCATCCTTTCCAACGCGTTGTATAGAAGATCTTTCAATGGTCTCCTATTACGCTATCTTAAAGATTTTGAAATCCCTATAGCACTTGAACAGGCTCATGCTGGTGCTTGTGGAGGTCATTTTGGAGGTCACTCATTAGTGAAAAGACTTATTCATATGGGTTATTATCGTAGAAATATGTAGAAGGATTGCTTCACCTATGTTAAACGATGTCACAAATGTCAAGAACATAGCAATTTGATTCATGCTCTTGCTGCTGAGCTTCGTGCCAATGTGCCCATTTTTCCATTTGCATATATGGGGGTTGGATCTTATTGGAAAAATTTCACCACCTTCTTGTGCTGGACATATGTTTATTATAACTGCAATGGACTATTTCACAAAATGGGTGGAAGCTATTCCACTTTGCTTTACAATTGTTGAAGCAATTTGTTGTTTCATCTTGGAACACATAATTTCTCTCTTTGGGCTTCCTTCCGCAATCATTTTAGACAATGGAAAACCATTTAAGAATAGAAAAGTTCAAAAATTTCTTGAAACATTTAATAGTCAACATCATTTCTCTACACCATATTACCCGCAATCCAATGGATAAGCTGAGAATACTAATAAACTTCTCGAACAAATGCTTAAGAAAACTATTAGCAGCAATCATAAAGACTGGCATACACACCTATCTTATGCACTTTGGGCTTATAGAACTAATGTTCGATCATCCATAGGAAATACCCCTTATAGCCTTATTTATGGTACTAATATGATTATGCCCTTGGTGTTAGAAATTCCTACATTGCGAGTTGCTCTCTGAGATATTTTTGACGCAGACACTTATAAAGAAAAATGATTACATAAACTTGAGATGCTCGATGAATAGCGCATTAATGCTCTCAAACATCTCCAAACTCACATTAAAAAATTACAACACAAACAAAAAATTCATGTTATCCCTCGATCATTTTCTAAGGGTGATTTTGTTCTTATTGAAAATCAACAAACTGTTAGTGCTGACAATGAAAACAAATATAAGTTCGGCCCTAATTGGTTGGGACCTTACATAGTTGATACCAATTATTGGTTTGGTGCTTATCTCTTAACAAAGCTTGATGGAACACCCCTTAGGGAACCTATTAATTCCACACATTTGCGTCAGTATTATCTCTAATCCCCTTTGAATAGTATGAGTAGTATAGCAGTGATGTTTAAACTTATTTGATGACCTAACTTTCACATTGCTATGTTCTTGACAACTAAAATTCTAATTTTCTTGAACACTAAGGTAATTATTTAAGTTCATTTTATAATTACTTTAGGCTTCATACTATTCACCCTCCTGTTGTGTTAAATTAAATCCTTATTGGTGTATTTAATTTAACATATTATTTTTCATTCATCAATGTTGTATCTATGCTAAAACTAAAATATGTTTTATGTTAGATCACATCATTCCTATGAAATCATGATGTCATTATTAAGTACTTTTACAATAAGTCATTTAAATAATCACATAGCATTTAACATTCACATATAAGAGACATCATCATAAACTCAAAATGCACATGTCTATATATATATATCAATTTTTTTGTACATCTCAGAATCATATACAATGTCATAATGGTCTATGAGAGCTAGAACACTTAGGATCAGGTGCTTGCAATCCAATCCCTAGTCATTGTGAGATAGTCATGTGGGTATGTGCAGGATCATCGTGCATATAAGAGACATCATGACATAAACTCAATTGAATGCACATTTGAAATTTCAATCTAGTATAAATATATATCATAATAAAATGATAATTTTTTGTACATCTCAGAATCATATACAATGTCATAACTTGGTCCTATGTAGAGCATAGAATGTAGAATTCACTTGAAAGGATCAGGTGACTTTTGCTAATAGAAAATGAATGATAATTATTTATTAAATTAAAATTAAATCATAATTTATATTTTTGGAAAGCTGAGAATCTCCCTAAAAAGTCATTTTGGGTGAAAAAAAAGTCGTCAACCACATACCCTACAAATACCCATAATATTGCCACTTTTTGGCGCACCATGATCCTGCACATACCCATGTGTGATCGTGACCTTCAACTACCGAATCTTAGTGCATACTCCAGATCCTATACTCGAACCAACAACTATAAGTTGCTCATGTCTGTGCTAGCTCTACCTTTAGCCTCTCTACCTATGTTGAGGTCTGTGTTGACTGTAGTGTAGTCTCAGCCTAATGGAGTTCTCCTCCCGCTCTTGTACGCTTCCCGTAATCTCATGAAATGTTTGAGTGTCTTGATCTCCTCCTCCATGATCAGTGGGGGCATGTAGTCAGGATCCACCTCCTCCTCCTTGATGGACATGGGCACTATCTTTGTAGCAGATTGATAGAAATCTCACCAGTCTCTCATCACTATTGCAAGATAGAAAATGTACACAATCAATAACACATCATCATGATATATATATATACAAATAAAGAATAAATCACTAAAGGACATGCATACAATCAAATATCATCACCTATGTCTCTAGATGCATGAGGAATGTCAACCTCCTCTTCTCTGGGGGGCATGGAGGATGTGCTAGCCTCTCTCTGACTATGAGTGCTGATATCCATTGTAGCTACTACCTGTGATTTGGTCCTTAAGTATGTGATGACTCTCCATGCTCATACTGATCCTCAATAGCTACATCATCACCCTCACTCAGGGGTGGCTCTTCCTCGTCATAATAATCCTCCTCATAATCCTCTTCCTCATCCTCCATCCTAGTTCTCATAATCAAGATGAACCTTGGACTGGTACTCCTCATCGATAATATCTGTAAAAATGTTTGTTGGCTTGTACCATACCTCCTCTGCTCTCTCCTCTAGCTCATCACCAATATCTGCTACTAGATCTACATCACCTAGAGGAAAATCCATGGGGAACACAAGATCTGGTCATGCATATGACCACCACTCCTCATGCTCATCTGTGCTATTGACATCATCAACATTGGAGGATGATGGTTTGTCATGATCTGAATCATCATAATCACTTTCCCACACATGATCTATCGTCAGTCGAATAGTGTCACCTGGCCTCTAGGGACTCCTCACTAATCATATAATGAAGGAGCATTCCCTCAATGGTGTTTGCACCTATCCAAATTGCCTCATGACTTGCCCATAATAGAATGGTCGCAAAACATAGTCATGCCTCCCTACTAGATATCTATCCATCTGCATCCTCTATAATTTTTTGGTGGGATCTGGCCATTGTTGAGTGAGTAGATAGGGCCTCCATAGGATCTTGTCCTCCTCCAACCAGTTGAATCTCACCCTCCAAAAGTGTAAATCAACATACTACCATAATTTTCATAAAGGATAGTCAAATGCTCATGGATAGCCTACAACTATAGTACAAGGGTATCCAATAGACCTGGTGCATGTAATATGCTTAAGGTACCACACCTATAGAAGTTTACAATGGACCATACTATCGATCTCTCAAAATACAAACTAACCAAGATCATAATACAAGTGTGCTAGAATGCAGTGGCTCCAGGCATAGACCATCCTATGCTCATGTATCCCCCATATCAGGTGTACTAGTCCCCCATCCAGGTGTGTTGCTCATCCATCTGGAGTGAGAACCAGTGCCACTGTGTGCATCATAATCTATCTAACCATAGGATCTTGTGAATAGAATAGCATGGGAAGCGCGATCCATACTCTAACCCTCTCATCATGTATAGGTCCATCTAAACAATACTGCATATCTCTCTTCTTCTCCCAGAATGACCGATCCCCCTAGAAATACACTCGCACTCCCCAAATGGGAACTTAGAGAATGCGATGTATGTCCACAAGTGTGATAGTCATTTCCCAAATGGAAATATGAAAGGTACAAGTATCTACATCCCAATGCTCATATAGAGCCATCAACATGGCATCATGGTATCTCATGGGTGCCATAAGATATGCCCAATAGATACCCATTGACTCTAAATGCTCTACCTTTGCCACTGATAGCACTGGTGCATGATCTCTGAAAAATGTTAACTATCTCCCCCCTAGCCATTGCCACGACCAGGCGGGGACCTATCCAAATAATCACAAAATGCTCTAAATTTCATCTAATATCTTCAATTTTCATAATTTTCATTATGAAAGTGTGCTAAAGTTGATCTAGTGTGCTTCCCTAATGGCCTTAGACACTTTAGAACCCTTTAGGAGATTTCACAAAGAAATGAAACACTTTGCGAAGAAACGAGACACTTTGCTAACAAAAGGGACACTTTGCAAACAAATGGGACACTTTTTCAAAAAAATGGGACAGTTTGTGAAATTTTTTTCAAGAACCCTAAATTCATCTATCCATGCATAAAAATCATTAAATACTCATAAAATCACAAGGTGAAAGTTATAGAATCAACTCACCTCATGATACATATTGCCGCATGCCACCTTCTCATGAAGATCATCTAGCTGTGAAGGTGTGTAATCATGTCTATTCGTCATGTTCTTTTCTCACTCATCGCTTTCAAGCTACACAAAGGTAAAATGAATAGTAAGTGACAAATTACTTTCTCCTCCTTTAATCACTTTTCATCTCTTTTTACTTTTATGCAATACCATAGGGTTATTGTCTTTTAAAAGCATTCATAACATATATCTCCTTACAATCATCATAACAGGTGCTAGGGTAATCTATTTACGACACCATTTGATGGATTGGATTCATGATTTCACACCCAATATCATCATTTGTCTATCATTATGTGACATAGTACTTGGAAATTCCCTACGATATGATGTTCTTGTTCAACATGGCTAGATTGCTAAGTTGATTCCACCGTCGTAAAGCAAGTGGAATCAAGGGGGGCATACATCTAACCTTGAATTGGATTCCTAAGAGTTAGATAAAAGGATTTTTGAGCAATTAACGAATGTGTGTTGTAGGATGCAGTTCCTAATGTTGTGGTTGTACAGATAACTACATTGGGGGTTTTGTTCTCCCATCTTTTTGAATATGTATCCTTTTATGTAGTAAGGTTCATCGTTCAGAGTCCTTTAGCTTACATATGTACATAGAGTCATATGAGTGCTAAAGTGGGGGCTAAATGTGTAGTAGAAAATTGGACCCTCTTGAGAAAAGAGACAATTTCATGCATAATTAGACCCACTTTTGAGTCCCTTCACATAATATCCCTTCAAAACAACATTTATAGGCCCCTTAGACCCATTAATTTTGATCTAGAGGCCCATTTCAACTGAGAAATCACATAAAGCCTGACAAACAACATTTAATTACATCATATCCTGACAACCCACCTTCAAACAATAGTAGTGGAACCAATTCACCACCTTGGGTGAATGAGTCCCCTCTAGTGAGATCCATTCGCCAAGGGTGGTGAATGAGTCCCCTTTGAGGAAAAATTCAAAATTAAGCGGGAATTTAATCAATTCAACTTTTATTTCTAGTAAATGTTGGCTTCTTAGGCCTAATTAATGGGAAAATAAGGTGTTTTTGCTTATAAATACTCATTTTAAGTCATTTTGCACATCTTTTATCATCTTTTTATCATCTCTCGAGAGAAATTTTTAGAGTTAAGTCTTCTACAACAAGTTTCATTAGCAAAATTTGAAGTTTTAGGGCAGCAAACTAGCGTTTTTGCAGGTCTTGAAGCTCACTTATCTTGTCAAGATCCAACATTGTAAAGGGTTGATGAAGGATTCCTATGGTTAATCATGAAGAAATCTAGGGTGAAGAGGTGTAACTAGCCACCAAATCATGCCTAAGGACTTGGTTTCCTATTGATTCCATCTTCCATTTTCACTCTATCTTTAGATTAAGGTTTGCATCTTGTTTGTTTATCATTTGCATGTCATTTCATTCCTACTTTGCATGTGTTGTAATATTTTTAGGGTTGAGATATTGCATCATATAGATCATTCTTGTATTTCTTATTCTAGAGCAATGGAATAGGATTATTGCTATATTTCAACTCTTCCTAGTCTTTAACACATCTAAGACTAGGGTTTACTTAGATTTTTCTCTATTCAAGGTTTAATTACCCAACTAGGGGTTTGACTAAGGAAAACAACCAATTAGAAAAACATTTTTAAGTTTTTTTGTAGGAATTTTCTGAGATCCGAGATCGGGTATCTGTCAGAAATTACTATATAGGCATCAAGGTACAGAGCAAAATTTTGAAGTTACATAAATTCTAAGGTGGAATGATTTGCCATGCTTGGTGAATGAGTCCCTCATGAGGTGGAAAACTAAGTCAGATTCAAATCTAGGTTCCCGACTATCAAAAAACAAATTATGTGTAGAAAAGTCCTTATCTAGGACTGATTCGCGCAAGGTGGTGAATGAGTCCCAGTTAGCTTAAATTCAAGCTTCATCAGTTTTCTAGATTGTTCTTCAGTCATCTATAGTTTTCTAGGTGCACATATTCTGAGAAACAACTTTTTGTTTAGGTTCATTTGCATTTGTATTCATTCTTTCATGCTTTTTGCATACCACAACGTGTTTTCAAACATAGTATAAATCTTAGTTTTGCATTCGTTTTCATTCATTTAGATCAGTCAATTTCATTTAGTTGACTTCATTTGGGTTAGACAACATTAGACATAACATTATTTGAATGAACTAGTTCATTCTTTTGGCCTAATTCTCTCCTTTTAGGTGAAAAACGCTAGAAGAGTTAGAGAAGTCTTAAGAGCCAAAAATCAACGGTTCACCTTGGTCAAACCTCATTTTGGTAATCAAACCTTGAAATGAAATGATAAGGATCTTGACTTGAATGCTTGCTTGAATCATGAAACCGTACATCACAAATGTTAGCTCAAAAACAAATGTGATGCATAATGACTACGATGTGATGCTTGATACTTCAATGATGCTCCAAAATTCTTAATAATCAAATCTTGAATGCTCTTGAATGCTCTTGCAGAATCTTAAGTTACTATAATGCTTGAATTCTTAGGTCACACTTACTCATAAAGATTGCTAGGTAGAAAATGAGTGAAATAACCTTGTATTTATACTTGTTTATGCCAAATTCCTTGAAATTACAACAGTACAAGTTGACATCAGATTGAGGAGAATAAAATCCCACCAAGAATTGAATTTAAATTAGGTTTAAGCCACATAGGACTCATATGCCATTTGTGGCATATGAGTCCCATTAGGCTAGGCTTTGGGACACATTTTTCAAGAAATGCTTAGATTGATGTGAAATTGGAATAGGCCCCCCCGAAACTTAGATGGGACTCATACACCCTATTAGGTCTAAAAAATGCATGATTTTTAAACCATAAGAATGTGCCAATCTCTTAATACATTTTTGGCTAACGAATGGGGTGAATATGGTTGATCACCCCCTGCTCTTTAAGCTCTTCTATGCCTAGGTAGGTGTACCTGATCAATGATAAGGAAGATTTGAAAGTATAGGATGGATTCTAATTTGGGCAATCTACTCACAATGGAACATGGGGGTGAAGTAGATGCAAGATTTGATGACTAATTCCTGCTATATGCTTTGGGAGAAAAGTGTATAGGTAAAGTTTGTATGAAGTTTGTTTTGAATTTGACCAATGCCTAACTCTATAGGGTGAATGGAGTTGATGGATGGATAATTACTATGGAGATAGATTTGCATGATAGGTAAATTTTTTATTTAGCTTAACTCTAACTATTGGGCACTTTTAAATGTTTGTACCTTGTGAAAACATGCAAGTTTGTCTGCTACAATACTCTTCTTTATAAATCCTAGTGTTACTCCTTTAAATTACTGTGATGCTATAAAAGGATTTTTAATTTTGATCTTAAGGGAAACTAATCCCTGAGGGAACCAATTAAAATGAATTAATTGAAAGGATTTTTAATTCTCTCTCACCAGAACCCAATCAAAACAATGACACAACAACAACAAATGTGTCCTAAAAAATTCTATAAATTTGAATAACTTGAAAGAACCACTTTGGAGACAACACAACAACATATAAGCATGAAATTCAATACAACAATTGAACACTAAATATAGGTCACCAATTAAACACATTCTTCTCCATTATATTGCTTCAAAATGATGTTACATTAATAGTAGACGTCTTTTAATATGAGATGGGTGAGTGGAAAATGTTATATGAATGTAACCTACTACTACTGGTGATGATAATGATATGATGATCAAAACTCAGCCTTGGTTTCCCTTTTATATGGGAAGCAACAAGCTTCAGGCCTGTTCACAAAAAGACATGTCTTTTCGTAACTTTAACTAATTATAATTTTTAAACATAAAGAAATTAATTTAGGAAACTACCACAGAAAAACACTTGCTCCATTATTCATTGTAGAGAACCCGTGACCTCTCGAGATTTGGAAAAGTTCTCTCAATAATGAAGTGTTTGATCTACCTACAATTATCTCATGAAACTCATTTCTCCACATTTAGGGCCTCTTCAATTTTAGTGATGAAGAGGTGTATTTCTTAAAATTTTCAGATGTAATTCTCATTGATGCGAGTATCAATATTTGATAGGGAATACATCATGTTGTACTCCAAGTACATTATCCCTTCGAGATGCCTAGTGATAGTGGGGTACGTCATGTTGTACTCCAAGTACATTATCCCTTCGAGATTCCTGTGAGTGTTATCTAGTACCCTCTCTTCATCATTGACCATTTCCAGTACTTTTGGTAACATTTGAATCGACTCATCTTTCCAATGGTCCAAATTATTATGTCTTTCTTCATCATCAAAGAACATGGGAAATGGGATATCTAATGGTTGATCGAAATCATCAAGCTCAGCCTTGCTCTTGTCATGAAATTCCTTGTCACTTAATCAACTCATTATACCTATAGAGGATCTGTTCATTCATGACTTCATTTCTGATAAATTATTCCTTCTTTTCTTCCACCTTCTCCTATAGTTTTCTATTCTCTTGAAAGGTTGAGTGAACCTTTTCAAAGAGTTCCCAATATTGATTAACTTGGTTCATTACTTTCTCGAACCTCTTCTTAATCATCTCAGAAACCATCTTGAACTTAATGGTTTTGATCTTTGTCTATAGTTTAGTACACTTCTTCTAAACTTTCTCATGGCAACATTTCCAATATATAACATCTTCTATTGCTTCAAATACTTTCTTTTCACAATATATCCATGGAGAATACAATTTTGATGAAGAAGAAGAGGATATTTTATCCCTATAATTGGCTACTTCTTTCTTTAGTTTTCACTATCTCTTACTAGCTTTTCAACTTGAGCCTTGTTAAATTTTTCCACATTTATGTTCAACTCCATAGTATCAATGGGATTATTATCCAAAACTCTATGCACCATGAGATGTCCAAATACATGACTTGGATTTTTGATAATGGTAGGCCTCTTGTCTTGAGGGTATAGTTCCCATGTCAACAATGTGCTTTCATTTGGGTTGTATCCTGACCCTGAATACATTTTATCATTGGTTTCTTTTGTTAGGTGTAGTGTCTTATCCCCTATTTTCCTAAAGCTATCAAATACTATGGCTGAGCTAATATCCCATCCAAGTAAGAGAAAGAAGCTGACCTCTGTAAGTAGTTCTCTTCCTATTTCAAGGGTGATGGATTCCAACTCATGTTCTACTTCCTTTCTTAGTTCTTCTAGGGCAGCCACTTCTTACTCAAGAGTGATATCTTTCATTTTCTTTCTAAGTTCTCTACCCTTGTGTTCATAAACAAATGATTTGAACTTTGAAGTCTTTACAAAGTCACTATCAATAATAAACTCTTGTCCAACCCTAACTCTCACATCATCTGAGAGTTCATTTGATGTGTCAAATTTGACAATGCTTTGTTTATTGAGTGGCTCATATGGTGTAACAATAGGTGCACTTATTTGCTCAACTTCATTCTCTTCTTCATCACTATCTTCTTCATCCCCTTCTTCACTAATGGTAGTATCAATAGAGAAATTGACCTCTGGAGTGGGTTGTGAGGGCATGTACCTGAGGGGTTCCATATCTTCAACTTGAATTTTGGAACAAGCTACCACATTTGTCTCAAATATTATAAGAGGCACATCTCTAGTTAGTTATTCTTCATGTTTGATTAATTTCTCAACCCTTTCTAAATGATCCTATACATGATCAAATGATTTTTTGTATGAAGGGTTATTTTCCTTCTCCCAAGCCTCGACTAACATAACCTTGTTGTAATTGGCCATCCTTTGTGATGTTACAGTTTCATCACAATTCCTTACTACATCTTCCACAAAGAATTGATGTTCATACCTAGACAATGCTTGTTATAGTTTTTCTTTATTTATAAAGTTCTTTGGATCAAAATTCTTTCTTTCATCTCCCAATGGAAAGTGATAATGAGCCAATTTCCTATCAATTTATTCATATCCTTGACTAGAAACAATTGTAAAATCTCCAAAGCATAGAGTACTTGGCATAATTGACTGCTTGTACCCCTTAAGGTTCTTGGCATTTGATTTGGCCAATTGTCTTACAATTTCTAAATAGGCCAATCTATCTGGAACTATCTTTGGTAACAGGTGTGGGGATTCTTTGAACCCATATCCTCTAATCACAGTGCAGTCAAAATATGTATACCAATCCCCCTAGTTAGGATTCACCTTCTTTTTAGGATCTTTCTCCTTAGGTTAAAGAAACCTTTGTACTTCAGGAGACACATTATAGTCACATGAATGCTCGAATAGTTTTAGTAAGGGTTTGACAAAATATTCCTTAAAGTATAGATAATGGGACCTCCCATATATAGTGTCCCATATTGATGTCCACATTTGGATTGGTTTAATGTTTCCATCCTCGTCCATATCTCTTATCCTCAATTCTTCTCCCAAAAAACCTCTAGCTTTCCCTTCACACAAGACGAAATGCATGAGTAGAGAATTGTGTTTGAAATTGATACATTCACTTTTGTTTTTAATTGTTTCCAATTCTTGGTTTAAATTATTGGCTAAATAGACATCATAATCAAATGATCCTACATCTCGACTTTGCATGTATGTTGCCAAGAAAATTGGAGCTATCGACATGAGAGTTGGGGCTTCCACTCCTAACACTTGTCCTAGAGTGTGATATGTATATTGAAAATATTTCTCAAACAACTCCTCATGGAAGGGAGGTGTTCATTGTTAGAAAATTTCTTAAGTCAATTTCCATCCTGTCGAGGTCTTTGTAAGGGAAACTTCCATCATTTATAGCTAGTATCCATGTGATGGTATTTTTTATGAGGCTTTTCACTATGAATGGCACATTCAAGCTGCAATCCAAATTGAAGAAAATGGAAGTAAAATATTTGGAAATGATAATAAACTCAGACCCATCATGTAGCTGGACTGCACGCCATTTGGGGTCGTATTTGTTAACTAGTGCCTTAACTAATTCTATGTTGATGAACACATTAGGCACAACCCAAGTTTTTTTCCTAATTGTAGGGTTTATCTTCTCTCCAATGCACACCTTTTTTGAATCCAATTCAGTCCCCAGGTTAGTTTCCTCAATATCTTGCCTTCTCACTAGTGTTTTTCTGATAACTGATTTGTCATTCCCATCAAAAACCCTTTCTAGTGCAACTAATCCTTTAGGGATCTTATTTTTTTTTAGTTGCACTACCTCTTGGTTAAACACAATTTATTTTCCATCCACTTCTTCAACAAATGCATTTAAGTCAATCTCTTGGGCCTCATACTAATCAATGCAGTGTAAGAACTTGATTAGATCTATGTCATCATTAAAGACCTACCAATTGTAAATATTGTTAGGAATTATAGGTTTGGTCTTGAGCTCTACCTATGAGATCCCTGCCAAGGTAACATCATCTTTTTTCAAGGCCACATTTTCCAAGAAGTCAACCATCAAGTTTTTTGATCTATCCACCCAGTCAATAGATAAAGCATCAAAGAACTCTATAGTATTCCTCACAACATTTCTATATTACTTTATTATCTTGTTCTTGATGGAGTACTTTGATCTTACTTTTGAAACAACTAATTCAAAATTCCCAAGAATGATTAACATTTTAATCACATGTTTTATGGCCATGTTTAGACCTAGCAACAAAGCTTCATATTTTGCTATATTATTTGCACATTCAAATGTTAGCAAAAATGAGTATTTGAATATTGTACCTTCAGGTGAAATGAAAAAAATTCTAGCTCCATTTCCTTCTCTACTGCAAGCTCCATCAAAGTAGATTTTCCATATGCCATGTTCATTTTTAGATACATCCCTAGCAATTGGATATGTGCTCATTTTTTCAGGGTTTGAATTTTCAATTCTAAAACTCCCTAGGTCTATGTCACAAAATAAATTCATTTGATTGGGATCAAAGAGTTCAATGAAATGTTCTGATCTGTGTTCTTTGTATAACTGGACTTCCCTTCCATTCATAGGTATTGTGGCATAAGACAAGTCTAACTGAACATTACTGCCTACTGCTATAGTCCATTGTCTTGATAATAACATCCCATAGTAAGGGGGAGTATCCACCACAATAATGTATGTCCTATATGTCGCCTTAGGGTATGATGCCAATTTTAATTTGACATCCCATATCACTCCAACTACGGGGACCAATCTATTATCCATGGCACAACACTTCCCATATGTAGTATTCACCCACATACCTAATTCATTCATTTTAGCTAGAGGAATGATGTTGATTGCTGCCCTTGAGTCAATCATGTAGTTTTTCACCAACTTATTATTGATCATCAATGTGGTGTAAAATGGGTCCAACTGGGAAGGATTCTTTGTGAGTTTGTCTCCCAAATATACTTCTGGTGTCTTTGTAATTTACCATTCAATAGAATTAACCTACTTCTCCCAATCCTTCTATCTCTTAGATGTGTTAGTAATCATCATGATGGTTGTGTCATTGAACTCATCAATCTTCATAACTCCATCGGGGGAACTATCATCTTTTTCTAAGCTAGTGCTTGGGAAATGTCAAAGGAAGGGGCAATGATCCCTTGTTCAACCTTCTTAGCCTTAGTAACCTTTTTCCCTTCATTCTGAACTTTGTCATTACTTAGTGTTTTTTTAGATTCAATATCTGTAGTCTCGTTTTGAACAACTTTTTGAGGCTTCTTTCTTTCACCCTTCTTTTGATTAGATGGGACGTTCTCCTTGCTCTTCTGTTCTTTTATGAACATGTTCCTTGACATTCCTTGGTCCCCATCTATGGGTCTACTTCTCAAGTTGTATTTTCTCCCTTTTTCCTCAACCACACTGGTTTTATGATGGCCCTATTCTCTTCCTCTGTTGGTGTTCTTATCTGAAATTGTGGGGTTGTGTTGTACACATATGCTGTTTCTTTTGTGTTTTCTTCCTAATCAAAAAGCACTTCTTTCTCCACATTTACATTATACTTTTGATTGTTGACATCATATTCATACCCATCTTCAGAGGAAGAATATCGTTCATTGTTCTAATGAGACCCACATCTTAACTTGTTTACAGTGTGTCCATCTCTATCTTGCTCTTGTGACCACTCATCTTCCTAACAAGCTTGAGCCACTACACAATGTTCAAGGGCATGTGGTCTATGGCAAGGTGAACATCAGGGTGTATTTTCTACTGCATGTGCTCCATGTTTTTCAAGGGATCAAGAGTCTCTTTCCAATTTGGTTTTTCTATTGGTTTTCCATCTTTCCAAGTAGTATTATAGGGCATTTCATGCAGTCTTGGCCTTTCATTTTAGTAATGAGTTTCTTGTCTATTCTGGGGATTGTTGGGATTTTGTGGGATCCTAAGGTTATCCCTTTTTCCAATCATTCTAGCATCTTTCATATTAATTTTAATGGTTAATGCTTCCTTTCGTGCTTCAGTCAGACTTCTAGGGTATCTATTTCTAAGCTCATACCCAATTTTAGGATCAAAGGCCTTTAAAATAGATACTTAAAGCTACTAAGTTAGCTAATTTGGATCCATGTGGTATCTTGTTATTGAGCTTGGATAATCTCTAATTAAAATCATAAAATGATTCATTATGATGTTTTTGGATACTTATTAATTCATGTAGAGCAAATTCAAGAGAACATTGATTCCCATATTGCTCTAGAAATTGATCTTGGAAGTCTACTGCAGAAATAATTGAGGCATCTTGCAGGCTATTGAACCAATCCCTTGCTTCTTCAGTTAGAGACATCATGAACAACCTCATAAGGACATCCTCCTGTTCCATACCCAAATCTTACACAAAAGCATTGAAGTTTCTTATGTGTTCTTTTATTGTAGTTGCACTATTCCCTATGAATATAGGGATAGTATTTGTCCAGTTGCTATCAATGGGATATGGGTATAATTGATATCTTGACAAGTCAAATTATCTACTCTTGGTTGTAGGGTTTTTTGGATAAGGGTTCTGAGGTGGTGGATTAGGGTAATATTGGAATCCATGTGGAGGCTGGTGCACATTTTATTGGATGTTCTGGTGAGGATATATATTCTACTACGACATATGATGTTGTTGGTATGGAATATGTTGTTGTCATGGTGGTGGGTTGGACTACAAAATGTTGCCAGTATTTTGTGGCTAGGATCTCTGTGGTGGCACATTATGCTGAGCATGTTGCTTTGGGTTACCAACTACATTGTAAGGTACTTTTGAAGGACCTAGAGCACCTACATTCTAAGATGACCCCTGCGCATTATTGTTACCTCCTTGTTCATGGGGAGGAACATACTTTGGTGGTTTTGTTGCATGGATATTTAATTGAGACATTTGTTGACTCTGATCTTGACTATATTTTATCAACTATTGTCTTTTCCTAAGTTCATCTTTTTGCCATTCCACATATTCTTCTATTTCTTGAGTAGTCATTTCATCATAATTTTGAACAGTGGCTGAGTGATCCATGAATCCATGTTAGGTCTCCTCTCCTTGTTGTAATGACATCTTGTAGTCATACTCATTTTTCCTTTGGAGTTGTTCTTCATCCAATTGGGTGAGAAACTCCTTCATTTTCAGTGGATCTTCCTTCCAGTAAAAAATAGGATGAATAATGTTTTCTTGCTCATGTGGGGTATGGGGATCCCTACATGGATCATGATTATGATACTATAATTCATACAATAGGTCAAAGCTATTGTGCAATGCAGGAGGTTATTCTGGAATATTCTCAAAGTTGGTAAGTGTAGTGTCTAGCTATTTAGATACTCCTTTATTCTTATTTGTATCAACCTTTGAAGGGGGAGATCCATGTTTATCTGTCCACCTTCCATTGTTCTTTTTAGGGTTTTCTTGGTGCAGAGATCTCCCTCCATTCATTTCATGGGATTCTTTAATGCTCTGAAATCTAGGGTTTGTTCTTGTTGATGTATTTTATTTTCCTAGTCATGCACCTGTTGCTACAAGCATGATAGAGTCACCACTCACTTTTGTGGAAAGTGAGAAAAGGTTTACGACTTCTTTGCATCTTTTCCAAACAAAGTCTTCTGATATGATGGTTTTAAATGACTATGATGAAGGCTTGGATTCAGAATTGGATTTTCCAATCTATTCTGTCTCAAAAACATAGGTTTTTTAAACCATAAGAGGGTGCTAGTCTCTTAATACATTTTTCGCTAACAAATGGGGTGAATATGGTTGATTACTCCTCATTCTTTAGGCTCTACTAGAAGATTTGAAAGTCTAGAATGGATTATAATTTGGGAAATCTACTCACAATGGAACATGCAGGTGAAGTAGATGCAAGGTTTGATGACTAATTCCTATTGTATGCTTTGGGAGAAAATTTTATAGGAAAAGTTTGTATGAAGTTTGTTTTGAACTTGACTAGTGCTAAATATATTAGGTGAATGGAGTTGATGGATGGATAATGAGCATGGAGATAGATTTCTATGATAGGTAAATCTATTATTCAGCTTAACTCTAACTTTTGGGCACTTTTAAATGTTTTCACCTTATGCAAATGTGCAAGTTTGTTTGCTACAATACTCTTCTTTATAAATCCAAGTGTTACTCCTTCAAATTACTGTGATGCTATGAAAGGATTTTTAATTCTTAGCTTAAGGGAAACCAATCATATTAATTACCTTAAAAGTATTTTTTAATCCCTAAGGGAGCCAATTAAAATGAATTAACTAAAATAATTTTTAATTCTTTCTCACCAGAACCCAATCAAAACAATCACACAACAACAACAAATGTGTCTTGATGAATTCTATAAATTTGAATAACTTGAAAGAACCACTTTGGAGGCAACACAACAACATATAAGCATGAAATTAAACACAACAATTCAACACTAAATATAGGTCACCAATTAAGCATTTTCTTCTCCATTATATTGCTTCAAAATGATGTTACATTAATAGCAGAACTCTTTTGATATGAGATGAATGAGTGGAAAATGTTATATCAAAGTAACCTACTAATATTGGAGGTGATAGTGATATGATGATCAAAACTAGGTCTTGTTTCCCTTTTTATATGGGAAGCAACAAGCTTCAGACCTGTTCACAAAAATACATGTCTTTTCGTAACTTTAACTAATTGTAATTTTTAAACATAAAGAAATTAATTTAAGAAATTTCCATAGAAAAAAAAATTGCTCCATTATTCATCATAGAGAACTTGTGACCTCTCAAGATCTAGAAAATTTCTCCTCTCCATAATGAAGTACTCGATCTGCCTGAAATTCTCTCATGAAACTCATTTCTCCACATTTAGGGCCTCTTCAATTTTAGTGATGAACAGGTGCATTTCTGAAAAATGTCAGATGTAATTATCACTAATGTTAGTATCAATATTTGACAAGGAATCCATCATTTTTTACTCCAAGTACATTATCCCTTCGAGCTTCTTGTGAGTGTTATCTAGTACCCTCTCATCATCATTCATGACTTCATTTCTAATCAATTCTTCCTTCTTTTCTTTCACCTTCTCCTGTAGTTTTCTATGCTCTTGAAATGTTGAGTGCACCTTATCGAAGAGTTCCCAATATTTATCAACTTGGTTCATTAATCTCTTGAACCTCTTCTTAATCATGTCAGATACCATCTCGAACTTAATGGTTTTGATCTTTGTCTCTAGTTCAGTACACTTCTTTTGAACTTTCTCATGACAATGTTTCCAATATATAACATCTGCCATTGCATCCAATACTTTCTTTTCACAATCTATCCATGGAAAATACAATTTTGATGAAGAAGAAGAGAATATTTTATCCTTGTAATTGGCTACTTCTTTCTTTAGTTTTTCATTATCTCTTACCAGCTTTTCAACTTGAGCCTTATTAAATTTTTCCACATTTACATTCAACTCTATTGTTTCAATGGGATTAGTATACCAAACTCTATACACCATGAGATGCCCAAATACCTGACTTGGATTGTTGATAATGGAAGGCCTCTTGTCTTGAGGGTATAATGCCCATATCAACAATGTGCTTTCATCTAGGTTGTATCCTAACCTTGAATATATTTTATCACTGGCTTCTTCTGTTAGGTGTAGTGTCTTATCCCCTCTTTTCCCGAAGCTATCAAATATTATCATTGAGCTACTATCCCATCCAGGTAAGAGAAAGACCTTGGCCTCTTGAAGTAGTTCTCTTCCTCTTTCAGGGGTGATGGATTCCAACTCCTAGTCTACTTCCTTTCTAAGTTCTTCCAGGGTAGCCGCTTCTTGCTCAAGAGTGATATCTTTCATTTTCTTTCTAAGTTCTCTACCCTTGTGTTAAAAAAAAAATGAGTTGAAATTTGAAGTCTTTACAAATTCACACTCAAAAATAGACTCTTGTCCAGCCCTAACTCTCACATCATTTGAGAGTTCATTTGATGATTCAAATTTGACAATGCTTTTTTTATTGAGTGGCTCATATGGTTTAACAATTGGTACACTTATCTTCTCAACTTCATTCTCTTCTTCATCACTATCTTCTTCATCCCCTTCTTCACTAATGGCAGTATCAATAGAGAAATTGACCTTTGGAGTGGGTTGTGAGGTTATGCAGTTGAGGGGCTCAATATCTTCAACTTGCATTCTCGAACAAGCTGCCACAATTGTCTCAAATATTATAGGAGGCACATCTCTGGTTAGTTCTTCCTCATGTTTGATTAATTTCTCAACCCTTTCTAAAGGATCCTATACATGATCAATTGATTGTGTATGAAGGGTTATTTTAATTCTTCCAAGCCTCAGCTAACATAACCTTGTTGTACTTGGCCATCCTTTGTGATGTTACAATTTTATCACAATTCCTTAATACATCATCCACAAAGAATTGATGTTCATACCCAGACAATGCTTGTGATAATTTTTCTTTATTTATAAAGCTCTTTGGATCAAAATTCTTTCTTTCATCTCCTAATGGAAAGTTATAATGAGCTAGTTTCCTATCAATTTCTTCATATCCTTCACTAGAAACAATTGTAAAATCTCCAAAGCATAGAGTACTTGGCATAATTGACTACTTACTATACCCCTTAAGGTGCTTGGCATCTGATTTGACCAATTGTCTTACAATTTTTAAATAGGCCACTATATCTAGAACTATCTTTGGTAACAGGTGTAGGGATCCTTTGAACCCATATGCTCTAATCACAGTGTAGTCATAATATGTATACCAATCTCTCCAGTTATGATTCACCTTCTTTCTAGGATCTTTATCCTTAGGTCTAAGAAACATTTGTACTTTAGGATACACATTATAGTCACATGAATGCCCCAATAGTTTTAGTAAGGGTTTGACAAAATATTCCTCAAAGTATAGATAATGGGACCTCCCATATCTACTACCCCATATTGATCTCGACATCTTGATTGGTTTAAAGTTTCCATCCTCGTCCATATCTCTTATCCTCAATTCTTCTCCCCAAAACCTCTAGCTTTCCCTTCATACAAGAGTAAATGCATGAGTAGAGAATAGTGTTTGAAATTGATACATTTATTATTGTTTTTAATTATTTCCAATCCTTGGTTTAAATTATTGGCTAAATAGCCAACATAATCAAATGATCATGCATCTTGGCTATGCACATTTTCTGCCAGGACCATTGGAGCTATTGAAATGAGAGTCAGGGATTCCACTCCTAACACTTGTTCTACAGTGTGATATGTATATTGAAAATATTGCTCAAACAACCCCTGATGTAAGGGAGGGTGTTCATTGTGAGAAAATTTATTAAGTTTATTTCCCTCCTCTCAAGGTTTGTGTAATGGAAACTTCCATGATTTATAGCTAGTATCCATGTGATGGTATTCTTTTATGAGGTATTTCACTATGAATGCAACATTCAAACTGCAATCCAAATTAAAGACAATGGAAATAAAATCTTTGGAAATGATAATAAACTCAGACCCATCATGTAGTTGGACTGCATGTCACTTGGGGTCATATTTTTTAGTTAGTTCCTTAACCAATTCTATGTTGATGAACACATTCAGCACAATCACCTTCCCCAAGTTCATTTTCCATGGATTATAGACAAGCTGGAACCTATACTATTTTCTATAGTGATACATGAATAGCTCATATCCTTTGTGTGGCATCCATACATCCCCTAAATATTTTTGTTTATCCTATAACTTGTCCACATAAGGATTCAATTGTGCACTCCTCTTGGGTCTTGGTCCTAACCCTGGACACTGGTCT
The DNA here is from genome assembly GCA_007258455.2 of Sequoia sempervirens. Lineage (NCBI taxonomy): Eukaryota > Viridiplantae > Streptophyta > Pinopsida > Cupressales > Cupressaceae > Sequoia > Sequoia sempervirens. Next base: position 1,131,223,364 of record VDFB02271358.1, on the reverse strand, counting down.
ATAAAATCCTAGTTTAAAATCCTAACTTATGTCTTTTGTTTTCTGGCTTTTGGTGTCCCTTAAATCCCTTCCATCATTTAAGAAACCCTAACTTGTCATTACAATTCTTCAAAGAAAATTCTCAACCAGGTTTTGTATACTTACTTGTGTTGCACTTGCTTCCTCAACTTTCAATTGTGCAGCAATGGGGTACTTCAAGCTCTTTTGCTCCACTCCCTTTTGTAGCTCCTCAAATTTTTTGATGGCTAAATGAAATCATTTAGAGGTATACACTGTTCGGCTTTGGCTCATTAATGGGACACTTCCTCTCTTTCGTGTTATTAAGGAATCATTTAATTTTGAAAATCCCTATGATATCTCAAGTTGTCACATCAGTCAAAAATAATCATCATCGCTATGTCAGTGGGACTATGATTTTACTTCTACCGATAGCCACCTTTCCCCTTGATGAACTTTGTATCTTTGGTTTTCCTTTGAGGTATCAACAGGACACCAAATAATTTCTCATTGATATGTTTTAGTTCCACCAATCCCAATTCTTTGTTCATATTCATTCCTTTATAACATCATCCTTCCCTTTGCATATCATCGACATATTGGGGAAACCCCTGTTTATGTCCTACCAATAATCCTTGTTCATTCTGATATTCCTTTTCTTTCAATTGTCTTATCGTTGTGTCAGGGGAACTGGATTTTATGTCAGCCTAATACCATTTTATCTTCCTGATACTACTAGTTGTTACACATTTGTAAAAATACATTTTTCATTTCATGTATTGGCTCATTGGTGGGACATAATTTTATCTCTCCCTGATACACTTTAGTGTCTCCAATATGTCTTTCTCGGGCTATCGGGGAGACAGTGAAGTATGTTCTGCTGATATGTAATACTTGCCCCAATGATTCCACCTTAATTATTTTTGTCATTCCACCAGGGAAATAATGATATAATTCTTCGCAATAGAAGGTTTCTAAATGCTGATAATGTGTGTTCTTGTAACGAAGATTTTGGCTCCCCAAAATCTCTAGCTCCTTCTTAGGGTTTTTCACCTAGAAGGAGAGGAAAATGGGCCAAAATGAATTTGTTAACATTAGAAGAAATGGAAAGAGGGGTGTGAAGTGTGTGTGTGTGGATGTGTTTAAATTTTGAAAACTTAATGAAGATGCAAATTAAGCAATGTATTCTAACCTAATGAAAAATTGTTGGAAAACATAATGTGTATTCAAACAACTTGACTAGGAATGTAAACAAACTTAAACAGAAAATAACATGGTTGAAGATATGAACCTGGAACTTGGAAGAGGCTGAAATGAGGCTCTGAATACTTGTAGAAGGCACCATAAAATTCTCACTGGGACTGATTTTCCATGTATGGTGAATGAGTCCTGTTTTTTCCAGAAAGTGTCGAAACGAGTTTTGGGGAGTTGGGTATCCAGATCTTCAAAAATCACTGTTCAAGCCTATAAATGGGACTGATTCGCCATCAATGGTGAATGATTCCTCTTCCAGAAAAAAATTAAATCTATATTTAATTTTGTGGCTTAGGATCTGCAATTTTGTTTTTGATGAATCTCTGGATTTGAATCTACAAAAATGGACCCGTAGACTCACTCGAAGCTTGAAATAGGGCTTGAAACACCTTGAATGACTTTTATGGGATAAGCACACCTTTTTTCACCTTCTCATTTGATAAATATTCATACACAAACACATGAAAAGGGATAAAATTGTTGAAGGTTAGGATATGGGGGTTTGCCTTGGTCAAACCCCTTTAAGTATTTAAACCAAAGTGATGAAATAAATTAATGAAACATGCAACAATGGAGATGATTACCTTGTCATGATGATTTTATTTTGAAATTCTACAACAATGGAGGAAGATTCAACCCTTGAATTCTTTAGAAAGCTAACTTGAATACTTCTAATGAAGAAACCCTAACTTGCTTGATTTGGATGAGAAGATAGAAGATGAATTAATGATGGGAGATGTAGAAATGAGTTGTTAGATGTAAAATTAGGATAAAAACACTTATTTATAGATAATTGTGTCTTAGTATCCCAATCATACCTCATCACAAGCCAACCTGTAGTGAAATTAAACTTTAAATTTCACTTTTCCCCGCTCAAGGGTCAAAATGGGGCTAGATAGGATTCAATCACCACACATGGAAAATGGGTCCCACCTGGATGGGACTGATTCACCATGCATGGTGAATGGGTCCATAAGGGCCATTCCAACAACTCAAAATCTAGGAAATAAGGAAATAAGGTTTAAATTGCAAATTTGTCAGGTATTTGATCAATTTGAACCTCAGGATGCACAAAATGGGTTAATAGGAACCTATTCATGATGATGTAAATGTTAAATAGGGCTTGGGACACATAAATCAATGTTAAAGTGTGATTAAATACACTTTACAACACTAAATTAGGTCCACATAGCCTAGAAATATAGAAAAATCAATGTAAATGTGCAAGACGTATTACAACACTAGTTTATCATTAAGTTTACATTAAGAATCTTCTAGATTGATGTAATAATGTTATTGAATGCATTTTATAATGTTGAATTAGGGAGAAATAGGTTATTAAGTCTATAAAAGCGTGAAATTTCTTTACAATACTTTACAACACCTTTACAAGACATTGTTAAAATAATGTTATTTGATTTGGAAGGGTCCAAGACCTAGTGTGGATGCATAAAATTCCTCACAACACTAGATTACGACCTTATTAAGTCCATTTTATCATGAATTAATCCCATGTCAAGCAAAGGGTACATTTTTCTATGGCACATTTATCCCCCACTTTATTGAGAGGATGAACCTGTTTCAAACTCACATTAAAGTAGATGACAAATGTAGATGACAAAGAATGGAAAAGATCAAAGAAGGTGGCCAAGCCCCTAGGATACATGATCCTAATTCAATCCCCCAAGATACAAAATCATGTAGTGGCAATAATGAAGAGAATGAAAGACGAGGTAGAAAGGATGTACTCACTTTGGGCCAATGAAACTTCTTGGTTGTCCTCTGGGTGAGAAAGGCCAAAGGTATACTCACTTTGGGGCCAAAAAACTAGTTTTCCATGGGGTGAGAAATCCCAAAAAGGTAAGATACATATGCTAGTTGGTATGCACTCACAAAACGCAATGGTGGTGATGGAGAAAAGTCATGTCGCTAGGTGGGCTTCCCGCTCAACCATGTCAAAGTTATACTGCTTGATAACTTTCACAAGGCACCACAAGGAAAAAAATGCTATGAAAAAAAATACAAGGGTACCATAGTCATGCAAGTTCCTTTATGCAAGGTGTAAAAAAGAAATGCAAAAATGTGTAAAAATGTATGATGTTCAAAGGGGTCTTTTTTAGTTTATGCAAGGTTATTCACTTAGGGAACATTGTGTCTAATGTCTCCAAGAGAGGACCAATCAAAGAATAGTATATTCAAAACTTAGGGGATGTAGTGCATCGCATCAAGCCACCAAGAGGAATGCAATATGCTAAGATAGATCACACTTATGGAAATCACACCCAATGTCATCCACAAAGTGATAAACGCATCACATAAATGAAAATTCTACACTAGGAACCAAGCATGAAAATGAATTATGGTATTGTATGCCCCCCACTTTAAAGCAGTTGAAAAACACCATTGTTGTGAGCAATTGCTTTAAAGTAGAAGAGAAGAACATGATAACTTATCTGAAAAGCCCTATGCCAAGTCATATGTTTTCAATAAGCTGTGTCATTCAAAGAAAGGGAGTATGTCACATGCAAGATAATACTAAGACATGTTGTTCACATTGCAAGCTTGCTCTTATATGTTCATGAAAGGTTAACGAGTATTCAAAAGAGACAATGACAAGTGACATATAGAGATAAGGTTGTCAAACCCCTTTCCCCCACTTAGTGCAGGATGAAGGTGAGCCTAAAGTGGATGATGGTATGCTTCCCCTTGCAAGTGATTCGAAACATGTAATAGTGAGAATACTATTATCCTACAACTATTACATGGAAAGGAGTAGCAACTAATGTTATTTATGTATTGATTTAGGATGTAACCAGGGTAAAGGTTTCTTGGAAAAATGGTTGGTGATAGTATGGATGTTGAGTGATGGGTGGTTGGATGGATTGATAGCTATGAAACGACAATCACGAAGACTATGAGTTGGAAGAATGAGGTTAGGTATAGTGTGGGCTTGCATAGGGTTATGATTAAGGGTTGAATTTTTTGGAGTAGAAAAAGTGAGGATAGGAGACTCTGTTTGGTTGTTGGTTCTCACTAAGATATCATTCCTATGTGCCATAAGAGTGACCCTAGGAGGAGAGATAAAATGTTCAGCATATGTCATAATTAGAGTAGGCAAGATAGCTTCATCACTCATAGGAGAGGCATCAATAGAAGGATTACTAGGAGTTTCATGGTTACTAATTATTAGAATTTTTTGTTCAAAAAGAGCTTCCCAAATGGGAGAGACATTAGAGAAAGAAGAAATAAGAGTATCAGGAGTTTCACCAATGATATCTTCTAACACTAGACTATCTTCTTCCTAGGTAGAGAAGATATTAGGAAAATAAAATGGTGGGTTTTCATTTATACTTACATCCTCATGTCCTAGAATGTCTTCTTGAGTAGGATTGTTATAGTTCTTATTCATATCCTCCACACAAATGTGTTTTCCATGATTATTCACTATTCTAGAATTTTCACCATTAGGGGAGGTGTTGGGAGATGAATGAGGACTCGGTAAGGTAGGGGTGATGATTTCGTCTTTGTGTGTCATATTTTTTTTTGCAAGTAGGAGGAGAAGGAAGACAAGCAAGACATTCATGATCTTCAATGATTGTTTCTTCTTTCATCAAGGTACCTTCATCACTAATGGGAGAGATATCAGGAGAAGAACAATAATGATTATCATGATTATCAATGCTTGCATTCTTTTGGAGAAAAGATTTAGTGGATGATTTAGAAGAGAGGAAGTCATCTAAGGATTCATCTAACATTGCAAAATCATCACTACAAAAGGGCTTGGATGTTATGTGTGTTGTAATTGGTTCTTTTGATGTGTTGTGTGATTGGTTATGGATATTTGCAAGAGTTTCCTCAATGTAAGCTGATTGAAAAGGACTATGAAATATGACTAAAAATGGAACTTGTAACAGTCTAAATGCCATGAATGTAAATGATGCTTATTTCTAATAAAATGCAATATGAATAATGGATGAAGTGTAACTTTTTAGATTACAAACAAAGTAGTTGATTGATGCACTAATCTAAGAGATGAAATGTCAAAAGTGAAATTGAAAAAATGAATGAAATGAGATAATTGAAGCAAGATGTAACAAAATGCATGCTATAGAAATGTAACTGACTAATATATATAGGTAAAGGCACCAAACAAAAGCCAAAAAAAAATTTTCTGAGAAGTGTTGTTTCAGGGGTCAGAAGGGACTAATTCACCCAAGGTGGTGAATGAGTACCAATATGGACCTTTTTCAAAAAAATTAGAAATTTATAACTAATTTTAATGTGTTCTAAGTGCCAAGGTGTAGGTCTAAATGAAAAATGAAAAATTTCAAAGCTGTTCAATTATGAAAGATGCAAAAATGCAACCTATTATGCACTTTTATCCATGCAAAAAATAAATCATAGAATGCAAGCTAGCTAATGAAAAATGCAATGCAAGAAAATCTAGGAAGATTAAAGGACTCCAAAATTAGAAAAAGAAGGAATTCAAATAGCAGGTTCACCAAAATGTAACGAATATTTTGGCTTCCCAAAATCTTTAGCTCGTTCTTAGGGTTTTTCACCTAGGAGAGGAAAATGTGCCAAAATGACTTTGTTAACATTAGAAGAAATGGAAAGAGGGGTGTGAAGTGTGTGTGTGGATGTGTTTAAATGTTGGAAAATTAATGAAGATGCAGATTAATAAATGTATTCTAACCTAATGCAAAGCTATTGGAAAACATAATGTGTATTCAAACAACTTGACTAGGAATGTAAACAAACTGAAACAAAAAATAACCCAATTGAAGATATGAACCTGGAAGCTAGAAGAGGCTGAAATGAGGCTATGAATACTTGTAGAAGAAACCACTAGGACTGATTCGCTATGTATGGCGAATGAGTCCTACTTTTTCCAGAAAGTGTCGGAACTAGTTTTGGGGATTGGGTATCTAGATCTTCAAAAATCACTATTCAAGCCTATAAATGGGACTGATTTTCCATCAATGGAAAATGAGTCCTCTTTTATAAAATAGAGAAAACAGGATTGGATTTTATGGTTTAGGATTTGTAATTCTATTTTTGATGAATCTCTGGATCTGAATCTACAAAACTGGACCTATAGACTCTCTCAAAGCTTGAAATAGGGCTTGAAACACCTTGAATGACTTTGATGGGATACGCACACCTTTACTAACCTTCTAATTTAATAAATTTTCATACACAAACACATGCAAAGGGGAAAAGGTGTTGAAGGTTAGGATATGGGGATTTTCCTTGGTCAAAACCCTTTAGGTATTTAACCTAAAGTGATGAAATAAAGTAATGAAAAATGCAACAATGGAGATGATTACCTTGTCATGATGATTTTATCTTGAAACTCTACAAAAATGGAGGAAGATTCAACCCTTGAATGCTTTAGAAATCTAACTTGAGTACTTCTAATGAAGAAACCCTAACTTGCTTGATTTGGATGAGGAGCTAGAAGAAGAATTAATGATGAGAGATGTAAAAATGAGTTGTTAGATGTAAAATGAGGATAAAAAAAATTATTTATTGACAGTTGTGCCTTATTATCCTGATCATACCTCATCACGGCCTGACATGTAGTGAAATTAAACTTTAAATTTCACTTTTTCCTGCTCAAGGGTCAAAATGGGGCCAGATAAGACTCATTCACCACACATGGTGAATGGGTCCCACCTAGATAGAACTAATTTTCCATGCATGGATAATGGGTCCCACAGGGGCCATTCCAACAACTTAGAATCTAGGAAATAAGGAAATAAGGTTTAAATTGCAACTTTGTTAGGTATTTGATCATTTTGAACCTTGGGATGCACAATATGGGTTAATAGGGACCTATTAGTGATAATGTAAATTTTAAATATGGCTTGAGACACATAAATCAATGTGAAAGTGTGATTAAATACACTTTACAACAATAAAATTAGGTCCACATAGCCTAGAAAAACACAAAAACCAATGTGAATGTGCAAGACACATTACAAAACTAGTTTATCATTAAGTTTACATTAAGAATCTTCTAAATTGATGTAATAATTTTATTGAACACATTTTATAATGTTGAATTAGAGAGAAATATGTTGATTAAGTCTATAAAAGTGTGGAATTCCTTTACAAGACCTTACAACACCTTTACAAGACATCGTTAAAAGCATGGTATTCGATTTGCAAGGGTCCAATACCTAGTACGGAAGCATAAAATTCCTCACAACACTAGATTAAGACCTCATTAAGTCCTTTTTATCATGAAATAATCCCATTTAAAGCAAAGGGTACATTTTTCTATGACACAGTTCCATGGTTTGTCTCCATCGGTTCACCGAGGAGACTATGATGAGAGTTTCCCCCACGTGACTTTGTCATGTTGATATGTATTATATTGTTGAGGAAAAATTCATGGAAGGAGAATTACTTAAGTGGTTTGGGGACTTATTTTTATTTTTAATGGTATCGCTGAGAGTTATATACATTAGGGAGAATTATGTATATTATGGAAAATAAAGTGAAAATGTGAGGGATAGTGGGGATCATGATGGAAATGAAATGAAAACCAAGGGGGATTTTCTAGTTCCATAAATTGTTTTATTAGTGACTATCTCGAAGGATGAATGGATATATACAAGGGGAATATTGATGTTTTATGGATCATGTCACACAAATTGCTGCATTTCATGTAAAAGACAATGTAAAACTAAAGGAAATGGGTAATTTAATGTAAGAAAAAAATGAAGGCTAGTGGATACTGAGGAAGAATTTTTTGCTCCAATAGTGCCTTCAATTAGGGAGGAATGAATGTAAGGTCATTGCAAGAATCCTTAAATGATCCCTGAGAAGCATACCATGAATGAATGTGATGAAATGGGATGGGAACCTAAAACTAATCTCCATATAAAATTATTTTTTAAGAAAAGAAGTATTTTAGGAATTGTCCATTTACTAGAAATCCCCGAACTTCTCCTAAAACTACTGTGCATGGAAAATTATTTTAAGGAAAGACTTGTTTCATGAATTGTCCATGAACTAGCAATTCTTGATCTTCTCCTGACATATTTTGAAGATAGTAAGAATCGTCACTACCTTTTCTTGTAACAACAAATTATCCTATCCAAAGAGCTTCAAACTTCCCATGTTTTCCTTTATCTTGACACCCAACATTCCATAATAGGACCATGCCATTCACTTCAAATTTCCTGTTCTTTTCCATTTTTTTCAAACAAGAACTTCATTTGTGATTACATTTTTGTGTTTTTCTCCTGGGCCAAGTTCCCAATTTCATCTAATTCTTCCAACTACTCCATTCTATTCTCCATAGGTTTAGGGATGTCTAAATCTTCTTGGAGAATGAATTTGTATACTAGGAATAGGTTTTGCATGGGAATTTTTTCTTGTGTCCCAAAGACCAATTCAAAAGGTGATTTTCTAGTTGATTTCTTTATTGTAATTTTTTCCACCCATACTGCCATCCTTAATTTTGAATCCCAATACTTTTTGTTTCTAGCTAGCATCCTCTTAATAATTTTTAAGATATTCTTGTTGTTTGATTCAGCCTACCTATTTGCTTGTGGATGATATGGAGACACATATGAAATTGTTATGTCATATGTTTCATAGATTTTTCTGAAATCTTCTGATCTGAAGCACATACCATTGTTTGTGATTATCCTTACAGGTGTCCCAAACCTTGTGATGATATTCTCCATTAGAAAATTTACCACAACCTTACTATTGGCCTACTTTGTAGAGATGGCTTTTATCCATTTTGTAAAGTAATCAGTTGCCCCTAGTATCTGTTTGTGACCTCCACTAGATTTCTCTAGTATTTCTCCAATGAAATCAATCCCCCACTGATGAAATGGAGCTTTAACTTGCATTGGTCTGAGTGCCAATTCTCCTTGGTATTTCATTTTTCCAAAGAGCTTTTGGCAGGCTTCACACTTTCTCACATAAGTGAAATAATCATTGAAGACCCTGGGCTAGTAGTATTCAACCCTTAGAATCTTGTGGGAAGTGGTCTTTGCCAAAAAATGTCCTCCACAAACTCCCTCATGCATTTCCTTCAACATGTGATTGGATTGTGTTTCATCCAAGCATAACAACAATACTCCATCTTTTTTCTTCTAGTACAAGTCTCCATCCATGAAGACATATTTTGAGGCATGCAATTTCAAGGTTCTTTACTAATTTTCACTCAAATCTTTAGGACACTTCTGGTTTTTGAGGTAGTACATTATATTAGTGTACCATGAAGTGTTTTCAATACTGGTGATCATATTTTCTTCTTCCCCTATGTTACAAATTTGAGATGCTTCAAGGTTTGATTCAACCATGAGATTAGCCAAGCCTTGTCCCCTTAGCAATTTAGTGATTTGAATTTCAATATCAAACTCCTGAATTCTATTAATCCATCTACACCTACTCCCTGTAACTTTAGTTTGTATGAATACATCCTTAACCGCAACATTAGGAACATATGCAATTATTTTTGCTCCCACCAAATAAGGTCTGAAGGATTTTACTGCTTTGACAAGAGCATATGCCTACTTCTTTGTAATATCATATTTCATTTTTTCTCTTTGAAGGGATTTATTGAAGAACGATATAGGTTTCTCATACCCCTCATCATTTTTCTGTAACATTACTGTCACAACGGTGTGGTATGGTGCAAAGGAAAAGATCTAGAATAGCTTAATGAATTCAAGACATTTTAACACTAGAGCCTCCTTGATTTCTCTTTTGATGGATATGAATGCATCAATTGCTTCTGCAGTCCAATTAATCTTAGCTCCTTTCTTCAACATTTTTGAAATAGGCTTGAAAATCTCAACAAAATTTGGTATGAACCTTCTTACAAAGTTTATTTTTCCAAAGAAAGACTGGATGGCCTTTACTATCTTAGGGATGGGGATCTTGTCTATGGCCTATACTCTTTTTAGATCAATTCTAACTCCATCTTTGGACACTATGTGACGCAACAACTTTCCCTCTTTTACAAAAAAGTGGTACTTCTTAGGGTTCATGGAAATACCATACTCCAGGGCTTTGAGGAAGATCTTTTCCAAATTTGCTACATGATCTTCAACTTTCTTTGAGTATGTTGTGAGTTCATCCTGACACACAACCATTATTGTATTGATTAGATTAGGAAAGGCAATGTTCATAGCTCTTTGGAATGTGGCACCAGCATTTGTGAGGCCAAATGGAATTATTACATATACATATATTCCCCAAGGTGTGGTAAATGTAGTCTTATATTACTCTATTTATTTCACTTTCACCTAATTATACCATGAAAATCCATCCATCATGGACAATATTTCACACCCAATTGCTCTTTGTAGCATAGCCTCCATATTTGGGAGTGGGTAATTTTTTTTAAGAGAGGACACATTCAAATTTCAAAAATCTACACACAACCTTATGTCTCCATTCTTCTTTCTGACAAGCACTAGGCTAGACACCCAAGAAGAATGTATGATAGGTTTAATAATACCTCCCTCCCTAAGCTTCATAATTTCTTCATGCATCTTGGGTTCTAGGGAAGGGTTTATTAGCCTTTGTTCTTGTCTAAAGGGTTTTGCGTTTGGCTTTAGTGGGATTTCCTGTTGGAAAAAATCTTCTTTATACACTTTAAGGTCATCATATGACCATGCAAAAACATGCTTATATTTTCTCAACAACACAATTGACATTTTTCTAATTGTAGGGCTTATCTTCTTTCCAATGTACACCTTTTTTGGATCCAATTCAGTCCCCAAGTTAATTTCCTCAATATCTTCCCCTCTCACTAGTGTTTTTTTGATAATTTCTTTGTCATTCCCATCAAAAACCCTTTCTAGTGCAATTAATCCTTTAGGGATCTTATTTGTTTTGAGCTGCACTACCTCTTGGTTGAACATAGTTTATTTTCCATCCACTTCTTCAACAAATGCATTTAAGTCAATCTCTTGGGACTCATACTAATCAATGTTGTGTAAGAACTTGATCAAATATGTGCCATAATTAAAGACCTGCCAATTGTAAATATTGTTAGGAGCTACAAGTCTGGTCTTAATCTCTACTTGTTAGATCCCTACCAAGGTAATTCAAGGCCACATTCTCCAAGAAATTAGCCATCAATTTTTTGGATCTATCCACCCACTCAATAGAGAAAGCATCAAAGAGCTCTATAGTATCCCACACAAAATTTCTATATTAATTTAATCTCTTGTTCCTTATAGAGTACTTTGATCTTACTTTTGAAACAACTAATTTAGAATCCCCAAGAATGGTTAACATTTTAATCCCATGTTTTATGGTCATGTTTAAACCTAGTAGCAAAGCTTCATATTCTACTATATTATTTGTGCATTCAAATGTTAGTATAAATGAGTATTTTAATGTTGCACCTTTAGGTGAAATGAAAACATTTCCAACTCCATTTCCTTCTCTACTACAGGCACCATCAAAGTATATTCGCCATATGCCATGTTCATTTTTAGAGACATCCCTAGTAATTGGATCTGTGCCAATTTTTCAGGTTTTCAATGTTCAACTTTAAAAATCCCTAGGTCTACATCACAAAAGTGATTCATTTGATTGGGATCAAAGAGTTCAAACCTTGAAATGAAATGAAATGGAAAGGAGGAATGATGAATGAACAAAATGTAATGTTGCAACTCACCAAACACTAGGAATAAAGTACTACAAACATGTATGAAATGGCTAACATGAATTTGGATCTTGACTCTTGCTTGAATGCTTGCTTGAATCATGAAACCCTATATCACAAATGTTAGCTCAAGAACAAACATGATGCATGATGACTTTGACATGATGCTTGATACTTGAATGATTCTCCAAAATTCTTAATAATCAACTCTTGAATTCTCTTGAATGCTCATGTAGACTCTTGAGTTGATAGAATGGTTGAATTTTTAGGTCACACTTGCTCATAAATATTGCTAGGTGGGAAATGAGTGAAATAACCTTGTATTTATACTTATTTATGCCAAATTCCTTGAAATTAGAGCACTACAAGTTGACATCATATCTAGGAGAATAAAATCCCACCAAGAATTTGAATTTAAATTAGGTTTGTAATCCACATGGGACTCGTATTCCAGTTGTGGCGTATGAGTCCCATTAGGCTAGGATTTGGGACATGTTTTTCAAGAAATGATTAGATTGATGTGAAATCAGGATCGGGGCCCTGAAACTTAGGTGGGACTCATATGCCCAAGGTGGCGTATGAGTCCTAGATCACAAAATCTAGGCCATAAAATCCCAAAACACGTGAATTATGATTGTTTATTGGTAAATTTTAGGATTAATCTAAAAAAGATTCATTAATTAAGGCTTCTGGATGAAAAACAAGGCCAAATAAGGCATAAAAATTAGAGCTATCAGATATGAGTTATCTTATACATGTTGTTGCATCCTTGAAAATAGACTAGAGCTATCTTATACTAGATGTTTCATCCCTAAAAATAGACATAATCTTTTGAATCCTATCTACAAACACTCATCATAGGTAAGGAGATCTAAATGTATATTTAATCGTTTGGTCTAGTTAAGTCTTATCTTTTTATCTAAGTTATGTCATGTTCCTATGCTACTCGATGATATCCACAAGTGATTAGAGGAGTGGGGATGGATCATGGTTCTTTCTGTTGATTTTTGTTTGTGGTTTGTCTTGATATTATGACTAGGGAAAGTAATTTCCTTATGTGTGATTGGGGTTCCACTTTGGCATAATCATAAGATCCTATGCAATTTAAAGGTTAGCTAAATATTTCTTGCATTAGGATTAAAATGCTTTATGGCTACTTACTTAGATATTCCAACAAGGTTCTATTGATACTAGTATGAGTTAAGGAAATTTTTGGCTAATGTGTCTTAGGCTTGACAAAAGATACTAACATCACCAAGGTTTGTCTCAACTTGGTGTACATATATCCACTTGTCCATATGCCAAATCTTTCTTAAAGGAAAATAGAAACAAACACCACCATCATAATTCATGCTTTGGTGTGCATACATTTTTTTGTTAGATAATAAAACACTCTATGATGATAACCACGCAATAATTAAGGCTCAAAATCTATCAATCATACATAAATCTTGGTATAGTTCATGGATCTCATTTATCTTGATTTTGATGGATGGTCTATCTAACCATTCTTCACTTCTTACTAACTTTTTCTTCTTGCTAACATTTCTTTTGTCAGTCCCTACAGTCATTTCAATGGCATGCTATGACACACAAAAAAAAAATGCATTAGTTGCATTATCTTGCATCCAAAATCATGTTAGAGTATCATATACATCATCATATGCATATTAGGTCATTCATATTGCATAAAAATACAAAATATAGATAACTTAGTGCATCACATTTTATAGAATCATCATCAACATAGCATCATATAAAACATGGCTTAACATGCCATAAGCATATAGTCTCATCCTACATTTAGGTCATATAAAAATATTAATCCCATCATAGATAATAAGCATCTATCCATACATACATAACATACATAACATACATATAAGCATAAATTGATGTCATATTTATCCATCCATCTATAAGAAATCATATTTATGCATAAGCATACATAATAAATCCATATGCACATCATATAGAAACCATTAGATAAAAATAGAATTCATAACATAGATCACATCACATAGAAACATGCATATAAGTAGTCACCACCAAAAATGATGCATCTCATATATATAAAAATCATGTCATAGTACAAAACTAGAATGTCTGATAAAAATGGAGCTCGCAGGCTCAATCAAAATATTCATATGTCCATATAAAAAATCAATCGGGCTATCCCAAGCTGCTCCTATCCTCTGTAAGGGATGTCATTTCCTATCTCAGTCTTGATCTTGATGGCCCAGGATGATCATCCTCTCTATGTGGCCATGGGGGAGGATAAGGTGATATCCTAGGTCCAAATACATTACCACTGCTAACTATCATTTGTGAGTGTGACTTGCTCTAACTCCTACTCTAGGTATAGCTAGCTACCCTCTATGATGGTGGAAGCACATCCTCATATAATTCTCTATAGTATTGTGCCTCCTTACTCCCCTAAGAAAATGTACATGAAAAATTGACACTAGGTCCACTCATATTCTCTATAAAACTAAGTGACCACTTCTCAACACTCTATTCTTTGATAACTACAATATCTTGCTTGGCATTCAACTATGATACCTACATTTATAAAGTTTGAACCTTGGCTTGCAAGGATAGAAGTGGTCCCTATACACCATCATTGCCTTTTTCCTCAACCTCCTCCTCCATAACATCCCAGATGGCCTCTCTAACAGAGACATCCTCCAACCCATCATCAATTGCCATGTCTCAAAAAACCTCCTCCTCCTAAGCCTCCACATCAGGCATCTCATGATCCTGTTGAGAAATATCCTCCCCCCTTACCTCCTCCTCCTCTATTATAGGTGGTAGCTATCTTGGAATAACAGGTGGAGCTCTACCTCCTTCTCTCTTACCACCCCTACCTCCTTCCCTTCCTCCACAACCTCCATCATCCCCTTTACCTCCACCTCTCCCTCCATCACCACCACTCCCTCTCCCCTTACCCTAGTCTCTCCCACAAAATTGGTATTGCAAGATCTATAAATAGAATGGGTCTATGCTACAACCACCAAGCATCATACTTTGGTCAAGTGTCCACATTTGCAACCTTTGGTTCTACACCTCACTGAATGGGTTGTTTCTAGTTGAACTTCTGAAATGCGACCTAAGGATTGATAGTACCCTAGTGTCCTACCTCCCAAGCTAATCTAACATCACAATACCAATGGGCACACCTTGTTGCTCACCAAATTATTGAAGAAACCTCTTAGATAGCTACCTCTCTATGATATGATAGGATTGGACTGTGCATCCAATCAAGTACCTAATATGTCAGCAATATGATAGATTTTTTGCATCATTGTCCCATGGTGCACAAAATTTTTAGGGTCTCCAAGTAAATACAACAAGTAAATCAATCTCACGGTGTCAGTATCCCACATCTTCAACAGTAACATGTCTATAAGTGACCATGCCACCATACATGAACACATAGGGTAAACAGTAGGTAAACCTCTTGCATGTGTTGGTATAAAAACAACAATGTGCTTTGATGCCTACACATGGAGTTGTGTGGCCTTGAAACCAATAAAATTGGCTCCCATTGTTGGATCTCCGTTGTGATCATATGGTTTGTCCTTGATGACAAAATCCCTTTCAGTTGATTCTACATGTTGACAATTTCAGTTTGGTTTCTCATGCTTTATCTTGCTACAACTTTGTCTATATGGTTTACATGTCTTGGCATTCAGTGGACAGTTTACATTTAGAATTTAAATATTTTATGGTACTGATCAGTTTGAGCTTCGTGCAGTCACCGGTTATCTCTTTTGTACATTGTTTCGGTGACAAGAAAGAACATATCAGTGTGAGAATGCTTGGGTCTCCCCGATCCATTTCTCTGATAAATGTCTATGTTGCCTATCGACAAGATGTTTCTGATGACATAATGATTTGATTTTACATACAGGCAACTTTTGTTGTGACATTGATCATGGTCTTGGCGATAGAAGAATAGTCTATCGGCATGAGTATCTTTCACCACAGAGAGGTCTTACCGAATGAGTCGGGTCTCACCGACTAATACTTGAGGTGGTTCATCGGCGTAAGTAATCCCTATCGGCATGTTGTTTCATCGAGTGCTCTGTTTCTTGGCAACCGGCACAAGAAAGTTCATATCGGCAAGAGTTGCAACATCAATATGATGTCTTAGCGAAATTGGTATGTCACACCAACGTCCATTGAAAGATCATATCGGCAAGACTTATTTGATGTCATAGCAATTAGGATCCATCTCCAAGCATCTATTGACATGACATTCTCTTTTGTTTCGGTGACAGAAAAGGATTATATCGGCATAAGTTATACCATTGGTATGTGGTCACAGCGAAATTGCTTTGTCTCACCGATCGAAGGTTGAATGGGAACATATCGGCAAGAGTTTAAGGCTTTGGTGAAGGGTCATAGTGAAAAGGGTGATGTCTCCCTGACTAATGCATGTGGAAGTATTTCGGCAGGAGTGTTGTATTCGGCATGTGGTCTCACCGAAGGCATATTGTCTCACTGACCGTGCACAAAAAGGTCTTATTGGAAAAGGTTTTTCTTCGGTATAATGTCCTAGCGAACCCTGTGGGTCTCACTGATGGAATACATATGGACCTTGTCGGTATAAGCATTGAGTTGTCTCAGTGAACAAGAATGATCACGTGGGATTTTGGTAAGACTCATGAGTTTCGATGTAGAGTCTCAGTGAACCCATCAAGTCTTGGCGATACATAATACAAAAGGAACATTTTGGTATGACTCATGTGCTCGAAGAAAGGTCTTGACGAGTTTGATTTCTTATACCAACCGACAACATAAAGATGATAGGTGACTTTTGGTATAACGAAGATATCTATATGAGGTCTCCCTAAAAGCGATATGTCATGGCGACAGGAATGATAACATGAGCATTCAGTAAGACACGGGATAGTCTATGAGATGTCACCTCGACTACACATTGTCTTGGTGAAGGTGGATGAAGGACACATCTCGATGAAAGTGTGCTCTTGTCTTGCTAACTTGGAAATGATAAAGACTTTTGGTATGACACAATATATTCTACGAGAGGTCTCCCTGATGATGGTATGCTATAGCGACTCTCATAAGGTAGAAGGATGCATTGGTGAGAGAATCATAATGTCACAGTGACACACAAGGGATAAAGTCTTTTGGTGAAACTTAATGTAATCTACATAATGTCTCCTCAACAATAGGATGTCACAGCAACTAAAAATGAATTTTGGTAAAACAAAGACCTGTCTAAAAGATGTCTCTCTGATATCAAAAAGCTATAGCGATAGTGAATGGAACAAAAGGGCATGTCAGTGAGAAAGACTTTTGTGTCTCAGCGACTGAAAAAAATAGAAAAAAAATGTGATCTTGGGGAAACATAAAAGATATTCGATATGGTTTCTCCCCGATGGCAGAAGGTCATGGCGACACACAGGGACCAAAGGAACGATCAACATTATAATTTCCTTCAGCATACTTGTCTGATGTCTCAGCGAACGTTTAACAAACTCTATCTCTGTGGCCGATATGTGTTTTTCTAAAGTATAGTTGTATGGCGACATATTTTGTTGGCATCAAATCTCTAGAAAAATATTCTCTGAGATTTCAGAGGATATGATTTTCTATTAGTGGGCTGTAATGACTTTGTTGAAAATCTTTCTGTTACAATTTGAAATCTCCTGATTCATTGCAGAAATTAAAAGCTCTATGGATAGGCATTACTCTATTTTTTACCATCATCTACAGATCATTATGAGTCAACTTCATATTCTAATAATAGCAAGAGAGTTTCAGAATCTTGTGAAAAATGCTTGTTGAAGATTTCTTGATAACAAACATACTTGAAATGTATATAAAAACCAGTGTTGAAAACTATGGAGGAGCTACTGGCCTATAATTCTGAGAGATAATTATTTTTTCCGTATCAAGAGATGTATTGGAAAACTATGTAATACAAGAGTTGGATTCCTAAAGTATTAGAAGCAGAGTGTTATGAACTTAACTGAAAATGGAGAGATCCTCTGATATATTATTATTGTAATTCTAAAATCTGAGTAAGGGGTTGGTGCTCCTTGAGATTGGTGTCTCTAAATGAGGGATTGCTGCTAAGAAATTAGCCTATAAGGCATTGTTAAAATTGGTTTTTTAAGATTAAGCCAGTAAGGCAGTTTAGGAGTGGTTTTTCTACCCCAGGAGGGTTTTCCACTTGGAAAATCTTTTGTCTCTTTGTTCTTCTATGTGTCACTGCTTTTCTATGTTGTTTTAGTTCACTGTTGGGTTTATTACCGTTCTCAATTCTATTTATGAATAATTACATTCAACTCATGAATGCATTAATTAGAGTAATATTGAGATAAAATTTGAGCTATGTTTTGGAAAATGCAAGATATCTCACTCAAATCATATTTTCATAAGTTGTCAAATAGACTGAGTTAATGTTGTCATATCTTTGTGCTTTCAAAAGTGATTGATCTACTCTATTGTTGAAAGAAAAGGAAATCAGAATTAAACATCTTGGTCGAAGTTGAAATTTTTTTTGACACTGATTCACCCCCCCTCTCAGTTTCTGCCCATAACTCCAACAATTGGTATCAGAGCGTAGGGTCCTCTCATAGGTCTAAACCACCTAGGATTGTTCCTATTTTCTCGGAGTACTTTGGTTAATATGGGAAAGAACAAAAGGAATAAGGGAAAAAGATGTTCTCAGCAAAATTCTATTCATCACGTTCAACCTGAATCTAGTATAAGGAATAACAAGGAAGAGTTCATAAATAGTAGCTCTAAAATGGTAGAGTATCCTAGATCTGGAACTCCTCAGTTTGTAGGAACAAACTTTATTAGATGGAAAAATAGGATGGAAACGTACTTACTCTCTTGAGGATTTGAAGTGTGGGTAGCAGTTGAAAAGGGTTGTACTACATCTACAACATCTCCTTCCACTCTTTAGGAGAAGAAAGCACTTGAATTCAATACTAGAGCTATAAATGTTATTTTTAATAACTTGCCAAATAAACTCATTACAAAAGTCATTCATTGCAACAGTGCTAAGGAAGTTTGGGACAAGTTGATTAAAATGATTCAGAATAGTGAGTTACAAGAGGAGATACCTTTGGATACAGAAATAAGTTGTGAAACATCTGAGAGTGAAGAAGGTGTAAACCTTCATAGTTTTGAAAAGAAGTCCAAGGAGATCATTAATGAATATTTAAATGATCAAGAAACTTGTGTAGAAGTAGATCAATCTTTGGGTGAAGTTAACTCTGAACATGAATATGATGAACTAGAAAGTGAGGTTGATTTGGAAGGTGAACTCCTATGTGCCCTAGATACTATTAGGCAACTTAGAAAAGAAAACCAACTTTTAACAAGACAACTTCAGCAAGAAGAGAGTTTGGAAGTCAAGTTAAAAGACAAGGATGAATTGTGTAATAAACTAGAAAATGAGATTGATTCTTTAAAGAAATGTTCAGATAATGATTCCTTGTTAAAAGAACTAACTCTTAAGGATGATATGATTATAAGTCAGAAAATTGAAATTGAAGAATATAAGAGGATTGCAGATGTTGTGAGTTCTGATTTGGAGATTAAAAAGACTATTTGTCTAAAACTTGAAGAAGAAGTAGTTTCTTTAAGAAAAGAGCTTGAAAGTATCAATGCTCAATCTAGAAAAATTCAGAAATTTGATCATAGTACTAATATATTGAATGAGATGTTGAGCAGGAAAAAGCATTCTAAAGATCCTACAGGAGTGGGATATGAGGTTGGACAAAGCTCTACAGACAAAACTAAACATGAAACAGTGTTTACTACTTCAGATGGAAAGAAGTTTACAGCCAAGCAAACACGAAGAATGAAGGTTGATCTTGGTTACAATATTGTTGCATCAAAGGAAAACACTGACACTAGAAGACAATCTAAAGGTATTCATAGAGAAAGGAAAAATGTCTTCAGATCTTCACATCCTTGGCATGATCATTCATTCAAGTATAATCATTCTTTCCAAGGATATTGTTATGTTTGTAATGACTATGGTCATAAGGAAATTTATTGCATAAGATGGTCAAATAAGAATCAATCTAATGTCCCTAGAAATGAGGATGTGGTGTGCTACAATTGTAACAATTTTGGTCACTTGAGAAGAGACTGTAGAATAAATACAAGTAAGAATAATGTAGGGAACAATGCTGGAAAAGTTTGTAGGAAGTCTTCTATTTCTCAGAACAATCACAAAGTCATTTGTTTCGGATGTAATAACATTGGACATAAAGTACAACAATGTAGATTCAATAGAAAGATAGGTACTTTAAGCAAACATGTGAAAAAGTCTTCATTGGAGTGGAGAAGAAAGAGCAATCAAGATGACAAGAAGAGCAATAAAGATGCCTCTAAGAAAACTCCTTGTGCACTCCTTGCACAAGAGCTGACTTCCAGGTCTTGAGTAGAAGCAAAGACTTAGGGGGAGTCTATTATGGTAATATGTTTTACCCCTATGGAGTCTAGAATGAGGTATGACATCTTTTATTTGCTTTTGGTGATATGAGATGTAGAGAAATGGCTTGTAAATGCCACTATTTCATTCTGTTTTTGAAATACAAGTTAGAAGTACATTGACATATCTTTGGTGAGGTTGATGCTCAATTCTTAAAGTGCTGATGAATCTAGTGTCTTGCCAGTAAACTAGATAGTATTTTGAAGTAAGAGAAATGGCTTAAATTCCTTAACCTTTTGTTATTTTTGACAAAGGTAATCATCTGATTTGAAAGGTAATGGATAAATCTTTGCATTAAGAAATGTTTTTGCTTAGTCTTGTGGTTTACAGTTTTTAGAAGTTTTTGAAATGATAGTGCACTCTATTTTTAAATGAACTTTTTGGATGCTTGGGTTCTCGAAACAATGGTATGTCCTTATGACATCTTTGAGCGGTGTGAGTCATATTGATGAGTTCCTCAATGTATTAAAAATAAGAAAGCCTTTGTTCTGAAGTGATGTCAATGTATTTATCTTTGGAGAATAGTGACTGAAAAACATGTTTCATGTTGAGTCATTTCTGTGATGATATTAGTTGGTTGTTTGTGCTCAAATTCTAGTATTGCTAGATTGCAGTTAATCTGAATGTGGAGTAGATGATCTTGAATGTGCCTTGATCGAACATGGTAACAATTTTCAATCTTTAGCTGGTACTTATGGTATTTGGTTGGATTCTCAGTTGTGTTTCCTGGCATTGCACATTCTTCTCTTCTATTCTTTGTCATTGAGGAAAAAAGGGGGAGAGTCATTTGTGTTTTGCCATCAAGGACAAAGGGGGAGTTTGTTGGATCTCAGTTGTGATCATATGGTTTGTCCTTGATGACAAAATCCCTTTTAGTTGATTATACTTGTTGATAGTTTCAGTTTGGTTTCTCATGCTTTATCTTGGTACAACTTTGTCTATATGGTTTACATGTCTTGGCATTTAGTGGATAGTTTACATTCAGAATTTTAATATCTTATGGTACTGATCAGTTTGAGCTTCATGCAGTCACAGGTTATCTCTTTTGTACATTGTTTCGATGACAAGGAAGAACATATTGGCGTGAGAATGCTTGGGTCTCCCTGATCCATTTCTCTGATAAACGTCTGTGTTGCCTATCGACAAGACGTTTCTGATGACATAACGATTTGATTTTACATGCAGGAAGCTTTTGGCGTGACATTGATCGTGGTCTTGGTGACAAAAGAATAGTCTATTGGCATGAGTATCTTTCACCGCTGAGAGGTCTTACCGAATGAGTCGGGTCTCACTGACTAATACTTGAGGTGGTTCATCGGCATAAGTAATCCCTATCGACATGTTGTTTCATTGAGCACTTTTTGTCTTGGTGACTGGCACAAGAAAGTTCATATCGGCAAGAGTTGCAACATCGATATGATGTCTTAGCGAAATTGGTCTGTCACACCGACCTCCATTAAAAGATCATATCGACAAGACTTATTTGATGTCACAACGATCGGGATCCATCTCCAGGCATCTATCGACGTGGCATTCTCTTTTGTTTTAGCGACAAAAAAGGATTATATCAGCATAAGTTATACCATCGGTATGTGGTTACAGTGAAATTGCTTTATCTCACCAATCAGAGGTTGAATGGGAACATATCGGCAAGAGTTTAAGGCTTCGGTGAAGGGTCACAGCGAAAAGGGTGATGTCTCCCCAACTAAAGCATGTTGAAGTCTTTCGGCAGGAGTGTTGTATTCGGCATGTGGTCTCACTGACCATGCACAAAAAGGTCTTATTGGAAAAGGTTTTTATTTGGTATAATGTCATTGCAAAGCCTATGGGTCTCACCGATGGAATACATATGGACCTTGTTGGCATAAGCATTGAGTTGTCTCAGTGAACAAGAATGATCATGTGGGATTTCGATAAGACTCATGAGTTTTGATGTAGAGTCTCAGTTAACTTGTCAAGTCTTGGCGATACATAATACAAAAGGAACATTTTGGTATGACTCATTTGCTCAAAGAAAGGTCTTGGCGAGGTTGATTTCTTATACCTACTGACAACATAAAGATGATAGGTGACTTTCAGTATAACAAAGATATCTATATGAGGTCTCCCCGAAAGTGATATGTCATGGTGACAGGAATGATAACGTGAGCTTTTGATAAGACATGCGATGCTCTATGAGATGTCACCCCGACTACACATTGTCTTGGCGAAGGCGGATGAAGGACACATCTCGGTGAAAGTGTGCTCTTGTCTTGGTGACTTGGAAATGATAAAGACTTTTGGTATGACACAATATATTCTATGAGAGGTCTCCCCGATGATGATATGCTATAGTGACTCTCATAAGGTAGAAGGATGCATCGGTGAGAGAATCATAATGTCACAGCGAGACACAAGGGATAAAGTCTTTTGGTGAAACTTAATGTAATCTACATAACGTCTACTCGATAGCAGGATGTCACAGCGACTTAGAATGACTTTCGGTAAAACAAAGACCTGTCTACATGATGTCTCTCTGATATCAAAAAGCTATAGTGATAGTGAATGGAACAAAAGGGCATGTTGGTGAGAAAGACTCTTGTGTCTCAGCGATTGAAACAAATAGAACAAAAATGTGATCTTGTGGAAACATAAAAGATATTCGATATGGTTTCTCCCCGATGGCAGAAGGTCATGGCGATGCACAAGGACCAAAGGAACGATCAACATTATAATTTCCTTCAGCATACTTGTCTGATGTCTTAGCGAACGTTTAACAAACTCTATCTCTGTGGCTGATATGTGTTTTTCTAAAGTATAGTTGTATGGCGACATCTTTTGTTGGCATCAAATCTCTAGAAAAATATTCTCTGCGATTTCAGAGGATATGGTTTTCTGTTAGTGGGTTGTAATGACTTTGTTGAAAATATTTCTGTTACAATTTGAAATCTCCTGATTCATTGCAGAAATTAAAAGCTATATGGATAGGCGTTACTCTATTTTTTACCATCATCTACAGATCATTATGAATCAGCTTCATATTCTAATAATAGCAAGAGAGTTTCAGAATTTTTTGAAAATGCTTGTTGAAAATGTCTTGATAACAGACATACTTGAAATTTATATAAAAACCAGTGTTGAAAACTATGGAGGAGCTGCTGGCCTATAATTCTGAGAGATAGTTATTTTGGCCATATCAAGAGATGTATTGGAAAACTCTATAATACAAGAGTTGGATTCCTAGAGTATTAGAAGTAGAGTGTTATGAACTTAATTGAAAACAAAGAGATCCTCTGATATATTATTATTGTAATTCTAAAATCTGAGTAAGGGGTTGGTGCTCCTTGAGATTGGTGTCTCTAAATGAGGGGTTGGTGCTCAGAAATTAGCCTATAAGGCATTGTTAAAAGTGGGTTTTTAAGATTAAGCTAGTAAGGTAGTTTAGGATTGGTTTTTCTACCCCAGGAGGGTTTTCCACTCAGCAAATCTTTTGTCTCTTTGTTCTTTTGTGTGCTCACTGCTTTTCTGTGTTGTTGTTTTAGTTCACTGTTGGGTTTATTACTATTCTCAATTCTGTTTATGAATAATTACATTCAACTCATGAATGCATTAATCAAAGTAATATTGAGATAAAATCTAAGCTATGTTTTGGAAAGTGCAAGACATCTCACTCAAATCATATTTTCATAAGTTGTCAAATAGATTGAGTTAATGTTGTCATATCTTTGTGCTTTCAAAAGTGATTAATCTACTCTATTGTTGAAATAAAAGGAAATCATAATTAAACATCTTGGTCGAAGTTGAAATTTTTTTTGACACTGATTCACCCCCCCTCTCAGTGTCCGCCCATAACTCCAACACCCATATACACAAAATCATGTAGTTGGAAGTACAAAATGGATAGAACAGATGGGCCCCATGCATAAATGGTGCCTTCATCCATCATCCCCACAAGCATGTGACCCTACATGAATGTAAAAAATTTTCCCCATTGATCTAACACCAAGATATTGATTATAACACTACAAATAACAATGGTCATCCTCTCAATTTATCTACTAGGATGTCCCATTTGAGCTTATACTCCTCAACACCTAGGTCATCAATGGTGAAACATCTCTACATGGATACTAATCCAATATCAAGGTTGTAAACTACCCTCTCATCATGAATGGGAATGCGAAGGATGCACCATACATCTTTTAAAGTAATTGCTTCCTCTCCAGTAGGTAGATGGAATGAACTAGTCTTTAAATACCATCTCTCTTCTAGTGTAGTAATCAAACCCCTATTAGCCTTGATCTCAAGAAGGAAAGGTCAGATAATAAAATCCAAGAGCGTGTAGGGTATCTCTCTATCACATTCAAATGATCTCGCAACACCATTGAATATGGCCAACTCTCTTGAGTATACAGTCATAGCAGTCTCACCTTTGTTAAAACAACACATTACGTTAATACTGACACTTGGATAAACCTAATTGACCTTTTGAACCTTGAAATATTTTCCTAAAAATGTATTTAATTGAGAAATAGTCAAATGCTTCACTCTTATGTGGGACACAAACACATACATCATTGGAAATCAATTACATCACAAAATTCTACAAATGCATCACTAAAAATCAAATACATTGGTAATTCCTATAACTATGGTGCCACAAATCAATCACGGTGCTAAAAAAATTGCACCTCATAAAAAATTGAATTGCCACAAGAAAAATGTGGTGCACTTTGACACATGCAGTGCTAAACCTAATAGATGTGGTGTTTGTGACTACGGATGTAGTGGAGAATTTTGCACCATATTTGTTTCTCAATTTTTGAGCCCTAAAATATAGCAAAGAATGTAAAATTTTCACAAGTAGGAAGGATTACATACCATGTCACCTAAGCCCTATGGCCACTTAGAAGTCCACACATGCTACTCAAGATGAGAAGCCTCTAGAATTCCTCCCATAGCTCTGTTGATCTACTCCTAATGCTCACTTCTCTCCTCTCAAATTTTCAAAATCACAATGCATAAAGGAGGAAAATGACTGCCTAAAGGCCTATTTATAGACCTTTCATGACCTAATGTACCCCCTTAATAATTGGGAACACTGGACTTGTACTTAAATTGCTAATATGGAGGCCCAAATTGACATATAAACATTTTTTTCTGTCGTCTACATACTTAAACACACCAAATCATCTTGTTGGAGAATTTTCCAATTTTTTTGATTCTTTTTAATAATTTTGCAAATTTTCCAAGGGGGAACCACACTATCCTACTATCATTGGGGCATACTGTGGAAGGTTATGAACACATTTTTTTATTTTTATTTGACACAATGTTTAAAAATCACATTGTATCAAAGAGGGGAAAATATAGATACCCAAAATTGTCCTAGCATGCGAGTAACACTTTTACACTAATTATCGTCCTTATTCTATTCTTTCTTGATTAATTAAATAAACCCTATTTATTTAATTACATCTCTAAACACATTTATTCTACTAAATTAATTAAATAAATTCTTAAATTGTTTAATTAATCATTTATTATTCCTTTCAAAATTAAATAGTTACTTTAATTATTTAATTATCGTATATTCTATCAACATTACCCATTGTCGATATTGGCATGGTGTGATGGTTTAAAGGTGGCATCGTTGTTCTTGCCACCAAGGTTCAAACCCCATTGGGGTGGTATTGTTGAGTGGTTGTATTTTGGTTCATAGATCTGGTTTAAAAGCGTTTACCCCTTGAATTAAGAAAAAAATTACCCATTCCTCATTAAAAAATTAAATTAATTACTTTATTTCTTTAATTCCACTTGCACATTCCTTTAATAATTCATTCATTTAATTAATTATTAAACTAATGTATTTCCACCTCATTCTTAATGAGCACTTTCTTCTAGTCGACTAACTAATCAATTTTAGTCTACTAATCAATTAAATAATTTTACTCTCACTATGTGTGAGTTAGAAAATAAATCAATTCCCTTAACTAAGTCATGCAAATAGTTAACTAAAATCATGCAACCAATTGCAGTTAGTTAATTGATCAATCAATTCCTCTCATGGATTCTCCACCCTTGATCTCTTCAATCCTTTTGATCTTGATCATTCATCCAAATTAGAATTTTCTATAAAATAGACCTTCATTCCCATTTGAAGTGATTTAGGAGAATCCATGGTTGTAAAACAATCCTGTATCAACCAAAAATATTTCTTTTCTTACATTTCATTCAGTAGTTGTTTCGGTATTTCATTCTACATTTCACCACATCATTATTTCTTAGCCTGTGGAGTAGAATATAACATCTACACATGGAAATCTATCACATTTCCAAATTTTAGATCATTTGCATTTGTCTACCAAAAGTTATCACTCTTAAAATTTCATTGTAACTCACTGTTAGAGCATTTGGGGCCAACCTAGTTCAGATTTCCTAGTCCAAACCTATTCCAGAATGTGTGGAGCTTAATGAGACATCATACAAGAATTTTGGGTCCAACGGGATCTATCTTGGAGATTCACAAGTCATTTCCTTTCATAAAGGATTATCTTTTCATGTTTTCTAGCTGACCTTCATGTATGATCATTCATTAGGTTTTGTAAACCCTCATGGCCAATGCAGACTTTGTTGGAGTTGGATAAATTATCTAAGATCATTATAGATCATGAATCAATTATTCATTAGTTAGATATTTATATTTTTGCATCGACCCTTTGGGGGACTGTAATAAGGCCTTTGGCTAGTTGTAATGTGGAATTCCCTTGCAACAAGCCTACAAGCCTTGATTATCCACCCATGAGGTATATGTTGCATGTAAGATTGCCAATTCAATAAAGGATCATATTTGTAGTTCATTTTCTTGTGTTATTTCCATTATGTTGACTCTAAGCTACATGATTTAGTCTATTCTTCCTAAACCCTCCATCCATGACTGCACCAAGTGGTATAAGAGCGAGTTTGTAAGTCCTGAAGGCATTCCTTGAGCTGAACAGATCATCAACTTGAGGTAGAATACATGTGTTTCTAATTGATCTTCAATTGTGAGTTAGTTGAAACCCTTGTAGCTAGATCGTTGAATTGAGGTAGTTGCACCAAATTTGAGGGGAGAGATGTTGCCAAGGAGAGCGCCTATTATGGCGAATGTCACTGGAAGAATGGATGAAATTTTGGAAATGATGTGCAAGATGCGAGTTTGATTGGATGCTATTGAAGAAGATCGAAGGTAAGCCCTAAACCCTAGGCATGAGGATGAAAGCAATGATGAAGTAGATCATGTTGCAAATAGAATTGAAGAAGCCCTAGAAGGAAAAGAAGAATAAGATCAGGTAAAAATGTTAAAAGCTATTTCAAACATTAGAAAAGTACCTAAAGTTGAAATTCAAAATTATATAAGAAATTTAAACCCTGAAAAATGAATTGATTAGATTAATGAAATGGAAGAATACTTTGAATATGAAGGAATTGTAGATCTAGAAAGAGTCAATTTTTCAAAAGAAAAGTTGAATGGCCTTGTTGCTTTATGGTGGAAAGAAGTTTAATTGGATTGAAATGAAAGAGAAAATCATCAAATGTGATAGAATCATGACAAAGTTGAAGAATCAATTCATACCGGTCGACTATGAACTATAATTGTTGAAAAGATTATCGAACCTAAGGAAAAAGGAGAAATCTATGAAGGAATATGCTGAAGAATTCTACAAGATGATAATTAGACCTAGACATAGTGAAGTAAGTAAATAAAAGGTTGCAAGATATATTAATGGACTGAGAACAAACATTCAGGAAGAATTGAGCTTGGTATAGATGACATCAGTTGAGTAAGCATATCAATTTACTCTAAAAGTAGAGGAGAAGCTAAACAAGAAATTTGAACGAAGGAAGAGAAGTGCAAGAGGAAGATTCTAGAGGAGTAGATCACAATCTAGATAAAGAAGACCTTATGCAGAGCAAAAAAAAATGGAAAAACCTACTAGAGTGAAGAGAAAAACTATAATTCATATTGCAAAGGAGGACAAGATAGAAATTTCTACCACAATGATAGAGGAGGTAATAATTCTTACCACAATGATGGATACCAAAAATATGAAGGAATATTTGAGAGAATACCATCAAAGGTACCTATTTCAAGTGTGGAAGTGAAGGACATAGAGCATTTTAATACCATCAAGGAAGCACCAGAAAGAAACTTGAAGATACCAGAAGAACAACATATCTAGATGAAGAACATGTTGAATCCCCTAATTTAGTTGGGAAACTAGAGAAAGGAAAATCATTAATGATGAGGAGAGCTTTGATGCATGAAGAAGTGACTAAGGAACCACTGCAAAGGAAGAGTCTATTTAGAACCAGATGTAAGTCCAAAGGAAAGGTATGTAAAGTTATCATTGATAGTGTTAGCACTGATAATCTAGTTTCTGAAGAGATGATAACCAAGTTGAATTTGGAGAGATTGAATGATCCAAACCCTTATAGGATAGCATGGATTCAAGATAAGCATAAGATATTGGTGAATGAGTAGTGTTTGGTAAAATTTAATATTAAATCATATAGGGATGAAGTATTTTGTGATATTATTCCTATGGATGGATTCCATTTACTATTAGGAAGACCATGGAAATATGATCAAAAATAAATTCATGATGGAAGAAGGAATACCTATATTGTGACTTCAAATACAAAGAGAATTAAGTTGATACCTATAAAGGAAGAGAAGGTTGAACATTGTAGCACTCCTATACTACATTTGGTAGATGGAAGGAAATTTTTGGATGGATTGAGGAATGAGAATATTTGTTTTGCATTGATTCCAAAGAAACGAAATGGTTCGAAGGTAGAGATTCCTAGCACAAAGAAGGAAGAAGTAGCAGAACTATTAGTAGAATATGAGGACATCATGTCTAAGAAAGTACCAGATGGATTACCACTGGTCTGGAGCATCATTCATCATATAGATTTAATATTGGGAGTGATTTATCCAAACAAGGAAGAACATAGAATGACACTAGCAGAGAATGCAAAATTGAATTGATAGATACAAGAGCTATTGAAGAAAGGATTGATAAGAGAAAGTTTGAGCCCCATGTTTAGTACCTATTGTACTTGCACCATATGAAAATAGATAGTGGAGAATGTGTATAGATTCAAGAGTAATTAATAGGATCAATTTCAATTATATATTTTCATTGACAAGGATGGATGGCATTATGGAAGTTGTTTGAGTGGAGCAAAGTATTTCACAAAGATTGACCTAAAGAGTGGATATCATCATATCATAATCAAAGAAAGAGATGAATGGAAGACTGTATTCAAGACTAATGAAGGATTGTATGAGTGGTTAGTAATGTGTTTTGGATTGACCAATGCACCAAGAAATTTCATGAGATTGATGAATGAGGTATTGAAGAAATTCTTGGG
Source organism: Sequoia sempervirens (assembly GCA_007258455.2). Classification (NCBI taxonomy): domain Eukaryota; kingdom Viridiplantae; phylum Streptophyta; class Pinopsida; order Cupressales; family Cupressaceae; genus Sequoia; species Sequoia sempervirens. Next base: position 1,131,193,575 of record VDFB02271358.1, on the reverse strand, counting down.
TAAGTTTGTTAGTGTTTACTTGGATGATATTCTAATTTTTAGTAAAAATAGAGAAGAACATTTGTCACACATCAAGCAAGTATTGCAGAAGCTAAGAGAGGAGAAATTGTTGATTAATGTAAAGAAGTGTAGCTTTATAAAGACATAGTTAGTGTACTCGGTATTTGTTATTTCTATTGAAGGATTGAAGATGGACCATGAGAAATTCAGACCAATTGTTGATTGGCCTACACTTGTGAGCATTGGAGAGGTATGATCATTCCATGGATTAGCAAGTTTCTACTAGAAGTTTATCAAAATGTTTAGTAGCATTTGTAATCCCATGAAAGAGACAATGAGAGGATATAAGGAATTTAAGTGGACATCCAAAGCACAAAAGAGTTTTGAATTGTTAAAAAAAAAGATGATAGAGCAACCATTGTTAGCATTACTAAATTTTGACAAAGTATTTCAAGTTTATTGTGATGTAGGTGGAAATATAATAGGAGCAGTTTTGAGTCAAGCAGGAAGAACTATAGCTTATTTTAGTGAGAATTTGAATGATTCTAGAAGGAAATATTTAGTTTATGATTAGGACTTCTATGCCATAATTCAAGCCTTGAAGAAGTGGAGACATTATTTGGTGCCTAAGAAGTTTGTGTTGTATACAAATCATCAAGATTTACAATATTTGAATAGTCAAGGGAAGTTGAATTAGAGACATATGAGATGGGTTGAGTTCTTGTAGAGTTATATATTTGTGTTGAAGAATAGTAGCGGTAAGTCAAACAAGGTTATAGATGCATTGAACAAAAGAAGGAATCTGCTGATAGAGATGAGGATAGAAGTATTAGGTTTTGAAGAACTGAAGCATATGTATGAGGATGATACATATTTTGGTGAAGCTTAGAGAGTATGTAAGGAACTAGTAGTAATAGACCAAATCCAATGGTTAGATTATTTCATTTAGGAAGATATGTTGTTTAGAGGAAATCAATAATGAATTCCAAGGAGTTCAATGAGGGAGAATTTGATCAAAGAGAAGCATAGTGGAGGACTAGTAGGGAATTTCAGAGTGGATAAGATCGTATCTTTGGTGAGTGAAAATTAATTTTGGCCACAAATGTATAAGGATGTCAAGAAGTATGTTCAAAATTACAAAATTTTCCAAGTTACAAAAGGGAGTAGTTAGAATACTAGATTCTATAAACCTTTGACAGTACTGGAGAGACCTTGGGAAGATATAAGCATGTATTCATATTGGGATTTCCAAGAACACAGAGAGGACATGATTCTATAATGGTAGTAATGGAATTTTTTTCTAAAATGACCCATTTCATTCCTTGCAAGAAGACTAATGATGCTATGCATGTTGTTCACTTAATTTTCAAGGAGATTGTGAGATTGAATTGATTACCTAAGAGTATAGTTTTAGATAGAGACATGCTAAGTTCATTGGATACTTTGGAGGACATTGTGGAAGAAAATGAAAATGGGCCTAATGTTCAACTCAACATATCATCCACAAACAAATGGATAAATAGAAGTAGTAAAAATAAGTTTGGGTAACTTGTTGAGATGTTTGGTTGGAGATAAGATAGGGAATTGAGGCATAGTTCTCCCGTAAGAAAAAATTACATACAATAACTCAATGAACTTGACTACAGGGAAGATACCATTTGAGCTTGTGACAGGAACACATCCTAGAGGAATTACAAAGTTAAGAGGTATCAATATGGAGAAAACAAGGAGTGCGGAGGAAAAATAACTTGTAGACTTCATGGAACATTGCATAATCAAGTCTAAAATCATTTAGAAGACATGGATAATAAGTATAAGGAAAATACAGATGAGAACATGAGACATAAGGAATTTTTTGTTGGAGATGAAGTGAGGGTATATCTGAGAAAGGAGAGATTTCTAGTGGGAACATACAATAAGCTAAAAATGAGGAAGTTTGGAATGTTTAAGATCTTAAGAAAGTTTTATTCTGGAAATGTATATGAAGTGGAGTTATCAGAGACATTGGGTATATCACCTATTTTCAATATTACAAACATCTATGAGTACCATGAAGGATAGTCAAGTGGAAATAATAGTGAAGTGGATCTAAAGGAGCAGTTACCACATCAAGAACCAAAGGAGATTGAGAATATTTTGGATACCAGAACTAGAAGGAGCACTAGGAACAAGCAGTACAAGGAATATCTGGTGAAATGTAAAAGAAGACTAGTAGAAGATTCATCATGGATTCCTTAGGCTGAGGTAGACCATTTTGGTTTCCCTCTTAGCCCTGGAAAGTGAGGGACTCACTTTTCTTCCAACCTTGGGTATCTGATGTAGGATCATCCCTAGTTGTAAAGAAATCTTGTATCAACCATAAACATTTCTTTTCTTTCATTTCATTCAATAGTGGTTTTAGTATTTCATTTTTTATTTTACCACATTATTATTTCCCAACTCGTGGAGTAGGATATAGCATCTAAACATGGACATCTATCACAAATCCAAAATTTAGATCATTTTAATTTGTCTACCAAAAGTTATTGCTCTCATAATTTCATTGTAACTCATAGTCAGAGCATTTGGGGCTGACTTGGTCTAGATTTCTTCGTGTGAACCTATTCTAGAGTGTGTGTAGGTTAATGAGACATACAAAAATTTTGGTTCCAATGGGATCTATCTTGGAGATTCACAAGTCATTTCATTTCATAAAGGATTATCTTTTCATGTTTTGTGGCCGACCTTCATGTATGATCATTCATCGGGTTTTGTAGACCCTCATGGTTGACACGAAGCTTTGTAGGAGCTAGACAATCATATCTAAGATCATTATTGATCATGAATCAATTTTTGTTTCTATCTTTGAGAATAATTTTTGATTGTAGATGATAAAAACCACAAACACAATCAAATCCAGAAACAAATATTATTTCATGATTATGGATTGTAGAAACTTGATATCTTTAATTGATACCCTTCGTAGGAGGGAACCTTGTTTCAAAGCTAGATGATAAAAAACAAAAACACAATCAAAGTAAGACATAAAAATTTATTCATGATTATGGATTGTGGAAACTTGATATCTCTCATTGTAGATCATCAATTAATTATGCATTAGTAGTTAGATATTTATATTTTTGCATCAACCCTTCAGGGGACTGTAATAAAGCCTTTGGCTAGTTTTAATGTGGAATGCTCTTGTGGTAAGCCTATGAGTCATGATTATCCACCCATGAGGCATAGGTTGTATGCAAGATTTCCAATTCAATAAAGGATCATATTTGTAGGTCATTTTCTTGTGTTATTTTTGTTGTGCTGACTCTAAGATGCATAGTTTGGACTAATCTTCCTAAACCCTCCATTCGTGACTGCACCATGAAGGCTAACCACTAATATTCTATATTTTTCATTTATTATGATATTCAATATTCATTTAATCTTCAAGTAATATAGTGCACACATAAATCTGAGTGCGAAGGAAAAATGGAGAAGAACAATGGAGATGAACCAATCATGACATAAGGAAGGTATATGCTTTGGTTAATTGTTTGATTTCTTATGTTTGATTGTGATTTATTGTTAGATTATATGTGGATTTTCTTGAATCTTATTAGTTAGTGGTTTCTAGTTATAATTTATGTTGTTTAATCCCATTTTCTTTTTGTACACTAAGAAGGATAACAATTACAATGATGATTGCCTTGCTAAGAGTGCTTCTGCTATAATAATCTTCTTTATTTTGGTAGAATCCTTCATGGATTATAACACTTCTACTCTCCCTTAATTTTATATATTTTTTAAGTTAAAGACTTGGTCCTCTTCCTATTTTCTTGGAAGAGTTTGTAGGAGATGGTAGCTCCTTCCTAGGATCCTCAACCTACAAAAACAAACCACCCTCATAGATACATGAGAGAATCACAAACTATTTTCCCAAATATCAAGATGATATTCAGAAAATGAGATGATAAAATACATTGTGTAAAATCCTTTTAAAGGCATGAAAAATGAAATGGGTGAAAAACTACTTGATACAAGAAAACTACCTAAATAATTATCCTAAAGTTAAAACTTAACACTAACACCCCCCTGAAGTTCAAACTTAGGGAGATTACTATGAAAAGTGAAATTCAAGATGGGTCCTAGCTACAAGGCCATGTTAGGTACCCATGCACAACTGCTATGCAATACAATCTCTCACAACTGGAGAAAATGAGAAAAACCCTGTGGGAGAAAAATTCTCCCCAAAAGAGAGAAAAAAGAGCTGAAAAAGTGAAAGGAGGAGGACCTCACAAGACCCCCCAAGGACAAATCTCGTCACTGATCTCAACAAAATACAAAAGGAGAGACACTATGTAGCCTCCCCATAGAAAATATTAGAAATGTTGAAGATCCTCCCCATGATGAAGAAACTCCTGCACTGATCCAAGAAGTCTGAAGAATATCCCATGTCTACAAACATGCCTCCCTCTAGGGAGAAACAACCACTGATGTAAGATAAAATCCAACTCTGAAACAAGAGAAGGGAGATGAAGAATCAACATGAAAGGTGCCTCTGAAAATTGTCCTAGTGTCTCCATGTAACCAAATGTCACATCATGAATAGGTGCAACCTCAACTAAAGAAGGTGGATCAACAAGACCATGTGGAAACTTTGAAGAAAAAATAATCAAAGACATAAATTGTGTGATAAAAGTGTAGATACTATCATAAAAATGAAGGGATATACCCTCAAATGCATCATCCAAATCAGAAATGTGAGATTCACAAAAGAGCTCTACAAGACTTGTCAAGTGAATATCCAACAAAGAATGATATGAAGGATCAAAAACATCTTGCTATGCTAAAGAACCAACCTCTAAAGCAATAGGAGATGAATCAACATAGGTATGAAGATTTCCAAAGTTCAAATTACCAATCTCTCTCGAGGAATTTCTATCAACACTAGCAAGAGGTGTGTGAGGCTCATAATTATCATCATAAACAATATGAGAAAAGGAAAAGAGATGAGACTCATGATAAACCTCACCAATAGTAATGACTTTTTCAGTATTAGCCTCTCTAATGAAAATAGAATATGTAGTGAACTCTATAGTCTTAGGTACCTCACCATGAGTAATCTGATAGATGAAAAGTAGATTTGTGTGAAAATTAGGAATACACAATACATATCTGAAATAACCATCACCAATCTCAACATTGGTTATCCCCACAAAATCAAAAAACTTACTATCCCCCAACAAAATCTTAGAAGTATCAATAGGATGAAGACCCAAAAAAGGATTGGCAGTAAAACCCATGTGATGAGATGGTTCTGAATCCAAAAACCATCTATCATAACCATAATGAACTATAGAAGTTACCAATGCATGTCCTTTACCTTTCATTCTATTTACAAATATTGCATTCCTTTACTGTGTAGGTTTGGATGAAGGTGAAGGTGATGCAAATGGAGAGGTTGTAGAAGGATTCATAGATGAGATTAGTGAAATATTGTTCTTCTAAAGAAGATGTGAAATCTCATCAATAGTCTTCATTTAACAGTGGTGTTCATCATGACCTTTCTTCTTTCAATACACACAACTAAACTTCTCTTTCTTAGGTTTATCCTCTTTTGAAGAGGTTGAGGACTCATTAGAATTTGTCTTAGCCTTAGGTTTCTTCTTCTCTTTGCTCTAAGATGCTTATGCAACCAATACATGATTCATAGAGACCCCCTCTAACTAGGAAATTTTGGCTTGCTCCCTCATCAAACGATCACAAAATGTATCAAAAGAAGGAATTTTGAATGCATTTCCCAAAGCATCCATGGAGGAGTAGAAGGTAGAAGGAAAAAATACAAATGGACCTCTCAGCTTAAACAAAATAAAAAAAATGGACTCCATATCAGTTTTATCCTTCCCACATCCTACCAATTGTGACCTCATAAATTTGAACTTGACTAGGAAATCATCAATGGAAGGAAATGCATCAAGGGAAAGAGAAGTTAATTTTTCCTCTAGTTGCAAAGCACATAACTCATTGATTTGATCAAACAGGTTTTCAAACTCATCTGATACCTCCTTGGGTGTATTAAACTCCTTAATGTGGAAAAAAATACTGTCAGAAACATGTAAAGCTATTAGACCTATAGCTTTGTCACACTTCTTTCTGTGAGAAAATGTTTCATACTCCCTAGTAAAATTTTGTTGTTTATCATTCAATGTGGACCACAAATCCTTAGGTTGGAGCAACCTAGACATTTTTATCTTCCAAGTATGATAGTTATGGGGGTTAAAAGTTCAACTAAATCAGGAGTAGCCATGACAATAATTTTTACCAAAAGAAAATAAAATACACCAAACTATACTTCAAACCTCAAAAATAACTAATGAAGCCTCTTGAAATTAAATTTCACCTTTCCAAAATACTTTAGGAAGCAATAATGCAAAAAGGGTTGATTATGTAACTAAATCTAAAAACAATTGAGAAAAACATTGTACACCTTACTGGGCATTTTGTGGCAGTTTCCCTCCCCAAATCACCAAGCCAAATCTCCAAATCAACTCACCAAGCACACAAGCCACCACACAAAGCACACAAGTACTTTACATGTCTAGTACAAGTGTTGGAGCATATAAAGGCCAAAAGGACACCTTCACAGTAGATGTGGGATAAATGTTCCCATTCAAAACAACCTCAAAAATACCTTGGGCATACTTGCTCTTTGGCCGCACAACAATTAGAAGCACTAAATATTTATTTCAAACTTTATGTTTGTCCACCAAAGCCAAAATTTCTACCCATTCACACTTCCAATGAAATGTTGTGGCATTGTCTACAACAGAAGGCTTATAAGGGTCTCCAAAGGAAGAATCATGATTGCAAAAGGAGAGTAGTCATGGGCCTCCAAATGATGCCAATCGTGGTCTCTCCCAATGATAATAGTCATGGCCTCTTTGCACCAATTTAACAGTCATCCAAGGGATTATGATTACAAGGATTTGTGTAATGCCTCTAATGGTACTGATACTTGGAAAAATCCACCTCTACTAGTTGAACCACATGGCTTGCCACATTATCAATCCTTTTGAACATAAAATCATGCCTATATATTATTTTGAATCATTCCTCCAAAGAGTAGAATGCCAGAGGGTTTGCTAAAGCCACCAAATTGTACCTCTCCTTAGCCAAATAGAGCAGAAGGTTTCAATAGTCACACTCCATTGATCTGAAAGCTTGCAAATAATGATATCATCATTCTCATCGATGTCACATTTCTACATGATGCCTCTCTCTTTAGATTTTTTCTTCACTGTTTCTTTACAAGTCGCTCATCCTCTTTCCCAACATAGATCGCAGTCCAAGATATATGTTTGGGTACAAAATCATGTTAGAAAACTCAAAACCACTCCAAAGGTGAAATATATCTTTTTTTAAAAAATTCAAATGCCAAACAAAATGTAGGAAAAAATTTTCCTAGATCTCTTCAACAGAAACTCTCCATGATGGTGAGCAGGAGGAGGAGCTCTAATACCATGTAGGAGATTGAAACTCCTTCCTAGAATACTCATCTTGCAAAAACAAACCACCCTCATAGATACACGAGAGAAGCACAGAGTATTCTGCCAAATATCAATATGATATTCAAAAAATGAGATGATAAAATACATAGTGTACAAGCCTTTTAAAGGCATGAAAAATTAAGCGGATGAAAAACTACCTAATATGGGAAAACTACATAAATAATTATCCCGAAGTTAAAACTTAACACTAACAAAGTTAACAGTTGCTCATAGTCTATTTATAATTTTTGAATAAGATGACTCTCATAGACCCTATATATGGCAATATTCTTGTGAGAGACCATAGCTATATTTTTGCATGAAACTAGACTGAGTATTAGATTGGTTATATTCTATTTTGAGTTCTGTATATGTTGGATTACAATAAATTGGAATATTTCTGTTGCATGATTTCTTGAGTTAGTTATCGAAAGGAGATACTGTGGAATATAGGTGCTCAAGAAAGGGCCACTTGAGGTATTGCATCATCCATGTTATATTAGATGGTTACTTATATTGTAAATTGTATTCTTTGACATATAGTTTCTAGTTTATATTACATTAAATTTTATGTTTTCATTTATGAATTGAAGTCTTTCATTTATATTTTTGTTCAATTCTATCAAAATAATTAGTTAAATTAGGTTATGTTGCAACATAGAGAGTCACTAGTTATAGTTCATGAATGATAATTAACCATAGCATTTATCATAATTATTATTTTCTTGGGTAAAAGCAAGAAGTTGGGTTCACAAAGAGGGGAAGTTTTGGCCAAAACAAAAAATAATCACAAGAAAAACGTACACTTTTTTAAAAAATGTGTACGCGCTTTGGATTGGGTACCCGAGCCTAAATCCGAATGCATATGCATTTAGATTTGGGAGATTCGGGTACGCACCCTAAAATTTGTATGCATTACAAAATGCATAAAGCTATTTAATTTTTTAAATTAATGACTGTGTTATTCATTTTCTTAGTTCATTTTATTTGTGTGCTTGAGGGATAGCTCAATTCGCGTACACATTTTTAAGGGCCCAGTTCTACCAAATTTTCACTTCCACCTCCTCTCGTTGACACAACTAACCTGAGTGACCTCCAGGTTGGTTGAATTATACTTTTTTTTTGCTTTACATCTTGCATTTTTGTTTTTTAATTGTTATTTAGCGTTTTGTTTGTTTTGTTTGTTTTATGTTTAATATTTTATAGTTTTTAAATTTTATTAAAACCAAACCAAAAACGTTAAATTGTAAATTAAAAACCATAAAAAATAAACCTAAACTAACTAGAATTTAATCTAAATTGGACATATTTAACTTAGAAATCAAAACCCTGAACCCTAGGTTCCAAGAAACATAGACCTAAAAACTAAAACCCTTAATCCTAGGACCTAAACCCTAAAACCTAAACATAAATTAGATTTATAATGTTTAGATTTTTTGTCTTTTTACTAGCCTTGAAATAACACATAATCCCTAGATAGGTCTATTTATAATGTCATAAAATTATAATCCCTGGATAGGTCTACTCATGCTTAGATGCACAACAAAATAATGAGGTCACATTAAAAAAAAATAGAGAACCAAACATTAGGATTGTAAGTTGTGTATTATACTTATCTTTCTTATTCTCATTGACAATCATTTTTGTGAACTATTTACTAGGGGATGTGAGACAAATAGTTTCATCGCACTATCTAAACCTATTTATTTTTATTAGATTTTTCAGCATATTTGCAACATTGTTCATATTATGAAATTAGCCTAACATCGCTCTCCCATCCCCACATCACAAAAAAAGATACTTTACATCAACATGTTTCATTTATATATGAAAGTTTAGGTTCTTTGCCAAGCTAATGGCACACTAAATATTGTATTAATTTCTAACTACAACAAGACTCAACCCAACATCTAAACACAAGCTATAAATATAACTAAAATCCTTAAAGAAAAGAGTAGCTACAAAATAATTTGTCATTATAGTAGATATAGAAACTACAATGTTCTACTCACTCATCCAATTTATTGTACCACTAAATAAACTAAACAAAAACCCTAGTTTACCTTCTAATATCTACATCTCATAATAAATCTAAGTTAATAAATATCTAAATCTCAAATAAATTGCAAATGCCTCTAACCTTTCTATGATATAAGTCACCTATTGTACCATTGCCCATTTTTTACAAGAAATTGTTTTGATTAATGGGGAAAAATAGGTTTTGGATGGACCCTAAACCATTAAAAATAGGTTTTGAAAGGACCCGAAACCATTAAAAATAAGGTTTTGACGAGGACCCGAAACCCACACAAACAAACCAAGTTGCAATAGAGTAAAGCATAGACAACCGACAACAACCCATAAGTAGATTAGGAACGATTAGCATGGAAGCTTAAATCTGCCACAAAAGAAAGGTTTTAACAGGAACCTTAAACCCAAAGTAACCAGGAATTACAAAGGAACTTGAATCCAAGAACAACCTGAGATGGTTGGGGAACCATCAACCTGAATCAGCTAGATTGCAACACACCACTTACTAGCACCAACAAACAACAAACAACCAGAGACATCCAGGTAACCATCAACCAGAACCAACTAGACATCAACATAACACTTGACAACACCATCCAATGAAACCAAACTCACCACCTCTATAGGAGAGTTAGGAATCAAAGAGAAACACTGATCAATCACAACACAAACACCACACCAGTCAATCAACAACACCAACCCAACCTCCACCTCAATAGGAAGGGACTCCCCTCCATATGAGAGGAAGAAGTGAAGCCAAAAACCATAGAAAATAGACCTTCCCTCCTGATCCACATCCCACCTCTTCACCTCAATAGAAGAGGGATTCGCCTCTAAAGAAGCAATCTCCATCTCCAAAGAAGACTATTGCTGAAAAAATCAATGGGAAGCAACTACACCCATAGTAGAGAGCACCAAAAACTCCTTTGGCAAAGAATAAGATTGGAGCAGAGAGGAAAAAATAGAGCACTCCTCCACGAGCAGTACAATCCCAACTAGGATCACAAACATGAGGATCAAAGAAGCCCAATAAAAAAAACCCAACTGAGCCACAACCACAAATGAGAAAACTCAACACTCTAAGCCAGCACTTCCCCATCCTGAACAAAGAACAAAAGGACCCAAGTAGGGAGGATCAAAGAAAACAAAAATGAAACTAGGCACCTAAGAGAACCTTGGTAACCACCAAGACCAACAACCACTTCAGCCACCCAAGAAACAAAAACAACAAAAAGCCAAAGGAGCCCAAAAAAAATAGGATAAGGCGGGGAGAGGCTCCCAGCAGAGAGAGTAGAGAGCTAGCAAGACATTGAATAACAACCTCAACCCTACGTGCCAGTCAGGGTCTGAAACATGCCAAAAACTAACTATAGAAAACTCCACCAGAGGTAGAGCAACAACCTCAACCCTAAGAAAAGAAAGCACTCACATAGAGGCAAAAACCAACTCCAAAGAAGAGACCAAGGGTCCAAAAGGAGGAAGGGTAAGGAAAGGAAAAAATCCAAATAGAGAGAGTAGAGAGCCGACAAGACAATGAAAAACAACCTTCAAACCTACACATCGGTCAGGGTCTGAAATATGCCAAGAACTATCCACCAACTCCTCTAGAGGTAGACCAATAGCCACAACCATAAATAGTGAAAGCACCCTCATAGAGGAAAGAGAGCCTGAAAAAGGCTAGAGAGGTCCAAGGAAGCCTACAGACGGAGAAAGAGGAGAGGAGGCATAGCAAGAAAAAACCACTTCCAACCCTATGTGACAATTAGGGTCCGAGATAAGACCACCACTCTCCTCAAAAAATCTCATAGAGAGAACACCCAACACCACACCTGGGGCCACACAAGAAAAAATAGAAAATCCCAGCATGAAGCACAACCTCTGCCCTATGTAAATTGTCAACAACATAGGAGAACATAGGAAAATCCCTTGCCAAGACTGCAAGGAAGGATACCCAACAAGGAACAAACACCTCGAGTAGCAAAAGGGAAAACACATGAGCTACCACGTAGAAACAATGATCTGAGTGTTGTCTCTCCCATCACCCTCCTCATCGGTGTCCTCTTCTAATTTCAAATTCTATGCACAACGTACACTCCTACCCAACGCACCCATATACTTTTACTTGAGAAATTGTTACCTTTAGGTTGCAATTGATTTGTAGTAATATTGCCAATTTATTGCAAGTGTCCTATAGTACCTCCTTGCTAGAAAATATAATACTTTGTAGTTACCCACAAATACATGTTAAGAATCTCTCAATTTCTCCCATTACAACACCTTTAAAAATGTATTCAATCTACACATAGATTCACATACACCTTCTTTATTACATTAATTTACAAATTCTCACACATAGATGCCTCTTGATGAGGGCCCCTTACTATTATATCTTGAAGGAGATCAATAACTTGAGGACCAACAATAGGATTCATAGTTGGTTCTTAGCCTTCCCCTCATTCCCACTTTGATGAGTGACATGATGCCTAGGAGGCATCTTTATTGACAATCAATGCATAGGTTAGGACATACATAGAATCATCTAAAAAGAATCACTAAGGCATGATATTCATTAGTCCAAGATAGAATGACACAATAATTTAAAATTAACAACCACACACCACTCAATTTTAATCTTGCAAGGAAAATGAAACCATATGGTTACTAGAAGATAAAGTGCTTGAATTTAACCAAGGGTGCATGTACAATAATTTAATTGTATAATTTAATGTGTACATGCACTATGTATTTTTATGTTATGGATTTTTAAATGTTATAAATTGAATGTGTCTTCAAATGAAATGTATTTTGAATTTGTGCACGTTCAATGTGATTTAAATAACTTTCAAATTGTGTATATTATTTAATTAGTTTGTTGATATATATTTTTTAATTTTTTAACATGCAATTGCCATTTCATTGTTCACATGGAGCCTAAATTTAACATAGAGGATTTTATACCTAATGCACAACCTGAAGATCCCATACATCCATATCTGCCACCAAAACAAAACCCCACACCTCCACACTCTCCACCTCCTAACCCCCGACACCCTATAGTAGATCAGGCTCAGTTAAGAGAGAGAATTAGAGAAAACCTTAATGTGATTCAGGAAAATATAGATTTGATAAAAAAATGAGCCTACTATCCCCTCCCATCTCACACAGTTTGCATCTTCAATACAAACTGTTGTTGATTTTGTTTGATTTATTGATGTGGACCTAGATAGGTTCCATCAATGGAGAGAAGAGAGGAGACAATTCTATGCATATGGATTGTCCTATAAAGAAATTAATGACCTTAAAATTACCAAACAAACCATTTGCCAACATTTTTTTAGCCCCATGACAAATGAACCAATTCCACCCACCAAAAAATAAATTTCAATTAAATGGTGTTGGCACCCACAAATAGCTACAATTTTTTGGCATAGATGACCATGGATGGTGTTTGATACTCCACCACATGGAAATTGTGAGGTGCCCCTATACTTTTTGAGAAATTTATGGGCTGAGTTTAAGTTTGGTTTAAAACCCAACTATTTTGATATGAGGTCATTTCAGGGAATTGGGCATGTCATACCCCAATATATATTAGGAGCACGTGTTGATCCTCAGTGATGTGCTCCAATTGCTCCTATTGTTACTCCTCCTTCTCTTGGTGTTTCCACTACATTTCAATAGTAGACAATGTTGTCGAAATTAGGAATATTTCAAGTTCTCTTTCAGGACATCTCAATCATTAGACTACACACGCAATGACTGAATTGGGCAATAAAGAGCATGGAGGCTCAAGCTATGGGCATACTCAGGCATTCACTTCAGGTGACTCACATGCATCTAGGACAGATTCATATATGGATTTACTATATTTTGAGGATCATCCTACATAGGTATGTTCATCTTTTGAACTTAGGAACATTTAAATAATTTGTTTGAAATGTGAAAAATTCATGTAAATAATATAAAATTATATATATAATATAATATTAATTCAAGAAGTGTTCAACAATCTCAGTAACCTCCTTTCCTCAAGGTCCTCTGTCTCATCTGCTTGTTCTTCCTGACTTACCCTCACACGCTCTTCATCTTCATCATTGTCTTCTTGGTCTTCTTGGTCTTCTCTCCTCCTACTCCTCTCAAGGTTATTTATCCTTTCTTGCATGGTCTCTCTCTCCATTCTCCATTTCCTTTCTTCTCTTGTTCCCTTCTATCTCTTCTCTCCCTTTCCAAGATTTCCTTCAACTATTCCAACTCTCTTGCCAATTGGTTTTTTGGTACCATTGCTGATTCTCCAATCCCTAAAGGACCTACTCACTGATCTGATACCACTCTGATGTAGAGGGTCAGGGACTTTGAAAGAAACACAAAGTTCTCAAGGTTTGCAAGACACAATCTCAACCACTCTTCCAGGCACTTTGATGGAGACAAACCTCAATAATGCACCAAATGACTTATTTTCCTTCCTTATGGACCCAAACCCTAGGAACACTCTTAAGAGACCCAAAAAAACTTGTTTTGAATGATTTCAAAGCCCAACCCTTTGACTTAGACACAAAACCAGTTTTTCACCTTAACTAGGCTACTAGCCAACTAGGCCTCTAGCGAAGGATTTTTGACTTTGCACTCAAACTTTTCAAAGGAGCCTCCAAAATAATGATTGAACCAGATGTGGTTTGTGATGATACATAACATGCTAGATTATTGATGTCACTTGTTTTGGAGCACACCAATCAAAAATCTGCTGTTTCCTCCAATTTAGGCCTAATTAGCCCTCTTTTTCAAAGCAACCCCCCTTTAAACTCAACCCCTGACCATGAAACTTTCAACAGTACCTTAAAATGACTCAAAACCAAGGATTCCAAGTTTTTAGGACTCTATGACACCTCTAACATGCTCAAACACAAAACCTTCCTTAACTTGCCTCAAAAACTAGGGCTTCTTGAAAACTAACCTTCCAATCACTTCCAGAACTTGATCATTGACTCTACACCATTAGGAAAAACCATTTAGTCTATCCCAACTCAAAAACATGCCCCTCATTAAGGCAGATCTTCTACTGCTATACCCTAGCCTCTAACTTCAAGCACTTTGCATTGTGAAATCTTGGTGTACACCTCAATATTCTTCTTCCCTGCACATTAGTTTGTTAAATATGTATGTTACATGTTAGGAATGATCCATTTCACAGGTCACAACAGCATTCTACCTTTAAATGGATCAATCATCCATGAAAACCACCAAAACTAATGAAAATTTTGTGTTATTCTTGAGGACAGTCAGCAATATGTTACAAAAACTGATTCCTAACATCTATCAGATAATTCAAGCGGTTAATTGAAAGTAAATACAGGTTCTTAAACCATCCAATTGATTAGAAATTCAAAATGAATCAATATATCATCAAAAAGACTCAAGACAATGCAAGAAAACTGTGTTTTTGCACTATTTCCTGTAGCAGTCCATACAGTCACTTCTCCAAACGCCCAACCTCCATAAAAATGATTATTTTTGCTTTGTATATCCTTTCCCCAACTGATCCAACCATTTTGGATTGATTAAGTTGCATAAAAGTGATTAAAACTCATAAAAGCTAGTTACCTGCCCAAATTGGAATTCAAAAATCTGAATTTTCCAACTCTTATTTTATTGATTCCTACAACCTAAAAACTATTGAATCTCTAACATCCAACCTTATTTGAAATAATTAAAGCACTATATTCCTATCTAACCTCCTAGAACACGATTGTTCCATTTACATTGAAATTTGGTCCTAGGATCCTTATTAGGACCCTTAGGACTTTTGACCTCTTTAATGTGTGCACCCATTCCAAAGGCCATTATAGGCTCCAAGATATCATAATTGATGATTTAAGGTGATTGATAGGTCTTCAAGACCCCTACATTCTCCTGTATCCTGAAGAGTTCCTTGAAGAGCTTGGGTGCTCTTGCAGCATTCTCCCCAAGAAAGAAAGAGTTCTTGCCCCAAGAAGCATCCAACTTGTTGCTGCCATAATACTCCTTGTTCTTGTATGTTTTCATCTTCACATGACAGGGCATGTAATCTCCCAAAGTCACTTTCTTCCTCTTCTTCCAATCTGTACTCATGTCATTCATCATGTTAGTGTGAAAAATCTGTTTTGTTTGTCCTTTTTGCTGCTTGATAACAGCCTATCCTTGTATCCTGTTTCTGCCTTTATTCCACTCAATTCCTTGTGAAAGAACACCACTCCTATTACCCTCAACAATAGGGCATTCAATACTCCCAATCTTAATACTGTCTAAGTCCCAAATATTCTGATTTTTAGGACTGTACTCTTCATATATCTGCTGCAACTCATCATTCCTCTTCCAACCAATATCTTCCCCTGTCTTACCTATCTTACCCTGCTTATTCACCTGCAAATGTTTCTCAAAACAGATCATAAAACTTTCATTTGACTAATCCAAGGCAAAGGCACTAATTTATATCTAACATCTCCTTTATGCACCAAATATTTATTATGGAATCCATCATGCAATGTCCTTCTAGCATACTGCCATGGTCTTCCCAAGATGATATGACCACACGTCATTGGAATGAAATCACAAAGTACCCTATCATGATATGATCCAATTGAGAAATCTACATAAGCCCTCTTACAAATCTCTACATGTTGTCCTTGAGTTACCCAAGTGGCCTTGTAGGGAGTAGGATGATCAAATGTTTCAATTCCCAACTTGGTTATCATATCAAGTGAAACTAAATTGCTATGTGACCTTGAATCTATGAGCAATCTGCAGATCTTACCATGACTGAGACAATTTTTTTTGAAAATAGTTACCTTTGGTTCTTGATGAAGTCTTTCTCTTTGCTTGATCATAAGAAACTCACCATCAGTCACAGGGTCTACCATGAATGTTTTTTATTCCTCCTTTTTTTCTTCTTCTTCTTGTACCAAGTTAGCTCTCCTTTCTCTTCCCCTATCAACTTGTTCCCATTTAGGACACTTGAAGGAAGGATTCCCTGGTTCATTGCAATTGAAACACCTACCTGTGAATGGTCCTCTACCTTGTCCAAATCTTCCTCCTCCTCTAGGAGTGTATCCTCCTCTTTGATTAGAAAATGCTTCTTTACCTTTTTCATTGCTGCTCTTATCATTACTGCCTTGTCCTTGTTCTCTATTACCTCTGCCCCTATTTGAACTACCTCCTCTTCCACCATTGCTTGATCTTTCCTGCTTCCTCTTCACCTTTTCTTCTACTCTAATGGCCAACTGAAAACATTCTCCTAATGTCCTTGGCAATTGCAAACCAATCTCATCTTGTAGATTGTACCTCAAGCCATTGATATACCTAGCTATTTTCTCATCCTCTTCCTCATAACCTCCTCTGATACTAAGCTTGTGAAATTGCTTAGTATAGGACATCACATCCATGTCCTTTTGCTTTAAATTCTGCCTCATTCTTTTCACATGAATGGTATAATAAGATGGTAGGAACTGCTCTTTGACCAAACTCTTCATCCTTGCCCATGTAGAGACTTTTTCCAATCCTCTATCCATCCTATCATTCTGAAAACTAGTCCACCATGTCAATGTTGTGCCTCTCAACTTGGTTTTGGAAAACCTAACCTTCCTCTCTTCATCCATCTCCTCAAACTCAAAGTAGTTTTCTAAGGCATCAAGTCATCCCAACACCTCTTCACTATCCATCTTCCCTTGATAGATAGGAAATTCTATGTGACTCTTCCCTCCATGACCTTGTATTGCCTTCAACAATCTTAGTAACCTCCTTTCCTCAGGGTCCTCTGTCTCATCTGCTTGTTCTTCCTGATTTACCCTCACATGCTCTTCATCTTCATTATTGTCTTCTTGGTCTTCTTGCTCTTCTCTCCTCCTACTCCTCTCAAGGTTATTTATCCTTGCTTGCATGGTCTCTCTCTCCCTTCTCCATTTCCTTTCTTCTCTTGTTCCCTTCTTTCTCTTCTCTCCCTTTCCAAGATTTCCTTCAACTCTTCCAACTCTCTTGCCAATTGGTTTTTTGGTGCCATTGCTAATTCTCCAATCCCTAAAGGACCTACTCACTACTTTGATACCACTCTGATGCAGAGGGTCAGAGACTTTGAAAGAAACACAAAGTTCTCAAGGTTTGCAAGACACAATCTCAACCACTCTTCCAGGCACTCTGATGGAGACAAACCTCAATAATGCACCAAATGACTTATTTTCCTTCCTTATGGACCCAAACCCTAGGAACACTCTTAAGAGACCCAAAAAAACTTTTTTTGAATGATTTCAAAGCCCAACCCTTTGACTTAGACACAAAACCAGTTTTTCACCTTAACTAGGCTACTAGCCAACTAGGCCTCTAGCGAAGGATTTTTTACTTTGCACTCAAAATTTACAAAGGAACATACAAACTAATGATTGAACCAAATGTGGTTTGTGATGATACATAACATACTAGATTCTTGATGGCACTTGTTTTGGAGCACACCAATCAAAAATCTATTGTTTCCTCCAATTTAGGCCTAATTAGCCCTCTTTTTCGAAGCAACCCCCCTTTAAACTCAACACCTGACCATGAAACTTTCAACAGTACCTTAAAATGACTCAAAACCAAGGATTCCAAGTTTTTAGGCCTCTATGACACCTCTAACATGCTCAAACACAAAACCCTCCTTAACTTGCCTCAAAAACTAGGGCTTCTTGAAAACTAACCTTCCAATCACTTCCAGAACTTTCTCATTGACTCTACACCATTAGGAAAACATATTTAGTCTATCACAACTCAAAAACATGCCCCTCATTAAGGCAGATCTTCTGTTGCTATACCCTAGCCTCCAACTTCAAGCACTTTGCATTGTGAAATCTTGGTGTACACCTCAATATTATTCTTCCCTGCACATTAGTTTGTTAAATATGTATGTTACATGTTAGTAATGATCCATTTCATAGGTCACAGGAGCATTCTACCTTGAAATGGATCAATCATCCATGAAAACCACCAAAACTAGTGAAAATTTTGTGTTATTCTTGAGGATAGTCAGCAATATGTTACAAAAACTGATTCCTAACATCTATCAGATCATTAAAGAGGTTAATTGAAAGTAAATACAGGTTCTTAAACCATCCAATTGATTAGAAATTCAAAATGAATCAATATATCATCAAAAAGACTCAAGAAAATGCAAGAAAACTGTGTTTTTGCACTATTTCCTGTAGCAATCCGTACAATCAATTCTCCAAATGCCCAAACTCCATACAAATGATTATTTTGGCTTTGTATATCCTTTCCCCAACTGATCCAACCGTTTGGGATTGATTAAGTTGCATAAAAGTGATTAAAACTCATAAAAGCTAGTTACCCGCCCAAATTGGAATTCAAAAATCTGAATTTTCCAACTCTTATTTTATTGATTCCTACAACCTAAAAACTATTGAATCTCTAACATCCAACCTTATTTGACATAATTAAAGCACTATATTCCTATCTAAGCTCCTAGAACATGATTGTTCCATTTACATTGAAATTTGGTCCTAGGATCCTTATTAGGACCCTTAGGACTTTTGACCTCTTTAATGTGTTCATCCATTCCAGAGGCCATTATAGGCTCCAAGATATCATAATTGATGCTTTGACATGATTGATAGGTCTTCAAGACCCATGCATTCTCCTGTCTCCTGAAGAGTTCCTTGAAGAGATTGGGTGCTCCTACACCATTATGCATGGGAAATCTCAGGTGCGTAATTATGAGGTCATATCAGTCAAGGTTGTAAACTTTACTAAACCTCCTATACAATTTTTAGGGACCTTTTAAATATATATATATATTCAAAGTTTTAACTTATTGTTTACTTTGTATGAATATGCGGGATATAGTAGATCAAGCATTTATATCTTCTCAATTGAAAATTATGCTACTCATTGAACAAAATGTATCAATAGATTCACATGATCATATGGTAATTTATGCATACTAAAAATTCTTTTTACTATATTTACTAGATATTTAATTAAATTTATTTTTATCAAGCTTATATTTTCAAGTTTATATGTTAAATTATATCAAAATTTATAAATAACTTTAAATCTAATTTCAAGTTTCTTGTACTCTTTTCCAGCATCATACAGGTACATCTAGTCCACGTGGAGCAAAGAAGAGACTTGATTTGACTAATCACCTTGATAGTTAGATGGTTTTAAATTTTATGGACTATAGATCTCTAGTTTTATTTAAATATGTGTTGGACTTGAAATATACATTTTGAACATGTTATTTTGTGAACCATTTCACATACATTATATCGATTAATATGATCATTTTTGTGTTTATTTATTTCAGTTGACTTTAATATGATGATTATATATGCACTCAATTATGATCGTGTTATGTTCATTTTGATGATTATATGCACTTATGTATGTATAGATATTTTATCTAGTTTTCAAGTAGTATGCACTATATAAATTCTTATCTAGAATCAAATTTCATATATAGAATTTTTTTTAAAGCAAAAGTGGTAAGCCACTACATTATATTATAATATAGTTAAATAGAATATACAAAAACCTAGTTCAAAAGAGCATACTGGTAGGAAAGAACCAGGAAGAAAACCTCTGGTTGTAGCTCAATTAGATACAAAAATATTTCAAAATAATCCCAATAATAGGGATCCATATCATGGTTTTGCAATGACATTAATCTACCAAAATTAAAAACCACTAAGACTTTTAAAGACTACAATGTACATCATGTCTCAAAATCAAGATGAACCCCTACTTAACAAGATAATAAATTCCTTTCATAAACCTTTTACAAAAGAAAACCCTTATTCTTCCATTTCCACAATGTTGTTTTCTCCTTGATTTTCTTCATTTCCCTATCCTTCATTGCCTTGGTCATTTGAATGCAATTGTATGTTAAGATTCAGAATCACTTGTTGGACCTAAGGAGAAGAAGAAATTGTTCAGTCTGAGATTGTCACCAACAAAATTGCTCAAGATGCTTGGGGAGGTGGCTGCCACACAATGAATGGTTTAGGTGTACATGGCTGAGCAAGGTGAGGATGAAATTAGTCCTCCTTCGGAATGTCATCTGTGAGATCCCCACCAATTGAAACCCTATGTATTTCAAGGGTATGTGCAGGATCATGATGGGCCAAAAAGTGGCGATATGATGGGTATTTGTAGGGTATGTGGCTGACGACTTTTTTTTTACCCAAAATTTATCAAATGAAAAGGCTTTTTAAAGGAGATTATTAGCTTTACACCAATATAAATTATGCTTTACTTTGAATTTAATAAATAATTATTATTCATTTTCTATTTGAATTACGACTAAAGTCTTGATTGATAGGCTGACTGAAAAACATCTATAGCTTTCAAACGATATCACATTTTTGGAATCCAAAACATGCATCACATTCCAGGCTTTGTATACTACAGGATTTAAAAAAGAAAAATTGAATCTCATGAAGTTTTGACCATATTATGGTGGTTAGACATACGAGTTTTTATATTTTTTAAAAGTTGTAATAAAAAATTCACAATTAATTATTTACTTGGAAAAAAAATTCAAAAAATATGCATGACATACGAACATGAGTCCTCTACTTATGTCTAAAAACTTATAAAAAAATATTATCATTTTATTGTGGTTAGGGTGCTCAAATAGACACCTACTTATTTTTTCCCTGAAATTTAAGTACTACTGCATTGAAATTTCAATTTTTTGCCAAATAGATTTTTAAAAAAGAAAAAACCTAGTAGTTTAGAAACTACATTCAATTTGCTACAAATTCTATTCTTACATATTTTTGAAATAATACAGATAACTTATTCAAATTTATATTTCAAGTTTCCTAACTCTGATTTTTATGAATTTTTTGCCACTTAAGGGCCTGTTTTTACCATGATGATCCTGCACATACCCTCAAGAGTCGACTAAAGGCAATAGAAACTACGTATCTCTAGAGTGTTTTTAATAACATCAAGCACATAGACATAAACATTTCCATTTAGAAAAAAATTCCAAGGGAAAAGGCTACCAACTCTCCCCTGACCTTTCCCAAATTCATACACTTGAACACCTTTGAGCAACTTATCCTCTTGCAGAAAAATATCATTAACCACTTTTGAAGCTATCAATTTTATGTGAGGATAAGATTGAAGAAAGTTGTAGGCATTGGAAAGAAACACAAAAACCAATTGAGAATGAAATATGTCCCAACGAGCTTAAGGATAGAGAACTTCTTCTCTAATGATATGAATTACACTTTTCCTATACTGATAGTAGTGGGATTTAAATACCTAGGCTAGCTGTAAATCTCTAAATTTTTATGAGAATGGAAGCTCCTATTCTGTAATTGGAATCATAACTCTATGGTTGCAGGGGATGTATTCCATCATTCCTTTGCCATAGAGCCTGAAGATCGTGAGTTCTCCTTCATCTTCTAAAGATTCCAAAATTTGCATTCCCTCCTTGAAACCCTTTAGCTGGTGAGCATGAGAATTTTGATAAACTTGGGAAAAAGTGGAGTTAATAAAATTCCTTCACATGCTTGAATGAATGAAATTCACTCAATTGAGATAATCATTATTTTAGGTAGCCTCTACCTCAAAATTTGAAAAGCAACCATTTATCACCAAGCATACATAATCATAATTATCAACGTACTAATAATCACCTATGAAATCCAAACAAGGATAACAAGAATAAAATCTGCCATCCCTCGCTTGGGAGATTCCTTTCCCAACTCACATCTGACATGGGGATGTGATAGTCATGCAAGCCAAAGGCCTCCCATTACCGATACACATTGAATGAGGTGACTAAATAGATGTCATATGTTATTTCTAACTTTGGAAAACTCATTGAGATATCTCCCAATTGAGTATAGATAACACCAAAATGTCCTTAAAATTTTGCTTCCAAATCCATATATAATGGGATCATACTTCATTAAAAATTAATGAGGCAAGTGTTAAAATTAATTTAACCATGTGAGAAATTAATGTGTCTCAAAGCTGATAGCAAAGACAAAGGTTGTCCAAACGTAGTCGACAAAATTTGTATACCAATACGACCCTTTCCTTTTTGTTTGATGATTCATATTCTGCTCCACTTAAGATGTTAACCCTTCATGCAGATCTACTTCATCCTGATGAGAAATTTTGACTAGTTTAGGAAAATTTGAAAGTGGAGAGAGATCATATAATATAGTTATTTCCTACTTTATGCTACCCATGTTGGCTAAGTAGATAGCTAAATTGTTTCCTTCTCTATATGTGTGTAATATGGTAGTTATGGAATTTATCAAGCAAGCCCCATACTCATTGAAGAACGTATTGAAGATTCCAATTATGAACCTTCTTTTCTTTACAAGCATTAATTATCAAAAGTGAATCTCCTTCGATATGAAGGTATCTAATACCCATCTTCAAAGCCATTTCCAATCCCATCAACAAAGCTCTTGATTCAACTAAAATATTAGTTCCTCTAAAAAGATATTTCGAACATAGAGCTATTACCTTTCCCTTTGAATCACACAAACAAATAACTACCCCTAATTCTCTTGGGTTTCCTTTTGAAGTTCATACATCGAACAAACATATATAATGTATATTTATGTTTAATCCAATTATATAACATGATGAAACATATATGTGCATGTAGATACAATTAAAGCTTTTCAACTTTTAGGTCAAGACCACAAATTGATATTTACATAGTCTGTTGATATTTTTTTTACAATGACAATCACATGGTAGACCGACTTTATGAGAACCTATAAAAATAATTAATGTAAGTAAAGTATCTATAGTTTTTATGAGTGTTTTAATTAAATAATTCATGTAAGAAAAGAACAATATATAGTAAAATTTAGAAAATTGGATCTTATAAATTCCTTACAAATTCAAGTGATGTTTTCCATAGGATGGATTAAGGGGACCTAAGAGGATATAGCTTAAGGGGAGTTAAGATAATGACTTAAGGGGATGAAAGAGGTTGGATTAAGGGGAGTTAATAGAATGAATTAAATGGATACCAGAGGGTGGATTAAGGGTAGTTGATAGAATGAGTTAAAGGGATGTAAGAGGGTGGATTAAGGGGAGTTAATAGATGAAGTAAAGGGATTAAGCATCTCATGAACCCTAGAAACCATAAACCCTAAACCATAGGCCCTAAAGCCTAGTAGATGAACCCTAAAACATTAACCCATATAGATATGTTATTCTAAGCATCCCATGAACCCTAGAAACCCTAAACCCTAAACCATAGAACCTAAAGCCTGGGAGATGAACCCTAAACCATTAACCCATATAGATATGTTATTCTAAGTATCTCATTAACCCTAGAAACCCTAAACCATAAACCATAGGATCTAAAGCCTAGGAGATGAACCCCTAACCATTAACCCATATAGATCTATTATTCTAAGCATCTCATGAACCCTAGAAAATCTAAACAATAAATCATAGGACCTAAAGCCTAGAAGATGAACCCTAAACCCTTTAAACCCATATAGATTTGTTATTCTAAGCATCACATGAACCCTAGAAACCATAAGCCCTAAACCATAGGATCTAAAGCCTAGCAGATGAACCTTAAACCGTTTAAACCCATATAGATTTGTTATTCTAAGCATCTAATGAAACCTAGAAACCACAAACCCTAAACCATAGGACCTAAAGCCTAGGAGATGAACCCTAAACCATTAACCCATATAGATTTGTTATTCTAAGCATATCATGTACCCTAGAAACCCTAAACCATAAGCCATATGACGTAAAACCTAGGTGATGAACCCTACACCATTAACCCATTTAGATTTGTTATTCTAAGCATCTCATGAAACCTAGAAATTGTAAACCTTAAACCCTAACACCTAAATCCTAGGAGATGAACCCTAAACCCTTAACCCATATAGATGTTTTATTCTAAAAATCTCATGAACCCTAGGATCTAAAGCCTAGGAGATGAACCCTAAACCCTTAAAAACCATATATATTTGTTATTCTAAGCATATCATGAACCCTAGGATATGAAGATCCTAAACCATTAACCCTAAGACCTAAATCATAGGAGATGAATTAAGGGGATGCAAGAGGATGGATTAAGGGTAGATATACAAGGATGGATTAATGGTACATAAGAGGATAGCTTAAGGGGTGTTGAGAGAGTGACTTAAGGGGATGCAAATGGATGGATTAAGGGTAGATATATGTGGATATGGCTTAGGGGGTCCTAAGAGGATTGCTTAAGGGGTGTTGAGTGAGTGACTTAAGGGGATGCAAGAGGATGGATTAAGGGTAGATATACAAGGATATGGATTAAGGTGTCCTAAGAGGGTGTCTTAAGGGGGATTAATAGAGGGACTTAAGGGGATACAAGGGGATGGATTAATTGTACATAAGAGGATGGCTTAAGGGGAATTAATAGAGATACTTAAGGGGATGCAAAAGGAAGGATTACGGGTAGATATATGAGGTTATGGCTTAAGGGGTCCTAAGAGGATGGCTTAAGGGGTGTTGAGAGAGTGACTTAAGGGGATGCAAGAGGATGGATTAAGGGTAGATATACAAGGATATGGATTAAGGGGTCCTAAAAGGACGGCTTAAGGGGAATTAATAGAGAGAATTAAGGGGATGCAAGAGGATGGATTAAGGGGAATTAATAGAGAGACTTAAGGGGACTCAAGAGGATTGATTAAGGGTAGATATACGATGATATGGCTTACGGGGTGTTGAGAGAGTGACTTAAGGGGATGCAAGATGATGGATTAAGGGTAGATATATGAGGATATGGACTAAGGGGTCCTAAGAGGATGGATTAATTATTTTAAGAGAATAGATTAAGGGGATATGAAATCAATTATAAAATTTTTATAAAATGACAATGAATTATTTAGTTTTATATTTATACTACCAATTAAATGTATTTAGAACTATATATAGTTACCTATCCCTAGATTCAAATTCCATTGTAATATCTATGCATGTCCTCTCTTTTTTGTAATGCATCTAGTTTTTGGAGACCTAAAACAAAAATGATGTAAAAGGGTATGTGCAAGATCATCATGGAAAAAAAGGCCCTTAAGTGGCAAAAAAATTAGAAAAATCAAAGTTAGGAAACTTGACGTAAAAATTTGAATAAGTTATCTATATTGTTTCAAAAATATGTAAGAATAAAATATGTAGCAAACTTAATGTAGTTTGTAAAATACTGGGTTTGTTTAAAAAAAAATTAATCTATTTGGTAAAAATTTAAAATTCCAATGTAGTGGTACTTAAATTTCAGGGAAAAAATAAGAAGTAGGTGTCTGTCTGACCACCCTAACCACAATAAAATTATAATATTTTTTTATAATATTTTAGATATAAGTAGAGTTCTCATGCCCCAATGTGATGCATATTTTTTTGTAATTTTTTTCCAAGTAAATAATTAATTATGAATTTTTTATTACAACTTTTTAAAAAATATAAAAACTTGTATGTCTTACCACCTTAACTTGGTCAAAACTTCATGAAATTCATTTTTTCTTTTTTTAATCCTATAGTATGCGAAGCATAGAATGTGACACATGTTTTGGATTCAAAAAATGTGATACTGTTTGAAAGTTGTAGATGTGTTTTAATCGGCCTATCAATCAAGACTTTAGTCATAATTTGAATAGAAAATGAATAATAATTACTTATTAAATTCAAAGTAAAGCATAATATATATCGATGGAAAGCTAAGAATATCCTTTAAAAACCATTTTTGTTTCATCAATTTTGGGTAAAAAAATAGTCGTCAGCCACATACCCATCATATTGCCACTTTTTGGCCCATCATGATCCTGCACATACCCAAAACTTTAATTAGGAAATGACTAAAGGAAAAAATATATATAGACATGTATATGTGATAAATTTTTAACTACATATCAACTATAAATTAAATATATGTACAACTATATACTTACTGATAATTATTTATTTCGTTGTACCATCTGCATCCTCTATTTTTTGTAATGCATCTATGATTGTCTCATGATCATCCATTGAAAGTGTTCATAACACTTTATTAGCATGCCTCCCTTGATATCTAACTAGTTTTATATTATTTTTGAAAATAAAATGTGAATAATGTATAATCTTATTGTGTCTTTCATAATCTTCAAATGCAGGCAAGCCATTCTTTCTTATCAAATATTTTTGAACCCAGGTGCCAACATCAACCACCAAACTAGTTGGATACTCAAATTTTTCATCATCCACTCTAGGATGTACCAACTTATGTTTTATCTCAACACATCTAGCCAACCAATACTCTGTCTCCTCTTCATTCCCCTTAGGTGCAACAACATCATACACATGTCCTGCAAAAATAAATAAAAAATTCAATAAAGAGTGACTTATATTTAATTTACATATAAACATGCATACATATAAAAACTAACTCAATGTAATGTACCTTATTGTACAAGATTTGAAACACAATCATAATCATCTAATGTGAACACTTGATTATCTTCAACTGTCATTCCATGTTGAACATGTGTCGATGTAGGTGTTAAGGCTCTTTGTTTCCATTGTTCAACCCATTCCATATTTTCACACTCCTCCCAATCACCTGCAATACAAATTTGACAAAGGCATGCTAGCTCCCTTGTCCATATTTTCCATGTGTTTGTATTCTAACTCTTAACAAATGTCATTTTGTAAATCCATTAATTGTTTCACAATCTTTTTGAGAAAAAAAGATCTTGTTTTTGTACCTAATGCAATTTCATTTCTGGAACTCAATATTCTAAACTTTTCATCCTTGAAATGAAGATGGTGCTAAGCTTAGAATTACTAATTATGTTTTAATTTTTTGTTCATTGCTTTCATAAATTAGAAAGTTTTCATTACAAGCATCATGACCAATAGAAAATTGCAAATTAACCAAGAACTATTCACTAATAGTGTGCAAGAGAAGCAATTTAAAGATCAAGATACTATTATATGTAGAGGTAGAGGGATGCTTTGGGAAGATCTCTCCTATCAACACATGAAAAAATTGAAGATATTGGTATTTAAGTGAAGAAATAATTGAGGGAATCAACGATATCGAACAACCCCTCATGCCAATACCTACTCAAGACTTAGGGGGAACTCCTATAAGGAATATTAACACTATGGAAAAGGAAGCAATAGAAAGTCTAGTCAAACATACTACATTTGAGTTTCTAATCACAAATCAAGAAAAAGCTACTATTCTCAAGAATATACCCCCTCAGCCTTGCTAAATTTCTATGAATTGGTGGTTACATAATAACTATACACATTCCTATTTGAATTTGATGTTTTATGTAGAAGTTGTGATTACACCATAGATGCTTACAAATTAAAACTTTTTCTAGCCACATTGAAAGATGTTATTTAGTGATGGTTTATGGGGTTAAGAAGGAATGTAGTACCCAATTAGGAGACAGTGAAAGAAAAATTCTTGAAGAAATATTAGAATTATTGTTGAGTAACATAAAAGAAGAGAGATGACATCTTCAATATATCACAAAAGGAAGATGATTCACTTGAAGATTATGTAGAAAGGTTTTGATTCTTTCTAAATAAATCACACCTAAATTGTCTCTCTCTAGTCACTAAATATAGTATTTATGTGAGGAGTAAATGAAGATTGCATGGATTCCTTAAACCTCATAGAAGTAGGGGATATTTATCAATTACCTTTTGAGGAAATCTACCAAGTATGTCGAAATTATTTGAGGTCATCTATGTAGAAGACCAGGGTTTATAAAACACTCTCTTCCGTAAAAACATTCAATGGTGTCTCTATAGTAGAACTCAACAATATTATATCCAACATGAAGGAGGACATAATCAACCACCTAGATACCCAATTGGATATCTTGCATATAAAAAAAAAAGTAAGTAGAGGCTACCCTTATTGAATATTGTCCACATTGCGGCTAAAAGAGGGCAAACAATAAATACAAAAGTATTTCTAGTATTTCCAAGGAGAAGCAAAGGAGACCTAAAATTTGAACACTAGAGGATGGGGAAGGCCAAGTATTCTACATTGTCTATTGAAATCCATGAAAAAAAGATAAAGTATGCCTCAAGATCCCTTGTCTTATAATATGCCATTTCTTGGGTGTAATGCAAAATTCTCTAATTAGAATGATCAACCTTGGAATAACATGCAAAATCAATCATGGCCAATGGCACACTCATGTAATTGGGCTCCATAGTAGGGAATATAGCCACCATAACCATACCAAGCCTCAAACTATAATTATTAATGGTAACCCCCACAAATCAAATGGCCACCACAATGTCATGTAAACCAACAATGAAAAAACCAAAATGTTAGCTACCCACAACCACAATAATTGTTGCATCCACAACAACCTGCTATAATGCCAAACCCAATCATTGTAGCTCTAAGGAAACCTAGAGAACCTTAGTTGTCTGCTCAACCTACACCAAACCCTAATAACAAAATTTCTCAATAGGCTTATACTAGTGAGATCATCCAATACCTAACCTATGGGTTTGAGGTAAGTTATGTCCACCTTTGCTCATGAAGGAACTGCTTTTCAGGCTATCATCTCCTCACATCACAAAGGCTACAAATGAATACCATTGATAATACAAAACAACAACATGAACTTGGTAAGACCTATCCAAACATCACAAACCTAGAACCAACATTTTCAAAGAGACTAATAAAAAAATCCCATTCTGAACATGAATTTGATCTGTTGGTCCAACTTAAGAATATTTATATAAAGATGCCCCTTATTCAATGTTGGAAATACAAGAGTAGACAACTAAGAGGGGGGTTGAATTAGTTGTCACAAAAATTCAAAACTTATTCAACTTATTATGCTTGTTCTTTGATCTGATTATTAACCATGAAAACATAAATCATCAACACATCAGAAACACACATATGTTCACCAAAAAAATTTCGTGGAAACCCTGTTAGGGGAAAAACCATGGTGGAGGTTAGTCCACAAGATTATGCCCTGTTAAAAGTATAATGAAAATGAAATATGGGGAATACACATGCATTCAAGCACACTTCCTAGAGCTCACTTCTCATTTACAAAGGAAGACACACTGTCTTACAAAGAGATTTGGATTAAATCCATCTGAATTTTGAACTGAGAAAATAACATCTACTAACGCCTGATTATAGTTCCAATTAAGCACATAAAAAACTCTTCACTCTTCTTCACACTTTGCTCTACCTTTGAATGATTTAGAAAATTATTCACACATAGGACTCACACACTTCACACACTCATGCCTTCAAATGAAATGAAAAATCACTCATATATCCGCAACATGAAATTTCATCGCTACAAGTCGACCATAAAGAAATAATAAAATGAATATAAACTGTCATCCCAAAACATTAAAGATTATGAATGCAAATAAACCAAGATCGGTCACAACTTAGTGAGGACCCAAATCAACATCTCCAGCATGAAGACACTTCAATTAATTTCTCCTCGAAAATCCACATCACACTACAAACACTATGTCTGCCAAGAACAAGAAAAACATGAACACACAAGAGAAAATCGCCAACCCCGATCACAACGATCAATGCGAACATGAAAAAAAGATAGAGAATGATCTAAAAACATACACAAGCATCATGAATCACAAGAGAAGCATTCAAAACAACTGAACTAACCGAAATAACATCATCTTCAATTAGGAACACCAACTGAAGAAACAAAAAACTGTCTGAATGGAAATCTTCATAACTCAATCAAATGTTCATGCGGATCTCTAAAACTCGACATCGATAAACTAGATACACTTAGAAAAAAAACCTTTAGTCGACAACCTTTGATCAACAATGTACAAAAATAACCACCATACTAAAATTCACTTCACCACTGACAATCTAGAGCTCATTTATTTCAATTTTCTCAATATCCTTGACATATAAAACTTTAAATACATTTATGCTAATAGTGTTGATATCAATGAAAACCAAATATCATCAACACAACCACAACATCCAACAATCTCCCCCTTTGGCATTGATGGCAACACATAATGAGAAAAACACCATCAACTCAACTAACTCTTGCTTAGGCTTTGACTTACCTTCTCCTCAACACTTTCACATAATATTTCTCCCCATAAGGCTCTTCTCCTCAAATATAATCACCAGTTTTTCAAATGACTCTTATCCCCCTTTGAAATCAATGACAAATTTCTCTAAGCTCTGAACCACATATCTGAATTTCTGAACATCTGACTACTCCCCCTGAGTAGCAGCCACCACAACATCAATATGATACAAGATATGACTATGAAATGCACGGAATGATGCACACATTGCATTGAATCCTTAGTTCTTATTAGGATGGCTAATCACCCCTAACTTCCCTCTGAGATACTCAAAAGTATCCTTAGGAAATAGCTCTATAAAGATGTCTGCAATCTACTCCTTAGTAGGCACATACTCCAATCTAACTTCCTTTTCACTTACCTTCTCCCTCAAAAAGTGAAACTTGATAGATATATGCTTTGTTTTTTAATGCAACATTGGATTCTTGGAAGTTTTAATAGCACTTGAGTTATCACAGAATATAGAAATAGGCTCATCATATATAATTTTTGTATCCCTCAACATCTGTTTCATCCATAGGAATTAAGTACAATTACAACAATGTATTTGGCCTCTGCAGTAGATAAGGAAATGGCATTATGCTTCTTGCTTAACCATGAAATTAGCTTCTTACCCAAGAAAAATGCTCCACCACTAGTACTTTTTCTATCATTCACATCTCCTGCCTAGTCAACATCAGTAAAGGCACTCAAAGTAAGATCATCATCTTTAGCATACCATAGACCAAGATCAACGGTTCCCTTCAAGTATCTAAAAATTTTCTTCACAACAGACACATGACATTCTTTTAGATTAGCTTGAAATCTTGCAACAATACATATAACATTCATGATATTAGGCCTAGTTTGAATTAAGTACAACAATCCACCAATCATTGATTAGTATCTTGTCTAATTTTCTTTTGGAGAATCATCTTCTATTATCAAGTTGCATCTGGTCACCATAGGTGTACCAACTGGCTTTGAATCTCCCATACTAACCTTCTTCAACTGAGATATAAAATATCCCTATATCTAACCGAGCAGTTTGCAATCCCAAAAATAATTTCATCTCACCAATCATAGACATCTCAAATTCATTATGCATCTCATTAGCAAACTTCATGCACAAAGAATCATCTCCTCCAAAAATAATATCATCAACAAAGAATTCAACAATCAAATCTTTATCATTATTCTTGAAATACAGATTACTATCACCAATACCTTTGTTAAATCCAAGCTTTAGAAAATACTTGTCTAGTCTTGCATACCATGCTCTAGGGGATTGCTTGAGTCCATACAATGATTTCTTAAATCGACACACCATATTTTCTTTATCAGTCAACATGAATCCATCAGGTTGCTCAACATACACTTCTTCTTCCAATTAACCATTTAGAAAAGTTGATTTTACATCCATCTGATAAAATTTGTAGTTCTTGTGAACAACATAGGCAAGAAATAATTTCACAGCTTCAATTCTAGCAATAGGGGAAAAGGTCTCTTCAAAATCAATTCCTTTACATACCAGTCTTGCTTTGTTTCGAACCACTTCACCTTGCTCATTTAGTTTGTTTCTAAAGACCCATTTGGTTCCAATGACATTCTTATCCTTGGGTTTGGGAACAAGAATCCATGTATCATTCTTTTCAATTTGTTTTAACTCTTCTTTCATTGCTTCAATCCAATGCTCATCTTTACATGCTTCATTCACACTAGTAGGATAAGTCTTTGAAATCAAGCAATACTCTTCTGCAATATTTCCCCTAGTCTGGACACCTTTTTTCTTATCACCTATAATTTGATCTTCTGAATGATTCAATCTAACATACCTTGGAGTCTTCTTAGGTTTTTCATCTTCAGGCTCTTCTAATCTTTCTTCTACTCTTTTACTAGTTTCTCCTTCTTCTTCATTTTCTTGATTTACCGAATTGATTTGCACTTGATTTGTAGTCTAAACTAGATTTCCTTTGTTTGTACTATCATCCTAATCATCAGAGTCATATCCATAGGTTTTGGATAGTGTACCAAAGTCTTCATCAACCTTAACATTTGCACTTTCAACCATTTTCTTCAATCTTTTATTGTAACACTTGTAGGCATTACTTTTAGTAGCATAACCTAGAAAGATACCTTCATCACTCTTAGCATCAAACTTTCCTATGTATTCATCTCTCTTAATATAGCATCTACTTCCAAATATCTTGAAGTATTTAATAGTAGGATTTTGATCTGTCCATAGCTCAAAAGGAGTCTTACCAGTATCACCTTTGATTTGTACCCGATTGAGTGTGTACACAATAGTACTCATGGCTTCTCTCCAATAGATATTAGGAACATTTCCTTCTAGCATCATAATTATAGCAGCATATTCAATTGTTTTGTTCTTCCTTTCCACAACTCCATTTTGTTGAGGGGTCTGTGGTGTAGATAATTGTCTCTTTATTCCATGTTCTTCACAAAAATTATTAAATTCACCGGAATTGAATTCACCACCTCTATCTGATCTCAGACATTTAATCTTCAAACCTATCTCTGTCTCAACCATAGCTTTAAAGATCTTGAACTTTTCTAGTCCTTCATATTTCTCCCTTAAGAAAGTAACCCATACCATTCTAGAATAATCATCAATGAGTAACATGAAATACCTATAACCTTGTAAACTTCTAACCTTAGAGGGACCACACATATAAGAAGCTCTAGCAATTCATTTGAACAATGCTTTTTACTCTGAAATGAAATCCTAGTTTCTTTCCCAATTGACATTCCTTGCATATTACATTGGTAGGTTTCACCAACTTAGGTAGATCTCTCATAGCCTTAGTGGAACTTATCTTGACAATATTATCAAAGTTAACATGACACAACCTCTTATGCCATAACCAACTTTCATCAACTTGAGCAATCAAACATCTTTTACTAGAAGAACTCAAGTGAAAGATATTACCTTTTGTTTTTGTACCTAATGCAATTTCATTTCTGGAACTCAATATTCTAAAATTTTCATCCTTGAAATGAAGATTGTATCCCTTATAAACCATTTGACTAGCACTCAAAAGATTATTCTTTAAGCCTTCCACATACAAAACATCACCAGTATTATGCTTATCATCAAGAGAAATTCAACCTCTTCCACGGATCACACTAGATGTATTATCACCAAATCTCACAACATCACCATCATACTTTTCCAAGATTACAAACTTACTTTTGTCTCCTGTCATATGATGTGAACATTCATTGTCAATTACCCATTCATCTTTTTCTTCAACTCGAGCACCCAGAAATTTTTCAACATTTGTAAAACCAGTAGATTCAGTAGATACAAGATTATTTTCCTTGATAGCAATAAATACCCATTCATCATCACTTCTATTTCCTTTATCAGATTCATCATTTGTCACGCCTTCATCAACAACATAGTAACACTTATTCTGAAATCTAGGCTTGTTATGTTTCGGTTTAGCAGGTCTTTCTAGACACCTTGATGCAAAATGACCTATCTTATTGCAAGAAAAGCATTTAAGAGGAAATGTTCCTTCATACCTACCTTTTTCGTCTTGTACTCTTTTGACAATAAGTGCTTCTAGCTCTTCTAGCTCTCTTTCTTCTTCTTCAATCTTTCTAATTTCATCCTCATACTTGAATGTCTTTCTAGATGAAATCTCACCTGGATCATATCTCTATCTATCTCTTCTAGAAGTAGTAGCCTTAAATGAAAATTCAACCTTATGAAGGGCATCACTAGATTCGCTCAACTCAAAATCAATCAACTTACCAACCAATGTATCTCTTGTTATGTTTTTTACAGTTTGAAGATCTTCAATAGCACTAGCTTTGACTTTGTAAGAATCAAGCAAGGATCTAAGCACTTTAGAAACAATCTCCAATTCATCTATCTTTCCACCAGCACATCTAATACCACACACAAGTTCATTCACTCTTTGCATAAAAGTATTAATGTTCTCATCATCACCCATTCTCAACCTTTCATATTTCCCTTTCAAACTCTGCAACTTAGCAATCTACACATTAGCATCACCTTCATACAAGGTTTACAACTTTTTCCACATGTCATAAGCAGTCTTCATATCCATAACATTTGTCATCTCAGAATCAGTCAAAGCACTCAACAAAGCTTCCTTAGCTCAAATATTATACTCAACATCTCTTATCTCAGTAGAAGTAGTAGGACCATTCTGTGGAATAATATACATATTACTTGTAATGCTCTAGTAGGGTTCACGAATGCATCTCAAAGGACACTCCATTCGAGTCTTCCACAAAGAATAATTTGTTCCATCAAATCTTAGACTATCCCTCTTGTAACCCTCCATCTTGGATCACCTTAAGTTGTTAAACTTCTTCCAAGGAACCTGCTCTAATACCAATTTTTGGCAATAGAAGGGCAGACAACTAAGAGGGGGGGTGAATCATTTGTCACAAAAATTCAAAACTTATTCAACTTATTATCCTTATTCTTTGATCTGATTATTAACCATGAAAACATAAATCAACAGCACATTAGAAACACACATAACACCAAGATTTTTTATGTCGAAACCCCGTTAGGGGAAAAACTACAGTGGAGGTCAGTCCACAAGATTATACCCTGTTAAAAGTATAATGAAAATGAAATATGGGGAATGCACATGCATTCAGGAAAAATGCCTTGATCTCACTGCTCAATTACAAAGGAAGACACATTGTCTTACAAAGAGATTCAGATTAAATCCATCTAGATTTTGAACTGAGAAAATAGGATATGCTAATGCCTTATTACAGTTCCAATTAAGCACATAAACAACTCTTCACTCTTCTTCACACTCTACTCTACCTTCAAATGATTTAGAACATCATTCACACATAGGACTCACACACTTCACACACTAATTCCTTCAAATGAAATGAACAATTGCTCAGGACTATATATCCCCAACATGAAATTTCATCGCTACAAGTTGGCTACAAAAAAATAATAAAATAAATATAAACTATCTTCCAAAAACATTAAAGATTACCAATGCGAATCAACCAAGGTCAGCCACAACTTAGTGAGGAATCAAATCAACATCTCCAGCATGAAGAAACTTCAATTAATTTCTCCTCGAAAATCCACAACACACTACAAACACTATGTCGGCCAAGAACAAGAAAAACATGAACATGCAAGAGGAAATTTCCAACCACGATCACAACGATCAATGCAGATGTGCAACAAAGATAGAGCATGATCTAGAAACATCCACAAGCATCATGAATCACAAGAGATGCATCCACATCAATTGAACTAACTGAAATAGCATAATCTTCAATCAAGAACACCAACTGAAGAAACAAAAAATTGTTTGAATGGAAATCTTCATAACTCGATCAAATCTTCATGTTGATAAACTAGATACACTCAGTAACAAACCATTTAGTCCACAACCTCTGATAAAAAATGTACAAAAATAGCTACCATATTGAACTTCACTTCACCATTGACAATCTGGAACTCATTTATTTCAATTTTCTCAATATCCTTGACATATACAGCTTCAAATACATTTATGCTAATAGTGTTGACATCAATGATAACCACATATCATCAACACAACTACATATCATTAAAGAAGTGTCTATATATATAAATAGTGAGATAATTATGCCTTTAAAATGTAAGAAGAAAAAGGAAAGGCCCTATATTTTTCATATCTTAGGATAATTGGTTCACATCATGTTAGGAAACATAGTTCTTAAAAATATACACACCCTGGGAGGCCCATTGAAGATGTACAAATTAATGAAACTCTTACAAAAATAATATAATTGACCTGTGAGAATCCATCAATGTAATGATCAAAGAAACCATACAACAACTTCAATTGATCAATCTTTGACCCACACCTACTGTTCTGTAATTAGTACATAGGTCAACTGCTAAGACAAAGTGTATTATTGAGAATTTGGTTATCAAATTGAATTCATGGGTGAAACATGGAAAAGGAGAGAGTGTCATCCTAAGTTTTAATGTATAGAACCTAGGGTGGAATCTTTCCTCCTTTTCTAGGGTTCTATGTCACCAAAAAATGAATAGTTGGACATTTTTATGCTCACTTGAGTCTTTCTAATGGAATTTGGCTTGATTTTTCCTTTCGTATGTTTAACTGACCCATTAATACACTTTCTAACCCCACTTAATTGTGTTTTTGAGAATATTCCCTTTAAACATTATTAATTGCACTTTAATTTCCAAAACCCAGTGAAATTTCCCTGGTGGGACCAAGTTGCCACCTGGGGCGACTTAGTCTGACTAGGCACAACAATAAAAATAATTTTAATTTCTTGGTGGGATTTTATTCTTTTATCCTTGAGGTCGGCCTGCGATGTGTTATTTTTGAGAAATAATGGAAAATCAAGTATAAATAAAGGGTTTTTCCTCTCATTTTAACCCCCCCCATTCATTCAAACATTCATTCATCTAATCATTCCAACACTCTAAGCATAATCAAGTCATCCATTGGAGCACTACATTGCATATCTTTAGATTTATATATCAAGATTTTGGTAAGTTTATGACATTGCATGTTGTTTATTTATTATTCTCTTCTTATTTCATTTCATTTCATAGGGTTTGATTACCAAATCAGGGTTTGACCAAGGCAAAACCCTATACTATAACCCTTAACCCCTTTCCCCCTCTTTGCATGTGTGTTTGGAAGTCTTGTATGCAGATTTGTCAAAGAGGAAAGTGTCAAAAATGTGTTTTCCATCCATCAAAGTCATTAAATTCAAAAAAGCTCTAATTGAATCTTGGAGACCTCTTTCAGCTCATTTTTTGCAGAATCTGAACCAAACACCTGTCAAAAAAGGAAGTACAGACCGAAAGCTTTTGAATCTTGCCCAAAATTTCTCAAGATTCCTAGGTGGACTAAGTCACCATCTGTGGTGAATTAGTCTCATGGCCAGGCTTGAAAATTGATTTTTACATAATTTCTAAGAACTCATTTGTCAGATTCTTGTTCTAGCAGATTTTCCTCGAAACTGGTCTATGTTGCCCAACTTGGCGTAAGTGTCCCAGTCAACATTTCCAGTTAACTCTATAGGATTCCAGAGCCCATCTGCATTATGTTTCAGATTCCAGGTGCACCTCTCTAGTTTTTTTTAATTTGGTTATTGTTTACTTGCATTCTTAGGTGTTTTTGCATACATCATTGTGTTTTCTATTACTTTGCATTTCTTAGGTTTAGCATTAATAATCATCTTTCTTTTTTAGTTTATTGCATTAGGACATTACATTTAGGCATATTACATCCATTTTACATTAATCTTGAGTGTAGAAATTAGCATTTTGGGTCCATTTCTCTCCTTTTAGGTGAAAAACCCCTAGAAGAGTTAGAGAACCCTTGGACACCCAAAATTAGTGTCCACATTTTGGTGAACTTGAATTTTGAAAAATTGTATCCTAGGGTTTTAAAAATTACATTAGTGAAAAGGTCATATAGCTTGCATTTTTGCTTTTTATTTCATTGAAAAAACAACAAAATTTTGCATTTCATATTGTAGTTGCATCTGTGCATTTGAAAAACATCAAATTGCATTCAATTTTTTTGAAAAATCACAAAAAAACGTCACTAGGACTAATTTGCCACACTGGGCGACTTAGTCCTTCTGCACATTTTGTACTGTAATTTTTGGCATTTTTTGGGCACTTTTTGTATTTATGTTTTCTGCTATTGCATTACTGTTATAGTTTCTAGAATTGTAGTTATTAGCATTTCATTGCTCTTAGTTTCATTGCATTTCAATTAGACACCTTTTCATGTGTGTTTGGTGTCCTATTGCTAATACCTAAATGAGAAGCTCAAGACTCATGTTATCCCATGATAATACACTCATTGTGGATCTTGGATTTTCTAATGCTCCTACTCCTAGTATTGCAACTAGTACACTAGGCATGGACCATACCCTTAGTAATGCTTTGCCTTCCAATAACATGGAAGTTGACACATCAAATGATTACATTCCACAAGACAAAGTCATTAACATTCATGAGGACTTAACACATCTTCAACATAACTTGTGTCTTGAAAACATTTGAACCACTGTGATTCTTTCTATAGAAAACATCCATCGCCTAATTGAAAGTGACAAAGGCTTAAACATTATGAAACAAATTGCTGAGATATACAAAAACATGCTCCTTCCACCTCTAGCACATCCCAACTAGAAAACACTATGGTTAGTCAAGGAGGACTTAAAACTCCTCCTCCTTCCACAGTAGCATCCATACCTACCTACACCACTCCCTAAGTTGCAACAACCATGCAATTTGGTAGTAATGTGATACCTTCCTCGACTATTCCTGCTAGCATTCCCAATTCTTATGTGACTTTGAATGTTTTCTCCTCTTCCACCATACCATCTATTAGCATTCCATTCACTTTCCCTACTACTACATACACTCCATCACCACTTTCCCTTCCACCTCATACCACTTACATTGACCCTCTCATCACACAACTTTTCCAAACCATCTCCTCCATGCAAAAGAAAATATCCACCATCAACCAAAACCAGGATGGACCACTCACCTATTATGTCCAAAGGAACCCACTATCTTTGGAAATCCTACGAACACTAATGCTTCAAGGAACAAAGATTCCTAGATTTGATAAGTATTGTGGCAAGGGCGATCCTTCTAACCATGTTAATGCTTACACAATCTTATGTAGTGACTTTTTCCTTGACGATAAACTTTTGGCCAAATTGTTTCCTAGGGCTTTAAAAGACACAACCTTAGAGTGGTTTTCATCCTTACCAAACAATTCAATTCATTCATTCAATGAACTAGTTGATGCATTCATAAGCCATTTTCAATTCCACATGACTCCCAAGAAGACATTGGTTGATTTAATGAGATGCAACCAAAATGTGGATGCAAAAGAAACTAATTTAATCTCACGCTATCAGTCACTTTATTCCCAACTTGATGTCAAAATTCTTGATCCGGATCTCCAAAAGATGTTCATTGGAAATTTGCAAAGTCAAATTCAAGATTTAAATTGAGCATGATGAAATTTCCCTCTTTCATGCACCTGTGTACAGCCCTTTGCGATTATCACAATTCAATTAGTAGTCGTGATGCAAAGTCCACTTCCAACCGAACTAAAAAATATGAACCTAACACTTCAAACAATTCACAACCATTTCAAAAACCAAACCATGGATTCTTACAGTTCAATCCTCCTCAACAACTGAATCAACCTATCAACAGCCAAGTAGCAGTTGTTTATACCTTATAGTTATGTAGATCCAAAATGATAGTTTACAACTTTACCAAACACTCTTCACAACACCATGTCCCAACTTATACAACAACAAATGATTTCTTTACCTACTGTTAAACCACTAGATCTTACTAAGCCTTTGCCTCCAACCTTTTAACCTAATGCTTATTTCCATTATCATAGACAAAGTGGACATGACACAAAACGGTGTAAGCATCTTAAACACCTAGCGAAAGACCTCATTGATTTTGACCGTCTATATGTTTCAAATGTTAATGTTAAAGGATATAAGTTTATTGCCCCACCAAATCAAAATTTGAAAATTTGTACTTATCTAATGCCCAAGCACAATGTGTCATTTGTAAAAGCTAGTGAAACTCCACATAATGATGTGATCAATGCTCATACAACTATTGAACATCCTAATCCTATTCCACATACCACCACTATTGATCCTATACATGAAATGGTAAGTACAATAGATGTTATCCCTCGTAATGGCCAACCTAAAAAATCCCTTGATATTACTTTCTTTTCTAAAGACATACTTCCAAATCTTCTCGATGGTCCTCTTTACATAGCTAGACGTATTTATGATAAGCCCACTAATGGGATACTCATAGATCTTTCCTGTGGAGAGAATGTGATCACTGAGGAATTTTTGGTATTACATGATCTTTATCAAGATGATTATGATAAACCAAGAGCATGGATCAAAACACACAATGGTTTTTGCATGCCCTACGATAGGATTGATTGTCCTTCCATTATAGATAGGACCTAAGACAGTGGATGTTACATTTTCCATTATCCAAAAATAAGACCAGTTTCATCTACGGCTAGGCTATACATGGCTTCACTTGATGAAAGCTTTCCTTTTAGCCATACACAAATGTTTAAATTTTTCGCTTGACAATGACATATTCATTGTTCACCATAGTGGCTTTAACCCTTTGTTTTCTAAAGGAAACTTCTCCTTAGAAGCCTTTTGCCCCAAGCTTATGGAACCTATCACACCTCACAAAGATTTCTTTTTCATTTCTTATCAAAAGTTTAAAGTGAAGAAGATTGTAGAATTGTCCATCCACAACATGTCTCTGTCCACTTCCAACACTCCTATCCTAGATGAAACAATGTTGCAACCTGAACAAAAACCCACCCATCAAACTCAACCAACACCCGCAACTTCTCCCACATCATCTAAACAACCAAGAGATAATAAAACCAACCCCGTCATGCCTCCTCATATAAAACAAGTTTATAAGGAAAAGGAGAAATTGGATGCACAACCTTCCATTGTTTCTTTTGTTCCATCTCTTCGGGAAGAAAATCAACCAATGGTTGAGCAACCCACTCCTTCAAAAGCACAACTTGACAATAAAACCAAACAAAACAAAGGAGCTAGGTAGCCTAGGCATCAAAATCATGCCCTTGCTTGCAAGACACAAGACGAAGAAAATAAAGAAAATCAAACTCCACACTTGACAGAAGCAATACATAACGATCCACCCCCCAAATCACAAGAAAATGATCCAATACAACAACCACAACTCATAATACACCCGTCATTGGATATTTTCATCCGTTCTCTAGTTGTGATTAATATGGATGACGATGATGAGATCACTAAAATTGACGAAGAGATGCATAATGATATGAATACATTATTTTCCTCTTCCATGAGCTTACATGACAAATGTCCTACAAAAAGTGTAGAACCTCTTACTTCCCCTAGTTTGGCACTTGCATTTGTCCCTTTGGCATGTCAACTACTCTCGGCATATCCTAAACATGATTGAGAGGCAGATGACTTGCTCATCAGTTGACTCACATCTACCATACTAGTCTTTTGCATTTTATTTTCTTTTTCTTTTATGTTTGTATGTGTGTATCATGCTCCCCCGTAACGTGGCATTTGATGTTCTCCTCTCTTTGTGACATTCTTCTATATGTTGTACATTTCATTTTCTCTTCACCTTCATTTTTTGTTTTCCTTTTGGGGATGATGCAAAGTGTTGAGATGCCCTATGTCTCTTCCATGTTGACCTAGAAGTTCTTTCTATTTTATTTTTCGCTTTTGTTTTATGTTTTCCTTTTGGGGATGTTGCAAAGCATTGCCACACCCTATGTCTCTTTCGTGTTGACCCAAAAGGTCTTTATATTTTATTTTTCACTTTTGCTTTGTGTTTTCCTTTTGGGGATGATGCAAAGCATTGAGACTGAAATCTCTCTCTCATGTTGACCCAAAAAAAAATTCCTTTTTCCTTCACCTCTTCATTCTCTTTTTGCTTGTGTTTTCCTTTTGGGGACTATGCAAAGCATTGAGACACCCTATGTCTCTTCCATGTTGACCCAAAATAGATTTCCGTTTTCTTTTATTTTCGCTATGTTTGTGTCATTCTTCTAGTTCTATGTATTTGTGGAATGATGATAGTTCTGATTTCTTTAATTAAAACATTGCAGCAATGAACATGCTGACCCAAAATCCATAGATCCCTTATGTGTTTGGTGTTTTCATTTTGGGGGAAACCCCTTTCTTTTCTTTTTCCTTTCCTTCACATGATGTAGCCTTACTCAGAAACATATGACTTTGAATAGGGATTTCCAAGTTGGATCTCATGTCTTCTTTCTTGCTTGCATTTTTCCTTTGCTACTTTAAAGTAATTTCTCACAGCATGGTGTTTAGCAATTCCTTTAAAGTGGGGGAATACATTGGCATTATTCATTTGCATTTTTTTCTTTTTCTTGGTTAAGATTAGTGCAGCCTTGTCACTTCATACGATGTGTTTTGTCACTTTGTGGATGACATTGGGTATGAGAGTATGTGAAAGATCATCATGGAAAAAATGGGCCCTTAAGTGGCAAAAAATTCAAAAAAATTAGAGTTAGGCAAATTGATGTAAAAATTTGAATAAGTTATCTATATTATTTCAAAAATATGTAAGAATAGAACTTGTAGCAAATTGAATGTAGTTTTTAAACTACTAGGTTTATTTTTAAAAATTAAAAATCTATTTGGTGAAAATTTAGAAATTTCAATGCAGTAGTACTTAAATTTTAAGGAAAAAATAAGTAGGTGTATGTCACCACCCTAACCACAATAAAATAATAATTTTTTAAATAATATTTTAGATATAAGTAGAGGACTCATGTCCCGATGTGATGCATATTTTTTTTTATTTTTTTCCAAGTAAATAATTAATTATAATTTTTTTATTACAACTTTTAAAAATATAAAAACTGGTATGTCTGACCACCTTAACTTGGTCAAAACTTCATGAAATTAAACTCTCTTTTTCTAATCCTATAGTATGTGACGCATGTTTTGGATTCAAAAGATGTGATACCATTTGAAAGTTATAGATGTTTTTCAATCAACCTATCAATCAGGAATTTAGTCGTAATTCAAATAGAAAATGAATAATAATTATTTATTAAATTCAAAGTAAAGCATAATTTATATTGGTGGAAAGATGAGAATCTCCTTTAAAAACCATTTTTGTTTCATCAATTTTGGGTTAAAAAAAAGTCGTCAACCACATACCCTACACATACCCATCATATCACCACTTTTTGGACCATCATGATCCTACACATACCCATGATTTCCTTCATGAGCGTGATCTATCTTAGCATATTACATTCCTCTTAGTGGCTTGATGCGACACACTGTATCCCCTAGGTTGTGAATAGTCTATTCTTTGATTGGTCCTCTCTTGGATACATTAGACATAATGTTCCCTAAGTTAAAGACCTCACATGAACTAAGAAATACTCCTTTGAACATCATTTGCATGTTGCATTTTGCATTTGTTATATGGCCACCTTGCATAACACAACTTGCATGCCTGTGTAGCCATTACATTTGTTCATGAGTTCTAAGCAGACGAAGCTTTGCTTGTCTCATGAAGC
The DNA here is from genome assembly GCA_007258455.2 of Sequoia sempervirens. Lineage (NCBI taxonomy): Eukaryota > Viridiplantae > Streptophyta > Pinopsida > Cupressales > Cupressaceae > Sequoia > Sequoia sempervirens. The sequence goes on along the minus strand of VDFB02271358.1, from coordinate 1,131,149,729 downwards.
ATAAAGAAACATTTTCCTTTCTGGCGCCTTATTAAAGTTATCAGGAGGCATAAATTTGGTATAGTTGAGCCGGAAGCCCATTCTGAGGCATGAATTTCCCATAGTCACCTGCTTGTGTGTGAGCACATACCAGCCATGAGTATATGTTTCTCACCATTTAGGAATTCTCACCCAGCGAACAACCATGAGTTCCATCGCCCCAGAGTGAGTAGACATTTCTATTTCTAGACAAACAACCTAGATTTGATCCACAACGGGCTAGAAAAATGATCGAAGCTTTCTTTCATTCTGTTTCATCATTCACTTGTGTGTTCCTTTGTGTTTATATTTGGTTTGCCATGGGATCATGATCTTGGGGGCTTGATCATCCCTCTTGATTATCGTTCTCTCATCTTACCAACATGAATCCATTTGGATCCCTCTTGATGTGCATGTTGGGCTACTTTAGTGTGATTTTGAAGAAAATTCATCCTCTCACTAAAGTGGGGGCTTAATGTGTCACCAAAAAATGTATAGTTGGACATTTTTATGCTCACTTGAGTCTTTCTTATGGACTTTGGCATGATTTTTCCTAGATTTAATGTTATAATGTGGTCAACACATTCACATTAGGTCTTAGACCCTTGAGAATCATTAAGACTTCTAAGATGTCTTGTAAAAGTGTTGTGAAGTATTCTAACCCACTTTCACACTTTTCTAGGACCCTTTCATTATAATAAACTTAAGATAACCCCTTTTTATCACTTCCCAAGTCTTATTTCAAAGTGTTGTAAAGAGTTGTAACAAACTCTCATGCTTTTCTAGACTTTTCCTCACTAATTCAACCCTTTCTTATGTTTAAATGACCCATTAATACACTTTTTGGTTCTACTTAAGTGTGCTTTTGAGAATATTCCCATTAAAAATTATTTAATACACTTTAATTTACGAAGCCCAGTAAAATTTCCCTAGTGAGACCAAGTCACCACCTGGGGCGACTTAGTCCCACTGGGCACAAAAATCAAAATAATTTTAATTTCTTGGTGGGATTTTATTCTCGTACCCTTGAGGTTGGCCTGAGATGTGTTATTTTTGGGAAATAATGGAAAATCAAGTATAAATAAAGGGTTTTTCCTCTCATTTTAACCCCCCCATTCATTCATCTAATCATTCAAGCAATTATCAAACATTCAAGCACTCTAAGCATAATCAAGTCATCCATTGGAGCACTACATTGCATATCTTCAGATTTATACATCAAGAGTTTGGTAAGTTTATGAAATTGCATGTTGTTTATTTATCATTCTCTTCTTATTTCATTTCATTTCATAGGGTTTGATTACTAAATTAGGGTTTGACCAAGGAAAAACCCTATACTATAACCCTTAACCCCTTTCCCCCTCTTTGCATGTGTGTTTGCAAGTCTTGTATGCAAATTTGTCAAAGAGGAAAGTGTCAAAAATGTGTTTTCCATCCATCAAAGTCATAAAATTAAACAAAGCTCTAATTGAATCTTGGAGACCTCTTTCAACTCATTTTCTGCAAAATCTGAACCAGGCACCTGTCAAAAAAGGAAGTACAAACTAAAAGATACAAAATCCTGCCCCAAATTTCTTAAGATTCCCAAGTGGACTAAGTCACCATCTTTGGTGAATTAGTCCCACTGCTGGGCTTGAAAATTGATTTTTACATTTCTAAGTACCCATTTGTTAGATTCACATTGCGGAAGATTTTCCCTGAAACTAGACTAAGTCACCCAGCTTGGCATAAGTGTCCCATTCAACATTTCCAGTCAACTCTGTAGGATTCCATAGCCCATCTTCATTAGATTTCAGATTCCAAGTGTACTTTTCTAGTCTTTTTTAATTATGTTATTGTTCACTTGCATTCTTAGGTGTTTTTGCATACATCACTATGTTTTCTAGCACTTTGCATTTCTTAGGTTTAACATTAATAATGATCTCTTTTTTTTAGTTTATTGCATTTGGACATTAGATTTAGGCATATTACATCCATATTACATTAATATTGAGTGTAGACATTAGCATTTTGGGTCCATTTCTCTCCTTTTAGGTGAAAAACCCTAGAAGAGTTAGAGAATCCTTGGACGCCCAAAATCAGTGTCCATAGGTTCCATTAAGATGGAGATCAACAAGGCATATAGATTGACTTTAAACCATGAAAGTGGGCCAATCAGACCCGGATCTCCATCCTGTTGAGGATTGGAATGGATTGGAATTGATTTAAATTGATTAACCTAATTAGACTATGCGACCTAATATGCAAAGAGAAAGACACCAACAATTGATTGATAGAAATATAGAATTATAGGTATGGAAAACCAACATAAGCACAAAGAAACACACACATGTATGGTATGCAACAAGACAACATACATAAACATAAATTTCAAAAACATGAAGCATACATGATGAAAACACACAATATACCATATATATATAATAAAAAAATGAACATAAACATGATGCAAACACAATGCAGACACAAAGAAGACAATCAAAAAGACACATAACAAAACACTAAGTTAGTACTAAAGAGGATTCGAGTTGGTAAGGAAAAGAGACCTCAGTCTTAAATTGTCTCAAATTATACTAAACATCATCCATTGAATAAATGTTAGACAAGAGAATGCTCTTATGAGAACTAGTAAGCTATGTTATGCCACATCACTCATGAGACACATGGATCTACTAGCTAGAAAGGTATGTTATGAAAGGTGTCCATGAACAATATAATGGGTTCCACAAGTGTAACAAGTTGTGATATGCTAAACAATCATGAAACACATGGCTCCACTGGAAAGCAAGTTGTGTTATGCTAGATAGCCATGTTAAAAATGGGTGCTCAAGTTCTCAACCCAACAAGCTCCATTATGTTGATTCCATGAACTATCTTACAAAATCTCACTTTAGGGAGCACATAAAACTCACCTCAGGGGGTGCATAAAGTTTAACATCACAAAGGATGAATAATACTCACCTCAAGGGATGTATAAAGTTTAACATCATGGGAGATGAGAAAAATTCACCTCAAGGGGTGCATAAAGTTTAACGTCACAAGGGATGAACAAAACTCACCTTAGGGGGTGCATAAAGTTTAACATCATGAGGGATGAACAAAACTTTCCTTAGGGGGTGCATAAGTTTAATGTCATGGGGGACAAATAAAAATTACCTCAGGGGGTGCATAAACATTCCTAAGGAGGAACATAAACAATGAAAAGTTAAGTCTAGAACCTTAAAGGGTGTTGTAACAACACCACCACAAAAGGTAATTTAAAAAAAAAAAAAACAAAGGGGCTTTGCTCAATATATGAAAAGTCGGACCTTAGGGAATATCACATATGACATCACCACTAAGAGAGGACAAGTTAGGGAATAAAAAGATCACACCTTAGGGAATACTAGCCATATAGTATTACCGTAAAGGGGAACATCATATGCAAAGAAAGGTCACTCACTTAGGGGACATCAAGCCCAATATCATCATAAAGGAAATACTTCATAAAGAAAGAAGGCCACATTTTAATTGAAAAGGTCACACTTCCTAATAGATGTATGCTATCATCACTAAGAAGGGACCATTTCACATACAAATAATAAATGAGGGACTATATTTCCCCCTTAAAATGTTAGTGTACTTGCTACACTAATGTTTTAAGGAGACACAAAGGGATCCATCTCTAAAAGGAATGCACCTTTAACATAAGGCTACCTAACCCCTTCCCCCCCAAGTGTAGGGAGAAAGGTGAGCCAAGATGGATTATGGTATGTTGCTCCTAGCAGAATGATTTCATAAAGCCTAGTGTATATTTCAATGCATGGTAGTGAGTATGTTATGATACTACAACTACCATATGAAAAGGAGAAAAACATATTAAAGACAAATGACCTCTAAAATTAAAAAAAATGATTTGTTGTTAGTGTTCCAAGATAATGCTTAGACACCACTTATAATAAAATAACTTGCATAATAGAATAATATGATAGGAAATATTCTAAAAATACTTGGTAATAATATGCCACTTCTAAGGGGCAACTGCCTAATCCACTTTGAGGAGGATACCTCCAAGAGTCTTTGATAAAAACTCAATACTCAATATGATGATAATAACCAACCTATACCTCCTATATATACCATACTTATGCCTAGGATATCACCCATACCAACCTAGATAACCCTATATAAGCCTTAGGCTGACCTAAATAACTAAACAACAATAAAATAATAATAATATGACTTAATTAAGAGTTAAGGTAACCTCAAGCTGACACTCATAACACTATACACATTATAGGGGTAGGGGCATAATAATTATCATTGATTTTTCAATTCTATTTCATAAGCCCATGGTCATATTTTGTGATAAATAGAATGGAATATAGCTCTCAAGGAAGCTAGTCCATCATCAAAGGACCAAACACATCAAGATCCATATTCCATATATTAGGGATCTAATTCATGATCACACTATTGATCTTAAATATAATATGATGTTAGAGTAGATTGTAGAGATATTCACCAAAGCTTTCATTGAAATCAAGTACCTTCATTTGCAACATTTTTTATGAGTTCAATAGGTTTCCACTTTTGGAGGCTTCTTAAGACCCCCCTTTCTCTCTCTCTCTATATATATATATATATATTATATTGGTCATACTTCCTTTTTTCGAGGGGGGGATTCTTTTCTTTCATAGGGATATCTATTAAGATTTTTTTTTTTTTTTTATTCAAGGGGTAAATGCTTTTGACCAGAGCTATGAACCGGATACAACCATTCAACAATAACACCCCAACGGGGTTTGAACCTTGGTGGCAAGAATAACAATACCACTTATAAACCATCACACCATGCCAATACCGGTCGATATCTATTAAGATGATTACCTTATCCAACTTCATTTTTAGGACCAATATTTTATCCACCTAAGGGTATGTGCAGGATCATCATGTAAAAAATAGGCCCTTAAGTGGCAAAAAATTTAGAAAAACCAAGCTAGGAACTTGACATAAAAATTTGAATAAGTTATCTATATTATTTCAAAAATATGTAATAATAGAATCTATAACAAATTGAATTTAGTTTCTAAACTACTAGGTTTATTTAAAAAATCTATTTGGTGAAAATTTAAAATTTCAATGCAATAGTAATTAAATTTTAGGGAAAAAATAAGAAGTAGGTGTCTGTCTGACCACCCTAACCACAATAAAATGATAATATTTTTTTATAATATTTTAGTTATAAGTAGAGGACTCATGTCTAGATGTAATGCATATTTTTTTGTAATTTTTTTCCAAGTAAATAATTAATTATGAATTTTTTTTACAACTTTTAAAAAATATAAAAATTCGTATGTCTGACCACCTTAACTTGGTCAAAACTTCATGAAATTCATTTTTTATTTTTTTAATACTATATTATATGAAGCATATACTGTGACACATTCTTCGGATTCAAAAAATGTGATATCGTTTGAATGCTATAGATGTTTTTCAATTAGCCTATCAATCAGGACTTTAGTAGTAATTCAAATAAAAAATGAATAATAATTATTTATTGAATTCAAAGTAAAACATAATTTATATTGGTAGAAAGTTGAGAATCTCCTTTAAAAACCCTTTTTGTTTCATTAATTTTGGGTAAAAAAAAGGTCATTAGCCACATGGCCCATCATATCACTTACATATTGCCACTTTTTGGCCCATCATGATCCTGCACATACCCCTAAGCTACAATTAAGGTGTGGTGTTATTATAGGTTTCTGTTTTCCTACTAAGCTATTTATTTTCTATATCTCCTAGGTTTTCCTACACTTGTGTTGATATTAATTAGATTAATAATGTGAGTTTAATTATTGGGTGGATTGTTTTGATGTTGTATCCTACAAGTGAGTAACATTTACTACTATAAGACAAGTTGGTGGTCACACACTATTTTTTGGAGTTGATACCTTTGACCTATCCCTATTATTAGGAAAATGTGTCTCAACCTTACAATTACATAAGGTACTATTGATACATAAGGTATTGTTGATAAGTACTATTTATATTTTATTATTGTAAATATGGACCATTCATCATTAGATCTTAGATCTGATGGCTGATATTTTGTTATCTTTACTTCCCTAGAAGGAAACCTTATTTTATGAGAGCGGTGTATTATGACTATGTATTGTGATGTATTATAAGAGTCTGATAGCGGTCATGTTCCCTCTAAATCTCTAGTTGGTGATACTCCTATGAGAAGCTTGCTCTACAAGTATATTGTAATCTTTATGATTTTTGAATAATATATTGGGTGGTTTTTAGCGTGTGGGGAATTTCTTTTGAAAGGGTTTTCCCCAAGTAAACCACTGTGTTGTGATATGCATGATATTTATGTTTAAGTTTTTGTAACTGAAACGATTTGCAAAGTTTTGCATTTTTCTCCTCTCAAGATTAGTATAGGAAGTTGTTCTGCTACCTTAGCTTCCTTACACCTATGTCTATATAAAATCACTACCTACATAGTGTCATAAAATTGCAACCCATGGAAATTTCACACTTGCACATTTAGCTTGTTGCATTTATGGAACTTTGCCACATTTATGGCAAAGACCTTATGAGTCAAAATTTCATGATTTCAACTCTATAAGGGATGATGGTGAGGCATTAGTGATCTGCCACCTCGTTTCTTGTAAATTTTTTTAGTTGGATGCTTGCATGATGCATGATTTTTTGTGTGGCATACAACCATCCTTGAATTTTCTAAGTTTAAATGAGGGAATCTTGTAAAATTTAGTTATGACAATGTCATTGTAGAAAAATCACGAGTGTAACGACTCTTCCCACCCATGCAACCTCATAAAAATATATTTTTCATTCTCATTCTCATTCATTCTCACTCTCACATACTTTTTCTTACTCTCTTGCTCTATCCTTCTTCTACAACTCTTCTCCATAGTGAAGCTCTGTTGGATTCATGTCTCATCAACAACCAAGGCTCTCTTACAAGAAATCAACGTCTCATCTATCAAGCGAAGAGGAAACCATAGACTTTTGGTAATTCTCTCTTGTTGCTTTGTCTTGTCTATTTGGAAGTACATACTCATCTTGTTTATTTTATTCGTGATATGGGTTGTCCTCCACAGTGGGGTTTGTTTCTATCATATGTCTCATCTATTACATTTTACATCTCGTCTATTTTCTTTCTATCTGGTTGTCTGTGGAGGTGGAAACACCAAAATGGGGGTTTGACTGAGGCAAGCCCTGAAACAACCCCAACACTTTTCCTCATCCTTTTTGTGTTCAAGTTTCTAGATTCAAAGAGTTGGGTACTTGCAAATTTTTGGTTTTTGGCTTCTATTTTGACAAGGATGACAACATGGCATGGAGACATCCAAGTGTCATGATGACATCTATGTGGCATGTTGATGTTTGCATGGTGTGCTAACGCTTGCATGGTGCACTGATTTATATTGGTCGTGACTCTGTCCTTCTTAGGGCATAATCTAAGTTCTACTCTTTTTGTTTTTTTAATTTATATTCTTTAATATTTTACCAAATTCTATTAATTTTAATTTTTTCGTTCATAGCTTAGCATTTTATTTAATCACATTTTTTCAATCTCTTTCATCTTTCACTTTGTCACTTGATCTTGTACATTAAGGTAATTGAGGGCTATTCACTCTCTATAGACTCTTCCTTGTCCTAGAGACTCGGGAGTAGCGAATCCCCTCCATTAAACTACCTATCTTGTATTTTCAATATTTTGTATAGCTTCTATTTGTGAGCTCCTAATAAAAATTTATCATCTTGACATTTTAAATTTGTTATAATTTTTGGTCTATATTTTTGTAATTCACTTACATTGATAATCCTATCTCTCTCTTAAAAATTTGTTGGTTATGAATTTATCTCATATTGATAACATTGTTTCCATTTTCTTCGTGATCAATTCATTTATTCCTCTCCCATATTTAGGTTAATAAAATAATTTGAATTAATTAATAACTAGGTGAGAAGGTGTTGAGGTGTTACCATCCTAAAAGGGTGGAGAATTTACTATTTTGAGACCACTTTATGGTCACTCCCTATTGGTTAAATTTTCCACCTCCATCCTCTCCCTAGTTCTATATAAACTCACTACCTAGATTTTATTTTGGTGCATATTCATTCATTTTTTCATTCTTTGGCATACATATATGTTGATGCATGCAACCATTTTTCTTTAGCTTTGTTATAAGCTCCTAATGCATTTTTTTATCTTTGAATTTGTACATCCCTTGGAATCTCAAGTTTGTAATTATGTTACTTTATTTACACAATAATATATTAGTACCATTTGTAAGAAAATTAAGACTATAAAGTAGGATATATTAGTAGAATTCATAAGGAAATTTAGGAAATTATTTAAAATGATTATCTTAAATTTTCTATGTAGTTGATGAATTTAAAAATCATAGCAATCAATATAGAATTGGCCCCTCAAATGTAATAAGGGTTGTTGCAATCACAAGAAAGGGAATAGTTAAGCCAATAAATAATTTATCTTGGTGTCTAATATTGTCTAACTAAGAAAAAGTAATCGGGATATAAAGATTTTTCTACATTTAAAAAACTCAAACATCAAGTCCCTAAAGCATAAATAATCCATTTCCAGGTATGGATTATTTTCTACAAAGGGTGACATGTTTTAAATTGGTCAACAAGTATGAGATTACAAGAAACATTCACAACTCCTTGGAGTACCTATGTTTATGTGAGAATTCCATTTGGGATAAAAATGTGAAAGAAACCATTGAAAGGAAAATTAATATTTTCTTTATTGGTTTTATAGATGAAATGATGGTGGTTTAGCAATATTACCTTGCCTCATAATCTAAAGATAGAAGATATGATTCAAAATAGTGATATTTTATTTTTTAATGAATTATAATGTATGGGATTTCCTTTCATCCTAAAAATTGTATATTTTGTGTGGGATGATGTAAAGTTCTTGGGAAAATAGTATTGAATAAAGGGGTGAAGATATATATCTAGAGAGTGAAATAAATTGATCTTATCCCTTAGTTTGAGATAGTCAAGGGAGTGTTATTCTTGTTTGGAAAACCAATTCTTTTTCGGATTTCTTCCTCATATTAATAGTAAAACTAAGGAAAATTTTAATATGTTGAGGAAAGGGAAGCTAATTATATCAAGGAAATAATTGATTCATTCCTCAAGATCAAATGGAGCTAAAATAAGTGCAAATATTTTTGGATCACAATAATTTATAGCCTTTTCCAACTCCCCTCCTTTCAATATTTTATACTATACCTATTCTTTTCCTACAAATAATTGTAGAAGGATATAAACAACCTATATATTTATTCATAAAATCAATGAAAAATGTATGATTTAAATATTGATTCATGAAAAATTATGCATATGCTCTTGTCAAGGCTAGAAGGAGTTAAGGCCTTATCTTAGAAGTATAAAAATTATTGCATATATAATATATAGTTTTAAATGGTATATTCACTTGACAAGAGGATTCAAATAAAATATATTGAAGGATGGATAAGATCCAAGAATATGATGTTGAGATTCACATAATAAAACTACTCAAAGATAAATGTTTGGCCAGGCTCATGGTTAATACAAATCTAGATGTAGTATAAATGCATTATATAAGCATTGATCCCTAACTTTTCTCTTGTCTTCTAAGAGATAATTCCTCGTATAAAAATATAATATAGTACTTAGAGAACAAAAATTTCCCCATGGATTATGTTGACAATTTTATTAATGGATCCCAAATCCCCAAGGATGGATAGTCTCCCAAGTGTTTGAGATATAAAAATTGGGTAGAGTGTCAAAACACCTATGTTCAAGTTGGGAAATATAAGATAAATTATTGTCAGTGGGTAAAACATCCTTCATTCCAGGCTCTGCAAAACCAAGGGGGTTTTCCCTATGGTACTATAATAGATATCAACAAGGAAATACAAAACTCACCCTGACATAAACCATACCCATTGCATAGTGAACTCTTATTTTGATTTTCACTTCCTACCTATATGCTAGTTTGGTGAACTCAAAGTTAAGAATATTACTAAAAATAATGATCTACAACATAAAAGTAATGAATACATTTTATAATAAACACTTGCAATGTTACATACATTTAGACATGGCATTTGGAACATAGTAGAAAAGATAGAATTAAAAGGATGGTTATATTGTTTTTTTTTAGTGTGTATGGGATGATGGGGAGAAGAAGGTAATAATAAACTAGTTACTTTATCTAACTAGGCAGTGTAGTCTCTTAACTCATGCAAACACTTAATAATTAAAATAATGTGATACATTAACCAATACACAAAAAATATTATCCTTTTAAAAATTCAAAAGAAAGTTGGGCTCTCCAAGTACATTTAGAAAAATAATTGATAGACATATAATATTAAGTGATTCAACTTATTAATCCTTGAAAATACTGGTACATTTTCTTTATTATCTTTAAAATATACCCTATGAAAGCCTTACATGGATTTTACATTCATCTAGATATCGAACTAATTAGAAAAACATATAAAAATATACACCAAGTATAGGGAGGAAAATAATTAAGTTTGAATTTGACTTTAATCACTCAATATATGATGGTTACATGTATTATTTCGCAATTAGGATAAACCTATATTATTACAATAATAAAAATGCAATACCCAGATCAAAAAATGTGAACCCTCTAGTTCTATTATGTGATTCTACTTTTTTCTATTCCCTTCTCTAATCCAAAATTTTATTCCCCATTCCTAAAAATAAAATTGAATTCAATTTATACCCCTACTATAGGTCACTTAGAATGGGAAATTTGTAGACTTTCTTGTGGTTGCTAAAATATATTGTATTTCCACTTCAAAACATGCCCAATAATGTCTTTATTTTAATACTATAGTATGAAAGTCTATCTCCTATCTATAGGCACCACTTTAAGAATTATTTATGCTAAAACAAGGAGAGGTGGGTTGGTGGAACAATAGATGTGGGTAGGTGTGCGAGTTAGTAAACTCAGTGAGATTAGATTTGGCACTCAAAACCCTTATAAAATTATATTTTAAAATGATACAGGTTACCATAATTATTTCTCTCATCCTACACATTTTGATGCTCTAATGGCCTCTTAACACTATGTACAATGTTCATAACTTAAATAAGCTCCTTGATGAATGCTACAAGCTTCTGTTGGCCCTTTGGATTTTCCTCATTGCATGCTGGAATTTGGGTAAAACAATAGAATTTTTAAACACTTGGTGTTGGACCTTGAACCGCTATTGGCAACCACAAGAGGTGATAAAACCACTTGAATCATCTATTGAATAAAATTATCATATAAGGCCCACAAAATTGTTGACTCATCTACTTCAATCATTGGTGCAAAACCTTGTAGTCTTCTATCTTGAAAAGTATTTTTTTATGTGTCAACCATTAGATATACTTGTGATGAATGACCTAGAAACTTTTATGGTTCTTTGATAGAATATGGGCCCTATTGTTTCTAATTTGGCACAAAATAGCCAAAAGAACAATAAGGAAAACATGTTAGACTCGTCCCTTCTCAAACATAGTTTGGTCACACCAAGTGTCATTTTGATGCATAATTTTCCTTAGCATAGATCACTAGTCTAAAAAATACCCCTCAATCCTAAACAAAATATAGGCTTCATCCTTCATTCATTGGTAAGATCCATCCTTAACATGTCAACAAAACCCAAAATCTCAATGAAAGGCTCAAAATAAAGAATTAGTTTCTTTGATTTTATAAGAATGGATGATTATCATGAAGCAAAGATATGAGGCACCAATGGTAAAAGAATCACTTAAAATAGAGGAAAATTTTAAATATCTTAGATCAACTATAAACAATGGGTCAACAAAGGGAAAAAGAAGAGAGGACTTGAGAAAAGTTATAACAATAGATTGTAACACCAACATTGACTCTAGTTGCGGATGGGTGCCTCCCAGAAGCATCATAAGAATCTAGAATTTCTAGATAGACCAAAAGTGGTGAGAAAAGAAAAAGGAATGCCACCTTCAACATGAGGAAAATGCATGCTCATCATAGTTGAGATAATTTTTCCATAGATGAAAATTGATGGTTTTATAATTTCCTTTTTTTTCTTAGTTTCAACACCTACAACTCTCTTTCAAGTTATCACTAAGATGCTTTGGACTAGCCTACAAATACTCTAATAAAATTAAAATTAGTATAGTTTATAGCACATAAAACATCAATAAAATCCTCATTTGATGTTCTAAGACATCTTTTTGACTAAAAATAGAAAAAATATCTTAATTTTTTGAACAATAGATTTTTAAATAGAGTTATGAGAATGATATTTTATATTATTAATTTTATTTTTTTAAATTGCATTATAGTCAATTTCAATTGATTTTAGTTTATTTAATAATGAAGGATTATGTTTTTTAAAATATAGGGGAGAGGTTTAATCTAAAGAAATAGAGAAAGAAATAAAAAAAATTGTTGTTCTTATACTATTGTAATAGAATACAATCCCCCTTGCATAAATCTAGGCTAATATACAAATGCAACCAATAAGCAAACAAGTAACCTAGATTTAGTTCTAAGATGGATTAGTATATTTGAATGTTATTTAAAAAAATAAAGATGTGATAATGGTGTACTTAGGTTAACGAATAGTGATGAAGAATTATTGTTAAAATCACATTGGAATCATTCACTATATGATTCTCATTGTTGTGACAAGGTGCACCTTCCTTATTCTTAATTGTTGATTTTAATAATTAATTATAATCTATTTTATAGAACTTTCATTCTTAATTATCTTCTTAAGATAGTAAGGTTGCATTTGGATTCATTATGTGTGTTTTCTATATTGATATTTTGGATCGCATTCAATGATCCATCTTCCTCTTCTTGATGATGGATTGTTGAATCTGATTCAAAATATTGATGTAAAAATTAGACACAACAAACCTACAAATAATCTTATTTCAACATGAACTTTGGAAAACTAATACCAAATTTTTTAATGATTAAATCAAGACTTAAAAAAAAATTGTTTATAAAGATAAGGTCAAAATTTTAAAAAAATATTTTTAAAATTGTAGCATTCTACAAAATATGTTTTCATTCGATCATCTTGTTTTTGTTACTTGAAAATTAGAAATATCATGCATTCCAGAGGCATGAATGAAGACACAAATGGCATAAACGACAAGCACATACAGAGTCCACAAAGAGAAACTAATCCACTCTTAGTATGGCAATCTGATCAGTCCACGTCACAAATAAGATGCTAACGGAATGAATAGAGGCAGACGAATTATCTATACACTATTCCAGTGTCAAAAAGAATTATCCCCTTACATTGCAACAGCCAAAATTATGAATATATTGACGATCAGAACTTTAATTGACCGTGATTCAGAAAAATAAATAAGTTACTCTGAGCCTCAGTCTCTGTGACCACGCTTCAAACCAGCGATGAACGGGACTCCGGTAGGCTTAAGCCATTTTTTACCATGGATGAGACGGGCAACGGTAAATTTCTTGACCTGTGAAGGATGCTCGAGAGTGTGATAACCCGTCCAGTTTACGCGTGCCACAACTGATGCGCCAGCTCCATAGTTTTTGTACTCGCCGTAGTAGAGAGTATTTAACGCAAAGTCTGAGGTATTCCATGGCGACCAACCCTTTGGTTGAATAATATCGTCTAGATAAGATTGCATGAATACGGTTCGAGAGTACTCCTTCCATGGCCTGCCCAGGAATGTTTGGAAGGAGTCTTTCACAGGAAGGAGCTCAGGAGCAGCCGTGACGTTGCAGTCATGGACAGAAAATCCAGTGTCTGAGTCGGCGGTCTTTCTGCCTTGAGCGGTTATGATTATCTGCTGACCTTCCATGGGTTTCCTCGCCATTATTACGCATTTCTGAAACACCGCTGCGGCATCGCCGAATATGAAATCTACTGTGCCGTAGATTTCACATTCTCTGTAGAATTGGCAAAGTGAATGAGCGTACAGGGTGTCTTGGTAGCCTTTCATGCTACACCGGTAGAACACTGATTGATGGGATGCAACTAGAAGGGCCACGGCTTGATGCTTCACTGCTCCCGCCGAATTCTCAAAAGTAATGTCACGAGCAATAAATCCCTCGCCTTTCACAGCTACAATCCACAATTTATGCCACTTAATGAATAAAATCCACATCAAACACTTTTGGCTACAGCTGGCTGTAGCTCCTATTCATTCAAGGAAAAATGAGCTTTAAATCACATGCTGAAGATTTTTCTTGATCACGGAGGAGATTTAAGAAAAATAATCTCGCATACAACTACCGTAGAAATAAACGCAGATCCAAAGCTACCCTTCTTTTTCTTCGCTGGTTGAGGTTGAGTTAAACGGGACTTTGAACAAATTCTAACTATTTTGAGTAAAACCGTCAAGCCATGATTAGACAGCCGGTGTAATATAATCACTAAGATTTCTCAGTCCCAAATGATGCTAAGCAAACGAATATTTCAATTTATCTAGGGTTTTATATCATTTACAAAGAGTTTTTTAATTTTCATTATAGCATGAATTTTTGAACTTTTTTTTCGAGTTAAGGATTGTGTAGTATTTATTTCTTTAAATTCGGCTGGAGTATAATCTTAATCTGAGAGAGTCAAGGATTGTGTAGTTTCATTTCATCAAATTCTGTCTGGAGTATGATTCTGATCTGAAATACAAGATTTGATTTCTAGTAATCTCACTGATAAATAAGATTAAAGAAAAAATTGACTATATTTTGTTTTTATAAAAGAGAAAAAATAACCACTAATTTCAAATCAAGGGTAGAGGAGATTTACCAAAGGTTGCAGAATGATATGTGGTGGAGTTATCCACAACGCTCCTGTTGCCAGTTACAGTGGTGCAGTTTGCGCCCTCACCAAGCAACGTGAGATATCGTTTATTCTTCTCGATCACAACATTCTCGCGATACACTCCAGCTTTAACATATATAACGTATCTCTTGTCGCTATGATGAGGAGCACCTTCCACAGCCTCGCTAATTGTACTGTAATCTCCGGTACCGTCCTGGGCAACTGTGACGTCGATCTGTAAATCGCCGGTCGAGGCTCTCAGAAGCCTGCGATCTGAGGGTGACAACCACGCCGGGAAATCAGCATTCGGGTCACCTACTAAAACACGGTGGCTGGCGGGGCTTGGAGCGGGAGCGGGAGCCGGAGAAATATTTTCGGGCTCCGCGGTGAGATCTGAAATTTTCTTAGACATGGCAAGACAAGGGGTAAGGATATCAGAATTTACTTGCGCGCTGAGTTGCATCTGGGATTTGAGGGCTCCGTTCGTGTTAGCAAATCCTTCAATACAGGTATCCTGGTTCGTAACGGCGGCGCTGAGAAACATCTGAGCGTAACTGGCCTCAAAACCAAGCCCAGGATTGTTGATATCTTGGCTGAGGTTGAGCAAGTACTCCAACGCCTGGCCGAGCTCGTTGAGCGTAAGGCTGTAAAGATCGAGACAGTCCTCGAGAGCGATTTGCTCTAATCCGGGGGTGGCTGTGGGCGCCAATGCAAGAGCCCTCTCTCTGCTTTGTTCTACGAAGGCACTTATTTTCTGGACAGCCAGTTTCAGAAGGTCTACAGAAGGTTCCTCCTGGTCATATCGAGGCCATTCTGCTCCTAAGCTGGCGATAGTCGAAGCACAAAGCTGAGGATCTGCCGAGCCATGGCAAGCCGCCGTTATCGAATGATTTGATGTCCAAGTCATGTGCACTGAATTTTTCAAGACTATATTACGGTGATGACTCTTAACGGAGGCGACAAGAACAGAAATACGTGTGACCGTGGCGAGGAGCATGACAGAAGCCACAACCGTTACGAGGATCGCCCTCCGCGTAGGAATGACCGATCTCCTCGTAGGGATGACCGATTTCCCTCCCTCCATTTCCTGGTACATCCTGAATTTTTTCTGTTTGCTTCTTAACGCTATCTGATATCCCAGAAAGACTGGAGGGACACCGAATCGAACAAGCTTTCACTAAGAATGGATGAGGACGAGTCTGAATGCATTGTCAGATTCGTTTATGTAGAAGGTCGATGAGGACACCACCTTTAGCGGATCGTTCATTCGTATCTTTCGCGTGTTGGGAACGAATATGGTCCTTGCCAAATCACATCCGAATCAATTATTTGCTATTTTTACAGTTCTCGCTTTCATGGAGTAAGCTTCTCGAAAGAGGGCAATTATCTGTGAGATCAAATTGGAAGTCCCTAGCCATTTTAGTTGTGATTATGAAGTAATTGAATAGGTACTGTGAATTGAATTGAGCACGAGAATCTTGAACTGTTTATATTCTTAGTATTATATTTCCAGAGTGTCGTATTCTCACACGTGAAGGCCTGTAAAACAGAGAGTTTCCATGCCTGCTAGTCACCTTGTTCATGTAATCGCATTCGTGTCTGCAAATAACAACTCAGCGAAATTGAAGTACAGCCATGACAACTAATTTTCCCGCCATGTGGGTGTTTAGAAAGTTCGGATGTCATCGATATCGATAAATTGTACTCTGTGGAAACCATGATACATTTTATTGCCTTTATTTTACGTTTGCGATGCTGTAAATTGCATGTCTATGCCTTGTCGTTTTATATATCGGGTTTAATTAGCTAGTTGTTCCTATTCTTATGTAGACTAGTGCCTAAGATTTATGTGGATGTTTGAAAATATTTTATTGTAGTATATATATTTTTATATCGTTTTATATATCGGGTTTAATTAGCTAGTTGTTCCTATTCTTATGTAGACTAGTGCCTAAGATTTATGTGGATGTTTGAAAATATTTTATTGTAGTATATATTTTTTTATTTATTTCAAAGATTTAGACTTATTTTTATATTTTTATTTTTATTGGATAAAATTAATTCAATTATTCTAGAAGATTTAAATTGAGAATATTTGAATATAAAGTTTTTAATTGAGTTTATGTTTCTTTTTCTTAGTAATACTTATGGGGCGAAGCTAATCTCCCAATAAAAAACATCTATATATGTAACATTATAACATAATGTCCCATCCCCCATCCCACACGCTAGACAAAACGCAGCGACAAAAAGATTTGACGGAGCACACTGAGAAACGTTTAGGCATATGTCGTTTGGATTTCTGTCAATTGTCCCATTGCAGGTAAAACGTGGCAGCACCAACAAGTTTTCAAAATTATAATTTGGAATGCATAAAAAGCACCAAAGCTGGCCATTTCAAAATAATAATTTGGAATGGACAAAAAGCCCAAAATGTCGCCATTTTGCAGGTTGTTGGAGAGCACAAAAGGGAGTTGTAGGCGTTCGAAGGTCGAAGCAAAGTGGCTACTCTCCCTACCAAAACACATTTGACAGGTGTTGGCCTCCTCTAATGGTTTAATAACTAATCCCTTAGAGTTGTGACTTAGAAATTAGACATCTGCACTAAGTAGCTATCTTACTCATCATGAGGGTGCATTTCACTATCAACCCAGAGATGTAAACTTGAAATGGGTCAACACAATATGTGCACTAAGCATGAATCAACAACTAAATTAAACATTAACAACTAGACTGGAAATGAAAGATAGAAATAGAAGTTTTAGCAAACATATAGGAAACTACTCTATTTTCCTTAGCTATAGGAACACTCACATAATAGAATTCTAGTGGCTGCAGGAACAAACAACTTTTGAAACTAAAACTAATTACTGAACAAAAAATAACTTTTAAACTAAATGGGTGGAATTCTCACCAAGTGGCCCCCCTTGAGTGAGTCTTCCTTAAGCTAACTCAGTTGTAGCAAATCAGAATATCATATTATTTCTTGAAAACATGATTACAACTTTTCAACAATATGACTGTATTACTAAAACTAGAAAATGCGGGTATAATCTTAGAACATCCAATTTTATGAAAAGGGGCATTTGACCATTATTTATAGAGAGAAAAACTTCTAATCAATCCTAACTACCTAGGCAGTCGACTCCATCAAAATAGGAGGATGCCACATATTGAAAGCATAGAAAAAGAGGGAGGAAATTATGCATGCACCAAATTTGATCAAATCGGACTTACCCCAACAAGAATCTAGCACAACACACTCCCTAGATTTTCTCAACAAACAAACATGACCATTGAAAGGTAGTTACAGTCTTTTATTCAAACTGGTAATTTCCCTCCATTGAGAGTTTTCCCTCCTTTGACCTCTTAATGACCATCTTTTTGACTCTCTTGGCAACCAACTAGCTGGCATGAGTTTCTTCCACTTTGCAAGCTTCATTGACATCAACATCTTAGTGTAAACATCCATAATGATGTTAGCACACACAAACAATTGCATATCCAAAATTACCTTAAAGTAACATCCATTCAACCACATGTAAAATTAACATAGATAATTCACATAGCATGCTAATGTCATTAAAAGTCACAAGGATAAACTTATGCCCAAGGTTTATGGTTTAAAGGAAATAACATAGAAAATGTCAAACAAGTGCCAAATTCTATGGTAAGAATAGTAAATATATAATAAACACTATCAAAATTGAGCCATTAATTGGACTTATCATTCCCCCCAACCTAATGTTTTGCTATTCCTCCAATAGAGGGAGCACTATCCTTTTGCCTAGTCAATGCTCTGAAGTCACCAACTACCAACTATCCCACATCGATCTTTGTAGTGTTTGAATTGGGATCCTAGTAGAACCATTGCTTGTTTTCCAATCTTTTCCATCTTTTCCTTTCTGCAGCTATGTCATACTGATAAAAATTGTAATCCGGCATAGGCCACAATAGAGTAGGTGGCTGAAATGTTAATGGAATCCAATACTGTTGCCTCATCCTTCCAATCTACACGTATTTTTCAACTCATTTGCATGCTACATCATAATTTTGTAAAGAGTGGGGTTTAGCTTGTTTCAACTCATCTATCAAACTATTCCACCTCTGTGATAAGTACCCCATTACCGACTTCCTTGTAGTTTCATCTACCTTCTCATATTCCTTGTAGGCTTCTTCTCTAACAAGTATGATTCTATTTTTGTAGCTTGGGTGATAAACAATTCTCTGCCATGTTTGGCAAATGTATGCAAGGTTACTAGATTCAGCTCTGAGGGGCAAGGGAGTATGGAATTCTCTTTCCTTGTAAGTTCTGAACTACTACCCCCAACTAATTTCATTCTAAATCTAGGACATAAATGCCCTCAAATGGAGATCTCCAATGTATAGTAATGGGTTCCAATCATGATCACTAGACACAACATAATTATGCAGATATAGTTCACACAATAGATTTTGAACTTCAGGAAGGGAAAATTGGTAGGCTTGGAAAAACTCATGTGGAGTATCAATAGAGGGGATTAAACCTAAAATAATCCTTGATAGTTTAAAGGAAAGATTCCACTCCTTCAAATGTAGGGCATATAATCTGGGAGGAGTTCTGCATGCCAACATTTGGGGCACTAAAGTCACCACATTATCCACCTTTTCCTTTAAGGAAGCAATCTCTGCATTCTTTTCTTCAATTTCTGCATTTTTCTTTTTAACCTCTTCCTATAGCTTGCATTTTTCCTTTTCCACTCCTCTTTCCTTTATATTTCACTCTATAGGTTTAGAGCTACAAGATTCGATGAAAAGTAGGAGGTTTATGTGTTCCTACCAAAATCTTCCTTTGCATGGATTCTTATTGTTCAAATAGCACTAGTTACAATGATTCTAGTTGTTCATCCTACTCTGGCTACAAGGGTTCTTGATTCTGATCTTGCTCTTGATTCTCAACCTATTATGCAATAGTAGCAAACTCTGCTAATCCTATATTTTTTTTTCCTTTAAAAATATCTTTTTCTTCAACATTCACCTACCCCATAGGGGCTTATGTCTTCTCCCTAGATGTTCTCCTGAGTCCAGGGCTTCTCTTTCAAGGTATATCAGTGACTAGCCCAACTGGCTTTGATTTCTTAGGAGGGCTTTTGCATTTTTCTTTGGTTGTAAAAAGAACGGTGTCATCAACCTTTTGTTTCCTAGGGCTTGGTGTTGCTTTTTCTAGCATTTGCTTCTTGGCCTTCCCCTTCCTCATTTCTACCTCTCTCATTTGTGCCTCCTCTCTTCTAATGGAAACCCTAGTTCGAATTGGGGTTTTGGGAAGAACATCAACATCAAAGTTTAAGGATGAACTATCTTCATCTGGATATTCTTACTTAGAGGAGCCAATTTCTATAGTTTGTTTGGCTATAGGAGGGTTTATGTAAGGGTTTGCACCAGAGGTTGAAGCTCCAAGAGTGGTTTCAACAACCCTCTCTCCCCTACAAACCCTATGAGGTTGAGGCTAACCCCTAGGATGTACGTTTTCTGGTCTAAATTGATCAATGTTTATAAATTCCTCTCGTGTCACATCAGACACCTCTTACAATGATTTATGTACTAATAATTTTATTAAACAATGGTGAGAGATAGAATTATCTCTACCTTTTTGTGTTCCAGCTGCCATGATTGCAAGGAGGTGATATAACACATTGGGCATGTTCATTCTTCTTCCATGTCTCATATGACTCAAGAGCTTAAAATGCATAGAATGGAGGAATGATTGGTGGCCTTCACAAGTAATATACTTGACAATGTGGATGGCTACTTGTTTCCACTTCTATGGCAGAGAAGTCCTCTTTGTACCTTGTTTATCTACAACCAGTGGATGATTGCTAGGTTCAGTGAATTCTTCCCTAATTGATCTTGCATCTCTGGTAGCAGGGTATGGCTCTCCATCAGTAGGTAAACCCATTACCTTTGCAATTCTCTCCTTAGTAGCTATCACCTCTAACCCTATTACCATTTCCTTCCCCTTAGAGAGTGTCTATGTAAATTATAGCGCAATGTCTTCATTGTAGCTATCAAGTTTCAGGAAATAATCTAGCCATCCACAATTCCTAAACTCAGCTAGAGAGAGTGCATCCTACAATATCACATCATGAACCATATGTTCAGTCCTAATCAATTGATCTCCCATTGTTTCAGCTACCTGCAATCAAACAAGCACTTCTGTAAAATTTCCTTTCCTGCAATCTTTCTCTGAAAACCCAATTCCTTCTTCTTCCTGCAACTCCTCTGTAGTGCTAATGCCAATGTCATATGAAATTTACCTTTTTGGTGACGTTTAAGATTATGACTAAGGAAATAAGGAAACATAAATGAAGGGTATTATCAAGAAAAATGGTGGTGGT
This sequence comes from Sequoia sempervirens, assembly GCA_007258455.2. Classification (NCBI taxonomy): domain Eukaryota; kingdom Viridiplantae; phylum Streptophyta; class Pinopsida; order Cupressales; family Cupressaceae; genus Sequoia; species Sequoia sempervirens. The sequence goes on along the minus strand of VDFB02271358.1, from coordinate 1,131,128,479 downwards.
TCAGTGTCCTATCACACATGCAAGCCATCATTTCAACTATTCCATTCAAATTAGCTCATTTGAAATTTAATGACATGTGGACATATGGGTCGACACGCTCCCCAACCTAAATTATAGCATGTGTCTGAATAGGCTGGGTGGTACTTACAATGTGATAGGGAAAAGTACAATTATATGCCATGTGAAATATTGACATTAATTTATAGTAATTAAATAAATGCACTAAAGGTAATCAAGATATAACACATTGTCACACACGTACCTAAAATTTTGGAGTATCTTTTGCAAGGAATGTGGAGAAAAGTACCAACTAGCTTTTAAAAGTACAGTTGACCAATTAATACAGTGGTGATGGAATGAAGTGATGGTAAAATGAAGTGATGGTGGAGTTACGGAAGAGAGAGAAGATGGAGATGGATGGGTGGATGGATTTATTAATCAAGAAGTGGATTCCCACAAAAGTGGAAATCTTAATTATGAAGTGATTGCATGCATACTTGGATTAGTCAGAAGGAGGGACACTAGGTTCGCTTCCTTTGGCTACAAGAAGTTTGAAGGTTTGGTATTGAATAAATTGTTGCATGAATTCTTTCTTGGAAGCTAGTTTATGATACAACCTAAGATAGTGATCGTTGACCAAGAGTTTGAATTTGACAGGGTCAATGGTGTGCTGTAGAAAAATGGCCCCTTGTCATCCTCATGGCCTTTTAGGTCTCTTTTCATGATGTTTGGTCCATTTTGCTTTGATTTTTTTATGTAATGTGGCTTGAACATGCACATTAGGTCCTTAAAATTTAAATAACGATGTCTTGTGAAGGGGTTGTGAAGTGTTGCAAAACATTTCTACACTTTTCTAGACTCTTTATTACAATTCACTTAAAAATAACCTTCTCATCACTTATCAAGTCCTATTTTGAAGTGTTGTAAAGTCTTGTAACAAGATTTCACGCTTTTCTAGGCTTAATTTCACTTAAAAATAACCTTCTCATCACTTATCTAGAAAATATCATCATGTTCTTAGACATCAAACCGAAGAATGTCATAAATTGAAGGACATACTAGATAAGTATCACTTCACCAATGTTGATTTCTTTCCTATTATCCCATAAAAACTAAATCCCTTTATCATACCATAGTTGTAGAATTCCCTATTCTCACTAAATAGCATGATCCTTTCACCTCACCCACCTCAGTTCATTCTTACCTCACACCTTGTGGGGGGCAAGAATTTGTTAGCCTTGTCCTTGTAATGCATTTGTCCTTGTCTCTTAAATATTATTCCTTTTTTTCTTACCTACTTAAGATTGAGAAACCAATAACTTAGTTAATGGCTGACTTACATTTTCATTACTAGCCCCTTTCCATTTTTCTTGTATGTGCATATCATGTTCCCCCATATCATGTGTTTGATTTTTTCTCTCTTTGTACACTTCCTCTATTTGTACCTCTATTCTTCTATATGTCATTCATTGTAATTTTAACTTTTGTTTTGTGTTTTCCTTTTGTGAATGACGCAAAGCATTGAGATGTCCCATGTCTCTCCCAAGTTGACCTAAAAGGGCCTTTTTCTTTTTGTCTTTTGTTTTGTGCTTTCCTTTTGGGGATGACGCAAAGCATTTAGACAACCTATGTCTCTTCCATGTTGACCCAAAAGGACCTTTTTCTTTTTCTCTTTTGTTTCGTGTTTTCCTTTTGGGGATGATGCAAAGCATTGATACACCCTATGTCTCTTCCATGTTGACCCAAAAGGACCTTTTTCTTTTTGTCTTTTGTTTTGTGTTTTCCTTTTGGGGATAACACAAAGCATTGAGACACCCTATTTCTCTTCTATGTTGACCCAAAAGGACATTTTCCTTTTTGTCTTTTCTTTTGTTTTTCCTTTTGGGGATGACACAAGGCATTGAGACTAAAATATCTCTTTTAGGTTGATCCAAAAGCTTTTTCTTTTTTTTTTCCTTTTTGTTTTCTTTTCACTTGTGTTTTCTTTTTGAGGATGATGCAAAGCATTGAGACCAAAATGTCTCTTCCATGTTGACCCAAAATGGACCTTCTTTGTCTTTTATTTTTGCTCTCTTTGTGTCATTCTTCTAGTTCTATGTGCTTTGGGGAATGATGACAGCTCTAAGCTCTTTAATCAAAACATTGCAATAACAAACATACTGATCCCAAATCCATAGATCCCTTATGTGTTTGGTGTGTTCCTTTCTATGGGGAAACTCCCTTTCTTTTTTTTTCATTGACATTAGGCAGCCTAACTTAGAAACATATGACTTGGCATAGGGCTTTCCAAGTTGGCTCTAATGTCTTGTTTTTAATTTTTGCATTTTCTTTCCTTTGCTACTTTAAAGTAATTGCTCACAAAATAGTGTGTAGTAATTCCTTTAAAGTGGGGGGCATACATTACCATAATTTCATTTGCATTTTTGGTTCTTAGTGTCTAGCCTTATCGTTTCATATAATGCGTTCATCACTTTGTGGATCACATTTGTTGTGATGTCCTCCATAAGTGTGATCTATCTGAGCATATTACATTCCTCTTAGTGGCCTGATGTGATGCACTGCATCCCCTAAGTTGTGAATAATTTATTATTTGATTGGTCCTCTCTTGGAAACATTAGACACAATGTCCCCTAAGTGACAAACCTCACATAAACTTAACAAGACCCCTTTGAACATCTTTTCTTATTTTACATTTGACATTTTTTGATTTTTACATTTTACACTTTGCACTTTTTGCCACCTTACATAACACAACTTGCATTCCTGTGTTACCTTGCTTTTTGTTCATGGGTTCTAAGCATACGAAGCTTTGATTGTCTCATGAATCATGAACTAAAATTTTCCTTTGTGGCACCTTGTTAAAGCTATCAAGAGGTATAACTTTAATATGGTTGAGCGGGTAGCACATCCAACGGCATGACTTTCCCCATAGCCACCTTTTTGTTTGTACGTGCATACCAACTAGTGTATGCATCTTACCTTTTTTTGCTTTCTCACCCGATAGACCGCCCTGATTTCTATCACCCCAAAGTGTGTATGCATTCTCTCTTTCAAACAAAAATATTAGAACTAATGCACTAGCTGGATAGATGATTGAAGCTTCATTTGATTCTCTTCTTTCATTTCAACACTTGTGTTCCTTTGTTCTTATGCTTTGTCTTCCATGGGATCTTCATCCCGGGGGCTTGATCATCCCTCTTGATTGTTGTTATTCCATGTTGCTAACATAAGTGCATTTGGACCTCCCTCTCAATATGCATGCCTACTTTAGTGTGAGTTTGAAGCAAGTTCATCCTCTCACTAAAGTGGGAGATAAATGTGCCATAGAAAAATGGCCCCTTGTCATTTTCATGGCCTTTTAGGTCTCTCTTCAAGATGTTTCATCCATTTTTCTTTGATTTATTGATGTAATGTGGCTTGAACATGCACATTAGGTACTTAAAATTCAAATAATGGTGTCTTGTGAAGGTGTTGTAGAAGATTTCTACGCTTTTCTAGAATCTATTTATTACAATTCACCTAAAAATCACCTTTTAATCACTTATCAAGTTCTATTTTGAAGTGTTGTAAATTCTTGTAACAAGATTTCACACTTGTCTAGGCTTAATTTCACTATTTACACCTTTCTTATGCTTTATTTGACCCCTTTATACCCTTATAAACCTTAATTAAGTGTAATTTCGAATGTAAACCCGACAAACAACATTAAATGTGTCTTAATTCTCGACATCCACTTTCAAGTTCAAGGTGGGACCCATCTACCATGGGTGGCGAATGAGTTCCTCTTGGCTCCAGATTCATAAATTTTCAAATTTCCTTTCGCTTTTTTATTCAAAATCACTTGATGTTGGCCTGTGATGAGGTATCATTGGGTTAATAAGGCATAAGAATGTATAAATAAGTTTTTTTCTCCTCATTTTACATCTCCTAACACATTCAAGCAATCTTCCCATCCATTCAAGTATTCAAGCAGTTTGCACCATCTAATCAAACATTTTGGAGCAGCCATTGACATATCTTCATATTTTCAACAATGGTTTGGTAAGTTAATAACATTTGCATGTTATTTGTTTATCATTCTCTTTCATTGCATTATTTCATTAAGGGTTTGATTACCAAAGTGGGGTTTTTGTTGGCAACACAAGGGTAGACAACTAAGAGGGGGGTGAATTAGTTGTCATGGAAATTATACAAATTAAAATTATTCTCAGATCTTATAAATAAACATGAAATCATAAATCATCAACACATAAAAAACACACATAAGACCAAGATTTTTTACATGGAAACCTTGTTAGGAGAAAAACCATAGTGGAGGTTAGTCCACAAGATTATACTCAGTTAAAACTATATAAATGGGGAATGCACATGCATTCAGGCACATTTCCTAGAGCTCACTGCTCAAATACAAAAGGCTTGATGCCCAAAACAAGACTCGCTATATTATAGTCACATTTGGATTACATCCAGAAGATTTTGAACTAAGAAAATAGCATCTTCGAATGCCTGATTACAGTTCCGGTTAAGAACATAAAATCTACTCACTCTTCTTCAAACTTGACTTCTACCTTCAAAATATTAGAATGTTCTTAGCACACAACACACACACTATACCCCCAAATGGTATAAACAATTGATCATATATCCACAACTAAGGATAACATCAACTACATGTCGGCCCAACAAAATATGAAATGTGTACAAACTGTTGGCCCAAATCAATAAACAATTTATCAATGTGAACCAACCATAGTAAGGACCCAAAACAACATCCTCAAACATGGAACACCTTAAACAATTATGCCTCGAAGATCCGTAACACACCACAATCACTCTATCAGCCATGATCATGAAAAACATGAACTCACAGAAGAAAATCAGCAATTGGGAGCACAACGATCAATGTGGAACAACAACACAGATAGAGAATGATCTAGAAACATTCACAAGTATCATGAATCACCATAGAAGCATCCACAACAACTCAAATTACTAGAATCACATCATCTACTTTCAGGAACACCAACTAAAGCAATAAAACAACTATTAGAACATAGATACTCATAACTCAATCAAATCTTCATGCAAAACTCTAAAACTTCATGTGGATAAACTAGATATGATTTTTAACAAACCCTTTAATCTACAACCTCTTATCATCAATATACTAAGCTAGCCACCATACAAAACTTCATTGCATCACCAACAACCTGCAACTTATTTTATTACAATTTTCTTAATATCCTTGACATATAAAACCTTAAAGACATCAATGGAAATAGTGTTGACATCAATGAAAACCACATATCAACAATATCCAACAATCTCCCCCTTTGGCATTGATGGCAACACATGATGTGAAAAACACCATCACCACAACTTTCTCTTAGCACTTTCTCCCCCTTAGATTTTGACTCTTTCCTCCTTAACTCTTTCACATTTTTTCACATGACTCTTCTCCCCCTTTGACATCAATGACAAAGATACACATTATCTTTCTCCACACAATCTTTGAACCACATTTCTGAACATATTTTTGAACATCTAACTACTCCCCCTAAGTAGAAACCACGACAACATCAATCCAAATCACAAGATATGACTATGAAATGCATGGACTGATGCAAGTCAATGCATATTAATTCTAATTAGGAGAGGTGGGTATGTGCAAGATCATCATGGAAAAAACAGGCCCTTAAGTGGCAAAAATTTTAGAAAAAGCAGAGTTAGGAAACTTGACATTAAAATTTGAATAAGTTATCTATATTATTTGAAAAATATGTAAGAATAGAATCTATAGAAAATTGAATGTAGTTTCTAAACTACTAGCCTTATTTAAAAAGAAAAAAAAAATATTTGGTGAAAATTTGAAATTTCAATGTAGTAGAACTTAAATTTCAGGGAAAAAATAAGAAGTAGGTTAATCTCATTACCCTAACTACAATAAAATGATAATATTTTTTTTTATAAGATTTTAGATATAAGTAGAGGACTTATGTCCCAATGTGATGCATTTTTTTGTAATTTTTTCCAAGTAAATAATTAATTATGAATTTTTTATTACAAATTTTAAAAAATATAAAAACTCATATGTCTGACCACCTTAACTTGGTCAAAACTTCATGAAATTCAATTTTTCTTTTTTTAATCCTATAGTATAAGAAGCATAGAATGTGATGCATGTTTTAGATTCAGAAAATGTGATACCATTTGAAAGCTATAGATGTTTTTCAATTAGCCTATCGATCAAGACTTTAGTCGTAATTCAAATAGAAAATTAATAATAATTATTTATTAAATTCAAAGTAAAGCATAATCTATATTGGTGGAAAGCTGAGAATCTCCTTTAAAAACCCTTTTTGATTCATCAATTTTGGGTTAAAAAAAAGTCGTCAGCCACATACCCATCATATTGCCACTTTTTAGCCCATCATGATCCTGCACATACCTAGGTAATCACCCCTAGCTTCCCTTTGAGATACTCAAAAGTATCCTTAAATCCAAGCTTCAACAAATACTTTTCATATTTGGCATACCATGCTCTTGGGGCTTGGTTAAGTCCATACAATACTTTCTTCAACTGGCAAACCATATCTCCTTGATCAGTCAATTGAAATCCACCAGGTTGCTCAATATACACTTCTTCTTCCAGTTCACCATTTAGAAATGTTGACTTGACATCCATTTGATAAACCTTGAATTTTTTGTAAGTAGCATAAGCAAGAAATAGTCTCACAGCTTCAATCCTAGCAACAGGACAAAATTTTCTTCAAAGTCAATTCCTTCCATCTAAGAAGAACTACTACAAATTGAGAAGAATGATACAGGCTCAGTCTTTGAGATCAAATAGTATTCTTTTGCAATTATTCTCCTAGTTTGAACACCCTTTTTCTTATCACCTATGATCTGATATTTTGAATGATTTCGTTTTACATACCTTGGAGTCTTAGCATATTCTTGAACTTCAAGCTCTTGTAATCTCACTTTTGCACTTTCACTAGTTTCTTCCTCTTGATTTTCCAAATTCACTAGAATGATCTGAGCTTGATTTAGAGTCCAAACTTTCTTTCCTTTATCTGAACCGTCATTCTAATCACCTGAATCATATTTGCATGTTCTGGATGATCTAACTGTGTCTTTATCAACCTTCACATTAGCATTTTCAATTACTTTCCTCAATCTCTTATTGTGGCACCGATAGGATTTACTTTTAGTAGAGTAACCAAGAAAGATTCCTTCATCACTTCCAGCATCAAAATTTCCTATATCTTCATCTCTTTTGATATAACAATTACTCCCAAAGATTTTGAAGTATCTAATAGTAGGGTTATGACCAAACCATGGCCCATAAGGAGTCTTACCAGTATCACCTTTGACATGTACCTGATTGAGAGTGTAAATGACAATACTCATAGCTTCTCTCTAGTAGATATATAGAAAATTTCCTTCTAGTATCATGGTCCTAGTAGCTTCTTGAATTGTCATGTTCTTCCTTTCCACAACTCCATTTTGTTGAGGGTTCTGTGGGCAGATAATTGTCTTTTTATCCCATGCTCTTCACAAAAAGAATTAAACTCACTGGAAGTGAATTTACCACCTCTATCCGATCTCATACATTTAATCTTTAGACCTATCTTTGTCTCAACCATAGCCTTAAATATCTTGAATTTCTCTAGAGCTTTAGATCTTTCCCTTAAGAAAGTAACCCACATCAATCTAGAATAATCATCAATAAGTAACATGAAATACATGTCTCCTTGTAAAATTATAACTCTAGAAGGACCACACAAGTTAGCATGCACAAGCTCCAAAACTTCAGTTGAACAATGTTGTTTGCTCTGGAATAAAACTCTAGTTTTCTTCCCTAACTAACATTCCTTGCATATAGCATTAGTAGGTTTTATCAACTTAGGAAGATCTCTCACTGCCTGAGTAGAACTTATCTTGATAATATTGTCAAAGTTTACATGACATAATCTCTTATGCCACAACCAACTTTCATCAACTTGAGAAATCATACAACTTTTACCAGTAGCATTTAGGTAAAAGATATTACCTTTTTATTTTTGTACCAAATGCAATCACATTTCTAGAACTTCCCAATATTCTACACTTTGCATTCTTGAATTAAAGATTGTATCCCTTGTCAACCATCAGCAAGAGAAATGAATCCTCTGCCACAAATTACACCAACTTTATCATCACCAGATCTTACAACGCCACCATCATACTTTTCCAAGCTCACAAATTTACTTTTATCGCCTTCTCCTTTGGCTACCCTCTTCACAATAAGTGCTTCAAGCTCATCTAGTTTTCTCTCTTCTTCTTCAATCTCTCTCATTTCCTACTCATACTTGGACATTTTTCTAGAAGAAACTTCTTTTGGATCATATCTCTGGTTATCTTTTCTAGAGATATTAGCTTTGAATGCAGATTCTATCTTAGGTAGATATTCACCAAACTCACTTAACTCAAAAGCAACAAGCTTACCAATCAATATGTCTTTGGTTACATTTTTCATAGTCTGGATCTCCTCAATAACAAGAACTTTGTGTTTGTATGCAGCACGAAAGGATCTGAGCACTTTAGCAACAATGTTTGATTCTTCCAATGTTCCACCAACAAATATGACACTACACACAAGTTCATTCACTCTCTACATAAAATAAGTGATGTTCTCATCTTCACCCATTCTCAATGTTTCATATTTCCCTTTCAGGCTTTGCAGCTTAGCAATCTTCACATGGGTATCACCTTCATACAAAATTTCCAACTTTTTCCAAATCTCATAAGTAGTCTTCAACTCCATTACATTTTTCATCTCAAAATTAGTCAGAGCACTCAACTATGCTTCCTTAGCCCTGATATTGTACTCAGCTTCCTTAATCTCACTTGCAGTAGAAGGACCATTCTATGGGATGATATACCTATTCTTTATAATTTTCCAGTAAGGTTCACCAATGCATCTCATATGACACTCCATTCAAGTCTTCCACAAAGAATAATTAGTTCCATCAAATCTCAAACTATCCTTCTTATATGTCACCATCCCAGATCACCTAAAACTATTAAACTTCTTCTAAGGAACCTGCTCTGATACCAATTGTTGGCAACACAAAGGCAAAAAACTGAGAGAGGGGGATGGTGAATCAATTGTCACATAAATTATACAAATTAAACTTATTCTTAGACCTGATAAATAAACATGAAAGCATAAATCATCGCCACATCAAAAACACACATAACACCAAGATTTTTTACGTGGAAACCTTGTTAGGGGAAAAACAATGGTGGAGGTTAGTCCACAAGATTATTCTCTATTAAAAGTATCTAAATGGGGAATGCATATGCATTCAGGCACATTTCCTAGAGCTCACTACTCAAATACAAAAGACTTACTACCCAAAAGAAGACTCATTGTCTTGCAATCACATTCGGATTACATTTGGAAGATTTTGAACTCAGAAAATCTGCTCACTCTTCTTCAAATTTCACTCTTGCCTTCAAAATATTAGAACATTATTCACACACAACACACACACCATACCCTCAAATGGTATGAAAAATCAATCATATATATCTCCAACTAAGGATAACATCAACTACATGTCGGCCCAACAAAATATGAAATGTGTACAAATTGTCAGTCCAAATCAATAAACAATTTATCAATGCGAACCAACCATTGTCAACCAAAACATAGTAAGGACCCAAAAAAACATCCTCAAACATGGAATAGCTTAAAAAATTATGCCTTGAAGATTTGCAACATGCCAAAATCACCCTGTCATCCATGATCATGAAAAAATGAATTCATAGAAGAAAGTCACCAATCGAGAGCACAATGATCAATGCGGACCAACAACACAGATATAGCATGATCTAGAAACATCCAAAAGCATCATGAATCACCATAGAAGCATCTACAACAACTGAAATTACTAGAATAATATCATCTTTTTTCAGGAACACCAGCTAAAACAATAGAACAAGTGTTAGAACACAAATACTCATAACTCAATCAAACCTTCATGAGAACCTCTAAAAATTCATGTGGATAAACTAGATATACTTTTCAACAAACCCTTTAATCTACAACCTCTTATCATCAATATACTGAGCTAGCCACCATACTGAACTTCACTGCATCGCCGACAACCTGCAACTTATTTGACATAAATGACAACCACATATCAGCAATATCCAACATTTTGACCAAGGAAAACCCCTATTCTCTAACCCTCGACCACTTTCCCCCTCTTGTATGTGTATTTGCAAACTTGTGTATGCATATTTAACAAGCATCTAGGTGTTGAAGAGTAGTCAACAATTCAACAAGGTGCTTCAAGTCAAATCAACCTCATTTCAAGCTTGAGAAATCAAGGGACAATTCTATAATGTTTTTTGCATAATTAACTTCATCAACTCGACAAGCAGAAATCCTCAGATTTGGTGTTGCGGAATTGTCCCTTAATTTCTTCCTAATGTTGCACCTCCTGATCATTTTGCATATTCACATTATGAAATCAATGAAGGACCTAAATTTCCTCCATCAAGTGGACCTAATTCCTCTAAAAAAAGACATTCACAACCATTTTATGATCACAAAGTCGAAAACACTCCCGTAAACCTTGAAGAAACATACAGTAAAGGCTTTACTATCCTCAAGAAACAAGGTTGTGACACAAAACATGAGCATGATATTAACCAACTTCTTGAACAAAAACCAACAAAAGAAAACACCATAGGATTAGGATATCAAGTTCCTTCTCATCTTGATAGACCTCCTTTTGAATATTGGAGACTTTGAGATGATAGTATAGTGATCTTTGATTCTCCGCTTGACTTGAACATTCTCCTTCCACATGAACAACCATTACCCGATTCCACTAGCAAGGATGCAAGGATCCCCATGGGTCCTATTTCCCCTTCCATTCAAGAAAAAGGAGAGTCTAGCAAACAAAAATGACCTTACAAATTGAAAAAACTCAAGTTTACTACACATCCTCTGCCTGAATGTGAAAGGAGACTCTGATTTCTTTTAAACAAAGGTATTATACTTTTACCACCTATGAATAGGTTGGTCATTCATTCCAAAGATTCTAACATACCATTTTGAAAATATCATCATGTTCTTGGACATCGAACTAAAGAATATCGAACATTGAAGGACATACTTGATAAGTATCACTTCACTAATACTGATTGCTTTCCTATTATCTGATAAAAAATAAATCACTTTGTCATGCCATAGTTGTAGAATTCCCTATTCTCACTATCGCATGATCCTTTCATCTCACCCACCTTGGATCATTCTTTCCTCACACATTGTGGGGGGCAGGAAGTTGTTAGCCTTGTCCTTGTAATGCATTTGACTTTGTCTCTTAACTATCTTATTCATTTTCATCTTACCTACTTAAGATTGAGAAACCAATAACTTAGTTAATGGTTGACTTACATTTGCATTACTAGTCCCTTTCCATTTTTCTTCTATTTGTGTATCATGTTCACTTGTATTTCTTGTTTGATGTTTTCTCTCTCTTTGTACACTTCCTCTATTTGTAATTTTTCCTTTTTGTCTTTTCTTGTGTTTTTCCTTTTGGAGATGTTGCAAGGCATTGAGACTGAAATGTCTCTTTCAATTTTTCTTTTTGTTTGCCTTTTTTTTTTCTTTTCACTTTTTTCTTTTTTCTTTTTGGGGATAATGTAAAGTGTTGAGACCACAATTTATCTTCCATATTGACCCAAAATGGACCTTTGTCTTTTGTTTTCGCTCTCTTTGAGTCATTCTTCTAGTTCTATGTGCTTTGGGGAATGATGACAGTTTTGAGCTCTTTAATAAAAACATTGTAGCAATGAACATACTGACACCAAATCCATAGATCCCTTATGTGTTTGGTTTGTTCCTTTCAGGGGGAAACTTCCTTTCTTTTGTTTTCATTGACATGACACAACCTAGCTTAGAAACATATGACTTGGCATAGGGATTTCTGAATTGGCTCTCATGTCTTGTTTCTACTTGCATTTTCTTTCCTTTCTACTTTAAAGTAATTGCTCACAAAATGGTGTGTAGCAATTCCTTTAAAGTGGGGGGCATACATTACCATAATTTCACTTGCATTCTCAGTTCTTAGTGCAACCTTGTTGTTTCCTACGATGTGTTTGTCACTTTTTGGATGACATTGGGTGTGTTGTCCTTCATAAGTGTGATCTATCTTAGTATATTACATTCCTCTTAGTGGCTTGATGTGATGCATTGCATCCCCTAAGTTTTGAATATCTTATTCTTTGATTGATCCTCTCTTGGAGACATTAGACATAGTGTCCCCTAAGTGAAAAACATCGCATAAACTTAACAATAATCCTTTGAACATCTTTTCCTATTTTACATTTGACATTTTTTCATTTTTACATTTTACACTTTGCAGTTTTTGCAACCTTGCATAACACAACTTGCATGCCTATGTTGCCTTACTTTTTGTTCATGGGTTCTAAGCATATGAAGCTTTGCTTGTCTCATGAAGCACAAACTAAAATTTTCCTTTGTGGCACCTTGTTAAAGTTGTCAGGAGGTATAACTTTAATGTGGTTGAGCGGGAAGCCCATCTAGTGGAAGAACTTTCCTCATAGACGCCTTTTTGTTTGTAAGTGCATACAAACTAGCATATGTATCTTACCTTTTTGGGATTTCTCACCTCGCAAACCACCATGAGTTCTATCACTCCAGAGAGAGCATGCATTCTCTCTTCCAAGCAAACAACCTAGATCTAATCCACAACTAGTTGGATTGATGATCAAAGCTTCATTTGATTCTCTTCTTTAATTTTAACACTTATGTTCCTTTGTTCTTAAATGTTTAGTCTACCATGGGATCTTCATCCTGGGGGCTTGATCATCCCTCTTTATTTTTGTTATTCCATGTTGTTAACATAAGTGCATTTGGACCTCCCTCTTGATATGCATGGCTACTTTAGTGTGAATTTGAAGAAAGTTCATCCTCTCACTAAAGTGGGGGCTAAATATGTTGTAGAAAAATGACCCCTTGTCATTTTCATGGCCTTTTAGGTCCCTTTTCATGATGTTTCATCCATTTTGCTTTGATTTATTGATGTAATGTGGCTTGAACATGCACATTAGGTCCTTAAAATTCAAATAATGACGTCTTGTGAAGGTGTTGTGAAGTGTTGTAAACAATTTCTACACATTTCTAGACTCTATTTATTATAATTCACCTAAAAATCACCTTTTCATCACCTATCAAGACCTATTTTGAAGTGTTGTTAAGTCTTGTAACAATATTTCATGCTTTTCTAGGCTTAATTTCACTATTTACACCTTTCTTATGCTTTATTTGACCCCTTTATACCCTTATAAGCCTTAATTAAATGTATTTTTCAATGTAAACCTGACAAACAACTTTAAATGTGACTTAGTTCCTAACACTCACTTTCAAGTCCAAGGTGGGACCCATTCACCATGGGTGGTGAATGAGTTCGTATTGGCTCCAAATTCAAAAAAATTCAAATTTCCTTTCGGGTTTTTATTCAAAATCACTTGATGTCGGCCTGTGATGAGGTATCATTGGGTTAATAAGGCACAAGAATGTATAAATAAGTGTTTTTCTCCTCATTTTACATCTCCTAACACATTCAAGCAATCTTCCCATCCATTCAAGTATTCATCAAGAATTCAAGAACTTTGCACTATCTAATCAAACATTCTAGAGCAGCCATTGACTTATGTTCAAATTTTCTTCAACAAGGGTTTGGTAAGTTGATAACACTTGCATGTTATTTGTTTATTAAGGGTTTGATTACAAAAGTGGGGTTTGATGTAGTATGGGGAGGCCTAAAATCACCAAACACAATTCCAAACAACAATAACATTTGTCAATTCACAATTTCATCAGAATCTCTTCCATTCAGAAAGTTCACACTGTTTCCTTGTAGCATATCAAAGTCACTCAATCGGGTATAATTCCACTCACACAACCTTTCAACTCACAAAATAAAACACATCAGGGACCCACTACAGATCCTTTCAACATATCCAATAATTACCTATGCTTGTTTTGTACCAAATTGCACAAATCAGGTTTTCTATGCTTTTTAGGGCTCAAATTAGCCCTCTTTTACAAAGGAACCACTCTCCAAAATTTTCAAAATCTCTAAAACTTTTGGGAAGCAATTTAAATGGTTCAAAACCACATATTCCACAATTGGATCACAACAATCCAAACAACTTATAGCCAAACCATAAAACCCTCTTCTTAGGCTTAGAAACCCTAGGTTTTATTGAAAGTAGCACTTCCCAAGCACTCCAAAACTTAAAAACTATTAAAACAAGCCTAAAATACCCTTCTCATGTTTAGTCCAACATAAAATAATGCTTCCCAACTTAGAAACTCAATTTCACTCACCAAAATCTCATTTTTCTTAAGGAAAACTTAAGATTCACTCATGGGCTTCACACCCAATCTCCGTTCTAGATCTCCCATGCACCCAACTCTCATATTTCCACCTTCTGCTAATGTATTTTACCTATTCCACCAAGCCAAATTGAAAACAAAAAGGTGGAATTGGTTTTAGAACATTTTTATTGTATCAAAATCCTCAAATATGCAAGTTTTGGCCGATTTGAGTAAATTGGAGATAAAATACAAAAAACTCAATATAAAACCTGCAAAATGGATTCAATGGAAAGCTAATTACATATAATATGTAAATCACAACAAATATTGATAAATTAATTGATGTACAGGCTATACAACCTACTGCTACAATAGAGAAAACAGGAAAATGGAGAAAATATAAGTTTATTTCAATCTTCAAGCTTCAAAATATGTTCAACAACCTTCCATTCAAGTTTCTCATGCTATTTAAAATTTCTCCTATAAAAACCAAATTACTATAACTCCCTAACCACCCTTTAAAATTACTTGAATCTTCAAATTCCTCTAACAAGGAAAATTTGCAATTTTTAACTCTTTACAACATTCTAACTTAGCAACTTAACACTTTTTTCACATTTTGAAAAATCTACCACCTAAACCCCTAAATACTATAAAAAATGACCTATTACATCAATATATGGTCTTATATACCTTATTTTTTAACAAAACTCATCCAAAAAAACTATAAACTAGACCTTAGGAACTTAAATGGATTAACACCTTTGAATGGTGCTCCTACACCATACACCCTTGTAGTCTTCATGCATTTTTCCTCTTTGTCTTTGTTCTTGCTTTGATTCTTCATTTTCCTCAGTATCCTTGCAATCTTTCACACTTGTACACTACTCCAACTGTCCTCTACATATTGTGGGGTGTTCTTCCAAAACATTGTCATTTCATCCTCATTTATACCTGTACTTTGTATTTTTTCATCTACCATCCCTTGACTCTTTACCTTTTGTTCCATCCTCTATCCCTTAGCCTCTTGATCCAAAAATTTATCACTGTCACTTGTACCATTTCCATTGACAATCCCTTTAATAACTGTACTATTAATCTTTACCATCTTTATCAGACTTGCCACTATCCTTTCCTTTTTCCTAACATCATTACCAGCCACTATCTTCTTGTCCTCTACTTTTTTAGTCTTACAAACCACTATACCAATAAACTCATTATCTTTTGTCACATCAACACCATCTTCCACTATCTTTCCCTTGTTACCAACCACTGTCCTCTTGCTCATTGTCTCATTACTTTCACCATTTCTTGACTGTCCACTTACTCTTTTTGCTATCACAGGGTAACTTACTGTCCCTACAAAAATCTTATCACCCTTATCTTGTCTTTCCAAAGGCTCTGCAACCTTACTCTATCCTTTACTCTGTCCCTACTACAATCTTATCACCCTTCTTTTCTCTTGGCTGCAAGTCATACTCATGTGTTCTCCCTACTGCCCTATCTCTATGAAGCATGATATTTGCTGCTACACATTTATTGTTTCTTTCATCTTCATCCACACATTATTTTCTCCCAAACATGATAACCTCACCATACTCTTCTAGATTCTCAACCAATGGGGTTGAAACAAACTCTCTCCCATATTTTTCTATGGTGTAAGTATTTTGTCTACCATTATGCAAGGAAAACCTATCAAACTACCAGGGCCTTCCTAACAATATTATCTTTTCCTAGGTATTCTTTGCAAATGCAATTTATCTACCATCTCATGAGACACAATACTATCTATACAACTTGAATCAACAATGACTTTGCATACCTTGTTCTTACACCTACAGGTTGTTCTAAACAAAGCTTTTCTTTGAAGCAACTCTTCCTCCTTTGTGGTCTTCAATATTTGTTTCTTCATCATCATCATCTCTCCAACCTCAACCCTTGCAATCAATTTGTTTGAACTTGAACTAATTTCAGCCTCATCTTCTTGAATTATTGAGCTCTTCTATCTAGTTTTCTTTCTCCTCCACTTGTTGATGAACTAGCCTTCTCAGGGCACTTCCAAGCAGGATGTCCATATTCTTGACACTGATAACATCTACTTGCAAAAGTGTTAGATATTCTTCCACCACCAAATCTGCCTCTTGTGCCTCTATATCCACCTCTAAAATCAGCAACTTGTTCATCTCTCTTGCTTGGTTCTTCTTGTTGATTTTTAGTTGCTTGCCTTGGAGTAGAAAAAGTTCCTCTTCCTCTCATGGTGTTGCCTCTTCCTCTTACTATTTTCTCTTGTCTTCTCTTTACCTTTTCTTCAGCCTTCAATGCCATTTTGTAACATTCTTCTACATTTCTAGGATTATTCAAAGCCAAATCATCCTGTATGTTCATTCTTAAACCACCCAAGTACCTAGCCATTTTCTCATCTTCATTTTCATTGTGGCTGGACCACATACTCAACCTATAAAATTATTCAGTGTATTCTTGTACATCCACTTCCTTTTTGTCTCAAACTTTGCAACTTCGTAAACATTTGAACTTGATAATATGAAGCAGGGAACTTACCTTTTAACTTAGCCACCATCTTGTCCCGATCCACAATCTTAGACTTTCCTTGTTTCCTTCTCTTTGACTATAGATAATCCCACCATACAAGTGCATGACCCTTAAGCTTTGTTTTGGAAATTTTCACTCTTTGTTCTTCAGGAATCTCTTCACATTCAAAATAGTTATCCAAAGAAGCTATGCAATCTAACAACTCTTCATTCAAATTACCACCAAATTTTTCACATCTATTTTTACCTTGTATTTGTCACCTTTTATAGCCTTTATCACCTTGGCCATTCGCTGGTCTTCTGGATCAAGCTCTTCTTCAACATCTTCAAAATCTTCATCATCTTCTTCCTTTCACTCACTCCTCCCAACTGTTTCTCTTCTTTTATTGGTTTCTAAGGCTTCCAATCTCTCTTTCAATTCTATGATTTCTTTAATGTACTGATTCTTCAAATCATTCATCTCCTTTGTTGTATTCTTTTCTTTTGGAGGCATCTTCACTATCTTGCATCTTCACCTTCCAAGCTTTCTTTCACAATCTTCAAATTTCTTCTATAGGAATATGGAACCTTTGGTCTAATACCACTTTGATGCAATAGGGGGAGGCCTACAACTCACCAAACATAACTACAATTTCATCAGAATCTCTTCCATTCAGCAAGTTCACATTGTTTCCTTGTAGCATATCAAAGTCACTCAAATGGGTATAATTCCACTCACACAACCTTTCAACTCACAAAACAACACACATTAGGGACCCATTACAAATCCTTTCAACATGTCCAACAATCACCTATGCTTTTTTTGTACCAAACTAAACAAATCAAGTTTTCTACACTTTTCAGGGCTCAAATTAGCCCTCTTTTAGAAAGGAACCACTCTCCAAAATTTTTCAAACTCTGAAACTTTGGGGTGGAAATTTAAATGGTTCAAAACAACAATTTCCACAATTGGATCACAACAATCCAAACAACTTATAGCCAAACCATAAAACCCTCTTCCTAGGCTTAGAAACCCTAGGCTTTATTGAAAGTAGCACTTCCCAAGCACTCCAAAACTTAACAATTGTTCAAACAAGCCTAAAATACCCTACTCATGCTCAATCCAACATAAAATAATGCTTCTCAACTCAGAAACTCAATTTCACTCACCAAAACCTCATTTTTCTTAAGGAAAACTCAAGATTCATTCATGGGCTTCACACCCAATTTCTCTTCCAGACCTCCCCTGCACTCAACTCTCATATTTCCACCTTCTACTAATGGATTTTACCCATTCCATGAAGCAACAAGGAAAACAAAAAGGTGGAATGGATTTTAGAAAATTTTATTCTATCAAAACCCTTACTTATGCAAGTTCTAGACAATTTGAGTAAATTAAAGATAAAATACACAAAACTCAGTATAAAACCTAGAAAATGGATTCAATGGAAATATAATTCAATATACTATGTAAATTACAACAAATATGGATCAATTAATTGATGTATAGGCCGTACAACCTGCTGCTACAATAGAAAAATAGGAAAATGGAGAAAATATGAGTTTAGTTCAATCTTCAAGCTTCAAAATATGTTCAACAACCTTCCATTTGAGTTTCTCATTCCATTTAAACTTTATCCTATCAAAACAAAATGGATATAACTCCCTAACCACCCTTTAAACTTACTTGACTCTTCAAATTCCTCTAACAAGGCAAATTTGCAATTTTAACTCTTTACAACATTCTAACTTGGCAACTTAACACTTTTTTGGACATTTTGAAAACTCTACCACCTAAACCCCTAAATAAGATCAAAAATTACCAATTACATAAACATATGGTCATAAATAGACCTTAGGAACTTAAATGGATTAACACCTTTGAATGGTGCTCCTGCACCAGGGTTTGACAAAGGAAAACCCCTATTCTCTAACCCTCAACCATTTCCCCCCTCTTGCATTTGTATGTGCAAACTTGTGTATGTAGATTTAAAAATAATTTAGGTGTTGAAGAGTGGTCAACAATTCAACAAGGTGCTTCAAGTCAAATCAACCTCATTTCAAACTTGGAGAAAAATTTCTATCTGTTTTCTACAAAATTAACTTCGTCAACCCAACAAGCAAACAACCTCATATCTGATGTTGAAAATTTTTCCCCTAATTTCCTATAATTTTGGGAAAGGATTTATTCACCGTCAGTGGAAAATGAGTCCCACCTTATGGCTAGAAATCCAAATTTTGTTAGATTCTGGATCTTGACACCCAGAAACCAATTTCTGACAGTTTTCATCAAAAGGAGGACTGATTTGCTCTCAGTGGTGAATGAGTCTCACTGGTGTTTTCTTAGTAATCTCAAACAACATTCATAAGATTCTAGATTTCCCATTCTCTTCCCAAGTGCACTCTGAATCAGCCTCCTTCCTTTATGTTTTGCATTTGTTCATTCATAGTTCATGTTTGCATATCACATTGTGTTTTCCAACATTGCATAAATCTTAGGTTTTGCATACATAATTAGTCAAATAAATCATTAAATTGCACTTTTTCATTCCATTTAGTCTAAACAATGTCATACATTACATAATTTGAGTGAACCTAGCTAGATATTTTGTGTGGGGTTCATCTCTCTCCTTTTAGGTGAAACATCCTAAGAGTGCAAGAGTAGCCTATAAGCCCTACCCAAAAATATTTAGTTCAACTAGTTGTGAGTTGTAAAACACCATTAGGGAATAATCTCGCAACTTCATATGGTCCCAACCACCTTGTTTGTTGTTTTCCTACATTATCTTAATACCTAGAGTCATAAAGGAGTGCCCAATCACTTGGTTGGAACTTCTTTTATTTTATATATCTACCATGCCATTTGAACCTTTGGTTTTGCACTATTTTAGTATGATGAAGGTTTGACTTTCTCATCTCATTCAAAGCATTCAACTACATGATTCTATCCTTTTGTTCCTTGGATATGTCTATCCCAAGATCTAGTGTAGTCCTAAGAGTTTTATTCTCAAACTCAATAGGCATCATGGTTGTCTTCCAATACAATAATTCAAAAGGAGTAAAACTAGTGGTTGTCTTCCAAGTTTTCCTATAATCCTAGATAGCTTCGAGCAACCTATTTTTCCAATCCTTTTTGTGAATAGCCACTATTTTGGTCAAGATTGCCTCTATTTCCCTGTTGGTCACCTCAGACTAGCCATTGGCTTGAGGGTGATAGGGGTAGATTTCCTATGCCTCACATTATATTTATTGACTAATGTTGTGACAATGGTTGATGTAAAATGAGCCCCTTGATATGTCACTATCTCCCTTGGAACCCCATAACGAGTGAATATTTCCTCATAGAGGAATTCTGCAACCTTATTATCTCTGGCATGTTTCATAGCTTTAACCTCAACCCACTTGGTCACATAGTTAATGCAAACCAAGATGTAGGATTTTCCCTTTGATGGAGGATTAATGTGACCTACAAATTAAGTCCCCATTTATCAAATGGAGTGATGAATACTTGGGGGTAAAGAGGTATCTCATCAGATTTAGTTGGCAGGGTCATCCTCTAACATCTATCACACTTCCTAGTATACTTGCCTACATCCTTATGAAGTGTGGGCCAGTAATATTTTGTGTTAAAAATCTTCATTGTTGTCCTCCTAAATACAAAATTCCCTCCATGGGGTTCATTGTGACATGCATGGAGTAATCATATGTCTCATCTTCCCTTACATATCTTCTCATGACATGATTTGGTCTAGTGTAGAATAAACATCCTACAATCCATGAGAAAGGAAAAGTTTTCTCAATGAGCACCCTTCTCTCTTTTGGAGATAAATAAGGAGGAACTCTCCCTATAACTAGATAATTGGCTAAATTAGTATACCAAGGTGTGTGTACACTAATGGACAATAAATTTTCATCAAGGAAAGAGTCATCAATGACTTGAGTGTCCTCTGATGTAGTCAATCTGGAGAGAAAGTCTGCTACAACATTTGTCTTGCCTAGTTTGTCAACAATGGTGATGCAAAATTCCTAAATCAGCAATAACCATCTTTCTAGCCTCCCTGAAATTAAGGGCTTATTCATTAGGTATCTTATGGCTGCATGGTTTGTATGAACAAAGATCTAATATCCTATTATGTAATGTCTAAACTTTTTAAGGGAATAGATGACTGCCAACATCTCCTTCTCTATCACTATGTAGTTGAACTCAACCCCATGTAGGTTTTTTCTAACAAAGTAGATTACATTCTCAATTACTCCCTTTTTCCCAAGATAGCTCATATAGCATAGTCTAATGCATCTATATGAATATGAAAAGGAAGCTCCCAATTAGGGCCTTTGAGTATAGGAGCATGGGTTAAAGCTACTTTCAAATAAAAGAATGCTTTGTCATAGTCCTTTTTCCACTGGAACTCAACATATTTAGTTAGGAATAGTATCCTACATGTCCCAAGAAACTTCTAACATTTTTTTTCTTTGCAAGAATAGGCAGATTGGTAATCACCTCAATCTTGGTTGGGTCTACTTGTATTCCTTTTTGAGAGATGTAGTGGCCAAGGACTACTCCTTCCTGCATAATCATGAACCATTCTCACTTTTCAAGGATAGATTATGGTCTTCACATCTCTATAAAACCTTAGATTTCTAATGCTTCTGCAAAGTCAACACCATAGGTAGTAAAATCATCCATATCTAGATCTCCATACAATCATGTGAGATATCTGAAAAATATACTAGTTACTACTCTTTGAAAAAATTTAGTTGCATTACACAAACCAAATGGAAGTACTGAATAGCCATAATTCCCCCAAGGAAAGGTAATTTTTTTCTTCTCTTGATCCTTAGGTGCAATTTGTATCTGATTATAACCATTGAATCCATCTAAATTTAAGAAAAATATTGCTTACTTGCAAGTGAATCCAATACTTGATCTATGAAGGGAAGGGGAAAATGATTATTTTTGGTGGTAGAGTTTAGTTCTTTGTAGTCAACAAAAACTCTCCATTTACCTCCCTTTTTAGGCACAATCACCAATGGGGACACCCACTAGCTATCTGAGATAGGGTAGATAAATCCTACATCCAATAATTTTTGTAGTTCCCCTTTCACAATCTCCCTCAATGTAGGGTTGATTCTCCTTTGTGGCTATCTTACTAGTGTATAGTCATCTTTGATATATATCCTGTGAGTATAGATCTTGGGTTCCAATCCTTTCATGTCATGGTAGTCCCATGCAAATGCATACTAGTGGGTCTTCAACAAGTTTTTTAGGGACAACTGCTACTCTTGACTCAACTTGTTGTTAATATTTAGATGTTTCCCTTCTGACACTTGCACTTGTGTGGTCAACTCAATCATAGCTATTTCACTAATGCTTGGAATTTTTAGTTCATGTAGAAATAATGTATGAAGCATATTGGTTATTGTAGGAAGTTCAATTATAGGAAGAGTGGGTAGAAGTGTCTGCATTGGACTTGCAAAACCAAATTCATGAGAGGATGATTCTTCATGTACCTCACAATGGTTCTGAATTATGTGGGACAACACTTCATCTTCTTCCTAAAGTTGCATGAAAGGACTTCTACCTATCTCATGAGTTGTTTCACTGAATTGAATTCCTTAGCCTCTTCTCCAACATGTGGCCATATGGGTTATCCATATCATGGGATGGCTGAGTAGGAGGATAGAGAACAAGCTTTTTGGTGCTTTTTCCATAAAAAATAGTCATGTCCCCTAACCAACATCCAATGTATGCATATATTGTTGCTAACCATGACATTCCTAGAATAATGGGATACCCTCCTAGTGTAGCTTTAGGAGAAAGGATCATGAAATTTGTTGGGTACTACCAAGAGCCTAGAGTTGCCACAAGGTCTTCTACTATACCATCTAGTTTGACAATGGAACTATCAACAAGCTATAGGATAGTAGGACTGGATCTATTGTTTACAACATTTAGTTGCTATAGGATATCCTTAGTCATCGCATTTATTTTTGCTCCCAAATCAATTAGAGAATTCTGTATTTGGATTCCATTTATCATAAATCCTACCATAGGGCTACCTGGGTCAGTGTACTTAGGAACAATAACTTTTCCAAGCATGATATTTGCCAACTATCCCACCACATGAATGGTAGTGGGGTCTTTCTTTTTCCTACCTAGCTTTTTAAGGAATGCTTCCTTGACTTCTTTCTCATTTATGGGGACATATTTTATCTCCTGAAACAAAGGTATCTTAACACATATGTGTTTCAACTAATCCAAAATGTCAAAGGTTTCTTCCTTCTCTTCCTTTTGTTTAACCTTTGAGGAAATGGTGGATCTTGATCAGTCTACTGAATTGGTTCAGGATTTTTAGGCACACTTGGTTGAATGGGGAAATTTGACGCTCCTCCTCTTCCACAAGAAGCTCAGTGATGATAGGAGTGGAAGGAGCTATAAAAGTGGTTCCTAAATGTAATTGGATGTCACTCACACTCACAACATATGTAGAGAATTGATTAGGATTTGCAGAGTAGATTGGCTACTATTGTGGTTTATTATTTGGGTTAGGTGTGGGTTGAGCTAGTAATTGGGTAGGTCTAGGTATGATTGAACTTGAGCTAGTAGGAGGAGGCATTATGGTAGGCTGTTGAGGCTATGAAGGTGGTTGTAGGTAACTAAATTTCTAGTTTGGTCATTGTTGTCCTCCCCTCCATTGGGATATCTGCTACCAGTTTCCTGGGGGTGGCTACCAATTCCCCTAGAATTGAAATAAGGCATGACAAAAGATAATGGATCTGGTGGCATACCTTGTCTTGGGGCCCATGGTCTCATTTGTGTATTGTAGTAAACTTGATCATCATCACCCTAGATTGGCTTCAACTTAGGTGAGATCTGCTTGTTGTCAATGTTGGCTACCATTTTGCATTTACAGTCCTTCTTTTGTCTGTAATGTTGAGAAGATTCTACCAACATTGCCTCTGCCTCCTCATGTTTCTTCTTTGCTTTAAAGTGTATCTATCTAAGTATCCAGATTGTTTATGATGTCTTGCTTGAAATCTGCCAACAAGTGAGTAATCTCCATCCTTGAAACTCCACTGTTGGATGATTTACCTATAGAGGATTGGTAACCTCTTCCTTTCTTTAAAGCTTCCTTGGAATTGTTTTGAAACATCTTCTTAATATCATTCCAAGGAACTTGGGTGATATCTCCTCCTCCCGTCAGGTCCAAAGCATCAATGTAGCTATCATTGATCCCTCTAAGGAAGAGAAAATTTTTAGACTCTTCATTGAGTGTATGATGTGGGTATTTCTGTAGGAAAAATAAAAACCTTGAAATATAATCCTCCAAACTCTAATCTTTCTTCTGCTACATCCTAAAGATGTCATCTCCTCTCATCTCACTCACCCTACAATATTCTTTGTACTTCTCAAGAAACTTTGTTTTCATATCATCCCAAGTCTCTATAGTATTTCTATCTAAGCTAATAAACCATCTTAATACAAATTATTTCAAGGTGGTAGGAAACAACTTAAGCCTATGAGCATCAGTGGTATAGTCGTAGCTTCAGCAGAGGATATCAAACTCAAGCAAGAAGATGCCAAGTTTTTCTGTGACAAGCCCATAGAACTTAGGAAGGATTGAAGCAGGGATGTTTTTGAGGTTATCAACTTCATTCTAATGAGTGATAGGAAATGAAAAATATGGTTTGTTGGGTTTGTTTCTATTTGCATCATCCATGCTTGCTTAATGGAGTTCCAAAGAAAATGAATTCTCAATCAGATTTTGGTCTTCAAAGGAAGTGCCAAAATTGGTCAAATTGGGAAATGCATTAGCAAAAGGTTGTGCCTCTTCTTCTTCATCATCTCTTGGTAGATTTTGAAACTCAACTAGCTGAAATGGGTTAGTTTCATTAGTAAGGAATCTCCCTTAAGCATCTCTTCTACTTCCTTTATGCATGCGGTACCAACTCAGTATCATCCAACTCACACAAAGAATTGGTGAAAGAATAACAAGTCATTACTTTCCTATATGAGGGGTAAACTAAGAATAAACTTCAAAAATACTACAGTAAGAAAGAAACTATCAATGAATCCAAAGAACTTCCTAGTTTGACACCATCCCCGACAACATCACCAAAAATGTTGGTCTCCTCTAATGGTTTAATAACTAAGCCCTTAGAGTTGTGACTTAGAGATTGTACATATGCACTAAGTAGTTATCTTACTCATCGCGAAGGTGCATTTCATTGTCAACCTAGGGACTTAAACTTGAAATATATTACCACTATATGTGCACTAGGACTCCACTATAGTCATCCATAAACTAGAAAAGAGATATTATTGGAAATAAAATGCTGGAAAGAAATAAACTTTAGCACTAAGCATGAATCAAAAACTACACTAAGCATTAACAATTAGACTATAAATGAAGGATAGAAATGTAAATTTCAGCAAATAGACAAGAAACGACTATGTCAGCCTTGGTTGTAGGAACAATCACATAATAGAATTCCAGTGGCTGCAAGAACAGACAACTATTGAAATTGAAACTAACTAATGAGGAGAAAATAACTTTTAAACTAAATGGGTGGAATTCTCACCAAGTGGAACCCCTTAAGTGAGCCTTTCTTAAGCTAACTCAGTTGCAACAAATCAAAATATCAAATTATTTCTTGAAAACATGATTACAAAATTTTAGCAATATGACTTACTAAAATTAGAAAATGCAAGTACAATATCATAACATCCAATCTTATGAAAAGGGGCATGTGATCATTATTTATAGAGATAAAAACTTCTAATCAACCCTAACTACCTAGGCAGTCGACTCCATCAAAATAGGAGGATGCCACTTATTGAAAGCATAAAAAAAGAGGAAGTTATGCATGCAGCAAATTTGGTCAAAGCAGACTTGCCCCAACCAGAATCTAGCACAACACACTCCCTATATTTTCTCAACAAACAAACATCACCATTAAAAGGGTAGTTGCAATCTTTTATTCGAACTAGGAATTTCCCTCCATTAAGAGTGTTCCCTCCTTTAACCTCTTAATGACCATCTTTTTTACTCTCTTGGCAATCGACTAGTGAGAAGGAGTTTCTTCCACTCTGCAAGCTTCATTGACATCAACATCTTAGTGTAAACATGCATAATGATGTTAGCATGCACAAGAAATTGCATATCCAAAATTACCTTAAAGTAACATCCATTCAACCACATGTAAAATTAACATAGATAATTCACAT
The DNA here is from genome assembly GCA_007258455.2 of Sequoia sempervirens. Classification (NCBI taxonomy): domain Eukaryota; kingdom Viridiplantae; phylum Streptophyta; class Pinopsida; order Cupressales; family Cupressaceae; genus Sequoia; species Sequoia sempervirens. Next base: position 1,131,102,312 of record VDFB02271358.1, on the reverse strand, counting down.
AGCATGTTAATGTCATTAAAAGTCACAAGGATAAACTTATGATAAAATTATGCCCAAGGTTTATGGTTTTAAGGAAATAACATAGAAAATGTCAACAACCAAGTGCCAAAGTCTATGGTAACAACAATAAATATATAATAAACCCTATCAAAATTGAGCCATTAATTGGACTCATCAATAGATGTGGCTAGCTAGCTAGTAGGTATGCATATCTACCAAAAATATATGCAATTTTTCCATTCCACCTAGGAACTATGAAGAATTGAACAACTATTTTTTCTGAAGATGGGTTTTCATTGATGGGAAAATAAAGGGCTTTCCTTGCAAAAAGGGGTTTTCATTTGAAATACAAAGTTTTTTTCATGTTTTTGTGTTGAGGGTTTTTTTATTTTTCCATTTTAATGTTCTCACAATACATAACTTTTAGAGGAAGTCAAATGAAATAACTAACAATCCATTGTGGAAATATGAGTGAAATAATTGAATATCATTTAGAGAAACCAAAAATCATGCAAAATATATAACCAGGGTGGAAAACACAATGTAGGTTCTACAATGAAATGATATATTTTTAAAACCACATAAATCCCATAACGTCGCCATTTTCAACATTCTCATTTTGAAGGTTGTTGTCAAGCTCAGAAGGTAGTTGTAGGGGTTCAAAGGCCAAAGCAGAGTGACCATTCTCCCCACAAAAATGCATGCAACAAATGTAGGCAACTGGCTAGTAGTATGTATATCTACGAGAAATATATGCCATTTTTCCCTTCTACCTAGGGACTATGAAGAATTGAATAGCTATTCATTGCTAAGATGGGTTTTCATTTTCCCTTAGTGTGTCTAGAAGGTTTTACAACATTGTGTGGATTGGAGGCTTCATAAATTATGTACTCACCTCACACTGTGTTTTCCAACCTCCAATCATACTGTGCATGAATATTTGAATAATATTAAGAAATATAAGGTATATTTGGATAAGTACAAAATGACATTTCCCTTTTTCATCTAATTGGAACAAATAAAATGCTTGCATTATTTGCAATGTTGGAAAACACACTGTCCCATGTCAGTTAGTTCGTTATGAAAAGTTTTGTTTCATTATGACCAAGAATTTAATGAAGTCCACTTTCAATTTTTTGAACAACTCTTTGCTATAGTCAAAATGACATTTCACTTTCCTCATCTGATTGGAACAAATAAAATGCTCATATTATTTGCAGTGTTGGAAAACACACTGTCTCCTTTCAGTTATTTCCTCATGAAAATGCTCCAAAAATGTTACAATGAAGTCCACCTTCAAATTTTATAACAACTCTTTGGTGATGTAAATATGGCATTTCCCTTTTTTCATCTGATTGGAACAAATAAAATGCTCACATTATTTGCAGTGTTGGAAAACACACTGTCTCCTCTTAGTTACTCCCTCATGAAATTTTTTTATTTTGTACGCTCCAAAAATGTAATGAATTCCACCTTCAAATTTTAGAACAACTCTCTGGTGACGTAAATAAGGAATTTCGCTTTTTTCATCTAATTGGAATAAATAAAATGCTTGCATTATTTGTATTGTTGGAATACACACTGTCCCATTTCAGTTAGTTCATTATGAAAATTTTTGTTTCTAGTATTTTGGAGCTAAAAAAATTAATTTAGAAAACACATTGTCCCATGTTAGTTAGCTTTTTCTAATCATTTTGTTTGTTGGAAACATATATGTGTTGTTTGCAGTGTTGGAAAACACATGGTCCCATGTCAGTTAGCTTTGTGTGAACATTTTATTTGTTCTAAATTATATTCTGCATTTATTTTTAAATCATATGAGGAAATTGAAATGTAACTTTTAGTGTAAGTAAGATTTGCTTTAAATTGTGAAGGTGAATGAACTTCACTACATTATTACTATCTACAAAACTAAAGGTTTTCATTAGATTCATGTTGTCTGCATATAATTCTGCCAAAGTAATAACTTGTAATTTTCTTGGGACACAGAGTACCTAAGTTGTCTTTCCATCAAAACCTTTTTAAAAAAAATCTTTAACATTATTATCCTTTATAGAGAGACTACAAAAGTAATTTGAATAATCTTCCTCTTGAAGCTCAACATTTAATGCATTTACAATCAATGTTCACCACAATTCGTCTAGCTCCTCTTCTATCTCATTTAATCAAAATGAGGAAAGAAGAATTAGCAAAGGTGTGGTGATAATTGAGTGGAATGCATTAAAAGTTGCTTCAAGAGCAAGAATATTCAATCAGACAATTTTGTGCAATGTGTCGCAAGAAAATTACAAGTTATTAGTTTGGCAAGTGACACTTGTGAAGCTTCAAAACTAATAGATAAAATAGTTATTATAGTTCATAGTGGATTCAACTCCACCCATAGTAGTATCTCTCACTTTCTTTTCCTACACAAATTCTTGTGCAATACAAAAGATCTTTAGTTTGTGCACTTGTACATCACCATTTTTCCTTTGCTTATACTACACATGCACCTTCCTCAACTTCTCAAGAGCATGGATGATCTCTTTAGTCAATACATTATCTATCTCACTCACTATGCTTTGTTTCTTTTCAAGCACTTTTAGAGAAGATTCCTTTTTCATTCCATGCATTCTAGTACCTACTACCTCTGGTTTTGCATTGCCATTTTCCCATTTGGCATAGTGCACATGCTCCTTCATCAACTTCTCAAGAGGAGGAACAATCTCTTCAATCAATACATTATCTATCTCATTCACTTTCGTTTTCTTCTTTTCAAGTGCTTTTAGAGTGCATTCCTTTTCCATTACATAATTTCTACTACTTGTTGCTCGAGTTATGTGTTTTCCATTTTTCCATTGCGCATACTGCACATTGTGAACACTAGCAAAACTAAGAGATTGCAAACAAGCACAAAGTGAACATAACTGCACAATAGATGACCTATGTATTAGATAGTCAACGATGTACATATAAAGGAGATCAACCAAACATGAGGTGTTGAAGACCATCGAAACCTCTCTTGACTACCAAATAACCAAGCATGAGGTGTTGTGAAAACCATCGACACCTCTCTATACTCCAAACTAGCTAGATAGCAAGTGTCAAGGATGGTAATGAGGTGGAAAGCTCCATAATGCCTAGATAAGTAGGCTTAAGTTAGTCTATGATTATGCAAGAGATAATGTATACGCTAACACTTCCCCATATGCATAGCTTAGATGGGCATGGTTGAGATGGGTCTCGGCTACTAGCCTGGTGAGGTACCCATGTACAATGCACTCTCTCTAAAGAAATGGAGTAAGATAGAAAACCCAATGGGAAAAAACTATCCTCCAAAAAGAGAGATGTGGAGAAGACTAGAAAGCCCCCCCAAGGATAATGATGATTTTCATATAGACTGCATGCCAAGAAGAGCTCGTAGATGAATGAACTTTCTCTTAGTGAAGGGTTTGGTGAAGATGTCAGCAACCTCCTTTGAAGATTGAAAAAAGACAAAATTGATGATTTGTCCATGAATCAACTCTCAAATGTAATGCATATGAATCTCTATGTGTTTGGTTCATTGATGCTAAACCAGATTCCTACATATCTGAATAGTAATCTGGTTACCACAATAGATGACTATAGGATGCCTAAAAGGAGTACCAAACTCAGAAATAATTCCTTGAAGCTATATAGCCTTATTAGTTGAGTTAACAACCCACTTGAACTCTACCTTTGTGGATGATATAGAAATAGCATTCTGTTTCTTGCTAGACCAACTGATAGGACTTGAACCAAGTGAAAAGTTATAACCTGAAGTGTACTTGTGATGCTCAATGTCACCAACCCAATCTAAATCTATATAACCAACCAAGTCAAGTGATGAACCAACTCTATAGTAAATCTCAAACCCAAGAGTACCATGAAGGTAGTGAAGGATCATCTTAGCTAATTTTCAATACAATTCATGAGGTTTTTGCATGAATTTTTAAACCATGCCTACTACATAGGAAATGTTTGGCTTGGTATGAGTCAACTATATAAGACTACCAACAAGTTGTCAATACAATGTAGCATCAACCAATGGTGTAGTATAGGAAGTCTCAAGCTTGACTCTAGAAAGAAAGGGATTCATAGATGGTTTGTAAGTATTCATATGAAACCGTGCAAGTAGATCAAGAGTATACTTGGGTTGTACAAGAGTAATCCTTCAAGATTACTATGAAATCTTAATGTCAAGGAAGTAGTGTAATAAACCCAAGTCGGTCATGTCAAATCTATCCTGAAGTGATGTATTCATTGTTGCAATTTGGTAAATTATGTACTCCTAGCAATCAAAAGATCATCAACATATAGAACCAATATCAAAATTAAATCATCCTACCATAGTAGATACACATTAGGATCAAAATGACATCTAGTAAAACTTGAAAATAAGAGGTAGGAATCCATCTTGGCATAACAAGCTTTAGGAGTTTGTTTGAGGCCATACAAATATCTCCTAAGTCTATAAACTAATGATGAATCATGAACAAACCCTAGTGGTTGTTCCATGTAGATTTACTCCTCAAGGTCTCTGTGAAGAAATGCACTCTTCACATCCATCTATTGTATATCCCATCCATGTGATGTAGCTATAGCAAGTGTGATTCTAATGGAATTATAAACACAAGAAAATAGGGTTCCACCTTTTGGGAGATGGAACAATTGTTGGTGTAATTAATTATTAATTACACTTAGCATAAGTTCACTTAGGATTTATTTAATTCCTAAATTATAGGATCTTATCTTTATCTTATCGAGCTATCTTGTTGCTCAAGATAAGATTAGGTTGTTGCATCTTTGCTTTTATAAAGCAAATTATCTCTTGTATTATTTGTACTTCAAATATATTAATTTGCACATTTCATGCAAACTTCTACTTTTTGTGTAGTGCCTTTGTTTTTGCCATCACACCTTTGTCTGGCGAGTGTCCCTCCATGATGACAGTGGATCCATATGATTCCAGCCTCATGCATGTGTTCTTTGTTTTGCACACCACTTTTTCAGTTGCAGGTGCTTTCTTGTGCACTTTTAGATGTTGTTTCTTCTCCTTCATGCACTACAGGGTGTTACACAACATTTCAGTGGATCTGTCAGGCTCTTCCAGTTAACATTATGGGGGTATTATATTGTTCGTGCTAATGCTTCCTTGGTTTTGCCTTGGAAGGAATCTTCCATTCTTAGTTGATCAGTGTTTTTTAGACTATTGGTACTTGTTCCATTTGTATCTTTGTTCTAGGTGTTTGCCTTTTTTTGCCATCATATTCAAGTAGTGTCGTTTGGGGCACTCGTGCAGATTGTTGTCTTCTTGATCTTGATCATCCTATCTTCAGAGGAGGTTCTTCAACACCATAGCAGTCATGTCTTGATAGTTGTTTGCAGCTTCTTCCTGCTTCAGTGATGTTCTTCATGTCTTTCATCTCTTTATGGAGTAGAGTTTTTCCCATGATGTTTTCTCTATTTCTCCACTTTATAGAGATTTGGTTGTATTCGGGTACCTAATCAGGCCTAGTTGTTGGGACCCTTGTTTGCTTTCATGCATTGTAGTTACATTTTCTTTCTTGCACATGTTTGTAGCTGCACTCTTGCTCATCTTAAGGGGGGTGTTATAGTAAAGGTTTTAACTTAATTATATTAATTTATTTACCTTTATTCCTCTCTTAAGATTTCACTTTAGTTGCATATTGTGACATTTAATAATTATATTAATTATTAAATGTCTACTTTTTAGGGTTTCTTTAGGGTTGCACAATCCCTTTTTATAAGGATTGATCATTTTATTTTATCCCTCTCTTTGATTAATACATTTTCAGATTTCAAAGCACCCTTGTCTTTTGTCTGGAATGTCTTCTTTCTGTGACAGGTTATTTGCATGCAGGTAATATTTGGGGTCTATGAGGTTGGCTTTCACAACTTCAACAACAATAGGATGACCTATTTCACTCTTAGTTCATTAGGAAACCAACATCCCTCAACCAAGTGACTCAATTGAGGGAAGGACATGAGGGGGTTTCCTTAGGTGTGATTAAAAGGGGAGTTCACCACTAAGCAAATGCTTAGAAAGAAGAAAATGAAAGCAATCTGCAAATCTAGCTATATAACCTATAATATGAACTCAAAATCAAAATAATAAAATGAGGATGAATATGACTAAGAAATACCTGAGAACTATAAAAAATTATTTATCTTTATGTGCATTGGAACTTATACACCAAATTGGGTGATTTAGTCCCAATTAGGGTTTCTATGTTGAATCTGGAATCTATTGCTAACAAACCAGGATCTACATAAAAATGTAGAAAATAGGTATGTTAGGACTTATATTCCCAAGGTGGCAATTTAGTCCCATTATTATGGTTTGACTGAAACTTCTATAGCCTTGAGTGATCTTCTATAGCTTTTGTCTTGTCCAATCTTCAAGTCCAAAAAGTCTGATTTGTGATTTGTAGGTGAGTTTTTGTGAAGATGACAACTTTCTTCAATCTTGCAACTTTATCTTCAAAGGATCTTCAAGCCTTGAAACACCTAGATCTGTAATCACACATAAAGAGAGAAAAAGTGTTGTGTTAGTGGATAGGGGTTTTCCTTGGTCAAACCCTATTCTGGTAATCAAACCTTGAAATGAAATGAAATAGAATGAAGGAATGATGAATGAACAATATGGAATGTTGCAACTCACCAAACCCTTGAGATAAAGTTGCAATATTATGTGAAATGGCTCCAATGGATGTGGATCTTGAATCTTGATTGAATGCTTGAAACTTGATCTTGAATGCTTGCTTGAATCATGAAAACCTACATCACAAATGTTAGCTCAAAAAAAAAAACATGATGCATGAAGACTTTGACATGATGCTTGATAAATTTCTCTTGAATGATCTTGATCATAAATTTTTCTATAAGAGTGCTTCATAAGATTGCTTAGGTCAAATTATGTGAAATAACCATGTATTTATACTTGTTTATGCCAAATTTCCCAAAATTACAACACTAAAAGCCGACATCAAATCTAGGAGAATAAAATCTTGCCAAGAATTGAATTCAAATTAGGTCCAAGCTAAAGTAGGACTCATATGCGAGTTGGGTCATATGATTCCCAGTAGCCTAAACTTGGGAGACAAATTTCAAGAAATGTTATATGTTCTATGTAATATGTAGGATCAGACCTCAAAACCTAGGTGGGACCCATACGCCCAAGGTGGCGTATAAGTCCCAGATCGCTAGATCTAGAACACACAATCAAAGAACATAAATAATGATTGGTCATTTAATAAATTTCAGGATTATCCTCATAAAGATGCATTAAATAAGGCTTGTGGATGCAAAATAAGACCAAATAAGGCATAAAGAAGCCCAATTTAATAAGGAGGGCCTAAATAAGTGTGAAAATGTAAAGGGATACATTTTTCTACACTAAATTTATTCCCCACTTTAGTGAGAGGAGGAACTTGCTTCAAACTCACACTAAAGTAAACAAAATCACATCAAGAGGGGTCCAAGTGTACCAATGCTAGTGAGATAGGACAATAATGATCAAGCCCCTAGGATCAAGATCCTATGGAAAACCAACATAGGCACAAGAGAACACACATGTGAATGATATACAAAGCAACAACAAGACACAAGCATACACTGCAAAAGACATAAAGAAAGAACAAGATGGTGGATCAAGCCTCGACCATTTGTCCAACGCGATGTGGATCAAATCTAAGTTGTTTGTCCAAAAATGTTTACAAGTTGAATGTGAAGTCCACTATGCAAACCAAATGCATGCTCACAAGGGCTAGTTAAACCTTAGGCCATTCACTGCGTGATGCCCTCGAGACACATACACATGCAGATGATATGCGCTCACATAGACAAGCAAGTGGCTATGGGAAAGTCACACCTAAGTTTGACTCCAATATGCTAACCATACAAAGCTATACCTCTTGAAAACTTTGATAAGGTGCCACACAACATGAATGATAGAATTCATGAGGAAATAAAAACTTTGTATTCTAACACCCATGAACAAACAAGATGGCTCCATAGGCAAGAAAAATGTGTTACGCAAGGTGGCCATTTAATGGTTATTGTAAATGCAAAATATTGTAAGGTACATTGAAATGATTTTTTCTTAGTTCATGTAAGGTCTTAGCATAGGGAACATCAAGCCTAATGTATCCAAGAGAGGACCGATCAAAGAATAGAAGATTCACAACTAAGGAGATATAGTGTGTCACATCAAGCCACTAAGAGGAATATAATATGCTAAGAGAGATCACAGTCTTGAAGGAAATCACACCCAATGTCACCACAAAGAGAAAGAAGCATTTCATGAAGTAGGAAGACTACACAAGGAAACACGAGTTGAAATTTAAATGCAAAAGAATAATGTCAATGTATGCCCCACTTCAAATCAAGAAATTGCTAAACACCATGCTGTGAGCAATTACTTTAAGTAGCAAATAATAAATGCTAAAAGGACATGAGAGCTTATTTGGAAAGCACTAGTACAAGTCATATGTTTCCAAATGAAGCTACATCATGAAAAGGGGTTTCCCCCAAAATGAAATCCCAAAATCACATAAGGGATCCATAGATTCGGGGTCAGTATGTATTTGTTACAATGTTAAATATCTCAGAACTGTCATCATTCCTCAAATACTCATGGAACATGAAGAATGATACAAAGAGAGAGAAAACAAAGAAATTTTTTTGGGTCAACATGGTAGGGACCTAAATTTCTCGACACCTTGCGTCATCCCCAAAAGGAAAATCTTGTGGGTCAACATGGAAGAGACCTAAATGTCTTGTCACCTTGAATCATCGCAAAAGGAAAACACAAGAGAAAGAAAAGGAAAAGGTTTGTATGACGTATAGAATAATTTTGATACAAATAGAGGAATGTCACAAAAAGAGAGACACACATAACAAAAAATGGTACACAAGATCACATTAAGCACATGCAATCACACACATAACATGAAAAAGAAACAAATACATGGCTAGTAAGGCACATGTGATTCAACCTATATCAGGTTGTCTGCATCCCAATCTTGTTTAGCATATATGGTAGGAAGACAACTAGCCAAAGGGACAACATTGAACTCCAAAACTAGGACAAGGCTATATAATCCCTTGCCCCCAATAACTGTAAGACAAGGATGAGCTGAGATAGGTGGTGAGAATGATCTCCTTGTATTTTGAAATGATTTGCAATGAATGTTAAAACATGTAATAGTGAGGATGTTAAGATCCTAAAACAATTACATGGCAAGGAGTGGTATGCCTACCTTAAGGGATTATTTCTACGATATCAAACTTTTTAAATATTTGTTTTAAAGCACAACACTCATCAATACTATGTCCAAAAACTCTATGATATTGACAATGAGTCATGTTTGTGTTCTTAGGATTTGGTTTTCAATTCTCTCTCATGGGTGGTAATGTGATAAGTCCTTGACTTATAAGTATGTGCAAGGTTCTTTCAATTGTAGATGGTGAAGAAGGGAATTTTAGATTCTTTAGTTTGTAAGCCCTTTGTTGCTTGCTAGATTCACCAACTTGTAGAGGTGGATGTAGAGAAGGAGGAACTAAGATGATCCTATCATCCTTTTCATCGTTACGAAGCATTGGTCATTAGGAAGGGCACTTATGTCGGGAGGAAGATATTGGTATCCTATCCCTTTGGTATCTTCAATTGGTAGTTTCTCTAAGAGTTGATGAATTACATGTTCAAGTTCATTGTTTCACATCCTTGTTTGATTAAGATCATGAATCCTTTTCCATATGTATCTTCTAGGTTCATGGGAGTTTTAGTCACTTTGTTAACATAGGATTGATGCACTTGAGTAGAGGAACTAGGATCACTTATTGTAGGAAGTTTAGGCTAAATTTGTGTCTCAATTTTAGGATGTAAAAGACCCAACATCTCAAGTGGTGGGATGGTAGGGGGTGTTGGTTGTTTCATTGAGGAATAATTGGATGTATTAGTCTCAAGGTTGTTATGGAAATCATTTATGAAGTTGTTCATGTTGTCATCATCTTCTCCAATTATGCCAACTTCATGAGGAGGACATGCATTAGGAGTTGACTAAGCATGAGTGAATTCAATTTCATTAGGATAATTTCCAAAAGCACAGCTTGATACATCCACTAATGAATTCAAGGACATCCATGGCTTACCAAAGCACATATCCATGCTAAAACGCAATGTAATGACCTAGAATGAAATGTGTAAATGCAATTCTCATATTTTGAACAATGTAATTTGCTAATTACACTATGCAACAATCTGAAAATGAAATGTTGTAAATGCAATTTTGAAACTAAGGAATTCACTAAATGAACCAAATTAAGCTAGGTCTAATAAAATGAATGAAACAAAAAATCAAGAGATTGAAACAAAGATCTAACAACAACAAACAAAAGCACAGTGATCAAGTTTTTAATGTTGTAAAATGTAATTTTAGGTTTGATACGGGACTAAATCGCCCAGAGGTGTGAATGAGTCCCAATTAGGGTTTTTAGAAGGTTCAAACAATGAAAAAAACTCAACACATAATTCCTAGAAATTAGGTAAAACAACCTGTATTGGGACTAAATCACCCAGGTGGGTGAATGAGTCCTGGATTAGGGTTTTGACACTAAATTTAGCAAAATCTAAGTTGATTATAGGTTTGTAGCTTGTATATTCTCTTGAATATTTGTAATCACAACTTTCAAATAAAATTTAATGATGCAAGATGCAAAAATGCAACCTATATGCACCTTTCCACTAATGCAAGATTTAGGAGCCCTAAATGCACTTTAACTAATGCAAGATCTAATGCAAAGTTATCCTAGATCTAGGACTATGATGTTCTCCAAATTAGGTATGAAAGTGTTTAAAAGTTGGTTTCACCAAAATGAATACAAGGAAATAGTGTTGGAATCAAGGAACACTGAGAGGGGGGGTGGATCAGTATTCTACAATTTTTAGCTTTATTAATTTGTTCTCTAAAATACTTATAACATTTAACCAAAAGAAGTATGCAAGAACATAAAGTAAACAACCACAAAACCATAACACAAGGACTTTTAAGTGGAAACCCTGTTAGGGGAAAAACCACATTGGAGGTCAATCCACAATATGATCTGAGTATACTCAAAAAGATGTTTACAAAAATGGGAATGCACTTGCATTCAAGCACACTGCCTAGAGCTCACTGCTCAAAAACAGAAAGGATTACTGCCTTACAATCAATGTCAAAAGACAACTAGAGTGGTGAACTATGAAATAGCATCTACAAATGCCTGAGAATAGTTCTAGTTAAGCTCATCAATTGAATTCTTGACCTTCTGTCTGCTTTTGCTCTATTCTGCTTCAACTCACATCGCAAAATCCTTTTATGCACAAGTGAAACTGTACATAATCACTCTTCAACCCTTCTAACTTTTGCAACATATATCAACACACTTCATACATATATAAAAATGATATGATCGATCACTTATATATATATCCACTAATTAACTAAGGATTTAATCACTACATATTAGCTTCAACAAAACAAAAAATATTTACACACTATTGGCTCAATCCATAATTAATTTTCAATGTGCACCAACTAAAGTTAGCCACAACATAGTGAGGACCCAAATCAAAATAATCGAACACAAAAATACTTAAATAATTGCTCCTTGAATATTTGCAATGGCTATATTCACTTAGTCGCCCTTCATGCACAATTAAAAAAAAAAAAAATCAATTCACTAGTAGAATTTGGAAAATAAATGACTACATGACTAAAACTTTTAGTCATGTGACTAACACTAGTAGAATATTGCAAATAAATGACTAATTTGGTCATCGGGTAAAATCACAACTAAATGACTAAATAAATGACTATTACTCCTCTATTCTTTTTTATTTTGAATTTGATCATAATCCATAGAGTTTAAGCCCCCCTAATGGGACCCCTACCTAAACAAGCCATTTATAATATATTTTTTATATTATATTATACTAATAATATTTATATTATAATATAATATAGTACTTATAATATACTATATTATAATATTATTATTTTTTTGATTCGTAATAGCAGCCGAAGCTGCAAATTTATATTGATAATAGAAAAATGTTACATCTGTTCCATTCATCCCCATAAGGGCCATTTACAAAATTTGGCTTTTTGCCATCAATTTGAAAATTATAGAGAAAGCAAGCAGACAAAACACCAAACACCAAAATACTATTCACCCTCCTATAACACAATCACCTAAGCATCATCATAGAATCGACTGAAGCCCACCAAGTTTGCAAAGGCATGGCACCATTCCATTCCGACCACTACGTCCAAACCCAACCGCTAGCTCAAGAACTCATAACCCACTGATGCCCACTGCCTATGACGCTGCAACTCTTCTCCTTTCAAGTCCAAAATGAAAGGATGCCATTCCACTTCTATGCCTCAATCAAACATTCAAACCATGTCATCCGGCCATGGCAATCCAAATCCAGGTAGAGCTACTACAATGGTGTCGATGTCTCCAACTAGTATTGATCCCTTAAAAACCCAACACAACAATAGCAAACATCTCTCCTTTGGTAAATCCATGTCAATTAGTGACGCCAAAAACCTGGAAGAAATGTCTGAATTAGCCCTAGTGCGATTGCTTGAGAAGCAGTATGCCTTCCCAAGCACCATTCTCACTGCTTCCAAACACAGAATGTCCTTATTGTGACAAATATTTTTGATCCGTTTATCCAAGATGAAGCCGAGAAATGCAACCTCCTTCTTGGACCTTTTCAACTTGATTGGCGTATCCATTAATTTGATGCCCATTGTTATATCTATTTGCTTGATAAATAGAGGGATAACCTGAATCCACATTTATCGTCGGCTCTTATTTTTATTCCACATTTTCCTTTCAATTGCAAATTGGGTGGATCACATAGGCAGTTCAATTAATACAAACGAGTCTTCAGCTCCACTATTGCCAAATTCCCAATTATAAAATTTAAATGTTTGTACTCAATCGTTATCTCTGGATGTGTTCTGCAGGCTAGCACTGCTTCGGGTTTCTCACAAGGCATCTTTCATGTACTCCAAATTTAACTGTATAATTATGCATGCCATCCTAAAAGAAGAGCCCATCCTTTCCAATTGAATGTCCTTCACTTGCTCCAGGGAGGCATTTCTGGATGCTTGTTTTCTCACTTGCCAAGTGTCAAGGCCCATGAGCCAAATCTAGCCATTCTAACATAGACAATAATTCCTAATAGCACATGAACTAATATATTATAATATTATTATGTAATATTATATTATAATATAATATTATAATATTATATAATACTATATTATATTATATAATATTATAATATTATATTATATTAATAATATTTATATTATAATATAATATAATATTTATATTATATTATTAATATTCCATTGCAAAAAAAAATTAGAGGGCTTAATGGGCGGGCATAATGGGCGCCATAATTTTCATTTTAATAAACATACTCTAAACCCCTCGTTGAAACCATATTTTCAGGTTGCAGCTCGCTAGGAGAAGTGAAAGGTCAAAACCAAAGATGAAGAGTTTGGAGGAGGTGAAACCAATAGCAGTGAGGAAGAGTTTGTGAGAGGAGAAACCAATAGTAGCGGGGAAAATGGCAAAATCTGCAGGTAAAGGATGCTCTAATATTAAAATTTAAATGTGCTCAGTATTAGTATTAGGATCTTCTGTAATTTTCAAGGATGCATGTTAAAACCTAAATGTGCTTAGTATTAGGAGCTTGGCCATAATTTTCATTTTAAAAACATACTCAAAACCCTGGATCGCCAAATTGGAGAAGTGGGGTGTGTATCTACTAGCTGAAGTGTGGTTAATCCAATAAATAAAATTTCATTTTCCCTGCCAATACGCCTTCCCATGTTGGTGTCGATTCATATGTGAGACCACAAACCAAACGCTACTAAATTTTGAAGCAAAACATAGTGAAAATAAAAAGGTCAATTAATTTACAGCTTGTGAGGTAGTTGGGCATGGAGTTTTGAGTCATCAAAAATAAAATGAATATTCCTCAAAGCTTCCAATATCTATACCTTAGCCTAGCATGAAACTTCAAGTGGATGGCGTGGCATTTGGAGTATTATTTTACATAATTTTAAGCCATTGATTTCTTTCAAAAAGGAATCATTCCATCTTCCCGGAGAAATAAGTCAGAAATGTTAGTAATGGAATAATACTAGCACTTGCACCTATAAGAGGTTCAAGAGATTCATCGATAGAAAATTAAAGATAAAATTTAATTGAAGATTCACTTTGGAAATGAAATTAAATAAATAGTTTTTGTTACCTGTTAAAAGAAAGTAGTTATGGTTTGTGATTTCAATACAAATTTCCTAATTCCATAGGTGTTCTACCCTAAATCTCATTGATGGATTGATCAATAAACATTAGGAGCCCAATGTGATTTTCTACAATTTGATGGTGATTAACGACAACCCTAAACCATAGGTAAGACAAAATCCAATGGCATGAACCCAAAAGCACCAATCATTGCATTAACATTCCCAAAGAAAGGTAACATTTCTACCAAAAGTGTGGCAATGGCTACTACTGTCCTTAAAATCAATCTGGGTAACAAATTTCGTTGAGAAAATCTTCCCATTTTAACATCTGCATTTTTTTTTCTAGGACTTCAAATGCTAGTTGCAAATAGACCTAGCAAGTTCAATGTCAAAAGCAAATCAATTCCATTTCCTACTCACAATTGATGATGGATTGATAAGTTACAATCCCAAACATTTTATCTCTACAAATTGATTCTTAGTTTTGCTCAAGAGAAGTGGGGATAAATTAATCCCAAAGATTTTATAGAGTAGTGGGATCTAAATAGATCTAATCTCTTTGACTCTACTTTAACTCTTAGAAACTTTTATCTTCTTTCAACTATGCACTTCACCCTTATTTTCTTCTTTGAAACATTTCAAAGTTGTACCGAATTAATAACTGAACAACTGCAATAAATTCTTCAATTGTCTCACCATTCCAACAGCAGATACTTGGAGAAACACAAACAAGTTTTCCATGACTAAAAACCATTTGGGAAGAAATAGAGGCCCCTCAGATGGGACAAAATTGTTGAAGATGATTCTTTTTTCCTTGTTGCCAAATGCCCAGTAGCCTAAAATTTCCAGAGGAGAAAGTGGACACCACCACTACATAACATACAGACAATCCTTTGACCTGATATTCTTTTAACATGCTAGACTGCTCACATCCCTACAAAATGCAAATCCTAACATGTTTCCTCCACTGTATTAGGCACACCCAAGCTTCATTTTACTTAGATCGAAATGATAAGTTGCCAAGGCTTTAGGTTTAAATAGAAGTCATTGTTTCTTTGTTTATAAACAAGCGATTTTCCTTATAAATTTCAATTATCTTCTTGAAAAGTGTAGAAGCATTTTATCATATTCTGCAAAGAGAGCAATGTCATGCTAGACAAACATTCCTGAATAGTATAGACCTGAATCTACAAGTATATTTAAGTGCTTTGCTACAAATTGTAGCTTTCACGTTTAACATAACAACATGGCATCATGGCCTTTATTAGACCAGCCATTCTAACAACCAAATTTCAAAGAGCATTGGAGAGATTAAACAAATTAACAAATGCAACTATCAAAAAAATTCTATTGGCAACCTATCACATCTGCAGCACTTGAAAATAAAATTTTGTTGAGGTTTAAATAACCTCCCCAATTCCATTGTCAACCTCTCACAACTGCAGCACTTGAATATAATAGGAAATTTTAAAGGTTTAAATAACCTCCTTGATTCTGCTGACAATCTATCACAACTGTAGCATTTAAAAATCAAATATTGTCACAGTTTAAATAACCTCCTTGATTTCATTAGCAACCTATCACAGCTGTAACACAACACTTGAACATAGAAGGGTGTGGACATTTAAATAAGCCCCCTAATTAAATAACCTCCTTGATTCCATTAGCAACCTATCATAGCTGCAACACTTCAACATAAAAGGGTGTGGACTTTTAAATAAGCTCCCTGATTTGTTTGGAAACTTGTCACAGCTGCAACACTTCAACATAGAAGGGTGTGGACATTTAAATAAGCTCCCTAATTCCATTGGCAACCTATCACAGCTGCAGCACTATTCTCATGCAGTCTTTGTTGCAACACATTTTTCTTTCAAAATATAATCAGAGATCTCAGATATTAAGGAATACTAAATGAAGAAATTCCAAAATATAGTGCTCTTGGCTGATTTATATTGACTTAATAGAGCTAAGTATACAGTGAAACCCTCTAGGCATAGGTCAGCTAAGTGGTTTCTGCTTCTAATTAGGAATGTGACAAAAAATGGGATTATTGTAAGATTTTTTGGCATGTTTTCATTTCTCTCCAAGATTGGAAACCTTGTTATGGGACTATTGTTCATCTAACAGTAGACAAGTTATGTCAAGATGTTGAATAATCTATTGGTAAGATTTAAAAGAGTTACTTTGTACCACAGTCAAATTAGAGTTTGATTATTGATTCTGAAATGTTGTTATAGTTAGTTTTTTTTTCTAAATCCTGTGCAGCTTGCTAATTCACAACTTGTTTACATTTTTCTGGATGCATACTTTATCCCCCTTTGCATGCTATGAATTGTGCTGGAAATTCTTGAAAATTTAGAAGTCGATCTGGTAGACTAATAGTTATACCAATTTTAATTGTGGCCTGATGTGGAGTTGCTGCTTTTGAAATAATAATCACTATTGTTGTTGTTGGTTGATTTTGGAGGATGAAAGAACACATAGATGATGGCCTTTCTATAATTGGTCAAACTATTGTGCATCATCAATGGAAATCATCATACAAAGTCAAATGATTGAATGATTTTGGATTGATATTTGCTTGTTTATCTTTATGTGCTGAAACATTTATAGTTGTCATATCAGCTTCTACAGTTCAATATTTTAGTTATTAAAATTCAAAATCATATGGATTTTTTTGCTTGAGATCCATGTTGTTAATAAAACTTAGCTATTTAGTGGCAGGAAGCAGACCTTGAATTTTTGTGTAACTTATGCTTTTATTTAGTATGTGAATGGGCATGCATAACATCTTTTGAAAAGAAAGATGCTTCACCTTATTAGAAGTGGAACTCAATATCTGACAGAATAGTGCTAGCCCTTCCATATTTGGTAGCCTAAAATATACAGTAAATTATTGGGAGAATAGTCTCCCCATGGCAGCTACCCTTAGTCAAAACAAACATCAATAAAAAAAAGAGTTAAATGAATGAGCACAATGTGCCAATAAGATAGTCCCAACACCTACAAGAATGCATTTGGTCTCTAGCTCATAAGAGTCCCAACCACATAAAAAAGTTCTTGTTGTTATGCTTTGATGGATGTACTTTCGTTATTACTTGATATCTGATATAGTGCACATTATTATAGTGCAAACCTATTTTTTAGATTGTTTCACTTAGCACCACCAATATTCTCCACAAGAACATTGACCTTGTTTAAAATGATGGAAATGGTTGATTAAGACCTTATTGACTCTGATATGATATATGCTAGTTGTCTTAGAAAATGGATTTTTTTTTATTAAGTATGGTGTAACTGCTACCTTGTGAAGGGCTAGTAATTCCCCCATTTTGGCTGTATGGGGATGCTATGTTTTGCTGCCCATGGGGTTTTTAGGTCTTTGTATGCCTTATGGATATTTTTTGTTCTAGGATTTGACACTTTGATGCTGTTGTGAGCTATATTTGTGACTTTTCCCCAAAAGAAAATGAAAAATCTATATAGACATGTATTTAATATTTCCAATGGAGCATACATTGCATAGGTGATGAGAAACTTACATTAGAGTTTACATTCACTACTCGTGAAGGAGAACCTCTGATTAGAGAGGGTAGAATCAAAAGTGTAAGTAGTGTTGGTGACAAATGATTCACTTGCAGATGTTCTTCCAAGCCATCTTTAGAAAATTGCTGAGGTATTGGTGTATAGATCAAAAGGTCAGACTTTACTCATTCATTTATAATAGTAAAACATCTTCCACGAGCATAACTCAAGCTAGGAGAACCTTCTAAAATTAAGCATAATCATTTAGGAGAAAAAAAAGTAACTTAGTTAGCATTTATATCAATGTAATAACACTAGAATAATCTGTAACAACTAGTACAAATATTTAAGAAATATGAGAAACAATTGATATGTAATAGCACAACTTCTAACTGCTATAATTCTTCATACATGTGCCAATATGATTATGATATTTATCTAATGAACAAGTTACTAGTAATCAACAAACAAATCGACTAAAAATTGAATTTATCCAAAGATGCATGCTGCTTTCTACATCCCCATGGTCAAATCCAATGTGTCCATGACTAAACCCATTGGTACACTACCGAAAATTAGATAATTTAAAGCTCTGCACTGAAAATAACTCTATGCAAAGGTGAGTGCCTTACAAGCTATGCATACTGAAAATATGTTCTACCATAAACATAAAGTACTTGTGTTTATTACCATGGTAGAAGATTCAATTAACATATCCTTTCAAGATGAAGTGATAGAAATGGTAAAGGAATACAAAGACATAACAATGGCATCCACATAAGAAAACCAAATACACCCTATAGAAGAACCTCACATGGTAAAAAGTACAGCAATAGAGAAAAAGTTAGATTTTATTTTTGTACCACAATGGTCTTAAGAATGTGTGCACTGTAGTGTTATTGTTCTATCATGCACCCTGGAACACCTGTATTTTTCTTCTTGGTAAAACTCTACTTTATCAAGTGTACAAGATATAACCTCTAATTAAGTGAGTAAGGATCAAATCCATGAAGTAAAATTCATTGTTTCCACAAGGTCTTTTGATAATGCATGTAGAGTCACAAAATGAGCTATCCCCTAAAGAGGTAAAAATTATCATTTTGTAAATCAAAATTTTCTTCCACAGAAGTTTTACTGATAATCATTAATCTATTGAGCCAAATTACATTTGTATAGATGGTTTTCTTCCAAATAAAAGATAAGAAACAAAGAATATTTAAGAAATTCAAAAGAGGGTTTATGGAGGTTGAATGAGCCTTAAACAGGCTGTAACATCTCATATTAGGCACACCTTCTTTTTTGGAATTTTTAAGACTGCTATGCAAATAGTGAAGTGGGTTTGGGAATTTGTAAGGGTAATTGAAGACTTTGTGATGAAATTTGTGGACCATTCCAGTCCCACCCTATTGAGTGATATTAGTCTTCCAAACAAGGGGATTACATCACATAAAAGGAAAGTGATTGATTTATTTGACCTCCTTGTGAATTGTTGACCAAGACATATCAACAAGAAGTGACGTGGGGATGGAAGGCAACTGATTTTGAGGTGGAAGGGGTTGTGGGACCCTCAAATAATCCAACTACTCCATTTTCATGTGATTTCTTTGGCATTTTTGAGTGGGATGTAGCCTATTTTGAGTCAACTATTATTTTCTAAGGTGGTCATTGTTGTATATGGAGGCTTCAAAAGAGACTGTCCAACCTATGTGAATGACAATCACATTGTGCATCATTATATCAAGGATTCCTACAACATACCACAACTGAATTGAAGGTCATAATTTTGTATACAATCCTAGCTCAATATATTTGCAATACCAGATATTTATAGCTGATTACTTAATGATTTATAAATTTCTGAATTCTATCTTAGTTGAATTACCTTTGGAATAGACATTGCATTCATATGTTTCTCTTGTCAATGAATTTTTTTTTATGCATTCTAACCACAATTGCCATTTTATCAAACAATTGCCAAAAATACAAAAAAGTTAATTGGGCACTTTACAAAGATTCCCTTTAAAGGTCAAGATTTAGAGCCATTTCTTGAATTGTTGAGTGCATAAATGACTAGAAAAGAAGCAAAAACAATTCATGTAGAGGATAGTGGCCCATCAGAGAGAAATTTAATGTGGGAGATTGTTGAGAGCACTTGATCGAACAAAAGAGAGAGACCTCAACATCAATTGTCCATTCTAGTTTGGATGTGAATCTCCTTGACAACATCTAGTTCTAGCCAAGTCGATCTCTTTCATTTCCAATGCACACAAAGTAAGCCATTTCTCCATATGAGGGAAAAAATATTCAATGCACCTACTTTACACATGACATGATGATGGTTTTATGCTATGTTAATTGTGATGAAAATCAAGTGATGGATGCATAATCCCTACTTGTATAGACAATCATTTAGTTTAGGATTGTACCTGCTAAATGTTCAAGTAGTATATGCCTCTGTAAGTGTCATAATCACAATTGGTTCTTGATTGGTTAAGTGGAAAAGAGCTAAGGCCTCAATCACAGGTTAAGACTTCCAAGACCTAGTAATACCTGGAGATGCATTTTCAAGGCCACACACCTGGTTAGAATCCATCTAGAAATCACATGATAAATCAGTTGCATGTGTAATGAAGAGAAACTGAAATCCAATTTGGCTAATATAAGAGCTAGAGGCTTCAAATGTTTTTTCATAAGAACCCTCATCTAGAAAGCCAATTAAAAATCAATGCATTCTACTAAGTGCAACAAGTTAAGATCCATGGAGAAAAGGGTTGCATTTGATAGGAAAATAGTTGATAGTACATGAATTGTATTAGCTACTCTACATTGAAGAAACAAACAAAAGACTTATAAAGTAGTTTTATCCTCTGCACATTCTACAGAAAAATATATATCCTTCTCTCTGGGGAATGTCATGGAAAAGAAATATTTTGCATACCAATCTCCCATGTGATTTTCATCCTATTAGAACATTGATACTTACATGTGTGTATATAGTTTGGAATTAGTGCCATGAATAAAGTATTGTAAATAGTGAAATGAATCCTTTTTCATTTGAACTTATTTGTATGTAGGGAGAAACACAACCATTTAAACTATATAAGCATTGATACCATGTTCCATATCATGCTTCAAACAATACAACTCCATTTTGGTATTCAATTAAGTGTGCATCAACATACATCATTGTTCTCTCCTCATATTCAGCATATGGTGAGTTTTTCAACATGATCAACTTCTTTGTCTACTAGATATAAAAAAAATATTATTCAATCTTTTAACTTTAATCACATTTGTACTAAAGTAAGCTATTCTAAGTAGAAGCAAAAATAACCATAATATAGCAAATACAATAGAGTTTCAGTTCCATATTACACACATAAAAGAATAGACAACTTATAGATAGAATGGACTGATGACAATTGAGTTCAACAAGAGAAATTATAATCATCTATCTAATGTAGGGAGAATGTTGGTCTCATGAAGTCTTTACACACTGCCCCACTTCTCTTATGTAGTCTGAGATCAAAAATCTTTTACACCTATTCCATGTGTGATACTCTGCTTCTTCATTTGGATTATTTGCATTCAATAATGCCTCACTGTATTTGCTAATTACCCATATCTTCTAATGCTTATCCATATTTTTCATTCTTGACACTGATTCCTAAGAGTTTGATAAGGTAGATGCTCACCAAACAAGTAATTACATGCATAGTCTTCCCTAAATTTCTTCAATGCCAAAATGAGCTTGGTAAAAACCATCATAGTTCACCAAAAAAAGTGACCCATTCTTGCTAGACATTAGAGTTAGGGTTCAAATGGGCATACAAATGTAACCTTGAGACCAGTGTAGTTAGTGGCCTTCTCAGAAGCCATAAACCTATTTACCTTCAACACAGGTCCCCACAATACCAGTAAAGCTGAGCTTATTCTACATTTAGTCCATTCTATTAATTTTAGTGGATAGACTGGTTATGATGGAGGGGGTAGGTTTAAGACACCAAAGAGCTCTTTTGTTATATTGGCTTCTGCAACAATGTGACTTTTGGGGGTGCTCCCAAAGGAATTTTATAGGGTTCTTTTTATATATTAATCATTAGTATCATGACAGGAGAAAGTACAGGCATGGGATTCTCCAATAACCTTTGAATGGAAAGGCACCCCACCTATCTCTGATGAATGGAGTTTTATTTTGTATATACTTGTCCTTTATTAATAGATTTTATATTTTTCCTTTATGATAACTTGAAACAAACTAAATATTCTCCTTTGATAAGAGGCCCCAAATTCCAACAACTACATAGCTATCACTAAACTGTAGTGGCCCAAAATTGTACTCCTGACTATGACTATAATTCAAAGATATCTATATATATAGTTTAAATTGCACTAGTTAAATTAATTAATTTCTCCTTAGGATTAAAGACGTGACTTTCTTTCAAATTTTATCTTCTCACCAAGGTTTAACAAAACACCTCAACCAATGTGCAGGAAAGTATACTCCCCAATATAAGTGGCTTGAGCATGAGTTTCTAAAAGTTGACAGGAAGGAAACTCCATGGTTGATTGTGCTCATGCATACTTCATGGAACAACAACAACAACTACCACTTCATGGACATCGAGACTATGAGAGTGCAATATGAATCATGGTTTATAAAATACAAGGTTGACATTGTCTTTACTGGCCATGTTCATGCTTATGAAAGATCTATAAGTTCAAAATTTCTTGCATTTTCCAATTGAATTTCATTTTCAATATTTTTCATGTCCTTTCTATTAACTATAAAGTATACACTCATACTAGTTTTTCAAGCAATCATTTTCCTTACACAAAGAAAATGAGATCTCTCAAATCCTAAACTAGGTTATCAAAAGAGAAAGTGTAATACGATAGCAAGTAAAATCCTTTTTGTGGTCCTAGAATATAGTTGATCATGGAGAGAGACTACCTGCAATTTCTAGCAGGTATTCTGAGAAATATTCAAGCCTTTTGCATGAGGAACAGTTAAGTGGTCTTTTTATATTTTCTCTGCATTATCTACTGAGAAAATTTAGAATCTTTTTGCAAGAAACTACCTTTGTAAATTCCACTTGGGATCAACAAGCAAGCTGCAATATCTGATTGCAGTTTCCCCACAAACTCTCAAGCCAAAAATGTTGCAACTCCTTTCTTCTTGTAGAGATTCTATTTTTTCTTGTATTTGCAATAGGCAGACCTCAAGGGGCTATCTATGCAATGAAAATATAAACGATAGCCTCTCCATGTGTCACTAAGCTATAATATAGCTACTTGGCTAGAAACACGTTTCTAGGTATCCAAGAAAATCTCATTTCCCAGAAATAAAACTGGTGAATTTTGGAAACAATTATAGAAGTTTGCAGCCAGTTTTCAAGAGTATTTGGAAGTTTTCTACATTGAAAAGGTTTCCAACAGGCTAGAAAGTTAGAAACCCATTTCTAGGTCCCATAAATAAAACTCTTGAAACTTTGAAACATTTTCAGAAGTTTCCAGCCAATTTTCAAGAGTTCTTGTAAGTTGTCTACACTAAAAGAATTTCTAATATGCTATAAATCCATTTCTAGGTTTTTGAGGCATTCTCTTATCTCAGAAAAAAGACTCCTAAAATTTGCAAACATTTACAAAAGCTTCCAGCCAATTTTCAAGAATTCTTGGAAGTTTTTTGCACTGGAACTGAGTATTCCAATACATTCCTAAAGTTTTTGATGTTGTTCCAACTTCCAAAAGTTCTATTTGGTTTGAAATAGCAGTCCCAAGAGTTCCTATTTCCTAAATCAAATAAAACTAATTAAATTAATGCTACATATTAATTAAAAAAAGATGGTGAATATTAAAAACTACTTAACTAAAACATTCATTCTTTTACCAAAACAATAAGTATGTAAAAATGATAATGTTGACTAACAAATTGGTGACATCCAACCATTATTAAAACAATATCTTAAGGCAACTATGAATAACAATTAATCAACATCTGATTGCTAACTAGCATATTTGGTGACAAATTAAGATCTACTGACTTTTAAGTGGAGTACTTAATTGATAGCTATTGGTTAACTTAGCGAGTGATAACCAACTTCAACTATAGATTAATAAATATTTACTACGTAATGTGAAAAGATAATTAATTAGAGTAATGATTTGGTTGTAAAGCTAAAATAATATATAGGGATATGAGATTCTACACCCTTGCTATCACAACTTGAAATCTAAGTTCAACCTCGCACTATGTTTCCTTACTAAAACAATTTATGGTAATTTGATGAGCATGAATCAAGTCCATGCCCAAGAAGATATCATAAGTTTCAAAGGGTGGGACATGAAAGTTTATAGTGGTATTGAAGGTTGAACGATCCACCACATAACCATGTGCAAGTGAGTACATTACCACCTTAGTACCTATGGCTAATTAAACCTACCATTTATCATTCTACCTTATTATTGTAAATATGAAACACTCTACTAAGGATTTCTAAATGAAGGAATTCTCATATATCAACCTAGCCTTCTCTACTACAATCATTGAGGTTTTAAATTCTAGTGATTAAGAAATTCTACTAATCTGAGAGTTTCAAGCCTGTCACAAAATGATGAACTAAAATCATCTAATCCCATAGTAATATCACATATTTGTTTAGTTCAAAGAAATTCGATTTAGAACACCTAAACATATACCTTTCCGAATATCTATCAAACTAGTGCTCATCATGACAACCATCTTTGCAAATGAAATATCTAAAAGCATTAATTAAGGAGGGGGGAATTATTCAAGTTCATGGAATGGATTTTGTGAATTGTGTAATTAAGTTAAACTTATTATCTAACATACACTTGGTTACTGATTGATGACTGTACATAATGATGTATTGTAGGGACATTAGACTAATGTTCTTTAGTAAGTTCTTGAGATTAATTTGTTAATTTGCAGTGAAATAGGGCAGTAATAAAACAGTCATAACTTTTACATCGTTTATCCAAATTTTAAAATTCAATATGTTTTGGAAAGCTAATACGAGGAACAAAACCCAAAAATATTTTTCTAAGGAACACAACCATATGCAAGCAGTTTTTTTTGCAACCTTTCACTAGTTTCTCTCAAATTCTCAAGACAGTCTGAAAACGATATAACTTAAGATTCAATGCTAGATAACTCTATACATGATATCAATTATTGATAGGATGAATATACAATTATATTATCATTATAGCTCATAAATAACTCTTGGGATGATTTAAATCTATAAGAGGGATAATTACCTAAATCTTTTAAAACATGAATTTAATGAAAGAAAATGAATGCCATCATTGCAAAGCCTTAGATTTTGTACTAATAATGCATAAAATAGGAGAATCTTTGCTGAAAGAAATAAAAAATCATTGCTTGCAACCTCCTTAAAAATGAATTTAGTAAACACAAAATCTATCCTCTTTTTACTAATGAAAAAATTAAGATCATATGAGTGGCTGACATAATAACTAACTTGCAAAAGGAGAATTGGAGTTGCTGGAATAGGGTTCAACCAACCTAGTTCTTGGCCTGAATTTTTTTTAAGGAGGTTTCAGAATTTCAAACTTACTCTTTGTCTGCCTCTTCAAATTTTTCCTCCACCATTTTCCTCTTCACAAAATTTATTATTATTATTATTATTATTTTTCTTTCCTTTTTCCCCTCCCATTATCATAACAGTATTCTAGAACAAGATGTATAACCTAGAGTGAATAAAACACTATCTTGGAATATATGTTAACATAAGCAAAATAATTAAGCAAAACTCTGCACAACAAATTATACATAAAACTTTGGAACTCTTAGAAAAAAAAAATTGAGAATTTTAGGTTCCAAGAGAAAATTAAAATATATAGATATTATAAATATGATGTTTACATGGTCCATAATTTTTTGTCTAAAGTTATTTTGAATAAAACTGTGTTAGAATATTTTTTTTTGTAGCTTTAAATTTTACTTTGATATTTTTCTGCAATCCAAACTGTTGCTTCATTTTATAATAGTTTGTGTTGTGTTTTCCTCCTTCAAAAGCAAGGAACAACTAGGACTTGAACCTAAGACCTCCAATTGCAATGCAGGGAAACTCTACCTCTAAGCTACTGGCCCCTCATAGGTTATGTTTTTTCCTTGAAAGATAGACATTCCAACACAGCTTTCCAAATACATACACAAGGTTGAACTGGTCTGACTTTGCTCTAACACCATGATGAAAAGTATGGATGATTTAAGGCTCAAACCTATAGCCTCCCATTGGGAGGCTGAAGTGCTCTCATGTTGAGCTACCAGCTTCACATGATTTATGCTTTTTCTTGAAGTGTGGATTGATTTTTGAAAGACCTCGGCCTTATTTTGATCATTTTCCAAGATTATAAAGATAACAATGTGCCTATTCTTTTTAATTTAAGATTCTATTACATATTAAATTGAATATTGTGTATCAAATGTTATATCTAATGTAAACAAAGTTTATCTAAGATTGGAACCCATGTCTTGTTAATTAGGCATGTGGATAACTATGTGCTAATTAATAACAAACCCAACAAAGCTTTTTGACCTTAAATAATAAGACAAACCGTTTTCCTCTGCAGAAACGCGTATCAAATGTGGCTTACAACGTAGTTAATGGGACTCTCAGGAGATATTGAGGGGAAAATAATCATCAGCGTCTATGAATTTGTGAGTGAAAAATCATTTTGTGTTATTTTCCTCCATAAAAGGTGGGCTGAATCAGGGCCTCCACCTGCAAAACTCAGAAGAAAAAGCAACAGATCATTTACAAAACAGAGTCTGTAAACAACTTAGAGTTGTTCAATAATAGCTTCTGCTTCCAAGCTCTGTCTATTTATTTAAAAATTTCTAAAACTACTAGAGAATAATATACCCTTGAGAATGGCCATGAACTTACTTGAAAGACTAAACTAGATTTTTCCAAGACTAGGCACCAAGCAAGAAAACTAGTCAAATAATGCCTAGCCTATCTGATTCTAATCTTTGAACCAAAATATGGATGATAAAAATATTATGATGATTTTGCATTTGACTAATATATTTGACTGATATATTAGGTTGGAGGAGTCTTTAATATCCAGAGGCAATGATTGTGAATCATAGGGTTCTTCAGGAGAATGAGCACCAGTAACATAAGCATGGTTTCCACTGTTTATGCCTGCTCAGAACCAGGTGTCATCATGCCTTGAAGGATATCAAAGACCA
Organism: Sequoia sempervirens; assembly: GCA_007258455.2. Taxonomy (NCBI): domain Eukaryota; kingdom Viridiplantae; phylum Streptophyta; class Pinopsida; order Cupressales; family Cupressaceae; genus Sequoia; species Sequoia sempervirens. The sequence continues at coordinate 1,131,075,204 of VDFB02271358.1, read as the reverse complement.
ATGCAACCCATTGATGCATTTTTTTCCATGTTGCACCAAATCTTTTATGATTTTGATAGCACTGCCTCACAAGTCACGCCTTTTCCAAAATCCAGCTTATGATTACTTAATAGTAAATTTGTATTTACTGTCATAGCATTTCTGAAGAGTAAAGTATTTATTACAATTATGTTTAAGTTTTAACTGTTATTAGTGTTCCATATCACTAATGTTCAATCAACATCAGTCAGTTGATGAAAACTTTTTCTGTAATTTGACAATTTTCTGTCTGTGTCAAATATTGAATTTACCACAGGTTGTTGTTTTATTAAGTATGCAACTTTTGTCGAGGTAGAGAGCCATCAATTCTTTTCACAGTCGACACACTTTACTAAGGTTGAGAGTGATTTTGAAAAAAATTCTTTTTTAGATTCATGAGCAAGGCAATTTTGGATAATTAAGTTTTTAGTTTTATTACTTGTAAATGCTATTTTGTTTGAAGGGCACAAGTCCTTTACAAGTCAGATTTGCTGATGGTGAACGAGAATAGATTGGTAATATCTCTCTGTCCATGAAATTGAACCCCTTTGAAAAATAGGAGTTTTGATACAGATTCTATATATTGTGTTTAATTATTTAGGAAGCACTAGTAAAGTCTTGTGTGTGATTCTTACATCATTTGTAACACATTTGATTTTTTTGTATGGCTTTCTACAATCCCTTTGTTGGCATTCATAGTTTCTCTATTTGCAATGCACATCTTTAATTTTGTGTAATGGTGTAAAATATCTAAAAGATATATGGATTGCATATGTTGACTCTAAATGTACATATTTTTGTTAGGTACAATGGAGCATAAATTGTTTGTTGGCTCATTGAATAAAATTGCAATGAAAAAGAATATTGAGGAGGTGATTATTTTGTGAATGTGTATTTCTCTATGAGCAGCAGTAATCAGTGTTCCATCTTAAATGATTAGTTTTTGTGTAACTTGCAAGTCTTGTATTATACGCATCATGTTTTCTTTCATTTTTACTGTAAATGTATGGGGTGTGTGAGTTGAAAATATTCTTGTTACTTTTCTAATTCTTGTCAAGATGTTCTGTAGGGTACTGGTAATGTTTATAAAGTTCTTCACAAGTTTTAAATGCAATTGTCAATGAGTAATGTGGGTATTTGAACTTCTGAAATTTTGGTTCTCACAAAATTCTTTTCTTCTTTTATGACTTAAAGATCTTTGTTGAGTTTGGCCTCGTTGATGACATATATATCATGAAGGATGAACAAAAATAGAATAGAGGTGGGACACATTTTTACTATTTTAAATAGTTTGGTAACCTACACCCATAAGGCCACTATGTAGGTTTAATATAGGTTTTACATTTTCCGCTTTGTTGTTCTTTCCTTCACGAATCTACTGTTAACTCTTCATTATGGCTGTTGTTATTAAAAAAAATGTTTCTTTTTATATTCTTGCTGCTTTCTCTTAATTTCTTTTTGCTTTTTAGTAATGATATTTGTTTCTCAATCCATTAAAATCACTGTTACAGCCATAAAACTAGCCGCCTTTGCACTAAACTCACTGCTACAACCATGAAACTTGCTACTGCAACACTTGGGATTGACCCAATTGTTCATGTTCATCAATTTTCTCTTAGAATTATGTTTGACCCTTTCATTGATTAACTCTCTTCCCTTAGTATCTAATTCCCATGTCTAGGACACACACACATAAACAAACACACACCCCACCCCCCAAATACTTATGCACAATCAAATTCTACTAGGGAAGTTACAACTACAACATCTGACAAAATTCCTCTATTCTTTATGGTTTGATGGATGTTAATACCCTGTTCCAAAGCCTCCATTTTGGCACAGGAAGGAAAGATGCTGGCAAAGGTTGTGGAATTTGGCTTTATACCTGCCAATTGCATTTGCTTGAAAGTTTCTAAAGTGTTTCCAACAAATCCATTTTTTGCATATCCAACAATAATTGCAGTCCAAGAGATGACATCTCTTCGAGGCATTCTGTCAAAAACTTACTTGAAAATAGTAAGTTGTAGAGGTTTAAATAACCTCTCTAATTCCATTGTCAACCTATCACAAATGTAGCACTTGAACATAATAGGAAGTTTCAAAGGTTTAAATAAACTCCTTGATTCTACTGACAATCTATTGCAGCTACAACATTTTAAACTAAAATATTGTCATGGTTTAAATAACCTCCTTGATTCCATTGGAAACCTATCACAACTGCAACCTTGAACAACCTTCAATCCAACTACATCTAGGTATATTTTTAATTCCTCTATCTTTAATCAATCTCTTTACTATTTGAACCTCGTACAGATGTTTTAGAGAAGAACATAAGTTGTAGCATTTTTAGGATCCAACTAAAAAAGCAGTGTTGTTGGAAATACTCAACCTATATTCATATATGATCCACATGTACCACAAATTTAACTAGCATATTAGTAATAATGTTTAGGGTGTCCTCAATATAGCCAACATGGGCACAAAGGTCAACCATGCACACCTAATGATCAACTATATATGTAAATTGTAATGCAATAAGGGTTACTAGCGTGTGAAGTATGTGTAGCACTCATCCACTAAACCTGCATGAATGCATGCACCTAGAACCCAAGCAAAGCTTACAATGTTAGGATGTGTTCTAGAGTGCTTCATTAATTCAAATATTTTGAGAGGTTCCTTGCAAAATCCATTTTGTGGACATTCTGCAATAAATCATTTCATTCCATGAGATGAAATCTCTTTGAGGCATTCTGTCAAACAATTCAGGTGTTTTTTCTATGATTCCACATCTTGCATATATGTCTACTAGAGCATATCTAACTATAACATCTGAAAAAAATTCCCCTACCATTATGCTTTGGTGCATGTTCATAGCCTGTCCCAAAGCTCCCATTTTGGAATAGGAAGGGAGGATGCTGGCAAAGGTTGTAGAATCTGGCTTTACACCTACCAATTGCATTTGCTTGAAAGTTTCTAAAGCCTTTTCAAAAAATCCATTTTGTGCATATCCTGCAATATTGCAATCCATCTACTTAGACCACATTTCTTATATGGATATTGTTGTGTATTGTCTATGGATTTATGGATATTCATATCTTGTTTCAAAGCTCCCATTTTGGCATAGGCAGGGAGGATGTTGGAAAAGGTTGTGGAATTTGGCTTTACACCTGCAAATTGTATTTGCTTGAAAGTTTTTAAATCCTTTCCACCAAATTCATTTTGTGCATATCTATTGTAGATTCCTAAAGTTTGTCACCTTATCTTTGTTGTAATCATCCCATTTATTCACCCTACTCTCATGCCATTGACTAACAGTCATTCCAATTGATCAAGTTTATCAAATAGTGCAGGTCTAAACATGGAAGAATTATATTATCTATGTATTTCTCTTGTAATTCATGAGTTTCTTGTTTTATGCTATCCATATTAAAAGGGGTACCTTTTTTATACAGATAATGTTGAAACCACAGGATAAAGTTCTAACCAAGGCTGGTATTGTTTCACAACCAATGCCATTATTTTATTGTAATTTTGGACTTCTTTTACTTTCCTTTCACTATAGACATTTTCATTAAGTGGAGATCCTTGTCACTGTCAGTGTCTTGAAAAACCTTCCATCTTCTTTTCCTATTTCCTTTGATTCAAGGGTTGATGGGGTTTGGCTCAACCCTAGGATGTCTTTCTTTGAGCTTTATTAGATACCAATGCTGGAAAACTATTACTCTAGTTTTTTTATTTTCGTGCGGTTTCAAGCTCTAATACTTTTGTCTTTTGTCTCTTTTCTCCTATGTTGCAAAATTACTTATTTATATTGTGTTGAGGTTTAAGAATTGAACATAGTTTTCTTGTTTTTTGGATGCTTCAGTAGAGAATAAAGGTTATCCTTCCATTTAAGGATTGAAACAAGATACAATGCAGGTACAATGTGCTATATGTCTCGATCCATTTAGATGGAAAATGTCTTACCTCCTGAGAATGGTGGTGGCATGTGGCAATGGGTTTTTGGAAAGAGTGTTACAAATATAGAATTCATTAATGTGGGATCCTAGGATGGCTTTGTTGGAGTGGCAGTACCATCTCTTTCTAGAATTCTTCTCATATGCGATCTTAACCTACTTGCATCTATACTTGTTCTCCCCAAAGTAGGGAGTGCAATGCTTATTTTTTCTTAGATCTGAGTTGAATTCTATTAGCAATAAATAACCTTTAATTTCTAATTTGTGGAAACTTTTCTAGATTGAACTAGCCACTTTCAATGGAGAAATTATTTGTTAGGTAACTTTTATTTATGTTCTGACAACAAGTTGATCTTAAGTTGGATATTTTGTGGATTCAGTTTAGGTTGTTATGCTTGTTTTTTGAAACTAAATTTGTGTAATGATCACTGCAGCTAGATACATTCATTTGCTCACTTAATGATGTGACGGAAACAACTATGGTCAATAGGAGAGCTTGTCCTGGGATATTTGGTGGCGAGGTAATCTAGTGCTGATTATTCACACTCATGCATTATATGTCATGACTGATTTTCTTATATTGATTTCTTCTTAGAGATATGAACTTTCAACCTGTTGTTTTTGCATGTTACTTAACAATGCTTCTGTAATGCGAGGGCATTTTGAGGTAGAATTTAGTTGGGTGTGGCCTTGCATTTATAGCTGCTAGAGGAACTGGTAGGTTATGATCTCTTGTTATAATAAGAGTTGGAGAATGCTTCATTATCTCTCTACTCAGTGGCTGTGATACATGCAATTGTGTTGTACAAAGTTGATTTTAATATTTTTCTTGTGAATATATTGAAAAACCCTCTAAATTTCTACTATATTAAAGGATTATATGTTTATGGTGCATACTCTATTGTCTGATGTTGTTTGTTGTTGTATATGATGTTCAGTTTAAGGAAGCAAAAATAATCTAAAATATAGGAGAAGTCACCAGTTGAACCTTTTTTTTCAATTCTCAAGCCACTTGAATGTTTGTTGTATTTTATTTTAAAGGGTTGTTTGTACTTTGTAGTATATAGAGGTTTAGGTAAAAACTAAAAAATTAGAGAAACTATAACATGGTGGGAATGAAAGAGAAGATGCAGAGTTATGATATTTTTTAATTTTTTTTGTTCTTGTATGGACATGCCAAAGTCTTATATGAGCTTTATCTTTTGGTATAGGAATATCAGTTAAGGTTACAAATAGACTGAGTGCTCAAATACTGGGAGCCAATGGTTGGTACGATGGTCTTGGGGTGGGTTCCTTTTATCATCATAAGATGCTACATTGTACTAATTTTTTTTCACTCATCTCATTTTCTTACACTCATAGCAAATAAAGCTTTGAGCAATTTCTGTCCATTTTGCATACTCTTCATAGTGGTGCGTTGTCTTATTCTTTGTAGTCATTTTGTGTTCATTCTTAGCATAATTCTTGAAATGCCCAATGCCTTACTGTTTTATGTTCATATCCATTTTTTCTCTTTTCAATTTGTAACTTGGTTTGCTTTAACCTATTGTAGATTACAACATGCATCAAAGAAGGAACAAATAGAATATCATTGAAAACATATGACCCTTGGTCTTTTGTTCTAGTTGTAAGAATTATACATCATCAGATAGTATCATTGCAAGCTATGGAGGATCACAAATGATAAAATGTGGTTGTTAGAAGCTCTTTGTTTCACATGGGTAGAGTTGTATAATGGAGAAATGATAGTTGAAGGCATTGTTCCAGTTTTATCATAAGTCCACATGCATTTCCTCCTAGATAAACATTTAGATAGCTTTTGAATGTGCATTATCAAATATAATTGTATCAAGTAGCAATGTTGTTAATGCTGCACCTTTTAGTCTCATCACCATTGAATCCATTAGCGAGCAACTTCACAGTCATATTGCAAATTAGTGTTCTACCATAGTCATTGTAATGGGAAATCTCATAGAACTATTGAAACACGTAAAGGATGCCATATTGTAAAAATATAAATGTCCTCATTATTAGATCTTGGTTGTATCTTCATTTTAATAACTGTATTTTCATTTTAATAAACATATTCTAAAATCCTCGTTGAAATCTTATTTTCAGGTTGTAGCTCATCAAATTGGAGAGGTGAACATGCACTCTTTACTTTCATCTAACCATGACCAATGAGATTTCTAGATAGGAAGTTGCCATCCTTCTTATTTGAATCCTTCCAATCTTCTCTCAAGGGTTGTCTGATTGGAATGGGAGGGCAAGGCTACTCTGAATCGGACAATATATGCACCACAAATAATATAACTACGACGTTTACTATATATTTTCATGTCTTATCTCCCTTCAATTTTTGTAGCATTTGTATCATATCTTGTATTTGTCTTCCATGGCAACCAAGAGTGTAATGAAGGATGTATTTCTTGGATCTTTGTTTATGCAGTTGTATGTTATTTGTAATTCCTTTAGTTATGTAGCTATTTGTTGTTTGTATATTCTTTTTTTCTCATGCAATACAAAAAAAATATTTGAATATCTATGATATTTGAAATTTATATGTATAAAGTTGTTTGTTGATTGTATATTTTTTTTATGTTAATCCAATACAAAAAAACATTTGAATATCTATGATATTTTAAGTTTATATGCATAAATTTGTGAGAATTAATTAAGTTATATTTGATTTATAACTTGAATCATTGATTCACTCAAATAAATGACTAAACCATGACTAAATAAATGACTACTATGACTAAAATAAATGAATACAATGACCAAATATATGACTACAATGACTAAATATATGACTACAATGGCTAAATATATGACTACCATGACTAAAATAATGAGTAAATATATGATTAAAGTAATGACTAAGTTAATGATTAAATGACTAAAGTTATGACTAAATTAATGACTACCATGACTAAATAAATGACTAGTTAACAACAATCAATGACTAGACTAATGACTAAATATATGACTAAATTAATGACTAAATATATGACTAAATAAATGACCAGTTAACAACAATAAATGACTAAATTAATGACTAAATTAATGACCAAATCAATGACCAAATCAATGACCAAATTAATGACTAAATCAATGACTAGACTAATGACTAAATATATGACTAAATTAATGACTAAATATATGACTAAATAAATGACTAGTTAACAACAATAAATGACTAAATTAATGACTAAATTAATGACCAAATCAATGACCAAATCAATGACCAAATTAATGACTAAATCAATGACTAGATAAATGACTAAAATAGTTTAGTCATAAATTTGGTCGCGTTATAAATGACCGGCAATAAACTACTAATGGTCACGTGACCAAAATTAGTCATTTATATGCAATTTTTAGTAGTTTATTTAGTCACATATTATTGTTTTTGTACTAGTGATTGGATCTTCTAACTTGCACATGGATCGATATGAGGCTCTAAGATTCAAGGATAATAGAGGTCATATACCAAACAACCTTCCTTCATATCCACAACTCAAAATGATAACATAAAATTGCATGTGAATCGATGAACACAATTCTATCGGATGTTTTATTTTTGCTTGATAGTTAATCACAAAAATTTGATCTGACCTCTAGTATGATCAAATGATAATGTGTGGATTGAATCATTGGCTAGGGTTTCCATCAATGGCACCACCAGATGAATTTTGCAGTGTCTCTTGCCAACAAATAGGGTTCCACCTTTTGGGAGATGGAACAATTAGGGGACCTATTTCGCCCTTCATTAGGAAACCAAGATCCCTCAACAAAGTGACTCAATTGAGGGAAGGACACAAGGGAGATTTTTTAGGTGAAATTAAAAGGCGGTTTTGCCACTAAGAAAATGCTTAGAATGAAAGAAATGAAAGAAATATGCAAATCTAGCTATATAACCTATAATATGAACGCAAAATTAAATTAATAAATTGAGGATGAACAAAGAAGTACCTGGAAGATGAAGATGACTACTTGCAAGACCTAAGAAATCTAAAAATTATTGATCTTGATGTGCACTGGGAATCATATGGTAGACTAGATGATTTAGTCCCAATTAGGGTCTTTTGTTGAATCTGGAATCCGTTGTTGACAAAACAAGATATATAGAAAATTGCTGAAAATAGGTATACTAAGACTCATACGCCCAAGGAGGAGATTTAGTTCTAGTATTAGGGTTTTATTGAAACTTCTATAGCCTCAAGTGATCTTCTGTAGCTTTCATCTTGTCCAATCTTTAGGTCTGAAAATTTTGATTTCTGATTTGTAGGTGAGCTTCCATGAAGATGACAACTTCTTGACAACTTTGACAACTTTCTTCAATTTTGCAACTTTGTCTTCAAAGGATCTTCAAGAATCAAAACACCCAGATCTACAATCACACATGAAGAGAGAAAAAATGTTGTGGAAATGACCCCCTTATATTTTTCAAAATTTTCACACAAAAATCTTCGCCCATTAGTGTTAGCATAATCAACTCAAATGTTGAAAGTAACCCTACGCCAAGAATGTTCACTCAAGACCCAAGATGGGTAAGGTGATATTGTATGGCATCAGGGATCATTACTAAGAAACTAAATGAATGTACAATGCTAGTGTGGACATAGAAATTGTACTCATTTGGAGATAGTACAATCTATGGTCTAATTTGGACCTATTTTAGACACCCTTGCATTAATCACCCCTTAAAAAATGCATTTATAGGCCCCTAAGACTCATTATTTTGGACTTTAAGGCCTATTCCACTCATAAATCATACAAATCCTAACAAACAATATTCAAATCATTCAAATTCTAGAAAACCCACCTCAAAAACCCCTGGTGGGACTAAGTTGCCCAATGTGGCGACTTAGTCCCTTTTGAGGGATTTTTCACTTTTGAGCTGAAAAACAACCAACTTAATTAAAATTTTCTGATGGATGTCGGCCTGTGTAGTTAAAATAATGAATAATTAGGTATTGATGACTATAAATATATGTTTTTAGGTAATTTTTCCAACATTAAGTCATTTTTATCAAAACAAATTAAAAGAGTTAAGTATTGAGTATCTTTCATAAGAAGATTTATTAGTCTATCTACAAAAAAGTTGAAGCTTTAGGGCAGCAAGTTATGGTTTTTGTAGGTCTTCAAGATCACTTTTTCTCCAACATCTCACATTGCAAAGGATTGATCATGGATTCCAATGGAGAATTATGGAGAAATATAGGTTGAGGAGATACAACTAGCCATCAAATCAATCCTATGGAATTGTTTTCAAAGTGATTCCATCTTCCATTTTCTCTCTATTTTCAGCCTAAGGAAGGTTTACATGTTCTTAAGATTCATTTCTAATGTGATTAAGGGTCTCTTGTAATGAGTCTTGCATCTCTCTAGTTTCATTTATGAATCTTATTCTTGCATGTTAGAATAGGGTTGCATCTTATTTTCAGACATCCTAGTATTAGACACACTTAGGGCTAGGGTTTTTTGCATATTTTATTCTCTCTTTCAAGGTTTAAATACCAATTAGGGGTTTGACAAAGGAAAACCCCCCATTAGAAACTAAATTATATTCTATTTTGCACGTATATCTATAGATTTGGATCTGGATTTCTATTAAAAAAAAAGTGCAAATTGAGGGATTTCGTTTCCACTTTCAGATTTGTAGAAAATCCAAAGTGGACTAAGTCACCAACAGTGATGACTAAGTCCCACTACACTTGTTTGTTAGAGATTTCTATAGATCTAGATACCAATTTGGTTAAAATGGGCTTCGAAGCATTTTCCCTGATCTAGGACTAAGTCGCCCAGCTTGGCGTAAGTGTCCCAGTTGGCAAAAAATTAGATTTTCCAAAATTTCAGAGACATCTACAATCTTCTTTTTGTCCTTCATTAGTTTCCAAGTGCACAATTTCTATTTATCATTTTATCTTGTTCTTTATGGCATTTAATCTATCTTTCTATATAACACAATATGTTTTCAAAAAACTTGCATTTCTTAGGTTTTGCACCAATAATTTATTTCCTTTTTTAGTTTATTGCATTTAGACATTGCATCTAGACATATTTCATCCATATTTTCATTAGTGTTGAGTGGGGACATTTCCCATTTTGGCCCATCTCTCTCCTTCCAGGTGAAAAACCCTAGAAGTGCAAGAGAACCTTGGGTGCTAAAATCTTTGTCCACATTTTGGTGAACCCGACTTTAGAGCATTTTCCTTCTAATTTCCATTGCCGTTACATCCTAGGAATAGCCTGCATCAAACTTGCATTAATTTTTTCATTCTTTTGCATTCTAGGGTTTTCAAATTTGTATTAGTGAAAAGCTCATTTAAGCTTGCATTATTGCATTTCATTTCCTTGAACAATAGTGAAATTCTCCATCTACACTTTAGATTTGCATTGTATAGTACAAAACGCATCAACATCTAGTAGAAAATTCAAAAAACCTAAAAAATACCCTTACTAGGACTAATTAACCACCCTGGGTGACTTAGTCCCAATACACATTTTGCATCAATATTTTTAGAATTTAGTTTCAAGTTTCTTAAGTTACTATTTGTTTCAGTTACTTTTATATTTATGTTTAGTTACCTTATTTTACATTCAAATCATTAGCATTAGCATCATTCACTTTAATGGAAATTATGGATGGCATTATATTTTTATAATGTTCATTTTCAACATTAGTTCCCAGTTCATTTAGATCAAATTCATCAAAAAATGCAAACAAAAACCTCCAAACATCAAATGAAAAAATAAAAACTATGCTTTACTTTAGAAAAACTATATCATCCAAACCTTTTATTAGTGATGACTTGGATAAGTTAGATGAAGCTCTACATGGCTTCCTCTCTCTAACTTCATCCACTAAAGCTTGTGATGACAAACCCAAACCAACCAACAATACCCTATCTCCCAAACCTTTTAGTAGTGATGACTTTGACATGTTAGATGAAGCCCTTAAGGACTTCATCTCACAAAAATCCATCCACTAAGGTTTATTGTGAGCAACCTAAAACAAAAGATGTCAATGTAATTCAACCTCAACTTATCCTTTACCCACCTTCACATAAACCTCAACTTGAGTTTACCCTTTACCCACCTAAGCATGATGTTTTTGCTCACACACATTACACTAGAAATAATCCACAACCATAACAACCAACCCCAACTTCCTTACCTTTTCCTAATCCTACACTTCCTAGTGCTCCTCAATTTAGGGAGTATGATCTTGTTTAGCAACTTAAGGGCACTCCCGCAAAGATATCCCTTTGGGACCTTCTTCAAAATTCACAAAACTATCACTCTATTCTCCAAATAACATTGCAACAAAAAGTGGTTTCGCCTAGTACAAACACAAATGACGTGGCAGATCCAATACAAGGAATAAATGTGATTAATGTAGACATTACCTTCCATCAACATGAACTCCCTCTGTTAGAATTAAGGAAGCAAAATCAGGACTATGATAATTCTTCAATTCAATAGAATAGGCATCAAACAGACCCTTGTTGACAATGGCTCTTCCCTTAATTATGTGTGTAGTGTAAAGCTCCTAGATCGATTACATGTGGATAAATCACAAATCAAACTTGATTCCTTATCTATTATGGGATTTGACAATATCACAAATCAACCACTCAGTGTAATTACTTTACCTATCACAATCGAAATGGATACTTTGCAAACTCCTATTCATTTCATGCCCTATTCAATCTTTTCTACAATCTTCTTTTGGGAAGACCATAGGTTCATGAGATGCATGTGGTGCCTTCGACCATTCATTGAATAATGAAATATGTCTATAACAAAAAAATTTATCAAGTTGAAATAGACCCTAAGCGTGAAAGTGGGTATGTGCAGGATAATGATGGGCCAAAAAGTGGCAATATGATGGGTATGTGGCTGACAAATTTTTTTTTAGCCAAAATTGATGAAACAAAAAGGGTTTTTAAAGGAGATTCTCAAATTTCCACCAATATAAATTATGATTTACTTTGAATTTAATAAGTAACTATTATTCATTTTCTATTCAAATTACGACTGATGTCCTGATTGATAGATTTATTGAAAAACATCTATAGCTTTCAAATGGTATCCTATTTTTTGAATCCAAAACATGTGTCACATTCTATGCTTCACATACTATAGGATTAAAAAAAGAAAAATTGAATTTCATGAAGTTTTGACCAAGTTAAGATGGTCAGACATACAAGTTTTTTATATTTTTTAAAAGTTGTAATAAAAAATTCATAATTAATTATTTACTTGGAAAAAAATTACAAAAAAATATGCATCACATTGGGACATGAGTCCTATACTTATATCTAAATTCTTATAAAAAAAATATTATCATTTTATTATGGTTAGGGTTGTCAAACAAACACCTACTTCTTTTTTCCCTGAAATTTAAGTACTACTACATTGAAATTTCAAATTTTCACCAAACAGATTTGATTTTTTTTAAAGAAACCTAGTAGTTTAGAAACTACATTCAATTTTCTATAGATTCTATTCTTACATATTTTTAAAATAATATAGATAAATTATTCAAATTTTTTATGTCAAGTTGCGTAACTCTAATTTTTCTGATTTTTTTGCCACTTAAGGGCCTATTTTTTCCATGATGATATTGCACATACCCAAGTTACTTACAACTTGAAAAAGGAAGAACAAGTCCTTTGAACACATTGATTCCAACATCACACCTAAAACCCCTTGAGACTAAAAAATAGGAAGAATAACCCGTGTCTAAATTGTTAGGTGATGATTGGGGTACATTATAATTCACACCTTCATTTATGGTAGAATACATAGTTTCAAATGAAAAGAGGATGAAAAACAAGAACAACCAACGATTATGTCAACTTAGAATTCATAAGAACCTTCCCAAGTCTCTATCTCATCTACTTTGGAAGAAAATACAATGTACACAAAAAATTTTCATGAGACAGATTATCAGCATCCCCCTAACCCAAAGGAAATGGAAATACTTGATGGGAAAGGCTATGAGCTTGTGAAACAATTGGGATACAATGGTAAAGGATGTGGAAAACATGAACAAGGCATTCAAATTTCTATAGAACCTAATACACAAGACACAAATACTGGTTTGGGATATTCTTTTTCTAAGACAACCAAAGCAACTCAATGACCATCGCTAAATATCAACACCATCACATGTCTACCAAGAATCAATCTCACACTAAAGCATCTTGAATTCATTGATATGGATTTACCACCATCATGAGAATACTTTGACAAAGATGAAGCTCTGAAACAAATGTTAGGTGCTTTTCATAAGACATCCTCTTCCAAGAGAAATGTTACCTGCATTGTGATAAGTACCAAGCAAATAGATATTGATACCAATGAAATAAACATAAGCATGGAACCATATGTATGATCCCAAATTTTCTAAGTCAAATGCACTACCCTTAGGAGAGACAATTGATATACCAATGGAAATAGATGATAAAGAAAAGGTCATTAAGATTGGGAAGTGCCTTGATGATGAAGAACAAGAGGATACTACAACCTTGCTTCATGATTTTCCTGAAATTTTTTCTTGGAAATATTCAAACATGTCAGGAATTGATCTAAAGATAGTAACACACAACATTGTCCTTGCTGAAAATGTTGAGCCCGTTCATCAAAAGATATGAAAAATGAACCCTAAGATAGCCTTTCTTTTTAAAGGAGAACTTGAAAAACTCCTTGATGCAAGTTTCATTCGGCCTATTGATTATTCTCCTTGGATCTCAAACATTGTCGTAGTTGCTAAACCTAATAATCGTATTTGAATGTGTATACATTTTTTTGTGATTTGAATAAAGCCTCCTTAAAGAATGACTTTCCCCTTCCTAATATTGACATGATTGTGGATTCAACTATTGGGCATGCTATATTTTCATTCATGGATGGATTTTCTGGTTATAATCAAATCTTTATTAACCAACATGATCAATATAAGACATCACAACTACTTGGGGAATGTTTTGTTGGGTCATGATGCCTTTTGGATGAAAGAATGTAAGCACAACATATGATTATTTTATTACAACTTTTAAAAAATATAAAAACTTGTATGTTTGACCACCTTAACTTGGTCAAAACTTCATGAAATTCATTTTTAAAAAAAAATTATAATATGTGAAACATGGAACGTGACACATGTTTTTGATACAAAAATGTGATACCGTTTAAAAGCTATAGATGTTTTTCAATCAGCCTATCAATCAGGGCTTTAGTCATAATTCAAATAGAAAATGAATAATAATTATTTATTAAATTCAAAGTATATAAGCATAATTTATATTTATGGAAATCTAAGAATCTCCTTTAAAAACCCTTTTTCTTTCATCAATTTTGGGTAAAAAAAGTCATCAGCCACATACCCTACACATACCCATCATATCACCACTTTTTGGCCCATCGTGATCCTACACATAGCCATACCTCGCAATTCTGCCCATTCTACAACTCGCTATGTCAAACAAACTATTCATCCTTTTCATAGTTGCATTTTCCCATGCTCTTGCAACATTGTTGGCTCAACAAGATGATAATGGAAAAGAACATCATGTTTATTACATTAGTCAAACTTTAATCAATTATGAAATGTGATACACCCCAATCGAAAAACAATATTTGGCTTTTGTATTTGCTACTAGTAAGTTGTGACACTATTAACTAAATGTGGAAATACAAGTCATGACAAAATTTGATCCTCTCAAACATCTAATTAAATAAAACAAACTTATCAGGATGTTTAGTTAAATGGGTAATGTTGTTGACCAAGTTTGACCTTAAGTTTGTTTCACAAAAAGAAATCAAAGGCCAATCCTTGACCAGCCACTTAGTTGATGCTCCTTCTCCTCTAGCATTACCTAGCAATGACTCTTTTCTTGATGATAGTGTGTTTTCAATAGACGTTCCTACATGGGAATTATATTTTGATGGATCCAAGTGTAGAACAGGCTTTGGTGCTGGGTTTATACTAATTCCACTTGTAGAAAATCCTCTTCCCTTGTCGTGTCAATTGACTTTCCTATGTATGAATAACACAACTAAGTATGAGGCATCAATTATTGGGTTGTGTGTTGCTTTGATCATTGGAATCAAATATATTAAGATCTTTGGTGACTTGCAATTAGTAATTAAACAAATAAATGGAATATATCAATCCAAGCATGAAAAATTATCCAAATACAAGGATCTTATCATGCACTTGTTAGAGAAGTTTCAGAAATTTACCATCGATAACATCCCATGAAAAGATAATCAGCTTGTGAATGCAATGGAAAGTGTTGCCTCTCTTATATCCCCTCAAAATCCTTCAAAAAAATTTGCATTCACTATTCACCCTATCACAAAACCTTCAATCAATGAAAGAATGGAAGAAGCTTTGATGACAAATGCGGAAAACTTGAGTGAATGGTATGATACCATATTCAACTATTTGAAAAGTGGTACCTTTCCTGAGCCAACAACTAAAAACCTTCATGCTCATTTATGAAAGCTTGCATCTAAATATATAATTCTCGTTGGTGTGTTGTATCAAAGATCATTCATTGGTCTCTTACTTAGATGCTTAAACAAATATGAGATACCTCTAGCACTTCAACAAGCCCATGAAGGTGCTTGTGGTGGACATTTTGGAGGGAAAACATTGGTTCAAAAACTTATCTGTATTGGGTATTATTGGTGCAACATGGAATGTGATTGCTTTGATTATGTTCACAAATGTCATAAATGTCAGGAACATAGCAATTTGAATCATGTTCCTAATAGTGAAATTCAAACTCAAATTCTAATATGGCCCTTTGTGGTTTGGGGATTAGACATTATAAGAAAAAAATCACCTCCTTCTTCCATTGGACATACCTTTATCATCACTGCAACTAATTATTCCACAAAATGGGTAGAGGCCATTCCCCTTCGATCTACAACAATTGAAGTAATATGTTGTTTCATCCTAGAACACATTATTTCTTGCTTTGGACTCCCTTCCGCATTAGTATCTGATAATAGTACTCCATTTAAGAATAATGATGTGAAAAAATTCTTGGAGACCTTTAATATCCAACATCATTTTCAACACCTTATTACCCACAATCTAATGGTCAAGTTGAATCCACTAATAAAGTCATTGAAATTTTTTTGAAGAAAACTATTAATAAACATCATAGAGATTGGTACACACAATTAAATTATGCACTTTGAGCTTATTACACAAGTGTTCGATCTTCCTTAGGGACCACACCTTATAATTTGGTCTATGGTAGTGAAACAATAATGCCCTTGGAGTTAGAGATTCCCACATTAAGAATTGTTCTTCAAGGACTTGTTGATGATACACACTATAGAAAGTAAATATTACACTAGCTTGAGATACTTGATGAACATCGCATTAACGCTCTTGAACATCTTCAAGCTTATTGCAAAAGGAAACATCACCATTAAAATCTCAATGTTATCCCTCAATAATTCCGCAAGGGTGACTTAGTTCTATTTGGAAATCAATGCAATATCAATGTTGACCCCAAAGAAAGAGGTAAATTTAGTTCTAATTGGATTTAGGATCATACATTATTGAAAAAAAAATTGGGACTGGTGCATACATGTTAATAGAACTAGATGTCACACCCCCTAAGGAGCCTATCAATGTCATGCAACTACATCGATATTATGTCTAATCCCTTTGAATATTATGAATGATAAAGCAGTGTTGTTAAACCTATTGGGTCGTATCCTATATGCTTTTCGCATTGCTTTGTTCTTAACAAACAAATTATGCATATGTCTTGAGCACTAAAGTGATTATTTAATGCATTTTTTATAATTAATTTAGGTTTCATACTATTTAAATTCATCTTGTGTGTTATGATAAGTTAGATCATTAATACATTTAATTTAGCATAACATATCTAAAATAAACTTCAATAAGATTTAATTAGATCAAATACACTTTGTTAAATCATGAAGACATTAATTGAATAATCTTACAAAGGTTATTTAATTAATCACATTGCTTTTTAACATTCACACACATTAAGACAAGTAATAGAACATCAAATGCTTATATATATATATATATATATATATATATATATATCAAAAAAATTTATATACATGTCATCTAAATATACAATATCACTAAGGTCTGTAGGTACCCGACCCCTCAAGATCTGGTACTCGTGATCCGGTAGCAAGATGTCAGGAGACAGTCATATGTGATTGTGATTGTGATTTGTTGAATCTGAGTGCAAACTATAAGCCCTATATCCATCCAAGGGCCACTTGATGCTCCCCTACTATCTACTCCCTATCCACCTATAGTCATGCTACCTCTGCCTCTAGTCTCTCAACCTCTACTAGAGTCTAAGATGATTGTCCTGTAGTCTCAGCTCGATGAATTTATCTCCTCATACTCTCATATTATTCCCATAATCTCATGAATGGCCTAAGTGACTCTGGATCTTTCTCCACAATAGATGGGGGTGCATAATTTGAGTCCATCTCCTCCTTGCCGATGGATGATGGAACTATCTCTATAGTTGCTTGATAGTAGAGCTCCTGCCAATCTCTCGTCACTCCTGCAAGGTAGAAACAATACACAATCAGAAAACACCATCATGATATATATATATATAAAGAGCATAAACACTAAAGTACAAGCATAAAATCAAATAATATCACCCATATGTCTAGTAGGCTGAGCAATATCAACATTGTCCTATGCAGGGGGCATCGACGATATGCTAGCCTCTCCATGACTATGGGTACTAATGCCTACTATAGCTATTGCTCATGATCTCATCATACGAATGTGAGAGGGCTCTCCCCACGTGTGTCAATCCTTAGCTACTGCCTCATCACTCTCACTCAGGGGTGGCTCCTCCTCATCCTCCTCCTCTCCCTCCTAGCCATCATAGTTCAGATCTACATCCTCATCATACTCATCATAAATAACATTAGTAAATATGTCTATAGCTCTATATCATGCCTCCTCAACCCTATCTTCTTTTTTGTCTCCCTAATCTATTAATGGACCTCATCTCCTATAGGCTCATCCATTGAATATACAGGAGTTGGTCATGAATACCATCCACCACTCCTCATAATCCCATGCAACACCGACATCATTTGCATCAGAGACTAGAGGTTGCTTGTGATATGAGAAGTCAGTGCCACTCTTGGAAACATGGTCTAGACCAATCCACACTATATCACCTAGTCCTTGGACACTCTGCACTGACCTCTTAAAAAAGGATCATGCACAGAGTGGTCTTTGAATTTGTCCAAATTGTTGTATAACTCGATCGTAGTAGAAGGGACATACTACATGATCATGTCAGCCAACCAAAAATATATCTAACTGTAGTCTCCTCAACTATCTCATGTGATCTAGCCATTATAATTTCAACTAATAAGGTCTCATCCTCCTCCAGATGGTCAAATCTCACTCTCCAAAAATATAAATCCCCATACTCCCATAATCATCAGAGAGGATAGTTGAAGGCTTGAGGATACCCTACTAGTGTAGCACATGGGAAGCCAATAGGTCTAGTACACATGATATGCTCTAGGAACCAAACCTGTAAAAGCGTGCAATGCACCATGTTTTCTACCTCTCGGAAGAAAAATTGTCCAAGATCATAATATAAATATTCTAGGATATAGTGCCCCCAAGCATATACTGTCTGATGCTTCACCATCTGCATATCAAATGAAATAGTCATCCCTCAAGGTGCATTTCCCGCCCATCAGGGATGAGTAGTAGTGCCATTGTATGCATCATGATTCATCCCAACACTAGTGCTCATGAATACAGTAACATCACCAAATCAATCTACCCTCTCACTCATTCATCATGCACTGGACCACCTAGACAATACTACATATCGGCCTTCTGCTCATAGAAGGTGCAGTCTCTTTGGAAGATTACATACTCTCCCTAAATAAGAACTTGGAGAATGTGGTGTATGTCCTCCAGGGTAATCATCATCTCAACTATTGAAAGGTGGAATGTGCCCGTGTCTACATTCTAGCGCTCACAGAGCCCCATCAACATAGCATCATGGTACCTCATGGGGGGAATGAGGTATGCCTAGTAGATACACATAGCCTATAGGTGTTATATCTCCTCTACTATAAGTGATGGGGCTAAATCTCTTAGAAAACTCAACTGCCTACCCCCTAGACACTATTTCGAATGGGTGGGTACCTATCAAAACCATAAACATATGCTTTAAAAATCATCTAATATCTTTAATTTTTACTTTATTGATCAAGCAACTATACTAAAGTTCATCTAGTGTGCCTTCCTAAAGGCTCTAGACACTTTAGAAGCCTTTTGGGACACTTCGCGAGGAAATGTGACACTTTGAAAATTAGTGGGACACTTTGTGAACAAAAGAAACACTTTGCAAACAAATGGGACACTTTGCAAAAAAAATTCCAAGATCCTAAATTAACATAGAAATGCATAAAAATCAATAAACAATTACATAATCACATTGCATAGGTAGCAAAATAGACTCACCTCGTGATGCTCACTGAGTGCCACCTAGTCCTGTAGCACATCCAATCTTGTAGGTCTGTAGTCTCATCTGCTTAGTATCTTTCTGTCTTACCTCATCACTCTCACACTACAAGAAGGTAAAATTAAATATTAAGTGACAAATTACTTCACTTTTACCTCTTTTAACCCCTTTTAATTCTTTTTACTCTTATGTATGAAATTAGGGTTTTTCCTGTCTTAAGAATTAATAAAGTACTTTTTATTCAAAACACCATAATAGGTGCTAGGGAACTCCATTTTTGATGTGGTTTGATGTGTTGGAATCATGATTCTACACTTGACATCATCA
This sequence comes from Sequoia sempervirens, assembly GCA_007258455.2. NCBI lineage: Eukaryota > Viridiplantae > Streptophyta > Pinopsida > Cupressales > Cupressaceae > Sequoia > Sequoia sempervirens. Next base: position 1,131,055,352 of record VDFB02271358.1, on the reverse strand, counting down.
ATTATCTATTTTTATGTGGCATGGTACTTGGATATGTCCTACAATATGATGTTCCTTATTTGATGTGGCTAGTTTGCTACCTTGATTCCACTTCTATAAAGTAAGCGAAATCAAGGTGGGGCATAAAACTACCCTCGAATTTGATTTCTAAAAGTTAGATAAAAGGATTTTCAAGGATAACTAGCAAATTCATGTTGCAAGATGTGGTTCCTAATGTTCTGGTTTTGCAGATAACTACACTAGGGGCTTCATTCTCCCATCTTTTGAATGGGTATCCTTTTATGAAATAAAGTGTATTGTTTAGATTCCTTTAGCTTACATATGTGCATAGAGTCATATGGGTGCTAAAGTGGGAGCTAACTATGGACATGGAAATTGTACTCCTTTAGAGATACTATAATTTGTGGTCTAATTTGGTCCTATTTTAGACACCTAATCACCCCTTAAAAACTGCATTTATAGGCCCCTAAAACTCATTATTTTGGACTTTAAGGCATATTCCACTCACAAATCATACAAACCTCGACAAAAAATATTCAAATCATTCAAGTTCTAGAAAACCCAACTCAAAAACCCCTAGTGGGACTAAGTTGCCCAAGGTGGAAACTTAGTCCCTTTTGAGGGATTTTTCACTTTTGATCGAGAAAACAACCGATTTAATTGAAATTTCTCATGGATGTCGGTCTATGAAGTTAAAATAATGAATAATTAGGTATTGATGCCTATAAATATATGATTTTAGGCCATTTTTCACAACATTAAGTCATTTTTAACAAACAAATTCAAAGAGTTAAGTATTGATTATCTTTCACAAGAAGATTTATTAGTCTATCTACAACAAAGTTGAAGCTTTAGGGCAGTAAGTTGGGGTTTTGCAAGTCTTCGAGATCACTTTTTCTCCAAGATCTCACATTGCAAAGGATTGATCATGGATGCCTATGGAGAATCATAGAGAAATCTAGGTTGAGGAGATACAACTAGCCATCAAATCATGCCTAAGGACTTCTTTTCAAAGTGATTCCATCTTCCATTTTCTCTCTATTTTCAGCCTAAGGAAGGTTTGCATGTTCTTAAGATTCATTTCTAATGTGATTTAGGATCTCTTGGAATGAGTCTTACGTCTCTCTAGTTTCATTTATGCATCTTATTCTTGCATGTTAGAATAGGGTTGCATCTTATTTTCAGGTTTCCTAGTATTACACACACTTAGGGATAGGGTTTTATGTAGATTTTATTATCTCTTTCAGGGTTTAAATATCAACTAGGGGTTTGACCAATACAAGTCCCCCATTAGAAACCAAATTATATTATGTTTTGCAGGTATTTCCACAGATTTGGATGCGAGTTTCCATTAGAAAACAAAGTGAAAATTGAGGGATTTCGTTTCTACTTTTGAATTTGCAAAAAATCCAAAGTGGACAAAGTCACCAATAGTGGTAACTTAGTCCCACTCCACTTTTTTGTTAGATATTTTTGTAGATTTGGATACCCATTTCAATGAAAAGGGCTTCAAAGTAGTTTCCCAGATCTAGGACTAAGTCGCCCATCTTGGTGTGAGTGTCCCAGTTGGCTAGAAAATCAAATTTTCTATAATTTCAAAGACATCTACAATCTTCATTTTCTCCTTTGTCAATTTCCAGGTGCACAATTTCTATTTATCATCTTTATCTTGTTCTTTATTGCATTTAATCTATTTTTCTATGTAACACAATGTTTTTTCAAACAACTTGCATTTCTTAGGTTTTACGGATCAATAATTTATTTCCTTTTTCAGTTTATTGCATTTAGACATTGCCTCAAGGCATATTTCATCCATATTTGCATTAGTTTTGAGTGGGTAAATTTTCCATTTTGGCCCATCTCTCTCCTTTTAGTTGAAAAACCCTAGAAGTGCAAGAGAACCTTGGGTGCCAAAATGTTTGTCCATGACTGGAAGTGTAGATAATGCAACTCAACCACATATCTTAGCGGGAGTGAATTGATGGCTCAGCGGATCAATAGATGAGATATGTAGTACAAAATGTAAAGACAATGAGGCTTTTCTCTTCCACCAATGGTAGGAATGAAAGTGTATGCAAGAAAGTAAATAAGGTGGTGAGGCCAGCCTTCTTCCACTAAGAGTGGGAATACAATAGAATTTTGTAGAAATATTAAAGAACTTATTAGTACTACTCAATCAACATTACAATGTGAAATAAAATCTGCAAGAGTCAAGCAATAGAGATGTCCAAAGTGTTGCAAATGTTATACAATGTCTCTCCAACTCCAAAAGACTCCCAACCAATGAAAAAATCCCAAAAACTCTAACTACTACAATCTAATATATAGACCAAAAAACTGAAATCACAGACCAACAACTAGAAGACACACCAAAATATTCATTACCCTCACAAAATTCCACCAAAACACCTAAAAATAAATGCAAATGAAACCTAAGGAGAAGTCACCCAAGTTTAGATAGAGAACTAGCTGCAAACACCTCCCAATATTTTAATGCACACATTCCAAGACATTGATAGGCATGATAGAACCTTCAAGAGGGGTGACCAACAACATAAAATCAAAAACCTCATTAAAAATTCTCAAACTTTGCAAGATGGGACACCTAGAGCCTAGGAATAGATATAGCAAGTACCCAAAATGAAATAAAATTCATGCAATGAACAACAAATGAAAATATGCTTCAGCCATAGCCAAAACCGACAACCTGCAGACAAAAAAATCTTCAAAACTTCAACCATGAAACTCTACCTGCACTCCCTCAATGAGAAGCAGTCTCAAAAACTCAGCTAGATGCTATCTTTCAAGCATGAAATCATGGTTGAAGGAACTAGGAGGTATGCATTCCTCGAAGCAAGCTCTGAAAGTATTTCAACATCATAATAGTATAATATTTATAACTTTTCTTCTCCATTTTCAAATCCACTTTTTCCCTCCAATTAGGGCACCCAAGTGAGATTCTATTTTCACCTTTTCCAAATTTCATTTGAATTTCATTTTCTTCCTTTTCAAAGTCATCCAAGGCACATGAGGAAATATTACTTTATCAAAAGAAATTATAACATAAGATGGGCATCCAAAGTCACTTAAGTAAAATACTTTAGAATATGCAAATATTTCTCCAAGTATGGCGTCCAAAATTACTTAAGTGAGAAACCTTATAAATTTTATTTTTTTTAATAAACCCGACTTATCTCTCCATTTACCTGCATCCAAGGCTAAGGTGAAAATATATTTAATATGACTTAAATTAATCTCTAAAGTAATCCCCAACCCTTAGCAAAATTATTTCACTTAAAATGTTATTTTCATCAAATATCAAACTTTCCAAAATAATCACCTCAAATGATGTAGACCAAAGGGAATAAACTGACTTGCCAAAAATGCCATTGCATTGAACTGTTGAATTACTGCTAAAAATAGCACTACCAAAAATAGTACTTGCTAAAAATAGCATACTTCTAAAAATAGTAAGTTGTTCCAAATTCATTTTGAGCACAAATAGGCAGCAGCCGTGACTTACTAAAACTAGGAAGTCCAAAAAAGACCTTTATTTTAGTTGCATGTCACATCACCACAAAGCTCTCTAAAAACCTAAAAGGAATCCATAATCCAAACTGTAAAACACCAATACACAAGCCTCCAAAACTACCAAAGAATCAACCAAAAATGCAAGTCATTATCTCATCATGCATGTTACCTCATCCTAAAGCTCTCCAAAAACCCATAAAGCTCCACCATACATGCATTGAAACCCTTGCATGCAAGCCTTCAAAGCCTCCTAGAAAATTGGAAACCCTAATTTCAACTTTTGACTAGTCTACAGGCTTCTAGAAATAGCCTATCAGACACAGAAGAGCATATGGCTAAAATGGGGACATTACTATCCACCCTTCCCAAAATTGCTTTTCCTCAAGCAATTGCAACAACACTCCAAACTAATCCCACCAAACATATAGGATCCTAGGGTCCCATGTCCATCTTTGAAAAGATCCACCTTGCTAATTGTGTTTCCAAAAAATGTATAGTTGACATTTTTATGCCCACTTGAGTCTCTCTTTTGGACTTTGGCTTGATTTTGCCTAGATTTAATGTTATAATGTGGTCAGCACATTCACATTAGGTCTTGGACCCTTGTGAATCATTAAGACTTCTAGGATGTCTTGTAAAGGTGTTGTGAAGTGTGATAACCCACTTTCACACTTTTCTAGGACCCTTTCATTATAATTCACTTAAATAACCCATTTTATCACTTACCAAGTCTTATTTCAAAGTGTTGTAAAGAGTTGTAAAAAACTCTCATGCTTTTCTAGACTTGTCATCACTAATTAAACCCTTTCTCGTGTTTAAATGTCCCCCTAATGCACTTTCCGACCATTCTTAAGTGTGTTTTTAGGATATTCCCGTTAGACAAGTATTTAATTCCCTTTAATTCTTGACACCCACTTAAATTGCTTAAGTGGGACTAAGTCATCAATAGGGGCAACTTAGTCCTATTTGACATAAAAATCAAAATTATTTCAATTTTGTAGTGGGATTGTATTTTCCAACTCTTGAGGTCGGCCTATGATATGTTATTTTTGGGAAATTTAGGAAAATCAAGTATAAATAAGGGTTTTCCCCCTCATTTTAACCCCCATCCATTCAATCATTCAATCAAGCATTTCACTTAATAATTTTCAAGCATTCAAGCACTCTAAGCATAATCAAGTCATCAATTGGAGCACTTTATTGCATATCTCCATATTTGCATATCAAAGGTTTGGTAAGTTTATCACATTGCATGTTATCTATTTATCATTCTCTTTCTATTTCATTTCATTTCATAGGCTTTGATTACCAAAGTGGGGTTTGACCAAGGAAAACCCCTATACTCTAACCCTTAACCCTCTTTCCCCTCTTTGCATGAGTGTTTGCAAATTTTGTATGCAGATTTGTCAGAGAGTTTGGTGTCAAAAAGTGGTCAACAATCCATCAAAGTCAACATAGCCCTAGTTGAGGCTTGGAGACTCTTTTCAACTTGTTTTATGCAAAATCAAGATCAGACACCTGTTAAGAAAGAAAGTGCAGACCAAAATCTATAGGATCCTGTCCCAAAATTCTTGAAATTTGCAAGTGGACTAACTCACCATCTATGGTGAATTAGTCCCATTTCCAGGCTTGAAAAGTAGTTTCTTCATTTTTGGACACCCATTTGGCAGATTCCTATTCCAAAAGATTTTCCCCAAAACTGGACTAAGTCGACTAGCTTGGCATAAGTGTCCTAGTCAACATTTCTAGTCAACTCTATAGGATTCCAAAGCCTTCCACATCAAATTTCAGATTCTAGGTGCATCTCTTTGATTTTGTTCAGTTATTTCAATCATTTGCATTTTTTTGGTGTTTTTGCATATCACATTGTGTTTTCTAGCACTTTGCATTTCTTAGGTTTAGCATTATTAAATCATTTATTTTTCAATTTATTGTATTAATACATCATATTTAGATACATTTCATTACATTTACATTAATCTTGAGTGTAGACATTTGCATTTTGGACCCAATTCCTCCTCTTTTAATTGAAAAACCCAGAAATGTTAGAGACAACCTTGGACAATCCAACATCATTGTCCACATTTTGGTGAACCCGACTTTTGAACATATTTATTTATGATTTCAAGTGTATCCTAGGTTTCATTTATATTGCATTAGGTATTGCATTGTTTCAATTGCATCCCAAGGTTTTAAAAATTGCATTAGTGAAAAGTTCAAATAGCTTGCATTTTTGCATCATTTTTACATTGAAAACAACAAAAAGTATACATTTTCATACTACAGTTGTATATGTTCATCTACAAAACATAAAATTGCATTCAAAATTTCTAAAAAACCAAAAAAGAATCCTCACTGGGACTAATTCGCCACATTGGGCGACTTAGTCCTTCTGCACATTTTGCATTATATTTTTTGGCATTTTTTGTACATTTTTTGCATTTCTATTTTTTGTTATTGTATTACTATTATATTTTATAGAATTGTAGTTATTAGTATTTTATTTATTTTAGTTTCATTGCATTTAAATTCACCTACATTTTGAAACCTTTGCATGAGTGTTTGGTGTCCTATTGCTAATACTTTAGTGAGAAGAAGTTCACGACTCATGGCATCTTGTGATAACACACTCACTGTGGACCTTGGGTTGTCCCGAGCTACTACTAGTATTGATAATAGTGCATTAGGCATGGACCCTACCCTTAGCAATATTGTGCCTTCTAATAATATGCTAATTGACATACAAAACAATCACATTCCACAAGATAAAGTCATTAAAATTCATGAGTATTGTGCACATTTGCAACAAGATTTGTGTCTTGAAAACACTTCAACCACTACGATCCTTGCTATAGAAAACCTTCATCGCTTTATTGAAAGTGACGAAGGCTTAAAAGTTATGAAAAGAATTGTTGAGATATACAACAAATATGCTCCTCCTAGCTCTAGCACATCCCAACCAGCAAACATTGTGGTTAGTCAAGGAGGACTTAACATTCCTCCTCCTTCCACTATCACATCTATACCTACCTACACCATTCCACAAGTCACCACAACAATGCAAAAGGTTAGTAATGTGCTTCCTCCTTCAACTATTCCTACTATCATTCCTAATTGTTATGTGGCATTGAATGTTCTCTCCTCTTCCACCATACCATCCATTAGCATTCCATTCACTTGCCCTACCACTACATACACTCCATCACCACTTTTCCTTTCATCTCATCTCACTTACACTAACCCTCTCATCACACAAGTTTTCCAAACCATTTCCTCTCTGCAAAAACAAATATCCACCATCAACCAAAACTAGAATGGACCACCTACCTATTATGTTCATAGCAGCCCACTATCTTTAGAAATCCTACGAACATCAATTCCATAGAAATAGAAATGGCTAGATTTGAGAAGTATGGTGGAAAGGGCGATCCTACTAATCATTTTAATGCCTACACAGCCTTGTGTAGTGACTTTTTTCTTGATGATAAACTATTGGCCAAACTGTTTCCTAGGACTTTAAAAAGCATTGCCTTAGAATGGTTCTCATCCTTATCTAATAATTCGATTAGCTCATTCAATGAACTAGTTGATGCATTCATAAGCCATTTTCAAGTTCCAATGACTCCAAAAAAGACATTGGCTAGTCTAATGTGATGCAAACAAAATACAGATGAAAAGGTAACCGATTTCTTCTCACGCTATCAGTCACTTTATGCCCAACTTGATGTTAAGATTCTTGATTCACATCTCCAAAATATGTTCATTGAAAACTTGCAAAGTCAAATCCAAGATAGATTTACCATGATGAAATTTCCCTCTTTCATGTACTTGTGCACAACCCTTTGCGATTATTACAATTCGGTTAGTATTTGTGATGCAAAGTCCACTTCCAATCGAAATAAAAAATATGAACCTAGCACTTTAAACAATTCACAACTAGTTCAAAAACCAAAAAAAGGGTTCTTACAATTCAATCCCCCTCAAAAATCACCTCAAACCATCAACAACCAAGTAGTAGCTATTAAAGCCACAATACCTTATAGTTATGGAGATCCAAAATGACAATTTACACCATTACCAGACACTCTTCATAGCACAATGACCTAGCTTAAACAACAAAAAATGATTTCTTTACCTATTTTTAAACCATTAGATACAACTAAACCTTTGTCTCCAACCTTTCAATGTAACTCTTATTTCCATTATCATCAACAAAATGGACATGACACAAAACAATGTCAGCATCTTAAACACATAGTGCAAGACCTCATTAATTTAGGTCATCTATCTGTTTCAAATGTTAATATTAAAGGAAATACATATGTTGCCCCACCCAATCAAAATTTGTAAATTTTTACCAATGATCCCATTCCTAAACATAATGAATCATTCATCAAATCCAGTGAAACTCAAAACAATGATGTTATGTTTTTTCATAGAGAGACTAAACAACCTAATCCTATTTCACATACCACTTCTATTAATCCTTTGGATGAAATGGGTATGTGTAGGATCATGATGGGCCAAAAAGTGGCAATATGATGGGTATGTGGCTTGTTAGCTCTCAAAAACGCAAGTAAGGATACCTCAAGAGGTTGCCAATCTCTTGATATGTTTTCGGGTAACAGAACAAGGTTCGAAACAATCAAACCTTCTACTCTTCAGGTGCTGCTGGACCTAGGTGGGTGGACCTATATGAATAAAGTAGACTTAAGGTTGTATGACTTGACTAAATTGATGGATCTAATACGATGGCACAAATGTAAAAGATAAAAGCTTGCAAATTACTCTTACTCCTAATATTGAAATTGAGATATGGATGTTTGAATAATGTTTTATAAAATTCTAAAATAGAATTGGTGTGACCAATGCCTATTTTTGTTGGGCTAATGGAGTCAAGAGGTAAATAATTTATGTGTTTCCCCTTTCTGGCTTAACTCTAGTTGCTAGGCACTTTGAGAATGAGGTTCTAGGACTGGCATAAAACTTCACTAAATTTATGACTTGCATAAATTGTGCTGGAATATTTTCTTACTAGGCTCTTCTTCAATTATCCAAAAGAAATCCTTAAATCACTGTGATTTATCCAAAAGAATTTAAATCTGACTTGCAGACACCAATTGATTAATTCACACAAAATGGGAATACATTTCGATAAATCAGAGATATACTTGATATACTGATTTAAATGACTAAAAGACCTTAAGTTGGAGACAACCAGATAGAAATGTAAATAATTTCATCACAACAACTGAACACCAAGAAAGGATTTCACCAAATTTATGCATTATTCTCCATTAAATAATTTGAAATGATTTTACAATATACAGCATGATATATTTACTTCGGCAACAGTTCACCCTATCCAACTACCTAACCTACTTATTTCTCCTAAATCTAATCTTCTCCTCTTTGATACAATTTTACTTCACATATATACATCATATTAGGTTTACAACCCTTCACATTATCCATCTGAGGTAACTCTTCATTTTGATGCAGCTCTTTGTTGAATTATCTTTGGCAAAATAAAATATTTAATTAATTGCCTTATGGAAAATTAAATATTTTAACTTTAATCTCCATTTTGCAATCTTCATGAAAAGTTAATTTCAATAATTATCCTTTCTTGGAAACTTCGCTTTTCTCTTATTAAAATAATTACTCACTTCATGACTCCTTGGGCGAAAATATTTTCCATTTATATCTTTCATTTGAAAGATTTCACCAATTTTAATTATTTCATCTGGTAAATAACTACCCATCCTTTCATTCCCATTGGTGAAAAATTCCACTTTCCCGTGCAAGTATTTTACATATTTACCTTTTGTCCATTTATGGGTAAAAAGATTATTTCACCTTATAACTCCCCTTTGGTGAAAATAATTCAAGACTTGGTTAAAATATTTACCTCAAAAAATTCTCTATCTTCACCTTTACTCACCTCATTACTTCCACCATTTAATATTTAAAATTATTATTCATTTCAACTGATAGTATTTATTTTTTCATTTTTTCCACCGACTTCACCGATGAAGCTCCATCGGCGTGACTTGCATTTTTGGGAAAATATGTCGCTGTAGTATATCTTGCCGATATAGCATGCTCCTCCAAAACTCTTTCATCGGTGTGACTTGAAACATCAAGAAGACTTATGCCGACAATAGATGTCACTCCGATAAATTTAGAGCTCTGGCATAATGATATTAAATTTTTCCTCTGGTGGTAACTCGAGGAATAATTAGGGTTACCCATATTTGTTCTCATAAACTCCCTTTTACAAATAATGCCATTGAATGAAGATCTTTGTCTGCAAAAACCAAAAGGACAATTTGGAATAATTCACGGTTCCATTTGCTTCATCAAAATTTCTCAATGGTGGCTGTAAGCTAACCTTATTCACTCAGCCATATTCTTCCTTGACATGATCACGTCCAAGATGCAGGCTCGAATAACATATTAACAAGACTTTGATGCAGCCATACTTTGGATAAAAGCATATCAAACATTTCACACTCAAATTTTAGTAGCTACCATAATTATGTACCTCACAAACTATCTTTCCAGCAAGTGTGGGTGTCCATGTGAAGTTTGTTTGGTTCTAAATCATTCTTATGCTCATGCTGAATCTCTTCTTGGCCTTTTGATGTGTCGGGGTGAAGTCAGGCTATTGATCATAATGGCAATCCCTCTGTTTGCTGAACTTGACATGGGAAGGGACTCTCTTGTATTGCATATGAACACTTAAAATTGAATGGGTAATCATTAGAATTTTTTTTTAGACATCTTGCGCCATAGTCAAAAAGAGTCAAGTAGCCTCCAAAACGGCTTTTGAAAACTGATCAAATGATCCTGAAAAGCCAAGAAAATGCACTGAAATGTTGATTGATGGTAGGGGAGTATGATTGTGAAATGATTTGGCATGAATTTATTGGGATTGAAAGCTGCTCATAATCGAAGTTGCGTGTTCAGCCTTTTTTGCAACTGTTTAAACTGAACTAAAACTTGCCAAATTTCCCTTTTGGAAAAATATTAAACATGATTTTGACAAGCTGTAACTTGGAGGATTGTTTTCTTTAGGTCACATGAATATGTAGGAAAATGGGTTTTTCATAAATCTTCTTCCTTCAAAAAATATTAAAAATCAAACTTGATCACTTTGTAGCTATTCTGGGAGTGCAGTTATGAAACTGTGCAAAATCAGTTTGGAATCAATTTTGCAAAAATACTAATGATGTCCAAACACCCTAAAAATTGGCATAGAGGTAGAATTTGGTGTAGAGAATTGAAGGCACCAATCCGTTTGTGATTAAACCCTTTCAATTGTTTAATATTTATCCTCAAAGTGGGCCACTTTAACAGATTTTATTGTGCTAACAGCTGATTTTCTCAAAAACCCTTCAACTTGGTCTTCTGAAACTTTGTCAAAATTGATCATATTAAGCTGAAAACTAGTGTGCATACTCTCATATATTAGACAAACATGTTTTCAAAGTGATTTGGCATAAAAACAAACAAATCCAAAGTTATGATTTTTCAAAATGAGCCACATAAGCAGATTTTTCAATTTTAGTTCTGAGTGTTAAAATTAACTTTTTGAGTATGGGAACCTAAAATTTGCATGAAATTTTAGGCTCCAACAGTGGCTTTGTCTGGGGATGAATGATCATGAGATCATTGCAAGAATCCAGATCTTTGGAAAAGTAGACCGAGTTTTATTCATTTGAACAACAGACTTGAAACCTTTTTCTGTCATGAACTAATATAATCTTCAAAAATATCCATATCACAGCTGATGGCACAAGGCCACCAAAAATAAAGGTCCCCATTTTCCTCTATCAAACACCCTGCTCTGATATGAATTCATCAAATTCTTCTTGAGAACACTCATGCAATCAACCCTGTTGTTGTCATTAAAATTTTTCAGAAGATTATTGTGCTCATCTTGACCCAAGTTTCTTTCATCATTCTGTTGTTTGTATTCTTCATCATCATGTGATAAATCTTCTTTATCTTCAACATGCAATGTGTATGCATATTTAGTGCAACATTTCTCATTATTTTGCTTATTATCATGTACTGCAAAATAGTCTCCTAGTTCTTGTATATCACTAATTGGCAGTGACACAAAATTCTGATCCACACAACCATCATCATGTATATTTGAATCAATTGATGCTGGAGATAATTTTTTTGAATCTTGATGTGTATATTTTTTATATTCTATTGCTAGCAAATCTGAGATTTGCTTACTGATGAGTGAATATGCTTCTTCATTTATTACACTACTATTGAATTCTTCATTTTTCTCATCATCAAAAAATGGTAATCCAGATATGTTGATCTCATATTCGTTTATTTCACAAATTGGTACATTACTTTGATTATCAGAAAATAATTCTTTTTTAACACAAAGTGGATTTGAAAACACATAAAATTGGTTTTCTGGCATACCTTGGCAAAATCTCATTTGATCATCTTCTATCTTTTCATCATACAAAGGATTTGAAAAAAATTTAAAACCATTTTCAGATGTACAAACCTCTTCTTCATCAAATGTGTCTTCATGGCTTTCAACTGCAATTGGAAGTATTATTTTTTCACTGTCAAATGGACTCGCATTGTCCATTGCTTCTTCCTCTTGATCACCACAAGAACTGCAAGAATCACCTTGTTGTAGATCAAAATTCTCAGGCTCATCATCAGAATCTGAATTGGATCCCTCATAACATACACCGCCTTCCTTATCATAATTTGTTATGCAAGACAAATCTCTTGTATCTTCATCTTCCTCATGTAAGCTATCATATGAACCATATTGACTTGCACATGTCTCATTTTCTATTGGCTTCATAATCTGATCAATGTCTCCATCTTCATCAATGATGTCAACATTGTCTTCATACTTTTTCTTATCTACAATATCAGTCCATTCATCTAGTTCATCAAGAGAAACGGGTATCCATGATTGAGGCCAGTAAATTGGGTTTGGCTCATACACTTTCATGAACTGTTGAATGATCTCATACCTACTAGGTGGGAATTTAATAGGTATTTTCCTACAAATGTCTATCATTCTGCAAAGCAAAGAATGCCCAGATTCTCCTCTATATCTCCTTATGTCAAGAAAGGCATCCAAAAGACTTTTGAAATATTCACCATTTTTAGATTGTCTATCCATTTTTCATCAAGTTTTTACCAGAGTCGCCACCTACTTTTCCAAAAGTAGGAAAATGATTCTTTTAAAATTATTTTTTATTCTCCCCAGTAGAATCTCCCCACTCCAAATGTGAAATTTATATTAACTCATTACATGGAAAGGATGGAACCGAATTTTCTGATGTTATTCCCTAGTAGAGTCGCCAATTTGTTAGCTTTCAAAAATGCAGGTAAGGATACCTCAAGAGGTTGCCAATCTCTTAATACGTTTTAGGGTAATAGAACAAGGTTCGAAACAATCAAACCTTCTACTCTTTAGGTGCTGCTGGACCTAGGTGGGTGTACCTATATGAATAAAGTAGACTTAAGGTTGTATGACTTGACTAAATTGATGGATCTATTACGATGGCACAAATGTAATAGATAAAAGCTTGCAAATTACTCCTACTCCTAATATTGAAATTGAGATATGGATGTTTGAATAATGTTTTATAAAATTCTAAAATGGAATTGGTGTGACCAGTGCCTATTATTGTTGGGCTAATGGAGTCAAGAGGTAAATAATTTATGTGTTTCCCCTTTCTGGCTTAACTCTAGTTGCTAGGCACTTTGAGAATGAGGTTCTATGACTGGCATAAAACTTCACTAAATTTATGACTTGCATAAATTGTGCTAGAATATTTTCTTACTAGGCTCTTCTTCAATTATCCAAAAGAAATCCTTAAATCACTGATTTATCCAAAAGAATTTAAATCTGACTTGCAGACACCAATTGATTAATTCACACAAAATGGGAATACATTTCGATAAATCAGAGATATACTTGATATACTGATTTAAATGATTAAAAGACCTCAAGTTGGAGACAACTAGATAGAAATGTAAATAATTTCATCACAACAACTGAACACCAAGAAAGGATTTCACCAAATTTATGCATTCTTCTCCATTAAATAATTTGAAATGATTTTACAATATATAGCATGATATTTACTACAGCAACAGTTCACCCTATCCAACTACCTAACCTACTTATTTCTCCTAAATCTAATCTTCTCCTCTTTGATACAAGTTTACTTCACATATATACATCATATTAGGGTTACAACCCTTCACATTATCCATCTGAGGTAACTCTTCATTTTGATGCAGCTCTTTGTTGAATTATCTTCGACAAAATAAAATATTTAATTAATTGCCTTATGGCAAATTAAATATTTTAACTTTAATCTCCATTTTGCAATCTTCGTGAAAAGTTAATTTCAATAATTATCCTTTCTTGGAAACTTCGCTTTACTCTTATTCAAATAATTACTCACTTCATGACTCCTTGGGCGAAATTTTTTTCCATTTATATCTTTCATTTGAAAGATTTCACCAATTTTAATTATTTCATCGGGTAAATAACTACCCATCCTTTCATTCCCATTCGTGAAAAATTCCACTTCCCCGTGCAAGTATTTTACATATTTACCTTTTGTCCATTTATGGGTAAAAAGATTATTTCACCTTATAACTCCCCTTTGGTGAAAATAATTCAAGACTTGGTTAAAATATTTACCTCAAAAAATTCTCTATCTTCACCTTTACTCACCTCATTACTTCCACCATTTAATATTTAAAATTATTATTCATTTCAACTGATAGTATTTATTTTTTCATTTTTTCCACCGACTTCACCGATGAAGCTCCATCGGCATGACATGCATTTTTGGGAAAATATATGTCGCTGTAGTATCTCTTGCCGATATAGCATGCTCCTCCAAAACTCTTTCATCGGTGTGACTTGAAACATCAAGAAGACTTATGCCGACAATAGATGTCACTCCGATAAATTTAGAGCTCTGGCATAATGATATTAAATTTTTCCTCTGGTGGTAACTCGAGGAATAATTAGGGTTACCCATATTTGTTCTCATAAACTCCCTTTTACAAATAACGCCATTGAATGAAGATCTTTCTCTGCAAAAACCAAAGGGACAATTTGGAATAATTCACGGTTGCATTTGCTTCATCAAAATTTCTCAATGGTGGCTGTAAGCTAACCTTATTCACTCAGCCATATTCTTCCTTGACATGATCACGTCCAAGATGCAGGCTCGAATAACATATTAACAAGACTTCGATGCAGCCATACTTTGGATAAAAGCATATCAAACATTTCACACTCAAATTTTAGTAGCTACCATAATTATGTACCTCACAAACTATCTTTCCAGCAAGTGTGGGTGTCCATGTGAAGTTCATTTGGTTCTAAATCATTCTTATGCTCATGCTGAATCTCTTCTTGGCCTTTTGATGTGTCGGGGTGAAGTCAGGCTATTGATCATAATGGCAATCCCTCTGTTTGCTGAACTTGACATGGGAAGGGACTCTCTTGTATTGCATATGAACACTTAAAATTGAATGGGTAATCATTAGAATTTGTTTTTAGACATCTTGCGCCATAGTAAAAAAAAGTCAAGTAGCCTCCAAAACGGCTTTTGAAAACTGATCAAATGATCCTGAAAAGCCAAGAAAATGCACTGAAATGTTGATTGATGGTAGGGGAGTATGATTGTGAAATGATTTGGCATGAATTTATTGGGATTGGAAGCTGCTCATAATCGAAGTTGCGTGTTCAACCTTTTTTGCAACTGTTTAAACTGAACTAAAACTTGCCAAATTTCCCTTTTGGAAAAATATTAAACATGATTTTGACAAGCTGTAACTTGGAGGATTGTTTCCTTTAGGTCACATGAATATGTAGGCAAATGGGTTTTTCATAAATCTTCTTCCTCTAAAAAATATTAAAAATCAAACTTGATCACTTTGTAGCTATTCTGGGAGTGCAATTATGAAACTGTACAAAATCAGTTTGGAATCAATTTTGCAAAAATACTAAATGATGTCCAAATGACCTGAAAATTGGCATAGAGGTAGACTTTGGTGTGGAGAATTGAAGGCACCAATCCGTTTGTGACTAAAACCTTTCAATTGTTTAATATTTATCCTCAAAGTGGGCCACTTTAACAGATTTTATTGTGCTGACAGCTGATTTTCTCAAAAACCCTTCAACTTGGTCTTCTGAAACTTTGTCAAAATTGATCATATGAAGCTGAAAACTGGTGTGCATACTCTCATATGTTAGACAAACATGTTTGAAAAGTGATTTGGCATAAGAACAAACAAATCCAAAGTTATGATTTTTCAAAATGAGCCACATAAGCAGATTTTTCAATTTTAGTTATGGGTGTTAAAATCAAATTTTTGAGTATGGGAACCTAAAATTTGCATGAAATTTTAGGCTCCAACATGGCTGGCGACATTTTTTTTACCCAAAATTGATGAAACGAAAAGGGTTTTTAAAGGAGATTCTCATATTTACACCAATATAAATTATGCTTTACTTTGAATTTAATAAGTAATTATTATTCATTTTCTATTCAAATTACGACTAAAGTCCTAATTGATAAACTGATTGAAAAATATCTATTTCTTTCAAATAGTATCACATTTTTTGAATCCAAAACATGCATCACATTCTATGTTTCGCATACTATAGGATAAAAATTGAATTTCATGAAGTTTTGACCAAGTTAAGGTGGTGAGACATACAAGTTTTTATATATTTTTAAAAGTTGTAATAAAAAAATCATAATTAATTATTTACTTGGAAAAATTACAAAAATATATGCATCCATCAGTACATGAGTCCTCTACTTATATCTAAAATATTATGAAAAAATATTATCATTTTATTGTGGTTAGGGTGGTCGAGACAGACACCTACTTATTTTTTCCCTAAAATTTAAGTACTACTCCATTGAAATTTCAAATTTTCACCAAATAGATTTTAAAAAAAAAACCTAGTAGTTTAGAAAATACATTCAATTTGCTACAAATTATATTCTTACATATTTTTGAAATAATATAGATAACTTATTCAAAATTTTATGTCAAATTTCCTAACTTTGATTTTTTAAATTTTTTTGCCACTTAAGGGCTTGCTTTTTCCATGATGATCCTGCACATACCCAAATGGTAGGAGTGATAGATGTTATCCCTCATAAGGGCCAACCTAAGAAAAATCTTGACCATATTACTTTATCTTCTAAATATATTCTTCTTAATGTTCTTGAAGGTCCTATCTGCATAGCCAGACGTATTTACAATAAGCCCACTAATGGGATACTGATAGATCCTGCCTGTGGTGAGAATGTGATCACTAAGGAATTTTTAGTCTTACATAATATTTATCAAGATAACTATGACTAACCAAGAGCATGGATCAAAACACATAATAGTTTTTTGTGCCCTACGATAGGCTCGATTGTTCTTCTATTACGACTTATACCTAAGACAATGGATGTTACATTCTCTATCATTACACAATTAGATTAGTTTCATCTGTGGCTAGGCATCCAATATGGATTTTCTTGATGAAATTTGTTCATTTAGTCGTACATAAATGTTTAAAGTTTTTGCATGACAATGACATATTCACTATTCACCATACTGGCTTTAACCCTTTGTCTTCTAAAGGAAACTTCTCCTTAGAAGACTTTTGGCTTGATCCCATGGAGCCCATAACACCTCACAAAGATTTCTTTTTCATTGCTCATCAAAAGTTTAAAGTAAAGAAAATTGTTGAATTTTCCCTCCATAACTAATCGCCATCTGCTTCCGATATCCCAATCCTCAATGAGACAATGCTTCAACTCGAACCTGAGCCACCAACTCCAGATCAACCAAACATGAACACTTCACCTTCCTCATCTAAATGTCCAAGAGATAATGAAACCAACCCTATCACACTCCCTCGCATAAAACAAGTTTATAAAGCAAAAGAGAAAGTGATTGATACACTTCGCATGATTCCTTTTGTTCCTCCCCCTCAGGAAGAAAAGGATCCTATAGTGGATCAACCCGCTCTTACACCTACACAAATTCAAAATAGAATCAAATGAAACTGTGGCGCTAGGGAGCATAGGCGTTGATGATGTCTCCTTGCTCATCAATTACAAATTGAGAACAACAAAGAAAATCAACCTCTGCCCTTGACAAAAGAAATAAATAATGACCGTCCTCCCCAATCACAACAAATGATTCAATACAACAACCACAACTCCTGATACACCCTTCACTGGAAATTACCATTCACCCTACCATTGTAATTAATCTAGATGATGAGGAGGAGGAGATTTCTAAAATAGATGAAGAGGTGCATAATAATTTGAATACATTATTTTCCTCTTCCATGAGCTTAAATGATAAATCTCCCACAACAAGCATAGAGCCTGGAACTTCCCCTAGTTCAACCCTTGTAATTGTCCCTTTGGACAGTCAACTGCACTCATAATACACTAAACCTAATTGGGAGGCAGATGATTTGTTAGATGGCTGACTTACATTCACCTTGATAGCCTTTTTCATTTTTCTTTTATTTTCTTTTTATTTTGAGCTTGTATGTGCATATCGTGTTCCCCCGTAATGTGGTGTTTGATTTTCCCCCTCTCTTGTGACATTCTTCTATTTGTACCTCTATTCTTCTCTATGTCATGCATTTGTTTTTTTCTTTCACCTTTGTTTTGTGTTTTTCCTTTTGGGGATGATGCAAAGCATCAAGACAACCTATGTCTCTTCCATGTTGAACCAAATGGTCCTTTTACTTTTTTTTTTCACCTCTATTTTTTGTTTTTCCTTTTGGGGATGACACAAGGTATTGAGACCAAAATGTCTCCTTCATGTTGACCCAAAATCTTTTTCTTTTTCTTTTGCCTTTTAATTTTCTTTTCACTTGCATTTTTCCTTTTGGGGATGATGCAAAGCATTGAAACCATAATGTCTCTTCCATGTTGGCCCGAAATGGACTTTATTTTTTTCTTGCTTTTGCTCTCTTTGTGTCATTCTTTTGGTTCTATGTATTTGGGGAATGATGACAGTTTTGAGCTCTTTAATAAAAACATTGTAGCAACAAACATATTGACCCCAAATCCATAGATCCCTTATGTGTTTGGTGTGTTCCTCTTTGTGGGAAACCCCTCTTTCTTTTTTTCCTTTTTCCTCCACATGATGTAGCCTTACTTGGAAACGTATGACTTTGCATAGGGGCTTTCCAAGTTGGCTTTGATGTATTCTTTTCTTTTTCCTTCACTACTTTGAATTAATTGCTCACAGAACCGTGTGTAGAAATTCCTTTAAAGTGGTAGCATACACTAGAATTATTCATTTTGTATTTTTATTTTTCTTAGTTCTTAGAGCAACCTTGTTACTTTATACGATGTGTTTGTCACTTTGTGGATGGCATTGGGTGTGATGTCAGTCATAAGCGTGATCTATCTTAGCATATTATATTCCTCTTGGTGGTCTGATGTAACACACTACATCCCCTAAGTTACGAATACTTTATTCTTTGATTGGTCCTCTCTTGGAGACATTAGACACAATGTTCCCTAAGTTATAGACCTTGCATGATCTTAACAAGACTCATTTGAATATCTTTTGCATGTTACATTTTGCATTTACATGGCCACCTTGCATAACACAACTTTCATGCTTGTGGTTCCATTACATTTGGTCATGAGTTCTAAGCATACGAAGCTTTGCTTGTCTCATGAAGCATGAAACAAAATTGTCTTTATGGCACCTTATTAAAGTTATCAGGAGGTATAAATTTGATATGGCTGAGTGGGAAGCCCATTCCAAGGAACAAATTTCCCCATAGCCACCTTTTGGGATTTCTCACCCTGCGAACAACCAAAAGTTTCGTGGCCCTAGAGTGAGTATGTTTTGGATTTCTCACCCTGTGGACAACTAGAAGTTCCATGGCCCCAGAGTGAGTATGTTGTGGAAATCTCACCCCATAGACAACTAGAAGTACCATGACCCCAAAGTGAGTATACTTGGGTCTTCTCACTCGATGGACAACCATAAGTTTCATCACCCTAGAGTGAGTACACATTTCATGTTTCAAACAAACATCATAGATCTAATCCACAATGAGCTATAAAAAAGATCAAAGATTTCCTTCATTCCTTTTTATCACTTTCATGTGTGTTCCTTTGCATTTATGTTTGGTTTGTCATGAGATCTTGATCCTAGGGTTTTTATCATCCCACTTGATTATTGTTATTTCATATTACTAGCATGGGTGCATTTGTATCCCTCTCGATGTGCATGTTGGGCTATTTTAGTGAGAGTTTGAAGCAAGTTCATCCTCTCACTAGAGTGCGGGCTTAATGTGTTGCCAAAAAATGTATAGTTGACATTTTTATGCTCACTTGAGTCTCTCTTTTGGACTTTGGCTTGATTTTTCCTATATTTAATCTTGCAATGTGGTCAACACATTCACATTAGGTCTTGGACCCTTGTGAATCATTAAGACTTCTAGGATGTCTTGTAAAGGTGTTGCAAAGTGTTGTAACTCACTTCCACACTTTTCTAGGACTCTTTCATCATAATTCACTTAAAAAACCCCTTTTTATCACTTACCAAGTCTTATTTCAAAGTGTTGTAAAGAGTTGTAACAAACTCTCATGCTTTTTTAGAATTTTCATCACTAATTCAACCCTTTCTAATGTTTAAATGTCCTCCTAATGCACTTTTAGGCCATTCTTAAGTGTGGTTTTGAGGATATTCCCCTTATACAACATTTAATGCCCTTTAATTCCTAACACCCACTTGAATTGCTTAAGTGGGACTAAGTCACCAATAGGGGAAACTTAGTCCTATTGGGCACAAAAATAAAAATTATTTCAATTTTTTGGCAAGATTTTATTCACTAACCCTTGAGGTCAGCCTGTGATGTGTTATTTTTAGGAAATCTAGGAAAATCAAGTATAAATAAGGATTTTTCCCCTCATTTTAACCCCCATTCATTCAAGAATTCAATCAAGCAACTCACTTAATAATTTCCAAGCATTCAAGCACTCTAAGCATAATCAAGTCGTCCATTGGAGCACTTTATTGCATATCTTTAGATTTCTACATCAAAGGTTTGGTAATTTTATGGCATTTCATGTTATCTATTTATCACTCTCTTTCTATTTCATTTCACTTCATAGGGTTTGATTACCAAAGTGGGGTTTGACCAGATTTTTCAAAGAGTTTGGTGTCAAAAAGTGGTAAAAAAATCCATCAAATTCAACATTACCCTAGTTGAGGCTTGGAGATCTTTTCAGCCTATTTTCTACAAAATCAAGATCAGACACTTGTCAGGAAATCAAGTGCAGACCAGAATCTACAAGATCCTATCCTAAAATTCCTAAAATCTATAGGTGGAATAAGTATCCATCTATGGAAAATTAGTCCCACTACCAGGCCTGAAAAGTGGTTTCTACATTTTTGGATACCCATTTGGCAGATTCCTGTTTCGACATATTTTCCCTGAAACTAGACTAAGTTGCCTAGCTTGGTGTAAGTGTCCCAGTCAACATTTATAATCAACTCTAAATGATTCCAGAGCCTCTCCACATCAAATTTTAGATTCCATGTGCATCTCTCCAGTTATGTTCAGTTATTTCATCATTTACTTGCATTTTTTGTTATATTTGCATATCACAATGTGTTTTCCAACACTTTGCATTTCTTAGGTTTAGCATCATTAAATTATTTATTTTTTAGTTTATTGCATTATTACATCATATTTAGATACATTTCATTGTATTTACATTATTCTTGAGTGTAGACATTTGCATTTTGGATCCAATTCCTCTCCTTTTAGGTGAAAAATCTAGAAGTGTTAGAGGCAACCTTGGGCAATCCAAAATCATTGTCCACACTGATGTTGCTCCACTCTAATCATATAAATGAAGCCATTTTTCTAGAACTGCATAGACCTTCCTTGCAACCTCAATGAGTTAACATGCTTGAAATTCAAACTAAGAAACACATAAGTATTGAAATCAAAATCTAGTATCTCATGCCCAATAATCTATGAGGAGTTAACATCTACAATGTCAATAACTATCACCATTCTAAAAAAAATAAGAAGAATCTAATCAATTCAAAAACATAAGCATAACTTATCAAAGCATCAAACAAGGTCTCAACAGTAAGAGTCCTGAAATGCCAAACCCAACCAAACATTGGTTCGTTTCCCTAAATAATTGTACAAGAAAATGTACAAGAATATCCATTGAGACAAACTTGAACACTATCAAAATGTAGATTCAAATCACTCCACATCCTCATCTCTCCCACTTGAGGAAAAAATTCATTGCTAACAAGAGATTGCAAAGTCTGAAATTGAATACACCAGCTACCAAACAAGACTATAAGGGTCAACTTGAGATCTGATTTAAGGAAAATCAACATCCAAGGAGATAAAAAACTACTACAAAATTAAAAATAAACATCCAAAATATCATTTTTTGTCATATCCAGAACTAAATACAACCTCACTAAAGATTTCATCACAACAAAGAACCATTTGTTGCTCAGCTTTTCTCCCCAAATCTCCAATTGAAGATCAAAAATAATTATCAAATGGCTGGTAAAGAAGATAACAACACCCAAAGAACAAAAAAATTGAGGCTTATCATCCCAACATACCTTCTTGTCACATATCAAATGCATGTTGATGCTAGGATCCCAAATCATAAATAAAGAAGAACCATTTCGCAAATGGAGAATGACTCTGACTAGAATGCTTTGATCAATACATTCTATTTGAATCATCAATTCTTGAAACTCCAAAACATATTCAACAAATCTGAATTCACTGAGAAAGTTGAATTCAATATCATGAGACAAGATTTGTTAAGAAGATTCAATGTACCCTTCATCAAACTCCATTCTAAAATTAGTTACTCTTAAAGAAGGTGGTGCCAACATGAAGTCTGATAGGAATCTAACAAGCATCTACATCAGATAATAAATAAACTCTTCATCAGAGTGTTAATCAACTCTTAGTTGCTAGTAAATATTAGTGACTCCATTCCTCCTTGATTCTTTATTCTCCCTCTCTTGAAGGGAAGATAAACTAGGAATAGCAATAAAGTCTTCATTATGCAACTCATGTATCATCATTCCACTGTTCGAAGAAGTGCTAGAATTTTCCCTTTCAACCTTTATGTCACAAGAGATTTCCTCATGTTTTGATATCACAACATCCATGCATTGGAAACCATACTCATCCTCATGTACAATTTTATCATCCATCACAAAGAGAGGATTATCATAACCTCCCTCAACACCCACTTCAAAGAGAAAATTTTCAAAAACTCGATAGTCATCCCTTTCATCTTGTTGATTTGCACATACAACTTTTGATTTTCTTGTGATGCTTTGTAATGCCCTACCACAAAACCCTAGAGGAAAACATGCTACAACACATAAAAAATGGAACAATTTACCTTGTGAAATGCAACATAATAAAGATTGTAGATGATATAATAAATTGTATTCTAACCTAAGTCCTCTAAGGTTTGATGACTACACTGCTAGAATCCCATTAACCAAACTAGCAAGAATTATAATTCATCTCATTAAACTAAATTTCATCTAACATAAAAATGAAATAAAGTTTAGTTATTCCATCATATTAAATGATCAACCAATATGATTATCTATATATTATCATCAAAATAACACCCAAGATCTTACAATTAATTCATATAAGCAAGATACATCATTTACATTATCCATTATAAGGGAGAGTTCAAAATTAATTACAACATTACATCATTAAAATAGTGCTTCATGAGATCAATAGGGAAGAATATACATCTGAGTACAATGCATGATACAACTGAATTCAATTCCATCCAAGTACATGTAAGTATTCCACTCAAACTGGAAAAAGTACAAATGTCCACATCACCATGAGTAGTCACCATGACCATGAACATCAACAAGGGAACCCAATGGAGAGATAGGCACATTCCACCCAACCATGTGGAACCCAAAGGTCTACCCCTTGTGCTAGGAGATAGCAATAAGGTCCCACAACAATAATCAAGGTGACCATAAATTGACATAACAAGGCCAAATAGAGGACAACTAACAATGAAACAACTTAACAACACATAAGAACATACATTGCTTCTAGAGGACATCACATGCCAAAGGGAGAGAACAAATAAGGGAATACTAGCCTGAAGAGGGAAGAGTGTCATCGCATGGTGCTAACATTGGTTACCCTAGCAGTCTCTCACTAGTTGTCAGCCCCATAGGGTGGCACATGCATAACCAATCTTCCTTTCGTGAGGACAAGGAAGTTGGTCTTTCCAACAAGTCCTTATCAACCCATCCTTAGCCTAAACGAGCACTAAAGGCATGGGAAAGGCATTCACTTATCTTGATTAAAGTGTAAACTACCCAACCTCCTAATTCATTTTAAGTTATCACTGAGTTAAGAAACTCTCACATGGGTTACCCGGGTGCCACTTTGTGTGTCGGCCACCATTGAGAGCCACTCCCCCTATTAGCAGCTAGGAGACCCAATAAAATCAACTAGGTAAAGCCATCATGCACATCAAATGAAAACCACAAAATACATATCCTGAGCAAGGTATGGACCATCTCACTCCCAATACACAACTGTAACAACCAACATGAGTGCATGGCTAAAGACCCGTGACAACACATAGCAAGTATAATGCTAACCAACTCAAGGATTAACACAACAATTCAACCCATATTATATTTTCCCAAGCCACTAGAAGACTTTCAATATCTTTCCCACACAATGACTTAAACATTTAGCAAAAGCTCACCAGTTTCTCCATTTCCAATACTCATTTACATTCCTTCATACAATAGAATCAAGGGATACATAATGAATTTATAATGCAACCATTCCAAGTTCCAAAATAATCATCTTAAACAAAATATAATCTATTTCCATATAAACTAGCTTTCATTTATTTTAAATACAAATACATTAGTCCTTCTATACCTAATATTTTCCCTTGTTTCATTTATTTAAATACAAATGTATAAAGGCAGCAATATTCTTTATATTGATCTCATAACATATATACATCCATGCATATAAATACCTTCATATAACACATATATACAAATATATATATATATATATATATATGAATTCCATTTATATAGATTTTTTGTCATAGGAGTAAACATCATAGGCTATACAGAGTAGCGATGCAACATTCTACAATTATTAACAAATATACAAGCCTATATACAAATATATATATATAGGCACACACACACACACACACACACACACACACACACACATATATATGTTAATCAAGCTAAATAAAAATCAAATACTAAACCAAAATGCAATGAAATGCCATCAAAAGAATCACTTACTTGGCATCAATTAACTATTGTGATGAGCATAGAAATCATTTTCCAAAGAACATACATGGAAACAACTGACAATGCATAAACATATGTATATATATGTATGTATATGTATATGCTACGAATTACAATACAACTAGGGTATCATATGCTAAAATTAACATAGTAAACATGTGTTTTAATGGCTAAGAAAAAAATAGTAGTAGTCATCCAATATCATTTGAAAATCATGAATATAATAAACCATCAAAATCTACCTAAGACCATAATCGTCAACACCAAGACCTATACTAAAGGCATTTAAAAGGAAAGGCTTCGATTATCATCCCAAAGATTAATTGAATTCAAGATGTGGACATGATGTAACCATAGAGATTTACTGCTATATACAAGAATAATTAATAGGGCTATAGACACTTCCAATTAAATGCAATTAGCAGGTATAATTGGAATGCCAATCTTGAAACTCCATTATAGTCAAATTTAATCAACATATTATACAAGAAGCTCTCATAATATTTGTATTATTGATGCACTCAGGACCATCCTACAAGGGGAGATTGCTTCAACTATAGCACCAAGAATCAAAGGCATAAAAGAATATTTGGTAGTGCAAATAAGAGTAGCAGGATTATTCTAGATTCAAGACTTTTATTTAGTACTTCAAACAAGAAGACAATAAAATCATTTATTTACTGCCATAGGGAGGGGAATCCAAATACATTTGGTTTGCTTAACATAGCACTCGTACAACTAATAACCAAGAAAATAAGCTTGAGTGCTCACAAAAGGATGCAATGATTGACATATATACACACAATGGGTTTATTTAAGCCTTTAGGAAAGAAATTAAACAATGATTTACACAATACGCACAAAGAAATTTGTAGGGAGAATCCAAAACCTTCTAGAAATTTCAGTTACTAATTATTTCAATTTCAAGAATAAGCAAAAGTAAGAAATAGTGAGCAACACGACTGAGAATTGATGCCATGATCAAGCTCCACAATTTGCAGCTTCAACTTCTTCAAATATTCAACAAACACTGTAGAAACCTAGTTTCAAAACCTCCCCAAAAATAGAGAAAATCCTCCAAGAACAAGAACATTCATGGGAAGAGCCAAAACAAGATTAGTTTCCAGAAAAATGTGCAAAATTCCCCTTTCTTTTAGCAAAATAACCAATTTCTTTACTACTCCATAATGTTTGTTACTGCATGCCCTCTCTTTATTTAATTATTTTATTTTATTTATCCATTATTGACAACTACCTCTTTATTATTTGCACATAATAAATCAACTTTTAAAAAAATAAAATTATTAATTTAATATTTCATTTAAATTTTGTTTGCACAAATATATTTATTTTAATATTTCAATATTAAGACACAAACTTTATTTATTTAAACTTAGTAAAGTCATTATCAATATTTTCATTTATCAACACCATAAACATATTAAAGAGTTTATTTTAATTATCAAAGATTCCCTTTAACTTCAATAATCTTTATTTTAATATAATAATCAATCAAAGCACCAATCAACCAAATTAATCAAATTAAAAAAATACCAATCAATACCTAACTTCAAAGTGAGTCAGAAAACAACACAACAACAAAAAATGATAGACCAACCTGAACTGACCACACTAACAGGGTAGTACAATCGAATACTCATCCTCATCAAGGATGATAGCTTGATAGGGACCAAATTCTATCTCAATCAATGATTTCCATTGGGTTTAAGGTACACTCAAACCTAACAATTTAGGTGGAGTCAATGCCTGGTACCTACAAACTGCACCAAACCACATAGTCAAGTGTGTACATTGTCATACAATCAAACACATCATGAGAGGAAAATTGCAATGTCATAGGGAACTCACAAGCGAGTGACGTAACACTTGTTGGAAATATATGTCTCAATCCCACAGGCTGTAACCTCTACTGGAGAAAATTCAGTGTGACATCCATCATGCCTGGTCAACTAGTATTTTTGGCACATTGTGTTTTGTGCAGGTTGTTGTGACCGTGGAGGAGTCTCACCAAACGATTACACTTTGGAGTCTATCACTGTGACAAGAAGCATTCGTTGTAACCTCTTATCGCGTGGAGATCTATGGCTGATAGGCCATTCAATTGGGCATCAGGGAGAGTCTTGGAGTTCACTATGACTTATATTGATAAGGAATGTCTCACCGACGATGTACACTTAGAGTAGCACAAAGGTCTCGGTGTGAGGTCTTAGCGATGGGAAAAGGTCTTACCGAAAGTAGTATGGCTTTGGTGTAACTTAAAGATCTCGGTGAACCCTCTCGACGATAGTTGAATGTCATAGCGATGAAGAAGTCTATTGTCGGTATGACTTGAGAACCTGGTATGAGGTCTTGGCGAGAGCAGTAAGTCTTGCCGACGGTATGACAGTTCGATAT
The DNA here is from genome assembly GCA_007258455.2 of Sequoia sempervirens. NCBI lineage: Eukaryota > Viridiplantae > Streptophyta > Pinopsida > Cupressales > Cupressaceae > Sequoia > Sequoia sempervirens. Next base: position 1,131,027,968 of record VDFB02271358.1, on the reverse strand, counting down.
GACTCTGAATATCAGTATGTGGTCTCACCGAAGGACGATTGTCTCACCGAATGGAAAACTCATGTCTATGTGACTTATAGAGCTTCGGTATGACATCTTAGCAAAAGCGATATGTCTTGGCGACATGGCAAAAGTTGAGCGATAGTCTTATGAGCTTCATGTAACATCTTGGCAATAACGATAACTCTTGGCGACATCAATATGAAGCTTTTGGGCACCGGGGAGACACTGTTAGTGTCTCACCGAGATGCCAACAAATCTTGAATCTCTTTTGACCATTTGACCATCCTATGTGGAGTCTCATGGACCAATAGGAGAAGTTGAATCTGAACAGTTGGAAGATTGTTCATTGTGATGGTTCTGTGAGGAAGCTCAACGGACATGGAACAACATGGTTATACTCTGTGATTGCAGATTGTGATTTGTTGGTTGCATCGATGGATTGTTGGGTGGTTGTATGATCAGTAAATGTATTCTAATCTGTAAAGACTGCAACTTGAAGGTTCCTATACAAGATTGTTCATGGTGAATGCTACTGTAAATAGACACCAGAAAGATAAGTTTGACATTTGTATGTAATCTCCATTACTGTAATACAAAGTGATTTCTCTTGCTGTGGTGGGTTTTTCTCCCATTAGGGTTTTCCCACATATATCTGGTGTTCATGTGTGATTGTCAAATACTCTGTTTCTGCTATCTACTTCATAGTGCATCTTAATTGAACTGTAATTGAAAAATTAAAAGTATATCTGCATTCTTCTCTGAGGTTTTGATGTTAGGAGAGTTGTTTCCGCATCTAGCTTTCCTTACAAGTGGTATCAGAGCCTGGCTAGTTGTGTTATCCTTGTGGGTACGTTGGGTTTTTTTAGTTAATTCTATTCAGTGGGAGTCTTGTAGAGTTTTTTATTTCTAATTATAGTTTGAGATGGCTAGCACGTCTGGAAAGATTAAAATAGAGAAGTTCAACAGTAGTAACTTTGAGTTCTGGAAACTCAAGATGGAGGATCTCTTAGTGGACCATGATCTATGGCTTGCAGTATCTGGAACTAAACCTATAGGCATGAAACAAGAAGAGTGGGACCTTGTAGATAGAAATTATAAGGGGTTGATAAGGCTCTATTTGGTAGATTTCATTCTTCTGAATGTGCATGAGGAGAAGACTGCCTCTTCTTTGTGGAAGAGACTGTGTCTATTTATCAGGGGAAGTCGTTGGTGAATAAACTATTCCTGAGGAAGCTGTATTCTTTGAGAATGCAGGAAGGAGGGTCTGTAGCTTATCATTTGAACACATTTAATATACTGATTGCTCAATTAACATCTTTTGGTGTAAAAATTGAAGAAGAGGATCATTTTTATGCTTCTATTGTGTTCTTTGCCAGACTCATGGGATCATTTAGTGATGGCTATTGGGAGTACAACATCCAATTTCAAGATGGAAGATGTTGTTGGTTCTTTGCTGTCAGAAGATATGAGAAGGAAGTCTTCTGAGATGGCAAAGGAAGCTCTTGCTGTCAGAGGAAGACCGAAAGAGAAAGGAAAGAAGAAGGACAAGAAATCAAAATTGAAATCAAAGGGGAGATCAAAGTCTTTTGGCAAGAAGTCCAAGGTGAAGTGTTGGAACTGTCGGCAACCTAGTCATGTCCGAAAGGATTGCAAAGAGGAGAAAAAGAAAAAGAAGAAGAACTTTTCCAATAATAATTCTTCTCAGGTTGATTTAGGCACCTTCATTGTTGCCTTGGCTACGCAGGCATCAGATGATGTCTGGCTGATTGATTCTGGTGCATCTTTTCACATGACATCTCATAGAGATTGGTTCACAAAGTATGAAGAATACGATGGTGGAAAGGTGTACTTGGCAAGTGATTCAACGTTGGAAATTGTTGGTTGTGGAAGAGTCATAATCCAATTCCCTGATGGCAGAGTAAAGGGGATAAAAGATGTTATGCATATACCAGGTCTGGCTCAAAATTTGTTGTCTATCAGTAAGCTGAATGATATTCGAGTACAAGTCATGTTCTCTGGAAATAGCTGCAAGATGACTAGAGGTTCAATGGTGCTAGCTAGAGGTGCTCGAATTGGTACCCTGTACAAGCTAGATGCACAAGCTGTTCAATGGAACAGTGTCTCTGGAAAGTCACTAAAAGCTATTCATGGAGATAAAGAGGGAAATATCCCTAATTATGTAAACTCTATGGAAGTAAAAATTCCAATAGAGAAGACTATGCTTCGGCATCATAGGCTAGGCCATATAGGAGAAAAAGGTTTAAAAACCTTGAAGAATAAACACCTGGTTGAGGGGCTTGAAGATTGTAATCTCAAATTTGAATTCTGTGAGCATTGTATATATGGAAAAAAGCACCGTGTTTCATTTTATTCCAATCCTCATAAATCTTCTAGTTTGCTAGATTATATTCATTCAGATGTATTTGGTCCAGTGGATGTTCCTTCTTTGTCTAATTCAAGATACTATGTGTCGTTCATTGATGATTATTCAAGAAGAGCATTTGTTTATTTTTTGAAAAGTAAATCAGAAGTGTTTAGTCGATTTAAGGAATTTAAGAACCTTGTTGAAAATTAGACTGGTACAAAAATAAAATGCTTAAGACTGATAATGGCGGTGAATTTTGTTCTGATTAATTTGAAAGATACTGTAAAGACCATGGGATTAAAAGACATAAGACTACACCTTATACTCCACAGCAAAATAGAGTTACAGAAAGGTTCAATAGGACAGTGATGGAGAGAGCACGAAGTATGCTCAGTAGTGTTGGCTTGGAGGAGAAGTTCTGCGCTAAGGCTGTATCTACTGCATGTTACCTAATTAATCGTTCTCCAAATTCTGCTCTTGTTGAGAAAAATCTTTGGAAGTGTGGTTTGGTAAGAAGCCCTCTTTAAGACATATTCATGTTTTTGGCTGTGAGGCATATGCTTATGTGCCAGATGTGAAAATATCTAAATTGGAGAACAAGGCTGTCAAATGTATTTTTATTGGCTATAGTGTTGTCATAAAAGGATACAAGCTTTGGAATCCTGATACAGAGAAGGTTGTATACAACAGAAGTGTAATCTTTTGTGAGCTGAAACCTTCCACTTTGGATCTGCAGTTAGAGACAAAGTCATAAAACAATAAGGATGTAGCTTTAATTCCTCCTACACTAGATAAAGAGGAATTCAAAATTCAAAATGTACCTGAAATTGAGGAGAGCTCAAGTAGTTTTGATAGTTTTGAAGAAGAAGAACAACCTCAGTCTCAGCAAGTGTGGAGGTCAACTCGTGAAAGAAAACAACCTGATAGGTATGGGTTCTCTTTGATTGATTCAACTTGTTCCTATGCTTTAATTTCTAGCACTGATGAGCCTAGGACTGTAAAAGAGGCAATTAAAATATCTAATTCAGACTCTTGGTTGGAAGCCATGAATGAAGAGATGGCATCATTAGAAAAGAATGAAACTTGGAGTTTGGTGCCCTTGCCTAAAGGCAGAAAACCTGTGGGCTGCAAATGGGTATTTAAGGAAAAGATTGGTCTGGATGGTAGTATGGAAAAGTACAAGGTAAGACTGGTTGCAAAGGGTTATTCCCAGGTTGAGGGAATTGATTATGGGGAAATATTTTCTCCTGTAGCAAAGTTGACATCTATCAGATTTCTTTTGTCACTTGCAGTAGCATATGACTTAGAGGTCGAACAGATGGATGTGAAGACAACATTTCTTCATGGTGATTTTGAAGAAGAAATGTATATGTCCTAGCCTCAGCACTTTGTTGAAAAAGGTAAAGAAAAAATGGTATGCAAATTAAAGAAGTCTCTATATAGGTTAAAGCAGTCACCTAGAATGTGGTACCAAAAATTTGATACTTTTGTATTGTCTTTGAGATTTGTAAGATCAAAATCTGATCATTGTGTATATTATAAAGCTGAAAGTGTTCGAGTTCTTATTATTGCTCTCTATGTTGATGATATGTTGTTCATAGGAAATAGTAAGCTAATGATTTATGATCTTAAGTCTTAGTTGCCTGCTAAGTTCAAAATGAAGGATCTTGGTGCAGCAAGGTATATTCTGGGGATGGAAATAACTAGGGATAGGAAGAATAGAAAACTATGGCTCAGTCAGAGTAAGTATATCATGACTGTTCTTGAGAGATTTTGTATGAATAATTGTAAATAGCTAGTTGTTCCAATTTTGCAGGGAACAAAGCTATCTGTTGAGGACTGTCCAAAATCTCCTAATAAGATGGAGGACATAACTAGTGTACCCTATGCTAGTGTGGTTGGCAGTCTCATGTATGTGATGGTTTGTACAAGGCCAAACATTGCCCAAACAATGGGAGTTCTTAGTCGGTTTATGGCTAATCCTGGAAGGACACATTGGGATGCTGTAAAGAGAGTTTTCAAATATTTGAAGGGCACTTCGAATTTTTCTTTGTGTTTACCATGGGAACTTGGTTGAATCATAGAGGACTCTCAGTATTTGAGGATATGTAGATTATGATTGGGAAGGGGACATTGACAGCAGGAGGTCCACTAGTGGATAAATTTTCATGATGAATGGTGGTGCAGTGAGTTGGATGAACAAGCGGAAGGCTGTAGTCACTTTGTCCACTACAGAGGTTGAATACATGATAGCTACTCATGCTTGTAAAGAAATGGTTTGGTTAAAACATTTGTGTTCTAACATTGGTTTTGATGCAGGGCAAATAACCATTTTCTGTGACAGTTAGAGTGCAATTTTTCTGGTAAATAATTCAACTTTCCATGCCAAGAGGAAACATATTAATGTGTAATATCACTTTGTACAAGATATGGTGGAGGATGGAAAGGTCAGTTTGGAAAAATTTGATACTTTGGAGAATGTTACAGATGCACTGATGAAGCCAGTGAGCATAGACAAGTTCAGGTGGTGTACCAGTTCAATGGGCCTTAATGCCCATGATTTTTAGTAAGTTATGATGTGCTCTAGAGGTGCCAGTGTGATCTTCGTCAAGTGGGAGATTGTTGGAAATATATGTCTCAATCGCACAGGCTGTAACCTCTACTGGAGCAAAGTCGATGTAACATCCATCATGTCTGGCCGACTAGTAGCTTTGGCAAATTGTGTTTTGTGTAGGTCGTTGTGACCTTGGAGGTGTCTCACCGAATGGTTACACTTTGGAGTCTATCGTTGTGACAAGAAGCATTCGTTGTAACCTCTTACCGCGTGGAGATATCTGGCCGACAAGCCATTCAATCAGGCATCAGGGAGAGTCTTGGATTTTGGTATGACTTATATCAATAAGGAATGTCTCACCAACAGTGTACACTCAAAGCAGCACAAAGGTCTCGGTGTGAGGTCTAAGCGATGGGCAAAGGTATTGCCGAAAGTAGTATGGCTTCGATGTAACCTAAAGATCTCGGTGAACCCTCTCGGTGATAGTTGAATGTCTTAGCGATGAAGAAGTCTATTGTCGGTATGACTTGAGAACCCAGTATGAGGTCTTGGTGAGAGCGGTAAGTCTTTCCAATGGTATGACAGTTCGATGTGACTCTAAATATCGGTATGTGGTCTCACTGAAGGATGATTGTCTCACTGAATGGAAAACTCATGTCTATGTGACTTGTGGAGCTTCGGTATGATGTCTCAGCGAAAGCGATATGTCTTGGCGACATGGCAAAAGCTAAGCGATACTCTTCTGTGCTTGATGTAACATCTTGGGGATAATGATAACTCTTGGCAACATCAATATGAAGATTTTGGGCATTGGGGAGACACTGTTAGTGTCTCACCGAGATGACAACAAAGCTTGAATCTCTTTTGACCATTTGACCATCCTATGTGGAGTCTTGTGGACCAATAGGAGAAGCTGAATTTGAACAATTGGAAGATTGTTCGTTGTGACAGTTCTGTGAGGAAGCTCAACGGACATGGAACAACATGGTTATACTCTGTGATTTCAGATTGTGATTGCTTGGTTGCATCGACGGATTGTTGGGCGGTTGTATGATGAGTAAATGTATTCTAATATGTAAAGACTATAACTTGAAGGTTCCTATACAAGATTGTTCATGGTGAATGCTGCTATAAATAGACACCAGAAAGATAAGTCTGACATTTGTATGTAATCTCCATTACTGTAATACAAAGTGATTTCTCTTGGTGTGGTGGGTTTTTCTCTCATAAGGGTTTTCCCACGTATATCTGGTGTTCATGTGTGATTGTCAAATACTTTGTTTCTGCTATCTACTTCATAGTGCATCTTAATTGAACTGTAATTGAAAAATTAAAAGTATATCTGCATTCTTCTCTGAGGTTTTGACATTAGGAGAGTTGTTTCTACATCGAGCTTTCCTTACAACACTATTCCCCCTTACCAAAGTACATCAACAAACACTAATCATATTCTAATTGACATGATATGAACAATCATTAGATAATCACATGATGCACATAACAAGATTAATCCGCATAATCCATTAAATCCATATACTAGGAAAAATATGAGAATAAAACATTTGTGATAAAGTATCATCATAACTATGAATCCAACACCAAGAAAAGTATCATAATGTCTAATTACAAACAAGTAACTATCAAGAATTATAGAAAAAAAACTAAAGGGCACTACATCCCCCCCCTAGAACTAGGCTTAATCCTAGAAGCTTGCAAACAGATATGGGTACAACTCTCACATTCTAGATGCATTCTCCAAAGTAGCAGAAGACTCATCGTTAGGATCCCACTAGACCCTCACCTGCTCAATGTCTCTACACCTAAGGGTGAGTCTCCTGTGTTGTAGTATTCCCATAGGATCCAAAGGCAACTACGCATCCTCTATCTATAAGGTATTCCAAACAAGAACATGAGAAATATCAGGATGATATGGCCTGAGAATAGAAATGTGAAAAACATCATGAATGCATGATAGACTAGGCGGTAAAGAAAGATGGTATGTAGCAAGACTAATCCTCTCCAACACCTCAAAAGGACCAACAAAGCATGGTGTGAACTTAGAGCCTTTTCCATAATGAATCAAACAATTTTGAAGATGCACCCACAGGAATACGTGGTCTCCAACTGAGAACTTATGGTCAACCCTATGAGCATCTGTATATTTCATTTTCCTATCCTAGGCTGCCACCAAATGCTCCCTAATCCAAATCACCTACTACTCCATCTCCTAAAGCATCTTTGGACCAAGATGTACTTTGTCCTCAAGATGATCCCAACTCAATGGGGTCCAACAAGGATGGCCATACAATGCCTAAAAAGGTTGTGGTAACTATTATTGTATGCAAACTCCACCAAATGCAGGTAATCCTCCCAACGAGGCTGTTGATCCATAATGTACATCTGAAGCATATCCTCAAGGATCTGATTAACCTTCTTGATATACCCATCACTCTCTAGATGATAAGCTAAACTAACATTCAACTAAGTCCCCAACGCATGCTGCAAGGACGTCCAAAGAGCTGAAGTGAACACTAGATCTCTATCTAAGATATTCTTACAAGGAATCCCGTGTAACCTGAAAATATCCTCCATGAAGATTCTGACCACTAATGATGCATTGTATAAGGATTAGAAATCAAAGAAGTGTGCCACCTTTGTCAACCTATCCATAGTGACCATAATGGTGTGATGTCGACGGGAAGACACTCAAAAACCCACAATAAAATCTAATGAAATGATGTCCCATTTCAACTTTGGAACTAGATGTGGCTACAAAAGACCTGTAGGATGTTGATGTTCTTCCTTCACTCTCTGACACTCCAAACATATCAACACAAAATCTACAATATTCCTCTTCATTTTTTCCCAAAACTATAGCTAACAAAGGTATGCATACATCTTCTTGACACCCAAATGAGTTAAATAGGGTGCCTGATGTGCCTCTGACATGATCAAGGTATGAAGATCTCTTGAGGAAGGAACATAAATGTGACCCAAATGCCACAAAAGACCATCTGAATCAAGGGAATAACCCACAAATCTACCATCCAAATCTCTTCCTAACTCTACCTCAAAACTCACCTCCTGATACCAACTATCTAAAGGAAGTGTTGTAAGGATCTGACTCCCCAAGTCCACTCCAAGAGTCACTATTGAAAGCTCATGTCTCCAATGACTAAGATCATCCACCACCATATTCTCCTTTCCCTGAATATACTTCACCTCAAAATCATACTCACACAGGAACTCCATCCACTGCCTTTGTCTAGCATTTAGATTAGCCTGTGTGAAAATATATTGCAAACTATGGTGGTCACTATGCAGCTCAAATCAATGCCTCAATAGGAAATTCCTCCATCTCGTCAAAGTAAGAACCATAGCGGCCAACACCAAATCATGTGTAGTATAGTTCAACTCATGATCCTTAAGTTTTCAAGACTCAGACAATCACATGAACATCCTACATCAACAATCCTCCTAAACCCTCCAAAGACACATTTGTACATACCACAAAATCTACAGTAGGATCAAGAACTACCAAGATAGGTGCACTAGTCAACCTCTCCTTAAGAATTTGAAAGGCTTCCTAACACTACTCTGACCAAATAAACTTCTTCACTTTCCTATGAAGAGAATTGATGGGGTGGGCTATCCTCAAAAATCCCTGTACAAACCATCGGTAATAACTTGCCAATCTCATAAAACTACGGGCCTCTGCAACATTAGTGGGTGTAGGCCAATCAATGATAGCTTGGATCTTTGAAGGATCCATGAAAATTCCCTCACCAAAAATAACATGGCCCAAACAGTTCACCTTCATTTGGAAGACCGCACATTTTTCCAAATTTGCATACAACTCATTCTCCCTCAAACATTGTAGTACCTATTGCAAATGCTCCTCCATGGTCCTCAAATATATCAAAATGGAATCCAAAAACACTAGGAAAAACTTTTCAAAATAAGTACGAAACACACCATTCATCCAACTCATTAATCTAGAAAACACATTAGTCAACCTGAATGGCACAATGGTGAACTTATAGAGTCTATAATGAGTGTGAAATGTGGTCTTATGTATGTCTGCCTCAAAGATACGCAACTGATGATACCTTGACTTAAGATCAATTTTACAAAACACCCTAGCACTCTTGATCTAATTAAAGAGATCATTAATCCTCGGCAAGGGATATTGGTTCCTCACCATCACCTTATTCAATTGTCGGTAATCAATGTACAATCGAAGGGATCTGTCATTTTTCTTCACAAAAATAACCAATGCTCCCCAAGGAGAGACACTAGGACAAATGAACCCCTTCACCAACAACTCCTTAAGCTATAACAGAAGCTCCTTAAGCTCCTGAGTGGTCATCCAATACAGAGCTTGGGAAATAGGCTATGCTCTAGGTACAAGGTCTATCTTGAAATTCATGTCATGCCTCTCACTCGGAAAGGCATTTGCATACTGTCAAAGGATGGGATGACTATTGAGGGACACCTCTCAGCTCTCCCCTAACTGTAAATTATTAACTGTCACTACAAACAACTGAAAACCTTGCCACATACACCTCTTAAACTACATGGCATAGATCATGTGCAAGGAAATAGGCCTCTAAACACCAACTACCTCAACCTCACTGCATGAATCATCTACACACTACACTGACTTATGCTAATAATCTATCACTACTTGGTGAGCATCCAACCAATCCATGCCCAACACAATATCATATGGCCCAAGAGGTATAATACAAAGGTCCACTGTGGTACACAAAGAACCAATCTTCAAACCACAACCATGAACAAGAGACTCAACTAATACTTTAGAACCAAAGGCCAATTCGACCTACCACCTATCATCCTACTTCATTGCCACTAGTCCACATCGTGCCACTACGGAAGGAGAAATAAAATAATTTGATGCACAAGAGTCAAATAGGATAGAAACACTATGACCCTACAAAACACCTATAGTCGCAACCATTATACCCTAATTCTCAGCCTGGTGGATATCAACTACTGCAAAAACTTTGTGTGACCTGCCTGCATCCCCTACTATCAGCTCTGAAGTTGCCAGCCTCTAACTAAATCCAAATGTGCCCTACTAAGGACACTTTCTAGCTATATGGCCCTGCTGGCTGTAAGAGAAGCATCATATCCCTCTATTGAATGCTCTACCACCTAGGAGTGTACTAGACTAATAGAAACTGCCCCTACTAACTAAAAATTGAGAACTCTGAGCTGGTTGATTAGAACGAGAATGCTTACTTCCTTGCTAACTCCAATCTCTCTTGGAATGAAACCACCTACTACCATGCTGAGACTGAGAATTCTTATGTTTTGACTGAGAGTGTTGTTGTTGTCGCTATTGTTTTCCACCCTTAATGAATGCATGGTGGCTCCTAGAGGAATCCATTGCTTGAGTCTGGCCACCACAAAGACTAAAACCTACTGGAGGTGCACTACCAATCTATACACTTGTATGAACACCTAGTCCCATGGAAAAATTCTCCTCTACAATATGAGCCTTCTCTATGACCACCTCCATGGTTTTCAGCTCAAACACAAAAAAACATCCACTAATATAAACATTCAAGCCACTAATAAAATGTTGCACCAATGTACCCTCATCATTACATATGCCTGCATACTACTTAAGCTCATAAAATATATTCCCATACTGCTCAACGGATATGGCCATCTTCCTCATCTCATGAAACTCATCTGCTCGACACTACCTCCAATGATCAGACAAGAAACAAGCTCTGAGTCTCTCAAGAAATATCTCCCTTGAGACTGATCCTATATCCAAATGTAGCTTGTACTCCTCCAAATACCACCATGTGGAAGCAAAGACTCAAAGGTGCATGATAGTGCACCTAGCCTTGGTGTAGCTACCATATGGATGCATGGAAAAGCACCAATTCAAATCAATTAACCATGTCTCTACCTCCAAACCACTAATAGTCCCATCAAAAGTATGAGGATGTGCTCTCAAAAGATCCCTTATATGACTAGCTTAGACAACCTCCTATTCCACTATAACCTCTCTCCTCCTGTGAGACCTCTCTCTCTCCCTAACCACCAAAATATCACCCTTCTATCTAGGAGCAAGATAGGTCAAAACCTCCTCAAGTAAATGACACAACTATGTGCCCTCCAACCTTGATTGATTCAAATTCTAATCTTTGCCTCCATGATTATTGTAGGAGCCCTATTGTTCCTCATGATCGCTCTCATGGGAACTCTGAGGAGGGGTGTTATGATGATTACTCCCAAGTCCACCATGATCTCTACCACATCCTTGACCTCAACCCTGACCTCTAGGCATTTTCCTACAAAAACACCACCAAGGGACAAGTTTAAGGGTGTTAGGTGAGGATAACAAGGGAAAGTTTAAACTTCAAAATCTATGCAACTAAGACAACATAATGGGCTCCAATATATACCCAGAGTACCCAGTGTTAGAACCTGGGCTCTAATACCATGTGTAATTCCCACGATGAAACCCTAAAGGACAACACGCTACAACACATAAAAATGAAACATTTTTTTTTTAAATGCAACATAATAAATATTGCAGATGATTCAATAAATTGTATTCTAACCTAATTCCTCTAAGGTTCCATGACTACGCTACTAGAATCCCATTAACCAAAATAGCAAGAATTAGGGTGTTAGGTGAGGATAACAAAGGGAAAGCTTAAACTTCAAAATCTATGCAACTAAGACAACATAATGGGCTCCAATATATACCCAGAGTACCCAGTGTTAGAACCTGGTCTCTAATACCATGTGTAACACCCACCATGAAACACTAGAGGACAACATGCTACAACACAAAAATGGAACAATTTTTTTTGAAATGCAACATAATAAATATTGTAGATAATTCAATAAGTTGTATTCTAACCTAAGTGACTCTAAGGTTCCATGGCTACACTACTAGAATCTAATTAAACTAAATTTCATCTAACAAAATAAAGTTCAGTAAATCCATGAACCAAGGATTTTAAGAGGTGTGAAATGCTATGTCTCTTTTACTCAATTAGGGTCTTTCACCTAATGGAAAGAGATAGATCCCACACCCAAAATCTAGGTCTTTCACTAAATCTAATACAAGTATGATGGAATTATGAATGAACGCAATGATCTAAGTGCAACTAATTGATAAAATTGATTGATTAGAAATGTAAGACTATTGAAATGCAACTTGTTTGAAAACACATTGTGTAATACAAAAACACAAATATTTTGTGAACAAAACTGAATAGAAAAGGATGAAACTAAAAGTGTGCACCTGGGATCTTGTAGGAGGTAGGAAATGACACTTGAAATGCTAATGATGCTTGAAATTTGGCCTACTAGGACTCATTCAACATTTTGGGTGAATTAGTCTTAGTTTTATAAAACTGACCTAAAACTCGTCTTGGACAAAAGGGTACCCATAAATGGAAAAAACCTTGTTCAGGCCTAGAAATGGGACTCATTTACCATTGATGGAGAATGAGTCCACTTTTGAATTTTTGAGGATCTAGAGGAAACAGGAGCTCTCATTTTGCACTTTGGCTTTCTATAGGTGTCTACTTCCAAAACTCTAATTTCTAAACCTAAAAGTGAGTTTTTGTTGATATCTTAACTTTTTCAATGAAGAGAAGACTTTAAAAAAATTTCAATGCAATATTCAATGATTTATAAGCCCCCAAGATGTCTAAATCTACAAACACACAAGACAACAGAGAGAGATGGTGAATGTTAGGGCATGGGGGTTTGCCTTGGTCAAACCCCTTTTAGGTAATTAAATCAAAATAGAGAAATAATGTAATGAAACATGAAATAATGGATTCAATACCTCTCCATGATATTTGATCTTGAATTTTTACAACAAAACATGAATTTTCCCTTGAATATCTAAAAATTGCTATCTTAATGACTTGAAATGATGAAACCCTAACTTGCTTGACTTGAGAAGGAAGAATGATGCATGAAGAATAAAGAATGGTTTGTGAATGAGTTAAGAGATGTAAATTAGGATTTCTAGGCTTTATTTTATAGGAAATCCACCTTATTTTCCTATTAATTGGATCCCTAAGGACAACATGTAAAAATAGTAAACTTAATTTAAGTTTATTCCCACTCAAAGGTCAAAATTGGCCCAAATGGGACTCATTCACCACCTTGGGAGAATTAGTCCTAGCTAGTAGGGACTCATTTTCCATAGGTGGAAAATTAGTCCCAATGGGACCATTTTGCCAGCTAAGATGCCAAGAAGTTATGAAATAAGGTTTATATGATGACTTTGTCAGGTATTTCATCAAATATTGCCTTGGGATACATAATATGGGGTAATAGGGGCCTATTAGTGATGATGTAAAGGTTAATTAGGGCTTGGGACACATAATTCAATGTGAAAGTGTGTTAAATACACTTTACAACATTAAAATAAGGTCCACTTAGCCTAGAAAGGAACAATATCCAATGTGAATGTGTAAGACACATTACAACACTAGATTAACATTAAGTTTAATTCAAAAACCTTCTAGATTGATGTGAAAATGTGTTTAAATACATTTTATAATGTTGAATTAAGGGAAAATGGGTTTTAAAAGTCTAGAAAATTATGAAAGTTCTTTAAAACACTTTACAACACCTTTACAAGACATCGCTAAATTCATTTGAAAGGGTCCAATACCTAGTGTGGATGTGAAAAACACATCGCAACACCAAATCAAGGCCTTATTAAGTGCAATTTATCATCAAATCAAACAATTTTCCTTTTGTCTATGGTATATTTAGCCCCCACTTTAGTGAGAGGATGAACTTGCTTCAAACTCACACTAAAGTAGACATTCAAGAGAGATCCAATCTTACCAATGCAAATGTCAAAGGATAACAAAGATCAAAGGAGGTTGGACAAGGCTCCAAGATCCAAGATCCTAAGTCAAACCATCATAAGTGAAAAAGGACATATACAAGGTGAAAGACATGCAGTGAAACAAGATACATGATCATGCAATGGAAAGAACTAGAAGAGAAAAAATAAAAAGGTGGATCAAGCTTCAACCATCTGTCCAACTAGTTGTGGATCATATCTAGGTTGTTTGTCCAAAAATAAAAGGCATACTCACTCTGGGTTGACAGAACTCTTTGTTGTCTGTCAAGTGAGAAATCCCAAAAGATAAAACATACACTAGTTGGTATGCACATAGGTGGCTATGGGGAAATTCGTACATTGGAATGCGCTTCCTGCTCAACCATACAAAAGTTATACCTCCTGATAACTTTAATAAAGTTATACCAAAGTTATAGGAGGAGGGAAAATCTATAGAATACAAATCATTAATGTCTTGTGAGATGACATTGACATTAAGCAAAAATTTTGTTGTTATTTTGATTGTTGGCAAAGGAGAATGATGAAGACTACTAGTGTTCATTAATTTAGTATTCTCTACAGTTAAATTTGGTTTAGAGGATTGTTGTGTGAAAGTGTTGATGTTGAGTGAAGGCTTGATGATTTCTAGCAAAGGACAATAACCAAGACCATGAGTGTTTTGTTGTCTGATAGGGTCTATAGGGTTGCAAACACCTTGTTCGTGAGAACCACATCCTTTTCCACTATATCCAAGTTGTTTTAGTAGTTCATAACCACGTCCATAAGGCTTCTTTGTTGCTTTTGAAGTTGATGGTTGTTCATGATTATGTTCATCAATTTTTTTTGTGTAAGTTGCTTCATTGGCTAAAGTGGTTGAGGTGAATGCTTTTGAAAGGTCATCTCAGTCATGTTTGAAATCCAAGGAACCCCAATAATCTTCTAATAACATCATGACTTGTTCAATATGTTGTTGTTTCTCTTTTTGTTGAAAGTATTCCACTTGTTTGGTTGGAATTAATGTGTTCAAGGTGTTCTCTTTAGTTTTCTTGAGTTGCAAGTCATTATAAGTCTCATGATCAAGGTCAAGTGTGCACACTTGGTTTTTGTAGATGTATTTCATTTTTCGATGAAGAGTGGAAGGCACACTATTCATTGCACGAATCCATCGCCTACCTCGAAGAAGGTTATATGAAAGATCATGAGCCATAACCTGGATTGTTGTGTTCAATGTGACTTCTCCAACTATAATAGGTAAAGCGATCACACCAAGCGGTGTCTTTTTGACATTGTCAAAGCCCTTAATAGATAAAGATTCAGGTTGAATTTTTTATTTATCCACACAAAGCCTATCCAAAATGTTTACACTATAGACATTAAGGGTTGATCCATTGTCAATAAGGGTTTGCTTTATCCCTATCTAATTGTATTGAGTAATGATCATGAAAGCTTTGTTTTGTTTTTTCACTTCCAAAGGGGGGAGCTCACTTTGGTGGAAAATAATGTCATCATTTATTCCTTGGATCATGGCTTCTATTTCAGTTGGGTGCACATTATAAGGGACAAGAACTTGTTGCAAGGCTACTTGGATCATGTTGTGATAGCGATGGGATGCTTGAATAAGATCCCATAATGAGATTTTAGCAAGAGTGTTCTTTAGCAAGAGTACTCTTGAATATGTGAATTCAAGCGAGGATCTCTAGGAAAAATTGGATTTGGGAAAGGTAAGGGTGTTGGTGTGGGTTGTTGTGGTTGTGGATTATTTCTAGTGTTATATGTATGAGCAACGGTCTTATGACTCGGTTGCTGCAACACATTAGTTTGAGGTGGGTAAGGACTAAACTTAGGTTTAGGTGGAGGTGAAGGTTTATGTGATGGTGGGTAAAGAATGAGTTGAGGTTGAATAATGTTAATGTCCCTTGGTGAATGAGAGTTTAATAGAGGCTCTTCATTTCCTTTCAAGGTCATTATATTATAATCAATGTTATCTTTTCCTTTTATGATGATATTATCCCTAGAAGGAGAGTGTTTAGGAGAACAACAAACCCCATGTTTTTGACAATTAAGGCTTGGTTCAATCAAATTAACTTCATTTCAACTAAGGGAGTTATTAATGGTTGAATTTTTTTTATTATTGATAGTGGGGGGAATAAAGAAGGCTCTATTTCATTGTTGGTTGTTTCTAAGGTCTCATTCTCTTGTAGCATATTATCTACCCAACTAGGAGAGCTTGTAATATATTCATCCAAGTTTGAGGTCTGTGAAGTAGCTTCATCACAAGTGGGGGAGGCATCAAGAGAAGGACCACTATAGTTGTCAAATAGATTGTCCAAAATGGTAAGAGCATTAAGGAATGGAGGGTCAAGACTATCATGACGCTTAATAGGTATCTCTTCTAACACCAACCTATCCTTTTTACATTGAGGAGGGATATTAGGATATCAACAATTTTGATTGTCATGGTTATGGAGACTAGGTAAGGCGATATTTAGAAATGTGTCTATGATTTCATGTTCTTATTGTCTAACATCTTTGAAAGGGGAATGAGGAGATGGACAATCAAAACCCTCAATGCTTGTATCTTCCTTCACCAAGATACCTTCATCACTAATAGGAGATGTATCTGGAGGAGAACAAGTATGATGGTTATAATTGTCTACATTACCATTCTCACCAATGGGAAATGCAAGATTAAGGATTGTGTCAATGGTTTGATCATGTTTCCTAAAGATTACATTGTTCTAATCGAAATTGAGCTCATCAGAGGGAATGTTGTACTTATACAATCCATTATTAACAAAATCAAAGCCACATATTTTGAAAGAAAACATGCTATGATGAAAAAGGACAATGCAGTGACTTAAAAGGAAATGAAATTTTTAGTTTTTAAGAAAGCTAATTTTTTGTTTGCACAATGCAACAATCTGAAAATGAAATGTTGTGAATGCAAAAAGGCAATTAAGCAATGCATGAAATGGGCTAATTTAAGTTAGATCTAGTGAATTGCATGTTACAAAAACTCAACTAACTAATATAGGTAGGTAAGGGCACCAAACAAAAGCTTAAAAATAGAGTTTTCAATTTTGGAAAGGGCAATTTTAGGGGTGAAAAGGGACTAATTCTCCCAAGGTGGCAAATGAGTCCCTGTATGGACTTTTTTTAGAATTTTCAAAAAAACTTGATTGGTTTTTATGCTTTATGAGTTCTATTATGTAGACCTAAATTAAAAATGAATAATTTCAAAAAATTGAAATGAATTTAGATGCTAAAAATGAAACCTAAATGCACTTTTCTATGAATGCAAAATTTGAAACCTAGCATGCAAGATCAATGCAAGCTAGATGTATGATGAAGGACTCCAAATTAGACAAGAAAGCATTCAAAAACTTAGGTTCACCAAAATGAACCATATATTTTAAGAGGTGTGAAATGTTATGTCTCTTTTGCTCAATTAGGGTCTTTCACCTAATGGAAAGAGATAGATCCCACACCCAAAATCTAGGTGGTTCACTCAATATAATACAAGTATGATGGAATTATGAATGAATTAAATGATCTAGGTGCAAGTAATTGATGAAAATTATTGACTAGAAATGTAAGACTATTGAAATGCAACTTGTTCAAAAACACATTATGTAATACAAAAGCTCAAAATATGTGAACAAAACTGAACAAAAAAGGATGAAACTAAAAGTGTGCACCTAGGATCCTAAAGGAGGTTGGAAATGACACTTGAAGTTCTGTTGATGCTAGAAATTTGGCCTACTAGGACTCATTTTCCATTCTGGGTGAATTAGTGCTAGTTTAGTAAAAATGACCTTGAACCTGTTTCAGACAAAAGGGTATCCAGAAATGCAAAAAAACATTGTTCAAACCTACAAATGGGACTCATTCACCATTGATGGAGAATGAGTTCACTTTTTAATTTTTGAAGATCCAAAAGAGGAAACAAGATCTCTCAGTCTACACTTTGGCTTTCTACAAGTGTCTACATCTAAAAGTTTGAATTTTGAACCTGAAAGTGAGTTTTTATTGATATCTTGAATTGTTCAATGAAGAGAAGACTTAAAAAACTTTGAAATGCACTATTCAATGATTTCTAATCCTCCAAGATGTCTAAATATACAAACACACAAGACAAGAGAGAGAAATGGTGAATGTTAGGGCATGGAGGTTTGCCTTGGTAACACCCCTTTTAGGTAATTAAATCAAAATAGAGAAAGAATATAATGAAACATGAAATAATGGATTCAATACCATGCCATGATGTTCGATGTTGAATTTCTTCAAATAAACATAAAGAATCTACCCTTGAATGTCTGAAAAATTGTTATCTTAATGACTTGAAATGATGAAACCCTAACTTGTTTGACTTGAGATGGAAGAATGATGGATGAAGAATGAATAATGGTTTGTGAATGAGTTAAGAGATGTAAATTAGGATTTAGAGGCTTGATTTTATAGAAAATTCACCTTATTTTCCTGCTAATTGGATCTCTAAGGCCGACATGTAAAAATAATAAACTTAAATTTTAGTTTTTTCCCACTCAAAGGTCAAAATTGGCCCAAATGGGACTCATTCTCCACCTTGGGTGAATCTGTCCCACCTAGAAAGGACTCATTCACCATAGGTGGTGAATTAGTCCCAGTGGGGCCATTTCACCAGCTAAGATGCCAAGAAGTTATGAATTAAGGTTTATATGATGACTTTGTTAAGTATATCATCAAATATTGCCCTAGGATAGACAATATGGGGTAATATGGGCTTATTAGTGATGATGTAAAGGTAAATTAGGATTTGGGACACAAAATTCAATGTAAAAGTGTGATTAAATACACTTTACAACATTAAAATGAGGTCCCCTTAGCCTAGAAAGGCACAATATCCAATGTGAATGTAAAAGACACATTAAAACACTAGATTAACATTAAGTTTAATTGAAAAACCATATAGATTGATTTGAATATGTGTTTAAATACATTTTATAATGTTGAAATAAGGGAAAATGGATTTATTAAGTCTATAAAAGTGTGAAATTTCTTTACAACACTTTACAACACCTTTACAAGGCATCATTAAATGCATTTGCAAGGGTCCAAGAACTAGTGTGGATGTGAAAAACACCTTGTAATACCAAATCAAGGCCTTATTAAGTCCAATTTATCATCAAACCAAGCAAGTTTCCTTTTTTCTATGGTACACTCCATCATATTAAATGATCAACCAATATGATTATCTATATCATATCATCAGAATAACAACATCCAAGATATTACAATTAATTCACATAACCAAGATACATCGTTTACATTATCCATTATAAGGGCGAGTTCACAATTAATTACAACATTACATCATTACAATAGTGCTTCCTGAGATCAATAGGGAAGAATATACATATAAGTACAATGCATGATACAACTAAATTCAATTGCATCCAATTACATGTAAGACATTCTACTCAAACTGGAACAAGTGCAGAAGTCCACATCACCATTGGCAATCACCAAGAACATGACATCATCAAAGGAACCCAATGGAGAGATAGGCACATTCCACCTGACCATGTGGAACCCAAAGGTCCACCCCTGGTGCTAGGAGATAGTAATAAGGTCCCACAACAATAATCAAGGAAACCATAAACTTGCATAACAATGACAAATAGAGGACAAATTAACAACACATAAGAACATACATTACTTCTAGAGGACATCACATGTCAAAGGGAGAGAACAAATAAGGCAATAATACCCTGTAGAGGGAAGAGTTTCATCACATGGTCTTGACATGGGTTACCCTGGCAATTACTCACTAGCTGCCAACCCTCATCTATGGTTACCCTAGCAGTCCCTCACTATTAGTTAGCCCCATAGGGTGACACATGCAGAACCAATCTTCCTTTTGTGAGGACAAGGAAGTTGGTCTTGCCAACCAGGCCTTCTCAACCCATCCTTAGCCTAAATGAGCACTGCAGGCATGGGAAAGTCATTCACTTATCTTGATTAAAGTGTAAACTACACAATCACCTAATTCATTTTAAGTTATCACTGAGTTAAGAAATTCTTACATGGGTTACCCTGGCGCCCCTTTGTGCGTCAGCCCCCATTGAGATCCACTCCCCCTACTAGAAACTAGGAAACCTAATAAAATTGATAGGGTAAATCCATCATGCACATCAAATGAAAAACACAAAATACATATCTCAAACAAGGTTTGGACCATCTCATTCAAAATACACAACCCTAACAACCAATAGGAGTGCATGGCTAAAGACCCACAACAACACATAGCAAGCATAATGCTAACCAACTCAAGGATTAACACAAAAATTCAAGCCATATTATATTTTCCCAAGCCTCTGTAAGACTTTCAATATCCACCCCACACAATGACTTAAACATTTGACAAAAGCTCACAATCGTCTCCATTTCCAATACTCATTTACATTACTTCATACAATAGAATCAAGGGATACATAATGAATTTACAATGCAACCATTCCAAGTTCCAAAATATTCATCTTAAACAAAAGATAATATATTTCCATATAAACTAACATTCATTTATTTTAAATACAAATACATTAATCCTTCTATACCTAACATTTTCCCTTGTTTCGTTTATTTAAATAAAAATACATAAAGGCAGGAATATTCTTTTTATTGATCTCATAACATATATACATGCATGCATATAAATACCTTCGTATAACACATATACAGATATATATATGTGTGTGTGTGTGTGTGTGTGTGTGTAGGATCATGATAGGCCAAAAAGAGGCAATATGTAACTAATATGATGGCCAATGTGGCTGGCAACTTTGTTTTTACCCAAAATTAATGAAACAAAAAGGGTTTTTAAAGGAGATTCTCAGCTTTCCACCAATATAAATTATGCTTTACTTTGAATTTAATAAATAATTATTATTCATTTTCTATTTGAATTATGACTAAAGTCCTGATTGATAGGTTGATTGAAAAACATATATAGCTTTCAAACGATATCACATTTTTTCAATCTGAAACATGTGTCACATTCTATGCTTCACACACTATAGGATTAAAAAAATAAAATAAAATTTATGAAGTTTTGACCAAGTTAAGGTGGTCAAACAGACGATTTTTTATATTTTTTAAAATTTGTAATAAAAAAATTCATAATTAATTATTTACTAGGAATAAAATTACAAAAAAATATGCATCACATTGGGACATGAGTCCTCTCCTTATATCTAAAATCTTATAAAAATATATTATCATTTTATAGTGGTTAAGGTGGTGAGACAGACACCTACTTATTTTTTCCCTAAAATTTAAGTACTACTGCATTGAAATTTCAAATTTTCACCAAATAGATTTATTTATTTTTAAAATAAACCTAGTAGTTTAGAACTACATTCAATTTTCTATAGATTCTATTCTTACATATTTTTGAAATAATATAGATAACTTATTCAAATTTTTATGTCAAGTTTCCTAACTTTGATTTTTCTGAATTTTTTGCCACTTAAGGGCCTATTTTTTCCATGACGATCCTACACATACATATATATATATATATATATATATATATATATATATATATATATATATATATATATATATATATATATATTTCATTAATATTGATTTTTTGTCATAGGAATATAACATCACAAGTTATATAGAGCAATGATACAACATTCTATAGTTATTAACAAATATACATGCCTATATACAAATACATGCATACATACATACACACACACACACACACACACACACACACACACACACATATATATATATATATATGTATGTATGTATGTATGTATGTATGTATGTATGTATGTATGTATGTATATGAACCATCAATTTTGGGGGGCTATGTTCTCTCTTGCTCTTTTAGTTTTTTTCACCTAAAAGGAGAGACATAGGCCAAAAACTAAGGTGGTTCACTTAAACTAAAGCATGTATGTTGAAATTACGCCTAAATGCAATGATCTAGATGCAACAAACTAATGAAATTGATTTATTATTAATGCAAAACCTAAGAAAAATGAAGTGTTTGAAAACATAGTGTGATATACAGAAATGAACTAGAAATACTGACAACTAAAAATAGAATTGAATGAGACTAAACTAAATGCACCTGAAAATGGAATTTTGATTCTAGAAGGTTCTGGAATCTAACAAAAATCACTGTTGAGGACCAATGGGACTCATTTGCCACTAATGGTAAATTTTTCCTGCTTCTAGTAAACTTTGTTGAAACTGGTTTCCAACTATCAAGAACTAAATTCTAATGAAATCACCTTTTCTAGCTAGGTAGTGGGACTCATTCACCATTGATGGAAAATCAGCCCTCCTCCAAAATTCTACAAATTCAGATGTCAATTTTGTGGGTCTAGATTTGCACTTGTCTTCTTGTCGGGTTCACGGAACCAAATCTGCAGAAAATAGATTCAATATTTTCTCCAAACTTGAACTAGGGTTTAGTTGACTTGAATAGCTTTAATGACTTTTTTACCACTTTTCAACACCTATTTCTTTGCCTTTGAATCTTCCTACAAGACCTGCAAACACACATACAAAGAGGGGAGAAATGATTAAGGGTTAGAGTATAGGGATTTTCCTTGGTCAAATCCCACTTTCGTAATCAAACCCTTAATAAAGAAATGAAATGAAATAAGAAAGGAATGATGATAAAAAACATGCAAATGTCCTAAACTCACTAAACCCTTGTTGTTGAAGTTTGAAGATATGTCAATGGCTGCTCCAAGATGCTTGATAATTGCTTGATTGAATGATGCAAAATGCTTGAATGCTTGAATGAATGGGTGAATTAGTGAACTTGATGAATAGGGGTTAAAATGGATGGAAAAACACTTATTTATACACATTTATTCCCTAATTACTTGAAAATACATCACAAACCAACATAAGATCTTAATGAATAAAAAATTGAAGGAAATTTGAATTTATTTTGAATTTTGTACTAAAAGGGACTCATTCACCACCCATGGCGAATGGGTCCCACTTAAGGATTGCAAGTGGGTGTCAGGAATTAAGTTGTTTTTAATGTTTTTTTCTAGGTTTGTATTAAAAAACACACTTAATTAAGGCCTATAAGTGAATAAAGGGGCCAAATAAAGCATAAGAAAGGTGTAATTGGTGATGAAAAGCCTAGAAAAGCATGAGATCTTATTACAAGACTTTACAGCACTTTGAAATAGGACTTGATAAGGGATAAAAATGGAATATTTAGATGAATTATAATAAGAAGAGTCTAGAAAAGAGTAGAAATGTGTTACAAGACTTCACAAAACCTTCACAAGACATCATAATTTGAATATTCAGGAACTAATGTGAATGTTTAAGTTACATCACAACATTAAATCTAAGCAAAATAAGTCAAGCATCATAGAAAAAAGACTTAAATGACCATGAAAATTTCAAATATCTATTTTTCTATGGTATATTTAGCCCCCACTTTAGTGAGAGGATGAACTTGCTTCAAACTCACACTAAAGTAGTCATGCATATCGAGAGGGATCCAAATGCACTTATGCTAGCAAGATGGAATGACAATGATCAAGAGGGATGATTAATCCCCTGGGATGAAGATCCCATGTAAAACTAAACATAAGAAAAAAGGAACATGCATGTGAAAGAGAGAAAGAAAAAGAAGAGAAAAAGGAAAAGTCAAATCAAGCCTCGATCGTTTGTCTAGCTAGTTGTGGATTAGATCTAAGTTGTTTGTTTGAGAAAGAAAAATGCACACTCACTCTGGGGCAACAAAATTCATGGATGTCCACTAGGTGAGAAGGCCCAAAAGGTGAGAAACATACGCTCAGCTAGTATGTACTCACAAACACACAGGTGGCTATGGGGAAAGTCATGTTGCGGAATGGGCTTCCTACTCAACCATACCAAAGTTATACCTCCTAATAACTTTAATAAGGCACCATAAAGGAAAATTTCAGTTTGTGCTTCATGAGACAAGCAAAGCTTCATATCCTTAGGACTCATGAACAAGTAGGATGGTACCACAAGAATGCAATTTGTGCTATGCAAGGTGGCCATATGAATGCAAAAATGTAAAATGTAAAAGAAATGTTCAAGGGAGTCTTTTTAAGTTCATGTGAGGTCTATCACTTAGTAAAAATTGTGTCTAATGTCTCCAAGAGAGGACTAATCAAAGAATAGAATATTCACAACTTAGGGGATGTAGTGTGTCACATCAAGCCACCAAGAGGAATGCAATATGCTAAGAGAGGTCACACTTATGAAGGACGTCACACCCAATTTCATCCACAAAGTGACAAATGCATCATATGAAGTAACATGACTACACTACGAACTAAGAAAAAGAAAAATGCAAAATAATAATGCCAATGTATGCCTCCACTTTAAAGGAATTTCTACACACCATTCTATGAGCAATTACTTTGAAGTAGTGAATGAAAAATGCAAAAAGAAATAAGACATGAGAGCCAACTTGGAAAGCCCCTATGCCAAGTCATATGTTTCCAAGTAAGGTTGTGTCATGCAAATGAAAAAGGAACAAAAGAAAGAGGGGTTTCCCCCAAAAAGGAACACGCTAAACACATAAGGGATCTATGGATTTGGGGTCAGTATGTTTGTTATTGCAATGTTTTTATTAAAATCTCAAAATTGTCATCATTCCCTGAATACATAGAACTAGAAGAATGACACAAAGAGGGCGAAAACAAAGAAAAAGAAAATTTGTTCTGGGTCAACATGGAAGAGGCATTGCAGTCTCAACACTTTGCATCATCCCCAAAAGGAAAATGCAACCGAAAAGAAAATGAAAAGGAAAATCTTTTGGGTCAACATGAAGAGACATTTCGGTCTCAATACCTTGCATCATCCCCAAAAGGAAAACACAAGAAAAAGACAAAGTAAAAAGGAAAAGGGACCGTTTGGGTCAACATGGAAGAGACATAGGTAGTCTCAATGCTTTGCGTCATCCCCAAAAGGAGAAACACAAAACAAAAGAGAAAAAAGAAAAGGATAAAGTATGACATATAGAAGAATAGAGGTACAAATAGAGGAAATGCACAAAGAGGAGGAGAATATCAAATGCACATTAAAAGGGAACACAATACCCACATACAAACACATGAAAAGGAAAATGTAAAAGGCTAGTAATTCAAATTCAATTCAACCATTAACTGATTTATTGGCTTCTCAATCTCAAGTAGTATAAGTGGAAGGTAAATAATGTAGTTAAGAGACAAGGACAAATGTATTACTAGGACAAGGCTAACAACTTATTTCCCCCACTAAGTGTAATGAAAGAATGAGCCAAGGTGGGTGATGGGAAGGATCATGCCATAGTGAGAATGGAAAATTCTACAACTATTGCATGATGAGGGGATTTGGTTTAAGGAATTATGGGATGATAGGATAACATTCAGTATTTGTAAAGTGATACTTGTTCAGTATGTCCTTCAATGTCTAACATTCATCATTGTGATGTCCAAGAACATGATGGTATTTACAATATGGAATTTTGGAATCTATAGGATGATGACCGACCTATTTGAAGGTGTTAAGAGTATAAGACCTCTTTTAAAAGAATTTGCAGTTTCCTTTCACATTCAGGTGATAGATGGAGAGGAAACTTTAGTTATTTTAATTTGAAAGGTTGTTTGCGTTAACTAGATTCACCTTTTTCATAGATAGAAGGAGGAAGAGGACCCATGGGGATCCTAGCATCCTTTTCATTGGAATCATGTAAGATTTGTTCATGTGGAAGAAGGACATTCAAGTTAGGAGGGGAATCAAAGATCACCATGCCATCATCATGAGGGGGATCTTGATATCCTAAACCTGTTGTGTTTTCATCTGTAGGTTTTTGTTCTAGAGGTTGATTAATGTCATGTTTTCTTGTTGTGTCACATCCTTGTTTTCTTAAGATATTAAATCCTTTTCTATAATTTTCTTCAAGGTTGATTGGTGTGTTTGTAACTTTTTATCATAAAATGGTTGAGGAGGTAGTTGTGTAGAAGAACTAGGTCCACCTATTGGAGGGAACTTAGGTCCATTCATTTTAGGATGTAGGTATCTAAACATGTCAAGAGGGGATATAGTAGTGTTGATGGTAAAAAATAACATAGTAATTTGTTAAAAATATAATATTGCTACTCTACTTCTCCTAAAAAAGACAAATAATATAAACTACCCATCTTCCAAG
Organism: Sequoia sempervirens; assembly: GCA_007258455.2. Lineage (NCBI taxonomy): Eukaryota > Viridiplantae > Streptophyta > Pinopsida > Cupressales > Cupressaceae > Sequoia > Sequoia sempervirens. The sequence goes on along the minus strand of VDFB02271358.1, from coordinate 1,131,001,975 downwards.
GTCTTTGTAGTTGGTTCTCAACTATGTTGATGTCGTTCAATGGCCTATGCAACCATAATGTTCAAAGAGCCTATTGGTAAAGAGTAAAAATTGCATAATCTGAATTAATCTAACATTTGGGGGGGTAAAAATAAATAGAAAAAGATAGAATAGAGCTTAGGACAACAAAGCATGAACGCAGATTTCTCTTAATTTAGACATATAAACTTCATAATGAGTATTTCTCTTAACTAACTAGAAGCATAAAATGATACAATCCATAGAGTAACCTATACCATTGCATTCATTTACAGTGCAAATTCAAGACGTACAACCATTCATCATCACTTTTTTTTTAAACTCCATTTTTCAAACAAGAACAGATCACCAACTCATTACTAGAATTCATAGATTAATAAATATAAAGAGATCTCATTCATAGATAACTTAATGAATTAGTTTCAAATTTAGAATATTCTATTGGTTTTCATCAAATAAGAGACATTTATGCACAACAAAACTCACTCGCATACGAATAACTATTGTTCATCAACATTACCATTAAACTAACAAAGTTTTGAAAATAACATAAATTGCATTAAAACTGTAAAAAATGTTTTTGAGTATCTTTGCATGAAAGTTGTAGAAAATTTTAAAACCTATAAAAATACTATCCAAAATCTCTCTTAGGAAGCCAATCTTGACTTCAATCAGATGAAGTTTACAAAATGGAGAGAAATTCTACACATACAAATTCAACACTAATTCCTCCCATTAAAAAAATTAAGATCCATAATTTGGGGCTCCAAATCCACAATTGTAGGGACTTCAGTATTTGTCTCTATTGTAATTTTTGAAGCTGAACAAGTGCACCAAATTCCCCTTTAATCAAAATTTAAACTCCAAGTCTTCACTTAGATCAATAGCCACTACCAGGAATTATTCTTGACTTGCTAGTTCTACTGCCCAATCAATCCTTTCTTCAAAATTCAACCAAAAAGGTAATACTGTTGTCAAAAAAAGATAATGAAAATAACCTTTACTGGTCACCTTCATGTTGGAATCCACAGTATTCATCATAATTAGCCATAATCTATTTCACCATATCATCATCTGGTCCATCTACCCAATTGGCCTTGAATTTTGACTCTTCAAATTTCTTCTCTACTACATTGATAGTTACTTTCATTTGGCCAACGTCCTTGGTTGCCTACCTCATGTCACATCCGAGTTCCAACAACCTATCCATGATTGGTGACTCAGCAATATCTCCTTCTTTTAGCATTCCATTCAGTCATTCTTCCCATGCATCCTTTATATCTCCCAAGGATTCATGTCTCTGGTCTAGAGGCAAGGCTTTATCAATAAATCTTGAAATGAGCTCCTCAAATACACCTGTGTGCTCAAATATCTCATGAAAATTCTTTAGCATGATTATCCTATGTTCAATCAGAGTCTCTAACTTAAAAGAAGATATATGAATTTTCTTTGCAATATATCCAAAATCCTCCTCACCTAGAATTTGAGACTGTACCAACTCTTCATCATAAATTTTATCAATTGCCCTTAGCTTTCCTAAACATTCTCTGATATTTTCCTCTTCTTCCCACCATTTCTTCATGGTTGCCTCTATGGACTTGACTAAATTCAGTCCCCTATAATAATACTTAAAAGCTTCATCAAATAACTTATCCATATCAGCTTTAAAGGTATTAAGCCAATTATCTACCCATGTGGCTTTCTTTTTCATTTCATTCAAGCCATCTACCTCTTTTCTACTCATTAGAATGGGAATCTCATATGGTGCAGGCTGCTCAGAAGTAGATGACATCAACTCCTTCAAGAAATCTTTCATTTTAACAACTTAAGCCTTCAACTCATCTTTGGCTTGCTTGTCTTTAATTAGCCTGGACTTGGTTGTAGTAGCAACCATGTCAATTAAATTAATCTTTTGATTTCTAGTATGCTTTCCTAGATTAATAGTACTTATTTGATAATCTTTGGGCTGAAATTCTCTATTGTCCTTGTCAACAATAGGAGTGGCAATTTCAGCTACCAAATCTCCTTCATCTATGAGTTTGGTTGAATGCACTGCACGAGCCTTCTTCTTTTCCTTTACCTTGTCAATTTCTTCCCTCATATCATCCCAAGTCACTAGTTGGGCTTGTACTTGTTTCCTTTTCTCTAGATTTAGTTTCAGCCAAGTGGGTGTAGCTAGGTGAGTGGCTAATATTAACATTCAGAGGTGTTGCAGATGGAGGTGTAGAGGAAATTGTTTCAACAGTTTGCTGGGAAGCAACCTTTTGAAGCTCTTCTCATTCTTTTTGCAATCTTTCTTGCTCCTTCCTCTCAATTTCAAGTTTTATCTCCTTTATCTTTCTCATTTCCTCCTCTCATTTGGCAACCTCTTCTTCATCTTTTAGCCATTTCTACTCTAGTTCCTTAGCTCGAAGCTCCTCCTCTGCAACCTTTTCTAGTGTAGCTTTCCTTTCAAATTCCAAGGCCTCATCCTCTACCTTCTTTTGTGCTTCAACTTCTTCCACTTCCTGAGCTAACTTAGCTTTTCTGTTGTATTCTTCCTCTTCTTGGGTAGCTCATTCATCAACCATTTTCTAAGCACCTTCCATCAACTCTCATTGTTCTTTCTCTATTAGTACATCATTCAATTCCATTTCATCACTATGTAGGATGCCAATTTCAAATTTAGCTCATTCTTCTCCTAGTTCTTCTCCAACCTTTTTCAAATACTCCTCCTATTCAGGTGCTTCACCTACTTGGGATGGAGTTCTTTTAGAATCCGAGGATATTTCTTGAATATTTACCTCAACCTATCCTTCTTCTTCGATGATTGGTACTCCCGAAGTTGATGGTATAGTAGGATCACTTCACTCAACTTGTGGGGGAACAACCTGTCTCTTCGTAGCACTTTCCTCACCAGGGTGAACAATGGCCAAAAGTATGGCAACAAAACCTGAAGTTACACCTACAATAGCTGCCTCATAGGTAACCTTTGCTTTATGCAAAGCATCATCAAGCTTATGTAAAGAAATATCCTCTTCAATTTATGGAGGCTCTTCAGTGACTGTTTCCATCATTGCAACACCTTTCTTTAATCTTTTATAGTACTTGGTCTCTGTAGAGGAAGTGGGTTCACTACTAGGACCTCTTTTCCTAGTCACCCTACCCCTTGATTGCTTCAACTAGAATTCTATCCATTTCAACCTCTAATTTATCACTACCCGTGATATTTTTCCAATCTTAGTCTCTTCTATCTCCACCCAATTGATGGGTGATAGGGTCTTTGTAGCTACTTGATCAATATCATATCGAGGATCAAGAGTGATCCCATCATCCATAGTGTCATTAGGTATATCAATTTTAATATCAAAATCCCTCATCTGGGGAATTTTTAACCTCTCGTAACCTCTTTTTCTTACCTCAAACTGATCCTGGAGGTTTTCTCAAAAATCCTCGAGAAGAGGAACATGATGAGTAAAGTGAGTAGGGTAAAGTGCATGCATCTTCCTCATAGGATCAAAAATCTTCCTAGAAGTATGTTGTTGGAAATTTACAAAATGAAATTCCTCAGTTGTTTTTTTAGCCATGACTGATGAAGAACAAGAATAAAATCCCAATTCCAAGGGAAAATCAAGTGCAATAGTCATGTGTTGTGAAGAGAAAATTGCAGTCACCTATATAGCCTACTTGGAAAATTCCATTAAAACACACCTATTTCCACAACATCTTGGAAATTTACTTGGATGACCATAAAAACCAAATAATATGAAATATGTTGACTTGGAGTATTGAATAAACCAACATCCCCATTCCTAAATGAATTTCATGGCTTCCTGGGACAATTTAAAACCTATGTCCCCTGTGAGCTGATTTATAACCACATATAGGAAAGCATCATTTACCCTTTTGAAATGATTCTTTGATTCCTTCAACTCGAACTAGTCATAGTGTTCCCAAACTTTCATTTGATTTGGGCCATCATCCATTGACCCTACAGTATTCAACCCAAGAAACCTTCCAATTCTTTTTGCACAATAAATAATATAAGAAGACATATAAAATGTCTTAGTCTGTGTTGATCTATTTTAAGGATCTATGACAGTTGCTTCAAATGCTTACGTTAATAACTACAAACCAAAAGTGCTTAATTAACACTTAACACTCAACAAAATTAAATTAATGAAATTATAAAGAGGTTAAAGAAGGAACAGAATGAGAGAGAGAAAGAGAGTGCAAATGAAATTGATAACAAAGTTCGTCATTCAAAACGACTACATCTCTAAGCCCCTCTCCAATTGAGTGGACTGATCCAATTATTCCTCCAAAAATTCAATTACATTCATTGGCAGAGCCTCCCCTTGGTTTACAAAGAAATCTACAAATGCACTGGGTAAGTGCACCAAGATGGTTCCCAAAAAGGGGGCTTAAGTGGCCACTTTTTTTCTGAAATCAGGAAATACTGACCTTGGACATGAATTGAGGATAGTTACACTCAAAATTTTGAGATGGAACAAAAACAAGGATCGAAGTGCTCTGAGTCTACTTTCTAAACTACTAATTTATTTTAAAAATGGTTGAGATTAATGGGTTCAAAAGAGGGACGTACACAAATTGGTGCTATTTTTTTAAGAAAGCATAACATAGCAACTCTTGTATGACCTGAGCACGGTGAACTTTTTTGTAGTATTTTTAAAATCGCAATAGTCAAAAGTTAGCTAATAGTATTTAGTTGATGCACAATTTTTCTGATAATTTTTTAATGAATATTTGATTTTTTACTAATTTTCTAAGTGGGCACTTCCTAAAAAGCAGAATTTTGGCTGTGCTCCCTATAAAATTTTTTGAAGGTAATTGATTTTTTTTTTTTTTTTTTTAAATGTAGAATAGAGTCTAGTTTCTAAAAATGTAATTTATTTGAAATTTCAATGAGCGGTTAATTTATAACAAAAAAAAACCAAACACTGCTTTTTGGCGAAAAAGAGACATACAAACAAAAGAAATTATGGATGAAAGGCTTAACATTGTTAAAAAGTGAAAAAAATTACATAATTGGATAGCTAAGAGAGAACCTAACATTATTCATGTGTTTTCTTTTGTCGATATTGAACCAGATGCAATCCTGATGGTGAGCACGAACCCAATTATGTGAAAAAATTGTAGAATTTGCAAAAACACGTCTCTGGTCATTGGGAATGCCCTCCAAGCCTCTGGGTTGGTATTCCAAGGCAACTACTAATGCTAAGGCTCGGGGATTCCCAAAGAAAAATATAACACACTCGCGTTATAACGCGAGCACGTTATTTCCTAGTTCTGATCTCGTTATGTTTCCTCGATATGTGTCCTTTTGCCTCTTGCATGTCGTTGTAGCATTTTGTTTGTTATGCCAAAACCAAAGAAAATCCTCCTGTCCCAATGTGTTTCGCTATGACCTCATGGAGTCGGGGAAACATCATGTAGATAATGCTTCATTATATCGAGAGTCACCCCAAACGCCATCTCCCAGTCACTGAGACATAAGAAATTTTCTTACCGAAACGTGCTTCCTTGCTTCATCTGTTTTGCTATAACCTTGAGATATCGAAGAGACATCTCACAGATTAGACTTTTCTTTAATAAAAATCTTCATTCATTATGAGTCGTTGTGACAAATTGGTTCTCTCGCCGATGTACTCTTTTATCTTATGTGGGTCACTGTAACATACCGACATCAGGGAGACCTCATGCAAAGTGCACTTTGTTTTACCGAAAGACTTTATCCATCTTGTGTGTCACTGAGACAATCCATTTTTCATCCCGACAAAGTCCTTATTGTGTTATTAGCGAGACCGAAGGTCACTTGCCAAGAAATTACTTCGAAAGCCTCAACTCTTACCAATATGCATCCTCCTGCCACCGGTCAGTGTGACAATGTATATTCGCTATGACCTCACACCGGAAGCAATATGTTTGGCCGAAGAAACCATACATGTGTTGTTTGGTAAGACTCTCCTCAAGAACATGCTTACAAAAACCTCGTGTCGACAAGACATCACATTAATATATCGCCAAGCTCTCACTGATGAACCTCCACATGCATTAGTCAGGGAGACAATTCAAAATCGATGAGACACTATCCCGACGACCAATCTCCTACCAATAGGTTTCTCCTCAATTGCCAAAACCACGTGAAAGTCATGCTGATAGAAACCTATCGGTGAATGTCGATTGCTATAACAATGAACAATTCTTGTCGATCACCTACTGCAAACATATGTTTATGCACATGTAACATGGGTCAGGGAGACCTAGATAGACCTATGTCGATATGGACCACAACATGAAAAATGCATGACTCGATGGATTTTGTGGGGTCACATGACCAAAATATGGGAAAAAATATCACAAAATGAGGAAAATGTGCCTAATGTAGGACTCAAATGGAGACTCAGGGGAATGAAAGATATGTAAAAATCATCAGATTTTTACAGTTCTAACAAGACGGAGGAAGAGAGTGGGAGAGAGTGTGGGAGAGTGGGTGAGAGGGTGGGAGAGAGGGTGTGAGAGTGGGAGAGGGTGGGAGAGGGTGCAAAAGAGTGGGAGAGGGTGGGAGAGAGAAGGAGGGAGGGACGGAGAGAGTGGGAGAGAGTGGCAGGGAGGGAGGGAGAGAGTGGCAGAGAGTATGGGAGAGTGGGAGATAGGGAGGGAGAGATTTTGGGAGAGTGGGAGAGTGGGAGAGTGGGAGGGAGAGAGTGTGGGAGAGTGGGAGAGAGGGAGGGTGGGAGAGAGGGTGTGAGACAAGGGGAGAGGCTGGGAGAGGTGGGAGAGTGGGAGAGAGGGAGAGAGGGAGGGAGGAAGAGAGTTAGAGAGGTGGGGAGGGTGGGAGAGGGCAGGGAGAGGAGGGAGGAGGAAGAGAGTGGGAGAGAGGGAGCCAGTGGTAGAGGTGGGAGGTAGGGAGGGAGACAGTGGGAGACAGTGGGAGAGGGTGGGGAGGGTGTGGGAGAGAGGGAGAGAGTGGGAGAGATTGGGAGAGTGGGAGATAGGGAGGGAGAGAGTTTCAGAGAGTGGGAGAGTGGGAGAGAGTGGGAGAGATTGGGAGGGAGGAAGAGAGTGGGAGAGAGTGGGAGGGAGGGAGGAAGAGAGTGGGAGAGAGTGGGAGAGAGTGTGGGAGAGAGTGTGGGAGAGTGGGTGAGAGTGATGGGGAGACCTATACCTCAAGAGCACTCTTTCTCTTCCCAAGACCTATTCTTTGGTATTCTTAGGGAATTCCACTCTACCCTACTTAGGTATTTCTCCTAAACCCCTAATGCCTTACAGGTCTCTCCACCAATTTCAAAACCTTCACCAACACTCCCATTCCACCACTGGGCTTCCTTGAGCTCCACACTGACCCAAGTGTGTCCTAACCACTCCAAGGCTAGGGTAAGGTGGTCTTATTTTTCTTTAGGTGTTCTGAATCCTCACTAGTCCATTTCATTGGATACTTTCACCTTTTTCCCTTCGCTTTCAAGAATTTCTAGTTTCTAGGCCTTGTAGCATTTTTGCCCCTTTTAGGCCTCCTAGAACCTGGTTTCTTGGATTTTCTCAAAAACGGCCTTAACAACCCCCAAATATTTTTGGATATCCCTCCTAGTAGTACCTAGGTTTCAATATTTACTAGGTGTAAGGTTCTGTAAGTGTTTGTACATAGGACTGTCCTCATACCCCCTAATTTCAAGGGTTTTTAGGGTTTTGGCTCCTTTTTCCAACTTTGAGGGCTTCAATGATCTCCTCAACACTCCTCATTGCACACACATGTTTGGAATACATGTTCCCACACTCTCATGCTCTTTATTGGCACAAACCAATCCATTTATCAGCTTTCTTTACTGTTGTTCTCTCCAAGCCACTAGCCAAAATGCACTTGCACTCGCCTAGTGTTTGCTGAATTCAACTCTTCCCCTGCAAACCACGACTCCACACACACTATTTACACTATAAAAATATTCCCTTGATTTATTCCAAGTGGCCATGGTATCCTTTCCATGGGAATTCAAGTGGGGATCATGATTTCCAAAAATTGGCCTAAACCGGCTATAAGGCCAAAACTCCAAAAACTTGCAAAATAGAAAACAGTTGAACTAAATGGCTAATATGATGCCTCACATAGTAAATAAGTGACACAATGGAAAGCTTCAAACCATAAAAAAAGACCTTTCAATCCATCATTGATTGGATGAAGGCTCAAACACAAATATTCACTCAAAAGTTGTTGAATTCCAATCACACAATATGCTCTCCAAGTCTCAATTCATGAAAATGAACTTCCAACCCAGGTATTAGGGTTTGGATGATGTTATATACATTTCTCCCACGTTCTAGGACCCTTAGGTTGGGCTTAGAACACCATTAATTCCTTTGTTTAACTTTTATACCAAATTCCTAAGACAACATTGTCTAGTTTTTCTTAATCTCTACACTAAGTCTTTTCCAAACCTCAAAGATCTAAACCAACCTAAGTTTTCCATAACACTCACATCAAAAAAACACTTGGGACTTTATAACATAGTCCTTATTCCCTTGGTGGTTGGCTAGAACCACCTACAAGCCAAAAAATCACTAAGATCTTCCAAAAGACCTTAAGGTGCTCCTACACCATTCTCCCCCTACAACAAATAAGTTAAGGAACCTGTGGTGTCAAGAGCTCCTCACTAATTCCATGCTTCTTAAAGTCACCTTCTGTTAACCAAGTATCCTCTGACTCTGGTTGATGTTTCCACTTCACTAGGTGCTCCTTGTATGTCTTGTGCCTAGTCTTCTTCTCCCTTGAGTCTAAAATCTTATCCACTTGTGGTCTAATCTGATCAGGTATCTTGAGTGCTTCCACATCCTTGTTTATCTTAGCATTGTATTTTTCTTCATCCATTTCTGGTCCTTTATACTTCACCAAGTCTTTCACATTGAAGATAGGAGAAATAGCCATCTCCTTGGGTAACTCCACCTTGTAAGCATTTGATCCATACTTAGCCAACAATTTACATGGCCCTATCCTCTTCATTTGCAGCTTGCTTGGTATGCCTTTCTATAACCTTTCCTTGTTCAAGTATACCACCACCAAATCACCTATCTCAAATTGTAATTATCTTCTCCCTTCATCTCTCTTAGCCTTCAACTTTTGATTAGCCTCTATCAATGTCTTCTTGACCTGCTCATGAACCTCTCTCATTGACTAAGAAAAATCATCAACATGTCCATTGATCCCTTCATATCCTTTTAGATCTCTAAGCTCAAGTACACCCCTTGGATGTAAACCATAGACTATCTCAAATGGACTCTTACTCGTAGTCCTATTTGTGCTATCATTGTAAGCTAATTATGCTTGTGGAATCACTTGCTCCCATCCTTGTCCATACTCCTTAGTTAAGCATCTCACCAAGTTCCCAAGTACCCTATTGATCACCTCTATCTGTCCATCTATTTTTGGGTGATATGTTGAGCTATGAGACAAGTTGGTTCCTAGCCTCTTCCAAAGAGTTTTCCAAAAATGCCCCATAAACTTCACATCTCTGTCTGCAACTATGCTCCTTGGCAACCCATGTATCCTCACTACTTCCTTAAAGAATAGGTGTGCAATCTGACTTGTAACATGTGTTTTCTTGCATGGTATGAAATGGCTCATCTTGTTGAATCTATCCACTACAACAAACACACTGTCCAAACCATTTGGTGTCCTAGGTAGACTTACTATGAAGTCCATGCTTATGCATTCCCATGGTCTATTTGGAATGGGAAATGGCTAGTAAAGACCTACATTGCTTGATGTTCCCTTTGCCTTTTGACATACTCCACATTGTTCAACATATCTTCTTACATCTCTTTGCATCTTAGGCCACCAACAGAACCTATCCACTAAGTCTAGTGTCTTGTTCAAACCAAAGTGACCACTCATACTACCATTATGCTTTTCTTGGATCAGATTCTCCCTCATAGAACCCATAGGAACACACAATTGCTTTCCCCTAAACAATAAGCCATTTGGCAAGGTGTAATTAGTGTATTCACTATGAAAATGGTTCTCAAAATCAGTACATACCTTGTATATTTCTGAGAAATCATAATCTCCTTCATATAGATCTTTGAATCCTTCAACCCTTGTGCTTTGTAACTGTATCTCTTGGATAGTAAGCAACTTCCTACTAAGAGCATCAGCAACCTTGTTGTTAACCCCATTCTTATGCTTGATGGTAAATGTGTATGACTGCAAAAACTCCATCCACTTGATGTGCCTCAAACTGAGCTTCTCTTGAGTATTTATGTAGCTTAAGGCCTGATTGTTAGTGTATACCTCAAATTCCTTTGGAAATAGATAGTTCCTCCACTTCTTAAGAGCCTGCACCAAAGCATATAGCTCTAAGTCATAGGATGAGTACCTAGACTTTGCTTCATTCAACCTTTCACTAAAGAATGTCATTGGCCTGCCTTCTTGGCTTAGAACAGCCCCAACTGCTATGTTACTTGCATCACATTCCACTATGAATGGCTTGTCAAAACTTGGTAAAACTAGGATAGGTTGGGTAGCTATCTCCCTCTTATATCTTTCAAACCCTTCATTGGCTTCTTTGGTCCACACAAACTTTTTTTTCAATCCTCCTTTAATGGTGTCAAGAACCGGTGCACAAATTTCACTAAACCTTCTCACAAACTTCCTATAGAATTGTGCCAATCCATGGAAACTCTTAACTTTTGTCCCTATCTTGGGAGTAGGACAACTAAGAATGGCTTCAACCTTGCTTTTATCCATCTTCAAGTTCCCTTGAGATACCACAAATCCTAGGTAGACTAACTCTTGCTTCATGAACTCACTCTTCTCAAGATTGATGGTGAGCTTCTCCTCTTGAAGTTTCTTCAACACAAATTCTAGGTGCTTCATATGTTCTTTTGTTTTACTAAAGATGGGGATATCATCTAGGTAGACAAACACAAAGACTCCTATAAAGTCCTTCAAGACCTCATTCATCACCCTCATAAAAGTGCTAGGTGGATTTGTAAGCCCAAATGGCATCACTAACCATTCATATAACCCTTCTATGGTTTTTAACGTTGACTTCCATTCATCTCCATCCTTCATCCTAATCTGATAATAGCCCCTTTTCAAATCAATTTTGGAGTAGTACTTAGCTCCCCCTGAACAGTCCATTAGATCTTCTATCCTAGGAATAGGAAACCTATATCTGATGGTTATCCTATTTATGGCCCTAGAATCAGTACACATCCTCCACTTATCTCCCTTCTTAGGTGCCAACACAACTGGAACAACACATGGACTTATGCTCTTTCTGATCATCCCTTTGTCCAAAAGTTCTTGAACTTGCCTTGCTATCTCTTTGTTCTGCTCTAGTCTCATCTTGTACACAGCCTTGTTAGGTAGTGTTGCTCCAGGTATAAAGTCTATTTGATGACTAATTGCTCTCCTAGGTGGTAGTGTAGCTGGTGTACCTTCACAAATAATGTCCTTGAACTGATCCAATAGTCGCTTCACTTCTGTTGTCATAGGTAGCTGATTAGGTAACTCTTCTTCCTTTGGCTTCAACATGATTGCATAAACAACTCATTCTTCCTCCTTGATGCCTTTTAGAAATTCCTTTCCACTCAACAAAAGGACATTGGTTTCTACCTTTTCCACTATATTTTCTTCTAACAAAGACTGTATTTTGTAAGTCACTCCATCCTTCTTGAATGAATACTTATTCTCCTTGCCATGATGCACTACCTCCCTATCATATTGCCATGGTCTACCAAGTAGTAGATGGCATGCATCCATTGGTAACACATCACATAGTATCCTATCATGATACTTTCCTATAGTAAACTCAGCCCACACTTGTTCATTGACTAGTATACTCTGCCCCTTGTTCAGCCAAGTAACCTTGTAAGGGCACACATGGGGTATTCTGGTGAGTTTCAACTTTTGTACTGCCTCCTCTGAGATGACATTATCAGTAGACCCTAAATCAATGATGACCTTGCAAACCTTTCCTAGTATCTTGCACTTGACTCTAAAAAGAGCTCTCCTTTGTTTGTGTTCTTCCTCGGTAAGTTCTTTGATCAAAATTCTCCTTAACATGAGATTCTCACCTTTCTCTGAATCTAGACTCACCTCTAATTGTTTGGAGTAGTCCTCTTCTTGAACATAGTTGATCTTCCTCTCAATTTTTGAATATGTTGGCTTGTTAGGACACCTATAAGCCGGATGACCCAACTGTCCACAATTGTATCATTTCATGGAAGCAAAATGAGAGCTTCTCCCAAAGCCTCCTGATCTACCTCTTCCTCCTTTGTTTGAGCTTCTACCTCTGTAACCCCCTCTACTATTTGTCTCAGGGGATTGCTCTCCACCTTTGGAATCACCTTTCCCTTTGTTCTCTTGGCTTCTTCCACCAAAACCTCCTATATGACCACCTCTAGGGTCTCTACCTCTTCCTTTACCCCTAGTATTGGAATCTTGTTTCTTTTTCAGTTTCTCTTCCACCTTAATAGCCATTTGATAGCAGCTATGGAGGGTAGTAAGTGTGAAAAGACTCAACTCCTCTTGGATTCTCCATCTAAGACCATTTAGATACCTAGCCACCTTGATGCTTTCAGCTTCTTGCACTCTAGATCTAAAGCTTATTTTTTGGAACTCCTCTATATATGCAGCTACATCTAGGTCTCTTTGTCTGATATTTTGCCTCTTCTTGTGCAATTGAATGGCATAGTCCTCAGGTAGATAGTTCTCCTTCACTTTAGCGACCATTGTCTTCCAACTTCTTATGGGTTTCTTGCCTTCCTTCTCTCTTTCTTCCTGTAGAAACTTCCACCAAGTTAATGATTTTCCTCTTAAACTTGATTTGGCTATCTTCACCTTTTGTGCTTCTGTAATTCCATCACATTCAAAGTGATTCTCCATTCCCTCTATCCATTCCATAACCAACTCTGCATCCATTTTCCCTGTAAACACTGGGACACCTTCCAATGCCTTTCCACTCAATGCCTTCAATTCTTTGAGGAAGGGTTCCTCTACTACTGGAGGGTCAGGTTCTGGTTCTATGTCCTCCTTCACTTGGTGTTTACCCTTGTCTTTGTCCTCTAACAACTGCACTTTCATCTTACTTGTCATTTCAGCAACTTCTTCCAATTTTTGTTTCATCTCTTCCATAGCCTCTTCAAGATGCCTATTCTTCTCTTGTTGCTTTTTCAAGTCTCTAACTATCTCTACATTGGTCACCATTGTATTCTCTCCTATGGATTCACTTCTCTCTGACATTCACTAGTTTCAATTCACAGGCCTTTATTCGCTCTGATACCAATTTGATGGGGAGCCCTATACCTCAAGAGCACTCTTGCTCTTTGCAAGACCTATTCTTTGGTCTTCTTAGGGTATTCCACTCTACCCTACTTATGGATTTATCCTAAACTCCTAATGCCTTATAGGTCTCTCCACCAATTTCAAAATCTTCACCAACACTCCCATTCCACCATTGGGCTTCCTTGAGCTCCACACTAACCCAAGTGTGTCCTAACCACTCCAGGGCTAGGGTAAGGTGGTCTTATTTTTCTTTAGGTTTTTTGACTCCTCACTGGTCCATTTCATTGGATACTTTCACCTTTTTCCCTTCGCTTTCAAGAATTTCTAGTTTCTAGGCCTTGTAGCATTTTTGCCCCTTTTAGGCCTCCTAGAACTTGGTTTCTTGGATTTTCTCAAAAACGGCCTTAACAACCCCCAAATATTTTTGGATATTCCTCCTATTAGTACTCTAGGCTTCAAGGTTTAATAGGTGTAAGGTTCTGCAAGTGTTCGTACATAGGACTGTCCTCATACCCCCTAATTTCAAGGGATTTTAGGGTTTTGGCTCCTTTTTCCAACTTTGAGGGCTTCAATGACCTCCTCAACTCTCCTCCTTGAACACACATGTTTGGACTACATTTTACCACACTCTCATGCTCTTGATTGGCACAAACCAATACATTTATTAGCTTTCTTTACTGCTGTCCTCTCCAAGCCACTAGCTAGAATACACTTGCACTCGCTTAGTGTTTGATGAATTCAGCTCTTCCCCTACAAACCAAGACTCCACACACACTATTTACACTATAAAAAAAGTCCCCTACATGATTCCAAGTGGCCATGGTAGACTTTCCATGGTAATTCAAGTGGGGATCATGATTTCCAAAAATTGGCCTAAACCGGCTATAAGGCCAAAACTCCAAAAACTTCCAAACAGAAAATAATTGAACTAAATAGCTAATCTAATGCCTCACACAGTAAATAAGTGACACAATGGAAAGCTTAAAACCATTAGAAAAGACCTTTCAATCCATCATTGATTGAATGAAGGCTCAAACACAAATATTCACTCAAAAGTTGTTGAATCCAATCACACAATATGCTCTCCAAGTCTCAATTCATGAAAATGAACTTCCAACCCAGGTATTAGGGTTTGTATGATGTTATATACATTTCTCCCACGTTCTAGGACCCTTAGGTTGGGCTTAGAACACCATTAATGCCTTATTTTAACTTTTAGGCCAAATTCCTAAGACAACATTGTCTAGTTTTTCCTAATCTCTACACTAAGTCTTTTCCAAACCTCAAAGCTCTAAACCAACCTAAGTTTTCCATAACACTCATATCAAAAACACACTTGGGCTTTATAACATAGTTCTTATTCTCTTGGTGGTTGGCTAGAACCATCTACAAGCCAAAAAATCACTAAGATCTTCCAAAAGACCTTAAGGTTCTCCTATGCTAGAGAGTGGGAGAGAGTGGGAGAGAGTGTGGGAGAGTGGTGGGAGAGAGTGTGGGAGAGTGGGAGCTAGGGATGGAGAGAGGTAGAGAGT
>VDFB02271358.1:1130946816-1130987046 GCA_007258455.2 Sequoia sempervirens | reverse complement strand
CCCTCTCCCTCCAACCTCTCTCTCTCTCTCTCTCTCTCAACCCTCTCCCTCCTATGTTGGAAAAATGTCTCAATCCCATAGGTTGAAACCTCTATTGGAGCCATGTCGGTGTGACATTCTATGTCTAGCCGATGAGCATATTTGTAACCTTATGTTTTGTAAAGGTCGTTGTGACCTTGCAGAAGTCTTGTCGAATAGTTACACATTGGAGTCTTTGGTGTGACATGTTGTGTTCGGTATGTTCTCTTACTGCATGGAGATCTCTGGCCGAAAGGCTTAGTTTGGGAAGAAGCCTCAGCAATGAAGAAAGGTCTTTCTAATGGGGGAGATCTTGGAGTCTTTGCAGTGACACAATGACTTCCGTATGAAGTCTCAATGGCCGATGGAGAGTCTCGTCGATGATGAGGGGTCTTCAGTATAACTCTTGGCGAACGGTGGTCTCGGGGTAACTTGGAGAACTTGATAAGAACTCTCAGCGAAGAGTGGTATGTCTCACTGATAGCATTTGCTTGCTGTCCTCAGAGTAACATGTGATGGCTCAGTAAGAAGTCTTACCGATGTGTGAATTCTTGCCAACCGTTCAGTGCTCGATGTAACTAAAGGGGTCTCGATGTGAAGTCTCAGCGATGAATTAAAGTCTTTCCGTCTGCTGATCACTTCTGTGAAAGTCTTTGAACCTTGGTATGATCTCTTAGCGAAAGACAATAGTCTCGCCGATGTAAGTTCTATTGTCTATGTGACTTTTGAACCTTGGTATGAAGTCCTGGCGAAAGCGATGAGTCTCACCAACTGGTGGATGCACACGGATTAACATGAAAGCTCAATGTGAGGTCCTAGCGAGAGTGATAGTCTTGCTGAAGGAAAATTGAAGTCGATGCAATAGGTGAACTCGATATAACCTCTTGTCGATTGTAAAGACTCTTGGCGATATCGAATGCTGATTGTGTTGACATCGGGGAGACATGGACAATGTCTCATCGATATGCCAACATAGCTTGACATGGTTATCATAACACAAGCACGTTATTAACCAGTAGAGATATGTTCGTTTAAGATTAAATAACATGATGGCGTTATCACTAAAACGGTAAAAAATCACAGTATACCCATTATGTCAGCCCACATTCTGCATATTCTCCTGGTTTTGCGAGTGCTCCGATAAAAAGTAGCTTTTTGGTAATTGAGTGAAGTGTGCATGCATGATTTTGAGATTCCATCACCTTTTGAATGTTCTTTCCATCACCTTTTCATGAAATAGCAGAGTTTTCATGCTGAGAGGCATATAATATCAATTCAAGTTTGAATTATATTGATAATTGATATACAATTGAAATTTCGAGGGGAACAAGCTTTTGAAGAAGTCAAATTTTTGAGGAGTTTGAGGAAGGAAGAAGCAAAGGCTGCATAATTAGGTAGAACTCCTCTATTTGAAACTTTTCTTTTTTAGGTATGTGAAATCTTTGTACATTTTCTTTCATTCTATTATGGCTTGCTTTCATTTTTTGTTGTTTAGCTTATTCCATGTTGATCAAATTGTTTGTTTGTGATGCAATATCGATTGCCAAGCCACTCAACAACATCATTTCTTTAGGGAACTTCCTTCCCAAATCAATAAAGAGTAAAAGATCAATTTATACAAACTTTGTCAAATTCATCCAAAACTAGTTTTCATTCAACCAAAATCCATTTATTTCATTTCAAGTTATAAGGCTATCAATAGCCAATTCACCATCTCCATATAGCAAACCATTTTCAGAATCAACTTTCAACTTTGTTCTTGTCATAAACAATACAACAATCACTCATCAACTCAACTTACCCCTTCAAGGAAAAAACAATCAAACACCTCTATTCCTTAGACCTGCAATCAAACATCATCCCAACCATTTAAGATATCTTTGCTCAAATCAACACATCCATCATCCTATCTTCACTTAAACACCATTTGTAACAACAACAAGCAGCATTATTTTAACACACACTGACCTTTAAGATACCAATTTCATCATGTTTTGATTGTAATATTCCAATATATCAGTATAGACACACTCTGACTACTTTGCATTCAAGAAACCATTTCCATATATTGGAAACATATGCCCAAATCATCAAATCTTTCACAATCTAACTTCAAAACATTACCAAGCGTAGACACAACTATAGCATCACAAATGAGACTGCTCCCAAGCACTTAACAACATTCCTTTCGTTGTTTCTACATATTCTATGTTTTTACCAAAAAATGCCAAATATCTCTAGGAGGCCAACATTCCATCTAATCGAATGAATCCTTTTCTATCATAATGAATTTACACAATTCCAATACAGATTCTCAGGCCTATTTTGATCCTTTTCAACATACTATAAAATTTTATATACTTATTTCACAAAACAGAGTAGAACCAACATGTTGTCTACTCGTAAAAGCCCTTAAATAGGTCAATTAATCAAAGCAAGTCATCATAGAACTACTCACTAATCCACCAAACCTAAAAATAGTCTTAGGCCATGTGTAGAAACTCACAAATAAACAAGTTTCAAGATGGGAAACGCCCATCAATACACAAAATCAATAAACATTTGATTATAGGGTGAAAACACACCAACCATGAGGGTTTCTTTAATGAAACATTTGCAAAACCTCTACTACTCTGCCCAGCAATTCAAACATGCTTCATTATGTCTGCAAATTATTTTGAAATCATTTGTAAGCTCCTCTACATGTTGTTTCCTCAAACCCTACTTGAAAACACCATTTTTTTGAATGAGAAAATTCAGAATTTTGTTCATGCAATAGTATCCCAACTTCTTATTTCTATTTACCCCTGCCACACACATCTTCACATTGAAAAGACACTAAATATGATCCATTCCACCAACCTACTAGCCCTACATCGGTGGAATGGCTAAGAATCACTTTTTAGACTCTCTAAACAATTCTAAGGAAACCATAGACTGAGACTTAGGAAACTAAGTTCAAATTAGACTGATTATTTGAATTACAATTCCTACAACTTTCAAGAATGAAAGAAGTCTCTTTCCCCAACAAGAATCAAATCTTAGAATATGCTTGAATCACTATGCAACCTGAAAACAAGAATAGAAAAGGTTTCCAAAATAATTGAGCAGAGGTTTTTTTATTAATTTTTATGGATTTTTGGGATAGAAGATCTTCCTTTCTCGAGCTTACAATTCTTTTTAAAGGTGTCTAAATTTGTTGAAATAACTACCTCTTCATCTTCATCAACCCATCCTTGCCCTTCCACAAAAAAGACTCTTCACCTTCGTACTTTTGTGCAATTTTACATTTTTACAATAATTGACAACTTTTGTTATAAAAAGAAACTTTTCAATAATATCACCTATTGACCTATTTCATGGTGCAAATACATTGAAATTCATCGTTTAATGACCTTCACTCATCATATTTACTTGAACATTACAAATTGAACAAATTAGCCTTTTAAAGGAATTTCAAGACCTAGGTACTCCTGCACCAGTTTGTCATGTTACAACCTTACGTTGTCAATGGACATTTTAAATCACATAGTTCAATACACTTTCCTATCACATTTTTAAACCACATCTCCTTGAGGAATTTTGTTAAATTTAAAAATTGACTTTCTTTGTGTATGCTTCCAAAGCTATTATTGAGTTATTTTGTCAAACAGTTATACAAACTAGCTTTCATTGACTTTCTTTGTGTATGCTCCCAAAGCTTTCATTGAGTTATGCTTCCAAAGATTTCAATTAGTTAATTTGACAACTTAGCACTTTTTGCATAGGTAAAATTATTCATCATGCCGAAGAAATGAACTGTTAAAAGGAAAAAACTAACAAATGATCAGCTCCAAGCCATCAAAGATAAAGAGAAAAAATGGATGAGGGAATTTCGTGAAAAGCGTAAATAGGGAACGATTGATGAAAACAAGCCAGTTGAAGGAACCTCAACTATCAAAAAGAGAAAATAAATTGGCAGCACAAAGGGCATGAATGCGAAAGAGTCGTGCTAGGGGAGATGCAGATACCATAGTTGGAGACACACCATCTACTACAAGTGAATACGAAGGGACACAATTAAGCACAAGCGAATATGGAGGGACACCATCTACCACAAGTGAGTATGGTTGGACACCATCCACCACATCTAAAGTTGAGATTACATCATCACTCAGAGTTGAGGAACAAGGTATGCCATCATCCCCACGTGAACCTCAAGGTATGTCTTCTATTCCACCCTCGATCGAAGGTATACAATCTAACCCACCTCAATTAAATATTGATGAAATTGCTAATGTTGAGATGTATGTACCTAAGAGAACACCACCTTGAATTTTGCGTAGAAAGCCAATTTTTTTGATTAATATTGATGAGGATATTTTGTAGCACATGGAAGGTAAGATTCCAGAACGCACTTGTAGAAGATATGTAGATAAGATTTGGAAAATGTTCTTTGAAAGGCTAAATGAGACTGTAAGATGTCAACTATTTATTCAAATGATGCGGGGTTTAAAGTACAAAAACATCATGAAGACTCTTGGGTTGAGAACATCGAATGCATCAAGTGAAAACAATATTGTGAAGAATCTAATGGATGCTTATGACAATTTTGATAAGACCTCATGATCAAAGGATAGTAATGTCACCCGACATGTCATTACATTGACTTTGGTAAGCTATCAAACACAGAGATCTCACCTCATTAAAAAGACAAGTGAACAAATGGGAATTAGTAGAAAAACTTTATCAAACGCCGTTCAAAGGCGGCAAAGAATTGAGGGCACCAATTCAAATGAATTATGGGCATTCTCGAGGAGACTGCAACACAAAGATAAAAAAGTTGTTGAAGCATTGAGAACACTAATTGAAGATTATTGGAAGTGTTAGCTCTCAAAAACGCAGGCTGAATGCCTCAAGAGGCTGCCAATATCTTGATATGTTTCAGGGTAACAAAAAAGGTCAAAAGAATTCAATCTTCTACTCTTCAAGTGTTGCAAGACCTAGGCGGGTGTACCTTTTGAATTGAGTAGACTTATCTTATGATTATCCTTCTAAAATGCTTTGTCCACAATGGCAGATGATAGCGAACAAATGAAATCAAACTTGATAGAAATCTTCTGATCTAAATCCTAAAAATGCTTAATAAACAAATGTAAAGAAACTGAATGAATTCAAATGATGAAATTGCAGAGACCAGTGCCTTATTGGGTATGCGAAGTCAAATGAAACAGAAGTGGGCAACTTATTTTGGTAGAAAATCAAATTGCAAGCATATGATCTATTCATAACTTGTATAAACAATGCAGGATTATGACTACTAAGCTCTACTTTAATAATCCAGATGAATCTCCCTGATTACTGTGATCAACAAAAAGGATTTAATCTTTGCTTGAAAGAACCAATTGATTAATCACACAAATACATCAAATGTGCATTGACAAACTGAACATAAACTTGTTATGTCAATTCAAACAACCAAAAAGAATCAAATTGGAGACAGCTTCAACAATACTTTTCAATAAGTTCAACATACAATTGACACCAGAAACAACTTGCCACACCAGCTGAGTTTCATTGAATTCACCATTTTAAAACATGCACATAGTCTCTGATAAGAGAAAATTATTCTACTATAGCCATTCCTAATCTAATGTATGTGATCTAAAATTTGATCCTCCTCAATTACAATCGGGGTGCATATTTATACACCAGCACATGAAAATAAAACATATTGAAAATCCATGTCTGCCCCCCACAGAATTCAGGCTCAAAATCATGTCGGCCATCAACAGTATTTAGAAATATTTAAATGTCGGCCCATAGTGCTCAAGTCTCTGAGCCATTCTCTGAGACACCCTGTAAGTATGTCGAAGGAAAAATAACATTAATCACTATATGCCCACGTTCCTCTATTTCCTGTGTTACCCACTTTCACCATGACCAACCCGAGTCGTAGAGATGTCATACAGAAAACACTACGTTTCGTTGATATGATTCTCATAATGTACCATTCATTCACTGAGACATTCTAGTTTTCTCACCGACAGAGTCCTCATCGTTTCATCCACTTCACCTTAACATTCTGACATAGGTAAGACCTCTTGTAGATTACTATGTTTCATCGAAATCCATCCTACCATCCTCAGGTGTCGCTGAGACAAAACGTTTCTTATGCTAACAAGGTCCCCTTTGTGCTCCATCAGCGAGACTGGAGGTCACTTGCCGAGACCTCATATCGATAATCCTGACCTATGCCGATATTGCATCCTGAGCATACATGATCACCGAGAGAAAGCCAACCCTCTGCCGAAATAAATCCATTTTGACACTGTCGGCAAGACCCAACAGGTTCGCCAAGACCATATATCAAATCATAAGTCTCACCGAAGGGTATATCTGTAGTCAGCGGTCGGCAAAACAAAGGAAGATCGCTATGACCTTCCACCGAAGGTAATGTGTTAGGCTGAAGAGAATCCTCAACACGTGGGTTGGCAAGACAAGAAGATATCGTTATGACATTTCACCAAGAACAAAAACCTTTGCCAATAAGTGTATCATCCTATCGCCGAAATAGTGCAAAAATCATGCCAAATGAAGAATGTAGAAGACCTGTGATTGTCATGACATCGGATGAGTCTTGCCAATAGGCAACATAGACTCATGCAAGTAGAAAACGCAACATGGGTCGGGGAACCTCCGACCATCACAAGCCGAAACAAACCAGAATGTGAATAATGCATGACCCAATGGAATCAAAGGAGTAACATGGGAAAATATGGAGAAAATATGCATGAAGAGGGGGAAATGTGTTCAAGGTGGGACTCACTTGGAAAATTGTGAATGAAAACAAAATGTAAAATCATTAGATTTTTATAGTCCCAACAGTGGCTTCTTCTGGGGATGAATGATAGTCAGATCATTGCAAGGATCCAACATCTTTGGGTGACCAGACCAGACACAAAATGAGCAAAATGGAAATGGACAGGTAGCAAGACGGAATGAATGTAGAATGAATGCAAAATGGAAATGAATGCAAAGCCCTAAACTACTATGCATGGAAAATAATTTTAAAGAGGACAAGCAAGAGTTGTCAATGCACTGGCAACCCTAAATCCTCTGTGTTTCAACTTCACCTGTCTTGAGTTGTTACGATCTAAAACTCAAACCAAGCTTTCCCCTGTGAAATACCTAATTTTCTCTTGAGTTCATTAGATTCTTCTTGAAGATACTCATGCAATATTTCCTATCATTGTTATTGCAAGTTCTTAGAGTATCATCATGCTCGATTTGGCCCAAAATCCCTACACCATCCTGTAATTCAAATTCTTCAACATCTTGGGACAAACCCCTGTTAATTCCAACATACAA
Organism: Sequoia sempervirens; assembly: GCA_007258455.2. Lineage (NCBI taxonomy): Eukaryota > Viridiplantae > Streptophyta > Pinopsida > Cupressales > Cupressaceae > Sequoia > Sequoia sempervirens. Next base: position 1,130,979,678 of record VDFB02271358.1, on the reverse strand, counting down.
AATATACATATATTCAATGCAAAATTCCTCATTATCTTTCTCATTGTTGTGTATTGTAAAAAACTCATTAGCTGCATTGAAAATTCATCATCAAAGTACTTCTCTTGAGAATCAAAAAATTCTATCAGACCAACATTGTCTGAAACATACAAATCTGAAACCTTTTGCACCTCTTTGATAACCCTATGACTCAAATCTTCAATATTAAGCATATATGAACCAATCAAATCTAGAACACTATCATCATTGGTATGTAGACAAATGTATTCTCCACATGAGATAGAAATTTCAAAATCACATACCTCTTCTTGAACAGACACATGCATTTGGTCAATTCCAAAAGTTTCACCATCAACTGGACACAAAGCTTCAAGATCACCCTTATGTATATATCTCTGATAGTCAAGAGTTAACAAATCTGAAATTTGCTCACTGCTGAGTAAACAAGTTTCCACATTTTCATTATTACGTCATACTCGTCACTTTTTTCATCATCAAAAAGAGGCCCATGATCATCAGAGAATGAAAAAACAGAAACATTACCAGCACAATCTTTTGTTCCATAACTTGACACATCCCCTTGTTTATCTAAAAATACCTTTTGCTTAACATCAAGTGGATCTTAAAATACCTAAAATTCATTCTTGGGCATACCTTTGAAAAACATCATCTGATCCTCTTTTAACTCCTCATCATACAATGGGCTTAAAAAAATTTGAAAACCACTTTCAAATGTACAAACCTCTTTTTCATCGAATGTGTCTTCATAGCTTTCAACTGCAGTCAGAGGTACTATTTGTTCACTGCCAAATGGACACACATTGTCCATTACTTCTTCCTCTTGATCACCACAACAACTGCAAGCGTCACCTTGCTGCAAATCAGAATCCACAAGTTTCTCAAGCTCTTCATCACTGCGACATGATACACAATCCCCTTCCATTTCTTTTTTCAATTCATCAACATAACAATTATAGCTATTCTCTTCATATGTTGATGTACTCTCCTCCTCATTTGAGCATGTTTCATCTTGATTTCCAAAAGGGCTGCTAGAATCCCCTGATCGTAGATCAAAATCCATAGGTGCATCTTCAAAATCTGAATACTCATTTGATCCCTCATAACACACACTGCTCTCCCTGTCACAATCTGTTATGCAAGAGAGATATCTTGTGCCTTCATCTTCCTTATGCAAGCTATCACAGGAATCATACTAACTTGCACATGTCTCATCTTCTATTGGATACATTGTTTGATCGATTCCTCTATACTCATCAAAAATACAATTGTTGGAATCAACATTACAGTGTTGTCATACTTTATCTTATCCATGGCATCAATTAACTTATTCAAGTGATCACAAACTTGTTGTATTGATAATTCTAACCAATAAACTAAATTAGGCTCCCATACCTTTATGAACTACTTAGTAAACATGGCTCTTGTAGGCCTACAATGAGAAGGTAACTGCGAACAGATATCTATCATTCTATTGTACAGAGAACCCAAATCCTCTCCTTCATACATCCTTATGTCAAAAAATGCATCCAAAGGGGAAAATCTGCACTCTGACTCCGTGATGGAGTCCTGGCTTTGAGTATACTCATCTTCTTCTACTTCAAGTTGTTGATCCTCGCATACATATTGCTGAAATTATGACTGAGATCACCAAGTGGGCTAGAGTTGTTTTGCATTTGACATTGATCACATTGACATTCTTGATAACTTTCCAATCTTTGTCCAGGAGGGACTGGATAAACACTTACTTGCTTTGATGGCTGTGGAGGATAAGTACTCTGCTATGCATAATATGTATCGCCTCCATTGTAGAAATTTCCATTTGTAATATCAAGCACTCGAGAGGCCCAACACCTTCCCACATTTGTGTATTCATCTTCATTGCAGAATTTTCCTAATTGCAAGGGTTGTTGGTCCAATTGCAGCCTCTTCCTTGGCCATTCTTCTATTTCCTTTCTCTGAGACTCATACAATGCTTTGACCTCCTCAAAAGTTAAAGATTCATAATCAACTTGAGGAATATCATGATCAATAGGTCTGCCCTGATTACCCTCCATTTTCAGATCATTGAGGATCTTCTTCCTATCATATTTGAACAAATGCATTGTTTCTTTCAAAGTCACCACCTACTTTTCCAAAAGTAGGAAAATGATTACTTTTCATCTTTTCCCCAGTGGAATCACTTTTTCTAAAATTTCTCAAATTACAACTTTTCCTCCAATGACTCTATAATGTGGTCTTTAACCAAATTTTCTGATATATCCCCAGTAGGGTCGCCAATTTGTTAGCTCTCAAAAACGCAGGTTGAATGCCTCAAGAGGCTGCCAATCTCTTGATACATTTCAAGGTAACAGACAAGGTCAAAAGAATTCAACCTTCTACTCTTCAGGTGTTGCAAGACCTAAATGGGTGTACCTTTTGAATTGAGCAGACTTATCTTATGATTATCCTTCTGAAATGCTTTGTCCACAATAGTAGATGATAGCGAACAAATGAAATCAAACTTGATAGCAGTCTTCTGATCTAAATCCTAAAAATGCTTAATAAACAAAAGTAAAGAAACTGAATGAATTCAAATGATGAAATTGTAGAGACCAGTGCCTTATTGGGTATGCGGAGTCAAATGAAATAGAAGTGGGCAACTTATTTTGGCAGAAAATCAAATTGCAGGCATATGATCTGTTCATAACTTGTATAAACAATGAAGGATTATGACTACTAAGCTCTACTTTAATAATCCAGATGAATCTCCCTGATTACTGTGATCAACAAAAAGGATTTAATCTTTGCTTGAAAGAACCAATTGATTAATCACACAAATACATCAAATGTGCATTGACAAACTGAACATAAACTTGTTATGTTAATTCAAACAACCAAAAAGAATCAAATTGGAGACAGCTTCAACAATACTTTTCAATAAGTTCAATATACAATTGACACCAGAAACAACTTGCCACACCAGCTGAGTTTCATTGAATTCACCATTTTAAAACATGCACATAGTCTCTAATAAGAGAAAATTATTCTACTGTAGCCATTCCTAATCTAATGTATGTGATCTAAAATCTTATCCTCGTCAATTACAATCGGGGCGCATATTTATACACCAGCACAGGAAAATAAAACATATTGAAAATCCATGTCGGCCCCCCACAGAATTCAGCTCAAAATCATGTCGGCCATCAACAGTATTTAGAAATCTTCAAATGTCGTCCCACAGCACTTAAGTCTTTGAGCCATTCGTTGAGACACCCTACAAGTATGGTGAAGGAAAAATAACGTTAATCGCTATATGCTCGCATTCCTCTATTCCCTGTGTTACCCACTTTCGCCATGACCAACCTGAGTCATAGAGATGTCATACAGAAAACACTACATTTCATTGATATGCTTCTCATAACGTACCATTCATTCGCTGAGACATTCTGGCTTTCTCACCGACAGAGTCCTCATCATTTCATCCGCTTCGCTGTAACATTCTAACATCAGAAAGACGTCTTGTAGATTACTATGTTTCACCGAAAGCCATCCCGCCATCCTCGGGTGTCGTTGAGACAAAACATTTCTTATGCCAACAAGGTCCCCTTTGTGCTCCATCGACGAGACCGGAGGTCACTCGCCGAGACCTCATATCGATAATCCTGACCTATGCCGATATCACATCCCAAGCATACATGATTGCTGAGAGAAAGCCAACCCTCCACTGAAAGAAATCCATTTTGACATTGTCAGCAAGACCCAACAGGTTCGCCAAGACCATATATCAAATCATAAGTCTTATCGAAGGGTATATCTATAGTCAGCGGTTGGCAAGACAAAGGAAGATCTCTATGACCTTCCACCAAAGGTAATGTGTTAGGCTAAAGAGAATCCTCAACACGCGGGTCGGCAAGACAAGAAGATATCGTTATGACATTTCACCAAGAACAAAAACCTTTGCCGATAAGTGTATCATCCTGTCATCGAAACAGTGTGAAAATCATGCCGAATGAAGAATGCAGAAGACCTGTGATCGCCGTGACATCGGATGAGTCTTGCCGATAGGCAACACATACTCATGCAAGTAGAAAATGCAACATGGGTCGAGGAACCTCCGACCATCACAAGCCGAAACAAACAAGAATTTGAATAATGTATGACCCAATAGAATCAAAGGAGCAACATGGGCAAATATGGAGAAAATATGCATGAAGAGGGGGAAATGTGTTCAAGGTGGGACTCACTTGGAAAATTATGAATGAAAACAAAATGTAAAATCATCAGATTTTTATAGTCCCAATAGGAAGAATAATACAAGGCCATCTCTGAATCAAAGGGATGTCATAAGAAGGAGAATTGATAGTTGAAACCGTGAGCCGTGAGCCACATCCAAAGCATTTTTTGGATACGACTCAAACCCAATTTTTTCATAAATTTCAAAATTCTTATCCTCGAATTAGTATTTCTCAAAGATTTTTTGAAATGATTAAACCTTTTTATATCAAGATAAATCACACATGCACTACTTGTTGCTGTAAATTACATATTGAATTCTCTAACCATTATGATGTTTATCGTTCTATATGTTTACATTTGCATACTAACGATGTTTTGCAGGATTGTGGCATAGAAGCCCCACCAAAATCTTCAAGAAATTTCTTATCAAAAATTTTATGTGAAATAGAGGATGGCCAAATATTCTATAGGACAACATGCTTGGATGGTTCATGCGAGCATTGCAGTGGCTTGCAACGAATGCTAGTATGTCAACATATGGAAAGCACATATGAGGCGGGACAAAAACTAGTAGAGTTCGGGAAGTAAAAACAGTGGCATATGTTACAAAAGATGGGTTTGAAGCAAAAAGGTGTGAGTTGGTTATTCAAAAGATTCTAGTGTATCAGTTCATGTCCATGTTTCGTGAGAATCTAGTGTATGAGTATGCAAGGCATACCCATAGAGCCTGATGGTTGGACACACAATTGAAGCTATACAAGGACACCTTTCCACTTGGTAGCATAGTATCAGTGGTTGAATTTGCAGAGAACTACACTCTACAGCCACAGTGTGAGGTGTAGTCATAGTATTACAACTCCACACAGGTTTCGATATTTGTGCACACAGCATTCATACATGCAGTTGAAAGTATAGGGACGAAAGGAAGGTATTGAGGGAGTATCACTTTTATATTAGTGATGATCGCACACATTCTCAAGAGTTCGTGCAAGCTTGCTTCCAGATGTTCTACAATCATTTGGCTCAGAGGGGCATATCATATGATTGACATATAATATGGTCAGATAATTGTGCAACGCAATTCAAGAACGTGCGCATGTTCTACTGGTTGTTTAGGATGCATCTCACTACACGTCTTCAACATATGTGGAACTTTTGTGAGGCTAGACATGGAAAGGGAGAGCATGACAGTGCAGAAGCATGAGAAGAGTTAAAGTATAAAGATAGTGCACAGTTGATAGATGTAAGGTCAATCGTCGAGTGGTGTAATGGTTCGATGGGTCCAGGTAATGAAGGTATGTCTTCAGTTTGTAGATTATTTTGGTTGATGGATGATACTAACATTACACCATATGAGGATTGTTATACACTAGCAGGATCGAGTGAGTTGCACTCTTTGCTTAGCTCAAATGCAAGTTCATGGAGTATCAATACACGTAAGATGGCATGCTTTTGTTCTTCATGTACAATGCAAGCCTAGAATGATTGTGAGTTAGGGGAGTGGGTTGACAAATGGTTGACAAGTTATCTTATCCCGCTTCACATGTTTCACCCTCTGATGGCATTGGAACTAACACGGATGGAATCATCGGTCGACTATGACCATGTATCGGATCTAGTTCAACCAAGTAATATATCTAATTTCTTAGTATTTGAAATTCCATATTGTTATCTTACTTTGTACTGTATTCATAATGTTGACTAATTTCAAGAGATATGCCGCACATATAAATGCAAAGCATGTTTATGAAGTTATTGCAAATGAAGACAACAAAGAGGGTACATACTATTACTTGTGTCATTGTGTTGAGGCAAAAAAGAAATTGGAAGCCCCAATTATAGATGGAGAAAACATTAAATACCCTACAGGCTCAGTTGTTGTTACTGGAACATGGCTGAGAAGGTACCCACATAAGAGTGTTAAACATTGGTTGTTTGAGGAATTTGACCTGCATTGTAAGATTCTTCATTACTCAAACCTTATCGTGGCATCCAATGTTTGTTTGAGAAAATATGGGGGTAGACCTTTGAACAATACCTTGTGGAAGGTCTGTGAGTCTGACCATGAGGCAATACTTGACACAATAAAGAGTAGAGCAGACCCAGATGGTTCATTGGATTAATTTGTAAGTATATACACAATGGTTCTTATTAATTTATACTTGTATCCACATCAGTTTGGTTGATGCCAATGCTATCATCTTATTTTACTTTGTGTATTTGTATGTAACCAGGAAAACATTGATTCCCTTGCATAAAATGCAGATTTATGAGCCATCCAAGAGAATCTCAAGCAGAAAAGCAATGCAACATCCTTATTTTGATGATCTTGACAAATCTCAATTATGATTTTAAGCCATTAAAAAAGTCTGTGCGAAGCTTGATGAGGAAATTTCAAGTTATTCATTTGAATTTAACCTTATCATGACCACCTATGACGTAGACATTATAAGAGCATCTCGAATTTCAATAAATTATATTCATAAGAGCATAGACAAGGTAGTGAACTCTTTGAAAAAATGCCTCAAAGAAATGTGGTCTCTGGTGATGAATGGTGATATCGACGTTATGATACAAATTGTTGTGATTATGGTCCATCACCATTGAGACCACATTTCTTTGAGGCTTTTTTTCAAATAGTTGGCTGCCTTTTCTATGCTATTGCTTATTAGTATGATTTGATAGATTTTTTCCACAAGAATCCATAGCTTTTTTGGAAGCACCTATTTTAGGCTTTAGCCAGCAACAAGGAATCGAATCGTTTGATAGAATGCTTTGCAAACATGTACAGATAAAATGTACTAGCATAGAGGGTAATGAACTATTCTGGAAAGAATGCCTCAAAGAAATGTGGTCTCATGGTGATGGAATGCCATGAAAATCCACAACAATTTTCTTGTCATGTGATGTAGAGGGGATGGGACTTTAGTCAAAACTCAAAGTTTCAGGGATTACAATGATGCAATCTCAAACACTCTTCCAGGCACCCTAATGGAGACAAGCCTCAATAGTGCACTTATAACTTAGATGCTTTCCTAATGGACCCAAACCCTTGGAGTGATCTCAAGGAACTCAAAAAAACTTGTCTTGAATGGTTTCAAAGCCCCAAACCTCTATCTTAGACAAAACTCACTTTTTGCACCTTGACTAGGCTTCTAGCAATGGTTTTTTGACTTTTCACTCAAATTCCCCAAAGGAATCCTCAATATAATGATATCCACGGGATTCAGATACACAATATCAAATCATTTATGGCACCAACGATCAACCAACAAACTGTTGTTTCCTCAAATTTAAGGCCTAATTAGCCCACTCTTTTCATAAAGCAACCTCTCTGAACTGTCCTTGACTATGAACCAACAAGTCGAAAATTAAACCCAAATATTTTCAAGGTATTAGTATTCTTTGACACCCTTAACACCCTAAATCACAAAACCCTCAATAAATTGCTCCAAAACTAGGGCCTCTTGAAAATTAGCTTTCCCAACACTTCCAGAACCTTCTCTTGGACTTTTCACCAATAACTCAACATATCTAAACACCTTCTACTAGAAATATAACCCTTTATACGTTGCAGATCCCCGCTACAAGTAATTTAGTACCATTTATGCCCTTTTCCTTGCTAAAACTCAGTGTACACCCAAGAATCACTCTTTCCTGCACAATAACTTGTTAGATCTGTATAATACAAGTTAGATATGATCCATTTCACAAGTTTTCAGTCACACTCACCCATGAAATGGATCATTTATTCATGAAGACTCTTAAAACTAGTGAAAAATCTGTACTTTTTGAGGATAGTTAGCAATATAACACAAGAAACTGATTCCCAACGTTATTTAGGTCATTCAAAAGGTTAAATGCATGTAAATACAAGTTCTTAAACCATCCAAATGAGCATGACACCAAAAGGAATCAGAGATTCATCAAAAAAACTCAAGAAAATGCAAAAAGATTGAAGTTTTTATTGATTTTATGTAGCAGTCCGTACAACACTTGCAATATCAGCCAACCCTCATTACAAATGCTTTCTCCAGGTTTATAGACTCATCCTACAACTATCCCAACTAATTAGAATTTATTTTATTACATTATTGTGATTAAAACTCCTGAAACTCACTTTTCCACCCAAAGTTGGATTTCAAAAATTTGAATTTCCAACATTGCAATTTATTAACTCCTATTAACTATAAAGCTTCCAAAACTATTATATATCATCATTCAACCTTATTTAACCTAATTAAAACATCATATACCTATTTAAACTCCTAGAACATCATTTTTCCATTTACAAGTCAATTTGGTCCTATGGTCCTTATCGTGACCCTTAGGACTTTGATCTTCCCTGCTACACTCATCCATGCCAAATGCCATTATATACTTCAAATGCTATAATTGCTATGGAAAGGTTTATAGGCCTTCAAGACCTCTTCCCATCTCCTGACTCTCCAAATGATCCTCAAGGAGCTTGGGTGCTCCCCTCGCACCATCATGTAGGTCCACCACTGATGAGATCACATTTTCTTTGAGGCATTTTTTCAAATAGTTCATTCCCTTGTCTATGCTATTTCTTACTATTATGCTATGATAGATTTTTCTAAGCATCCATAGCTTGTTCGAAAGCACCTGTTTTAGGCTTTTAGCCATAGCAGCAAGGCAATGAACTATTTGATAAAATTCTTTGACAGACATGTATGAAAAATGTGTTAGCATAGATAAGGCAGTGAACTCTTTGAATAAATGCCTCAAAGAAATGAGGTCTCATGGTGATGGATGGCATGATTAATGCCATGACAAGAAAATTGCTATGGATTGTCATGGCATTCCATCACCATTGAGACCATATTTCTTTTTGAGGCTTTTTTCAAATATTTTGCTACTCTTTTCTATGCTATTGCTTATTAGTATGCTTTGATAGATTTTTCCACAAGCATCCATAGCTTTTTTCGAAGCAACTATTTTAGGGTTTTAGCCATAGCAACAAGGAAGCGAACTATTTGATAAAATGCTTTGGTAAACATGTATGATAAATGTAGTACCGTAGACAAGGAAATGAACTGTTTGAAAAAATGCCTCAAAGAAATGTGGTGGTCTCATGGTGATGAAACGTTATCTACAACAATTTGCTTGTCATGACTCCACTATGAACATTATTTTTTTGAGTATTTTTTTTCAAATAGTTCATTCCTTTATCTATTATTGCTTACTATTATTATGCTATGATAGATTTTTCTAAGCATCCATAGCTTGTCTTCAAAGCACTCATTTTAGGATTTTAGCTAGCAGCAAGGAAATGAACTGCTTAATGGGTTTTGCTTTGATATACTTCCATGAAAATGTGTTAGCATAGGAGCAGGTTTATCCTTGAAAATGCTCAAAAGAAATGAGGTTCATGAGATGGAGAATGCCATGACAATCAAAAGCATTTGATTGTCATGGCATTCCATCAGGTCATGAGACCTCATTTCTTTGAGGCATTTTTTCAAAGAGTTCACTACCTTGTCTATGATATTGCTTACTATTATGCTTTTGATATATTTTTTCCAAGTATCCATAGCTTGTTCGAAAGCACTCGTTTTAGGCTTTCAGCCATAGCAACAAGGCAACACTTAAACTATTTGAAAAAATGCTTTGGTAGACATGTATGAAAAATGTGGTAGTATAGACAAGGTAGTGAACTATTTGAAAAAATGCCTCAAAGAAATGTGGTCTCATAGAATGCCACGATAAACAAATGCAATTGGCAGTTGCTACTAGTTATTTGTTATGCAATGTGAAGTAATTGCATAACTACTTAGGTTGACTTTGTAAAAACTATATTGTAATTGAAATTTTGTCATCTATGAGCATCTAGTTATTAGTTATGAAACGTGAAGCAATGCTTTCAGTTTGAAAGATGTGCAATGCAATGTAATCAACATTATGAATATAAACTGCAAAAATCTATTTTTTACTAACTTACCATTTCAGTTTTGGGTTAGGGATCAGGTTCGAGAACCCAGTTTGCCAGTTCGGGAAATTTTTTTTTTGGGGTTGGGTTCGTTATGGGTTCGGTCATACAAAAACATATAAAAATTAGAAATATATACATATTTGTAGTAGTAATCAAGTTCAAAATACACCACCATATTAATAGTCAAATAACATAGCAAAAATACACCACCACATTCATAGTGAAATATTAAAATATTAGTGATCTACTCGAATGTCATGATCCAAAATTATAAATTAAAGTTCAAACATAAAAATGTCAAGTGTTTACAATCAACCATTATTGATCATTGATCAATCTGAAAAGTGTGAACATTTTTCTCAGGAAGGAAAAACAAGAAAACAAAGGTTACATAATTATTTACATTGTGAAAGAGCCAAAACTTTTTCTTATAGATTGTAGAAGAATTTTAAAGGATTTTTGGGTGTCCTGCCTTGAACGAACTATCCCAGCCATGAATAATTGACCAGAACCGTGAGAAAGAAATAAGATAAATCACATGCAACTTGTTGCAATTTCTTTCCTTGGGAAAAGGGTAAAGTTTGTTTTTCAGGGAGAATCTCCTTTAGAGTTTGAACGTATTGATAATTTTCAAGATAGACTTAGCCAAATATGTCATCTAGGTTTGAAGCTTTTAGGTAAAATGTTTGCTTCTTAAAATTTTGTTCAAAATTCAAGATGCAAGCTCTCCTCCCTTAGGGAAGAGAAGGCCTATCAAACCTAACACTCTTATGCAACACTTCTTAAGTTCTTGTTGATGCAGTATTAGATGCGAAGTTTCAAAATAGGCATGGTTATATAAATTCTCATCTCACGACTATCATTGCATCAAATTAAGAATTTTCAATCCTTTATGGTCTAGACAAGAGAAGTATGTAGTAGTGTTCCAATGCTAAAGTCTTATTGTGAATCTCTTTGCTATGAGTGGTTCAAAAATGAGGAATCTATCTTCTGCACCAAATGAGAAATATTCAATATGTGCTAGGAAGGAATAAGTCCATAAGATCGAAAGTATGCAAGAACCGGTAACTGCAAAATTGGCTTACATTTGACTTCCAAACACATAAATTTTCACACTTTTTGATGTTCACACGTAAGTCAAAAAATATATGTGTGTAAGTTGTAAAGTATACACTTGAATACACGTAACTCATATCTATTGAACCATAAATTTATAATTTGGAAATATGGACACCATCGATAAAAAGATTTGTATTAAGAAAATAGCCATGCACGCATACATCAATATATGTCGATATAAGTATAAAATATAGTTACAAAATAGCCATATAGGCTTACGAGAATGCCATATAGGCATTCAATGTCAAATATATCCAATACAAAATATGTACAAAATTTCCATGTAGGCATACAACAAAGGGCTCTATGCATTCAAAATTCATTTCTCTCCATGCTCTGGTTCAAATACAATTTTCTTTCCTTGTCAAGGATCTGATGGTGATAGTCTGGCTACCCATTTTCATCGTGCTCAAGGAGTGCTCCTCACCGCCTCCTAGTGTTTAGATTCTCACCAAGCTCAACTATTACACAAGAAGTAAAGATGCATTAACATGTATAGAAATTACATTATAAAAATTAATATATTTAACAAAATAATCACTTACGGCCATCTCACTCTCCTCACATTGAAATATTTGCAAGTCGATGTCAGCGCAAGCCTGCTGCCTCCTATATAAAACCATCCAAATAGGAATTAAACTATGAATCAATAATGGCTTGATTTTTCACTAACATCTATAACAATGAATGTAAATTGAAATTTACTAATTTTCATCATACCTCCCTTGTCAAAGCCATCAAGGATTGTATAGTAGATGAAACACCAATCTCCATTGCACTCCATAATGTTTGGCTGTTTCTCACAACGACATCCTAAAAAATAAAACAACAAATTATTCAATCACAAAAAAGTTACAATAGCAATCCATGTGATGACTTATAATGTATGAGATCTAATGAACAAAATTTTGAGTACAAGTATTAAACAAATATATTTCTGATTATTAGTTATCGAATTTGAAGTAATGCTTTGATTTTGAATGATCTATGTAATGCAACGTAAGGTCAACAATATGAATATAAACTACACAAATCTATTAAACTTACAATTCATTACTTAAGTTCTCTTTAAATTCTATATTACCTCCGCGAACGTTTGATCAAATCTACTAGCACTCGGAGGTGTTTCCTTGAAACCTCCAACAGTACCCTGTTCAACATCCAAAATCACATATTAAAATACCATTCGTAAAACAATGCTATTAACACATGTAATAAATTTATAATTGTTTACTAACTTTACATACCCCACCGATGGGTGTACTACAAAAATAAGTAGGTGGACGACTGGTGTATCCAGTCTCTACACTGTGACCCTGCAATTTTATTAAAATAATAATGTAGATAGCGATAAAATCAATCAGATTTAATGTAATGAAAACAATAAATGACTAAATCCTATCAAGCACAATAGAGTACGAAACAAACACAAAAATCACAATAAGAAGCACAAATGCAAATCGATCTCCGCGCTAACTCGATTTATCTCTATTGCTCTTCTCCACCTGCACAAGGATGCAAGATTTTGAAGGTTGATTGTTGGAAGAGTGTTGGTTGCTCAATTCTGCAGCATAACAACCTGATGAAGATGATAGATGGTGATTGAAGACTGATTTTGACAGAGTGAAGATGCTAGAAGAAGATTCGATGGAAGAATGATTTTGACAGCATAAGGATGCCTGAAGATTGGATCCAAATGGCTTGTGAAAGGTTTGATTTATAGATTTTTGATTTGGACAGAGATAAGATTTGACAAGATTCGATAAGGATTTGATTTTTGACAAAAGAGGAAATACAATGAGATGAGATAATATTTTCGAAAGATAGAAAGATTTTGATTTATTGTTTTAAAGGAATTAAAACAAGATAAGATAAGATGTGAAAAGATAGAAAGATTTTGATTCTCTTTCAAAGGAAATAAATCCTGAAAAAGATGAGAAGGATAATTGATGAATTATCTAATTAAATAAATTAATTAGATACACATGATTTTCAATTTTGGAAAGAAAGCGAGAAGATATTTTTAAGATTTTATTAATTAAACAAATTTTGGATTTATTTAATTAACATTGAATTTATAATTTAATTAATTAAATAATATAAATTATTTAATTAACATTAGAGGAATGGATGGAAATGATTTAATTAATTAAATAATATAAATTATTTAATTAACATTAGAGGAATGGATGAAAATGATTTAATTAACATTAGACGAATTGATGAATTATGCATAAGAAGGGAATAAAATAAATTAGTCAAATAAATAAGATTTATTTAACTAATTAGATGATGACATGGGTACCTAGGGCAAAACATGATACAAGGTGTCTAAATGATGCAATGTTGTGACAAGGTATCATAAGAAGACAATTTTTTGATGTCTACATTTTTCCCCTCTTTGAGATGATGTTCAAGATGATCAGATTTGTGTCGAGTAACATCATTTCAAAGAAGTTAAGGTATGGATAGAGGAAAATGGATAATGATAGAAAGATAGGATGACGATGGAATGATGATGCCCCCTCGAGAGGATAGGCGGGTTGAACAAACACGGGTAGGCTCTCAAAATGAAATGATAAAGGGAGGGATAAGACAAATGATGAAAGATAGAAAGTGGATGAAGGATATGAATGATACGTTATGCTGCAATGAAAGTGAGCAACCATGATGTTTGATATAGCACTTGACGTTATGCACTAAGATATAAGGACCAAGGTGACGATGTGTCTCGTGCCCCAACGTAATACAACCTTGTCTAGACGTATGAGGAAGTAGACTAAGAGCATTAAAGTCCTAATGCACAAAAGGTATGATGTGACCTTAGATGCAAAGGATAGTGCAAAAAGCTACTCCAACATGCACAAGATATGAATATTAGCTGGAATGATATGGATTTGATACAAATGCAAGATAAAATGATAACACACACAAGCCAGCAAGCAAGCATGCACAAATGATACAAAAACAAACAAGGAATTGCCCCTATCAAGCTGTAAACCATTGATTGATTGATTGATTGATGATGATGATAGTGTTGTCATTGTTGGGAAGCGATATATCCCTAGAGCAACACAAGGATGATGATAATTGATTGATTGAATTTGATTTGGTTTACGACAAGATTAGGATCGAGACCAAAGGATGTGATTGCATAATTTGACAAGATTGATCAACTTGACTGGTATGGATTAAGGATTGACTTGCATTTGCATTATGGCTTAGATTGATTTGATTGGATGCAATGGTTTTGATGAAGATGATTGATTTGGTTGAATGGTTGAATGATTGGATAGAAGAATTGATGTGATTGGAATGATTTTATTGCTTGGATTTTTGTTGGATATTTGATTTTTTTGTATTTTGGGGGATATTTTGATTTATTTTTTGTTTTTGAAATGTTTTGATTTTTTTGGAATTTTGAAATGTTTTGATTTTTTTGGACTTTTGAAATGTTTTGATTTTTTTGGATTTTTGAGAATATTTGGAGGTGTCAAAGGATGAAAATTTGAGTAGTCTTTGTGCTAAATACCAATGACAAGGGGAAAACCAAGGCTAGGTGCAAGGAAATAAAGAGGATTGATGGATGAAAGTGTGGGTGATGGGATAAGGGATAAAAGGCTCATGATATATGGATGGATGGAAAGGATAAGTCATAGTGAATTAAATGGATGTATGCATCATAAGAGAGCAAGGATGTGATTTCCAAAGACTATGTTGCATAGGAATAACATGCCCCATTCTAGGTACAAGACTTAGGATTTTTTATGACAAAGCTTATGGCAATAGGATAATGATATGATTGGTTTAGATAGGATGAGGTATGTCAACAGATATCCAAAGCATGTTTCAACATTTTTCCCCTATATCTTCATCAAGATCAAAAGGATAAGGGTGGATGAATGGACTCAATATGAGAGGTATGTATGATGGCTAAAGATGGTAGGTAGGATGGAAATGACAAGACATGAAAATGATAGGTTGGATAGATAAGACATTGTGCCCCCAAGTGTAAGTGACATAGAAAATCAACCTACACATGATGCCTATTTGCTAGGTTTTCATCATGGTACTTATCCAAGGTGCCTGTTTACCAAGTTTTCACCGTTGGATGAAGGGATTTCTCTTTACTTTTGTCTTCTTTTTTTTGTCTTTTTGGATAGGAGAAGGGGAATATGGATAGGATGGAATCAAGTGTCTAGTTGCATGAAAGGTGATATTCCCACTAGAGATGAATTTCATTGCATGGACCATGTCAAATGTCATTATGCTCATAGATGTTGGTAAGGGATGACATGAAAGGGATGGATTAGGTAGATAATGGATTATGATGTGGATTATGTTGGGAGGATGATAGGTTTATGCAAAAGCATGGACCATAGGAAGGTGGTTGGGAAGATATGTAGGATAGTAGTTGAAGGATGGGGAGATGGAGGTATGTGGGATTGTTGTGAAATGGAAGGGAACCATGACCAATGGTTGCACACACTGTGATAAACATTGAAGCTTTTGATGTGGATGGGGTGTAGGAAGCAATGAAGATGTTTTCTTAGGAGGTGGAGGGTGTAGTGATTTTGGTACCCACATAGACTTAGTATTTTTATGATTTTTATTTTGCTTGTGGGTTTTAGGAATTTGAGACTCTTGAATAGAGTGGGAATGTGCAGTGGAAGTGGATGGTTGGGATTTTTGTGATGTAGATACCTTGTTTGACCTGCTTTCCTTTATCTTAGGGACCCAAACCATTTTATTTTTAGACTTTTCTTTTGGATGTATGGACTTATATAGCTTGTGTGGCTTTGACTTTGTGCAATTGTATGCTAAGGCATTAGGACCTTTAGAAATTTTGACTTTATGTGTAGAGGCATCCCCATTTTTATTTTGGAATCCCTTGGGTTTGGTGGAATGAGTGGAAGCTTCATTTTTAGACAATGTGTGCATTGATTGGTCATGATTAGGAATGTTAGGGTATTTATGGATGGAGGGATAAGGGGATTGGATAATGGGGATATTAGGTGTTGGGAGACGTGGAGGTAGATTAGATGGAGGGATATTAGGAGTTGGAAGCAATGGTGGAAGATTTGATGGTGGAAGGTGTATGGTCACATGCTTTTGACATTTGTACGATGACGGTGGTGGAATGACAACATATGTTTTAGGGATACGATAGGCTCTATGATGGAAAGTGGACTTGGGATGCATGGATGAAGTACCAACATCTTTAGGTTGTTGTCCTTGGGGTGTAGGTCCAAAGCCATAAGAGTGTGGAGGGACTTTGACATGTATGGGCTCCAAAATACTTTGTTTATGAAGGTCTAGACCTTTACCTTGATGGTTCATCTTTTGGAGTGTGCAATGGATAATGGAACTAGGTGTAGGTGAAACACTAGACATGAGTTCCTTATTGGATGGAGAAGATAACGGTTGTTGCTGTTCTAAGGAGGAACATTCATGAATGAGGGTGGAGAGACCAATAGGATAGGATGGAGGACTTGCAATGGGGTTGATACTAGGTGATGGGGGATCATTAGGATCTTGATTAGCATTGTGTTCACTTAGATCCAATGTATTTGTTTGATCTTCTATGTGTGCTTGGGAGGCATATGTCTCATCAAGGGAAGTGGATGTTTGTGCATCATGGATGGGTGAGGTGGAAAGCTCTTGACCATGGAATGCATAAAGTTGGCTAAGAGGATCATCATGGTCTTCTTGATCATAAAAGGGGTCTTGATCAAAGATGGAAGATTGATCATGAACAGTATTAGGTATGTTATGAATGGAATCATTGGGAGGGTGTTGATCTTTATGTGGATGAGGGGGTAATGTTTCCGCATGTTTAGGATTGTCCTCTTGAAATACCTCATGACTTATTTGAATGGAGGTGGAAGGGGATGACTCATGGAGAGACTTGTCATGTTCTTGATGGTCAACAACATAGGAGCATGATAGAGGGTGACTTGGACTTATGAAGGGAGACTCTTGAATTGGATCAAGTGGTTGTGGACGACATGGTTGGCTTGAAGGACTTGGCATGATGTTTGATGATGCCTTTGTATGTTCAATAATATGAGTTGGATGACATGGCGATGTTTGATTCCTTGCTAGTAGCTCTTGTGTCACATCCTTTGTAGGTGTATGGGTGGAAGGTGTTGGCTTAGAGTTTTGGTTTTGATTGGATGATGGTAAGGGTGCATGAACTAGATTGGTGTTCCCCTTGTCGAAGGTGGCGTTAAGACTTGAGGAAGTTTGACCTTGTTACAAGGTAGAACTTAAGTTCACATGTGTTTGTTGTGATGTGGCTTGATAGGTTTATGTGGCATTGACATGCGAAGAAGTGGATGGATTAGATTGGTATGAGGTGGAAGGGTGATAATTAATGGATAGGGGATGACATTGTGGTTGTTGAATTTGACAAGTGGCAATGAAATGATTGGCTTGAGCTAGGAGGTGTTGGATTTGAGGTGATTTAATTTGTTGAAAATTTTGGAAGAGGGTTTGAAGGCTTTGTATGGTTTGATGGTCTAGGGGTTTGGGTATTTGGTGAAGTGTTTGAAGGAGGTTTTGAAGTTGGGATGCTAGGGATTTATGTTTGAATGTGGGCATGGTGTCACACATGTGTGTAAGCTTTTACACATCGATTCGTTCCTCAAAGTATGTAACATTGTTCATGTCATTATTAGCAGTGGTAGGAGAAGCCCCTCGAAGTATGATTTTAGGTTTTGGTTTTGTTTCATTATTTGAACTATAGAAAGGGACTCCTTGAATTATGATCTCACGCTTAGGTTTTGTCTCATGATTTGGCCTAGAGGGATAGCCCCCTTGGATTATGATTTTAGGCTTATGATTAGGATTAGGCTTGTTTATGATTATGACCATTTTGACAAGTGGTGACTAGGACTAGGTTGGTGATGGTGATGATGTGGAATGATTAGCTTGGATGACTTGATTGATTAGGATAAAATGGATAGGATGTGAATGTGTTGGAAGAACGTGTAGAGTGGCTTGTCTTTATGTGTTTGGTGTTTAGCTTGATTTGGAAATGTTTAAATGAATGGTCACACATGTACACACATAAATCACTCACACAAGACACATAAGCAAGTTTGAATTTTGAAATTTGAAGAATGTAATGATGATTATTAAACAAGCACACATGGAAGACACATCAACAAGCCCTATGACTAGTCAAGTGGGGTATGGCCAAATAGGTCTCAAACTAGGCTACACAAGGTTGACTAAGGATGATTTGAAAGCAAAATCCTGCCACCCAACCAAGAGAAAGGGGTAACCCACCCTTCACCTTCACTTCCCAAAGGTATAAAGTTCATTGGGGCTTAGCCAAGAGTGACAAGATTTCAACTTCCAAACAAGCATGTCTTTCCATTCACACTTTGATTGAGGTTGTTCCCAGGGGTGATAAAATCCCCTATCAGGCCTCCTATAAAGGGTTTGACAAAAGCAAACCAAGTGAGGTGCTTGTGATCACACACACACTTGATTCACGCTCACAATGATTAATTTCCCTTAGATTAGAAATGAAACGTGTGTAAAATAGTTCAAGCACTTGTTCTTTTTAGATCCCAAATCAAGATGTGATGGAAGACAATGGTTAATTTTAGCCTTAATTTTTTGATATGTGATTGAAAACAAGATTCATTTTAAGAACCCAAATCCAAATGTGTGACAAACAATGATTAAGAGATGAAGAATGAAATGAGTGCACCTGGTTATTTTTTTCTTTCCAAATTGTTGTTGTGAGTGATATTTCTGCTACTAGAGCTCCTTATGATCACCTACAAGATAAAAAATAATAATATTATAATGCAGCCAAAGAAAAAAAACAAGCTCAAAAGAAAATTGTAATTTCAGATACATATTTTTAACATAGTTGAATTAGATTTCATTATTTGACAATTAATTGATCTGAAAAATGAAAACTCAAAGAAGAGATCCTTGCTAATTTTTGGAGAGCTTTCCAAAAATGTAAAAAAGTCAGAAAAATTCCCCGTTTTGCTCTCAGAAACGCAGATTTTTGAAAACCATAAAGAAAATGAAGATTGGATTTTTTCGCATTGTATTTGACCTCCAAATTAAATTTTTAAAACATACACCCCCATTATAATTTAAAGATATTTCTAGAAATGTAAATTTTTTTGAAAAATTCGCTGATTTGCATCTAGAAGACCAATTTTATGAAAAAAATTAAAATTACAATAACACCTACAAAAGTGATGATAAACCCTCAATTTATTTACTGTAGCTTCTTGAGATGATGCACAAGACTCTATAAAAATATTGTAAAAAATTTCGCAGCTTTGTAGAAGATATGAAGAAATTGGTAAAACTTGAGGTTTTTATCCAAAAACTGACAGATCTACAAAACAAAGTCAATAAAACCTGCAAAAACACCATTAAAATCCTTGTGTGCACTACATAAACCCTCGGATGTACTAAAATGATAATTTTTGTTAGAAAGCCGAATTTCAAAACACGAAATCCCGTCAGAAAACCTACAGATAAATGTTAAAAATGGGGCAAGACCCCACGGTTGGCGCCAAATGTAGATAGAGATAAAATCAATCAGAATTAATGTAATGAAAACAATAAATGACTAAATCCTATCAAGCACAATAGAGTATGAAACAAACACAAAAATCACAATAAGAAGCACAAATGCAAATCGATGTCCGCGCTAACTCAATTTATCTCTATTGCTGTTCTCCACCTGCACAAGGATGCAAGATTTCGAAGGTTGATTATTGGAGGAATGTTGGTTGCTCAATTCTGCAGCATAACAACCTGATGAAGATGATAGATGGTGATTGAAGACTGATTTTGATAGAGTGAAGATGCTAGAAGAAGATTCGATGGAAGAATGATTTTGACAGCATAAGGATGCCTTAAGATTCGATCCAAATGGCTTGTGAAAGGTTTGATTTATAGATTTTTGATTTGGATAGAGATAAGATTTGACAAGATTCGATAAGGATTTGATTTTTGACAAAAGAGGAAATACAATGAGATGAGATAAGATTTTTGAAAGATAGAAAGATTTTGATTTATTGTTTTAAAGGAATTAAAACAAGATAAGATAAGCTGTGAAAAGATAGAAAGATTTTGATTCTCTTTCAAAGGAAATAAATCCTGAAAAAGATGAGAAGGATAATTGATGAATTATCTAATTAAATAAATTAATTAGATACACATGATTTTCAATTTTGGAAAGAAAGTGAGAAGATATTTTTAATATTTTATTAATTAAACAAATTTTGGATTTATTTAATTAACGTTGAATTATGATTTCATTAATTAAATAATATAAATTATTTAATTAACATTAGAGGAATTGATGGAAATGATTTAATTAATTAAATAATATAAATTATTTAATTAACATTAGAGGAATGGATGAAAATGATTTAATTAATTAAATAATATAAATTATTTAATTAACATTAGAGGAATGGATGGAAATGATTTAATTAATTAAATAATATAAATTATTTAATTAACATTAGACGAATTGATGAATTATGCATAGGAAGGGAATAAATGAAATTAGTCAAATAAATAAGATTTATTTAACTAATTAGATGATGACATGGGTACCTAGGGCAAAACATGATACAAGGTGTCTAAATGATGCAATGTTGTGACAAGGTATCATAAGAGGACAATTTTTTTATGTTTACAAATAAAACTAAATTAGTTAATCTTGCATTTCACAATCAAAATTTAATAAATTAAATTCAATGAACATGCTGAATTTTACCTAAGTGTCAATGACATATGCATCATGCAAAATGTCAGCCGTCCTCTCCATCCCCGTAGATGCATACAGATTAGGTTGTGTAGTAGCATATGGATCCTGCATAGCACCCTCTTGAGTGTCAGTAGGGTCATACGAACAAGTCACCCGCAAGATTGACACACATGGGTTCGAAAGCCACCACCTAAAGACTCCCCTAGATGGCACTGTACAATAGGGCTAGTGTGATGGATGACACTCTGGGTCAAAGTTGTGATCGCCTACAATGTCTCTATGTCGGCACTCTCCTTCACAACGGCAGGCATCACAATCTGCTCACGAGGCGGCCTAGCAAGAGGTCGTATCCCTTGCCACGTAGGATCTAGCTGTGCACTGGGCCTATTCTGAGCTGACCCCCCACCTCTCCCCTGGAACTCCCTCATATGAAAATAATTTGGGATTTGGTTCAATACAAACTCACTGTATAGTTTCCTAAGAAAATATTGTGGGACTTCACAATTATTGCACAGTGGGTAATCAAAGACCATATACCATCTTTCATAAGAACGGTTCTTAATCTCTTGGTGGTGGCACCAATGAATAGGAAACCTCTTTGCATTGATGGTAAGATTTTGATTTGTTTTAGGGTTAGTGAATAGAGAGCACAAATCACCTTTAGTAATTTTTAAATCTTTTACTTGTTTATATGATAATTTTTCTGCATAATATGCCCTAGCTTTTTGCCTCCTATCTTGCCATCTAGATATTTGTTGGGTGATTGCATCTACATTTTTTAACATGTCTTTCAATGAATTTGATAGAAGCATTCTTTTTGTGGTTGAATCATTTGGATCACTCAACCTACTGATAAGATCCTCAAGTTGTTTTCTATTGTTCTCAATTTCACTCCTCAAATTTTCTTGAGTGCCAGGAGGGAATTAAGAGAATGGTGGGGGAGGTTGATTTTGTTCTTGAGGTTGATTTTGTTGAGGACTTGTAGGATTTCCTACAAATTTAAAAAAAACAATCAAATCTAACCTAAAACAAACAAAATCAATTTTGAACTAACAAATTCAAAACAAATAGTAAACAATACTTACCTCCTTCATCTCTTCATCGTCGTGGCGCCATATTTGCATAAAAAATCCAACTGTTCTTGATGAAATTTGTAGAAGTCCTTCCTCCTAGAATGCGAGCGTGAAATTGAGGGTTTTTGGCCACGGGCAGAGCTGGGAAATAGTGAAAAGAAAATGATACACATTTCACTTTTTTTTCTTTTAAAAGCACATAACGCGCTCGTGTTATAACGAGAGCGCATTATGTGTTTCCCCATTTTTTTCCCATTTGGCCACAAAAGTGCAACCAACTTCGTGCACCTGCCCCACTTCCAAAATGCGTGGAAACAAGCTTCTGCAAAAGGCACAGAAATACAATAATTTCTCCAAGGAAAACAATCTCTCACACTTGTAAAATTCTTCCAAAATTACTTGACCTCACACCCCCCATTCTACCCCTTTTTATATTACATTTTTTTCCAAAATTGGTATAAAACCAATTAACTACCCAATCTCCCTTACGTAGAGAAAATTCCAATAGTATCCCCTTCTTATGATTCCTCGAAGGATAATATCACCTCAAGATAATTTCTTTTTCCATTTGAATGGTTACGAAAGGACTTATTCCATATTAATTTCAGGATATTTATTTATGTAAGGTTTTATTAGGCCCCTTAAATTGGGAATAATATTCCTAATATTTTCGAATAGAGGGTTATAAAATTTCCATGGTTTAAAATATATGAAATAGCCTTTTTTAAAGGCTTGAAAATAGCAAAAATAAATTCATGTTTATAGAGTGGGGGTTGGTGGTCCCACCACACTCCCTCCTCTTTATCCCTTCCCTAAGGTAAGGGTTGCATTCAACTTTATGTGGGTCGCCTCCCATACCATGGGTGGTGCTCCACTTAATGTGGGCCGCCCCCATGGATGGGTGGGGCCCATCATAGATATTTTTATTAAATATAAATTTTATTATATATATATTTTTTTATTTTTTTTATTTTTTCCAATAATTTTTTTCCACTTGGAGGGAGGAGGTGATGTCATGTGTCAAGGGTTGGTTGGACGTTGAGCTAACTGGGTGCTGTCATCATCAGGGCAATTTTGACCCAATCTTTGACCTTTCATAACTTCAGCATATAGACTCCATTTTCTATAAAACAAACTCTACCAGAATCATGATGATGGGCACTTCACAATGGTGCTAACTTTGACCAATTTTGATGACTTTTTTTTCCCTTTTCCTAGCTGGGTTCTAAGAGTTGACCAAAGGTTTGACCATATATATCTTGAGCTCTAGGACTCCGATTGACTCCATTCAGGTCGCATTGGAGTCAGGATCCTGAGCACTTTTTAATGATACCAAAAATAGAGAAAAATGGAGAATTTCAAAATTGACAAAAAATCCTCTGGATCAGTCATCCCCACTGGAGAGCTTTTGGACCTCTAGAAGTTGGTCACTAAAAAAGTGAGGGTAAAGTTCCCTCACTTTACCAATCTCCATCCACTTTTCCTTGCTTGGATGCATCCCTTTTAGCCCCACTCAGAGGTATTCAGCTACTCCTCTTCATGAAGACCAAGTGTTCCTATCGAGGATAACATCTTCAGGCAACTCTTGATGCATCCCTTTCTGCATCAAGGCATCCATCTTCAACATCATTTGTTCCAAAAGAAAATTCCATTGGTGTCTTTGGCAAGTAACCAAAGCAAGTCTCAAAAGGAGACCTCTTTATAGAAGAATGGCTTGCATGGTTGTAGGCATGCTGCACATAATGAAGACTTTCATCCCATAACTTAGGATGTTTGCTGCAATATTCTCTAAGCAGATGCACAACTATCCTATTGACTACCTCTGTATGTCCATCAGTCTATGAATGGAAGGCTATACTCTTCTTTAGTTTAGTATCCATAAGTCCCCATAAGACTAACTAAAACTCCCCAAGGAATCGAGAATCTTGATCCGATACAATGGAAGTGGGTAACCCAAAGTGAAGCCATACAAACTGAAAATACATATGAGTTGTTAATTCAACAGTGACTTTCTTTTTACATGGCATAAGGTTACACATCTTGCTGAACTGATCAACTACTACACCCAAATAGTCATGCCCTTTCCTAGACATAGGTAACCCCCTAAAAAAATTGATAGATTCACTTTCCCATGGATGGTATGGTACAGGTAAAGGTGTGTACAACCCCAATTTCCTATTACTTGGTTTTCTAGTTTCACACATCACACATCCCTTAATAAATTTTGTTACAATTTCTTGCATTCGAGGCCAGTAGCAATATTTATGTAACTATACCAAAGTTTTACTAACCCAAAAATGTCCTACAATTAGCAATGTGTGTGCCTCTCTGATTACATGTGCTTGTTCAATCTTCAAAATGCATAACTTTCATAAGTGATACAAGAGTTTATCATGCACATAGTAATCCTTTTCTTCTACTTGTTTTTTGTGGATTAGAGCTGCATAGATATCCTTCAAATTTTCAACAGTAGCATATTGTTCTTCAAAACTTGCATGCATCATAGAAATATTTTTAAGGATTATCAAAGCATTAGAAACTAGAGGTCTAGAAAGCATATCTTCTACCTTGTTATGGGCTCCTTTCTTATACTTAACCACTAAGTGAAACTGCTGTAAAAATCCCATCCACCAAAAATGCCTACATTGCTGCATCTCAGTGTTTGTGAATGTAGATATTGTAATGGCTGATGATCAATATGGATTATTGTTTCCTTGCCCATTATATAATGTTTCCATTTCTTAACACTCTATACTAAAACATAAAGTTCTTTATCATAAGTTGGATAATTACTTATTACACCAAAAAAAGTTTCAGAGTGGTAACAGATCGGCTTACATCCTTGTGTCAATACTACTCCCATGGCGAATCCACTCGCATCTATTTCAATCTCGAATGGTTGGTGCAAATCTGGTAGAGCCAAGACTAGTGCGGTGCTTAACTTTTCCTTCAGTGTGTCAAAGGCCTTTTTTTGTTGTCCTCCCCACTGAAAATTTGTCTTTGTACTTGTTAATGCATACAATGGTGATGCAATGAAGGAGAAGTTTACAATAAACTTCTTCCTCCAGTACTGGACAACACCCAAAAAACTCCTGATTTTAGCTACAGTACTTAGCTTAGGCCAGTTTACAATTGCCTCAACCTTCGCAGGGTCAACTTTCAATTGACCATTCCTTATGATATAACCTAAGTACACAAGAGATGTCTTTGCAAACTCGCATTTAGACATCTTTACATAGAGTTTTTATTTTCTTAGTATATCAAAAACTTTTTTAACATGACTTACATGGTCTTCCCAAGACTTGCTAAAAACTAGGATATTATCAAGATACACAATAACAAAATAATCAATGTAAGGATGGAAGATGTCATTCATGACTCACATGAATGTGGCGGGTGCATTGGTAAGCCCGAAGGGCATAACTAGCCATTCATAAAGTCCCTATTTTTTTTCTTGAAAGTAGTTTTCAAATATCATCCTTTGCGATTCTAATCTAATGATAACCACTTCGTAAATCTAATTTAGAGAAATAAATTGCATTCTTAAGCTAATCAAGCAAGTTATCAATTCTAGGAAGCGGATACCTATTTTTGATGGTGATTTTGTTCAGTTCCCTGAAGTCGATGCACATCCTCCATGTTCCATATTTCTTTGGAACCAAAACTATCGAAGAACCACAAGGTGATGTGCTTGGACGAATCACTCCTTTTTCAATGAGCTCTTCAACTTTCCTTTTGATTTCTTCATTTTGCATGACAAAAAAATAGTACATGCCAATATTAGTTAGTGGTGCATCCTCTTGCAATTAAATTTCTTGTTGAATATCTCTTTTAGGATTCAATCCTTTTGGTTCCTAAAACAAGTCCTCATAAGCATAAACAACTTTGATGAATTCAGCCTTATGTTTAGGATCACTTCCTTTAAACGCCTCAAATGTTTCATCTTCTTTGGCCTTAACAAGCATTAACACAAAGTTGTTACTGGAGTTCACTAATCTTTTCATTTGACCAGCATTAACTAATGCAAGATTAACTTTGAATTTGTGTGCACGTACAATATATTCAATCCCATCCTTGAATAGATGATACTTGTTTTCCTCCCTAAAGAAGATAGCTTTACAGTCATACAAATATGGACTTCCTAGCACAAGTCCACAAATATCTAAAGGTACAACATCCGCTACAACCCCATCTTTAAAGTTTACAGTAATTGCAAAGCTAAGCTTACATTTTTTAGTGACTTGTAACTGTGCATCATTACAAACCCATCCCAAAGGGTATGGCTTCGAATGAGGAGTTATAGTCAGATTTAACTTTTTAACAACTTCTTCAAATATGAGATTAACTTGTGAACCCATGTCAAATAAAGTATCAACCTTAGTGTGTTTAGTTATCACACATATATGAAAAAGTTCATTCCTTTGTTTATCTACTTTAGGTGGCTCACTTGTACTTGCAAAAATACTTGATTCAGATGTAAGAGATATATCTTCATTTTTACCTTGAACCCCAGTGGCAGTTATCTTCGTCTCATCCTTGGAATCAGATTCAAGATCCTGTTGTGTTACAATAGTTGTCTTTTGCTTCCCTTTGTTTCCACCACACCTCTTTTCCCTAAGTTTTGGATGAAGTTTCCAACACTTAGAGTTATCATGTCCTTTCTTACAATGAGAACAAGTGGGTTTTTCACCCTCTTTCTTTACTATGGCTACTTTTTTCCTTTTCCTTTACCTTGGTCTTTACCCTTAGGTTTCCCCTTAGATGTAGATGGTTTTTAATCAAATTTATCAATGAATGATCCCTTACCTCTAGACTCTAAGTGGGTAGCTTGGACTAACACTTCATCCAAATTATTAGGACTCAACATTAGAATAGTATGACTTAGGTAAGAATGCAAACCACCTATGTAGTTGACTAATGTTTCCTGAGTATACAATGGAACATTTAAAGCAATAGCCCATTTTCTAAACTCATGAGTGTAATCTTGGATAGACTGACCCTTACCCTACCTAAAGGTTTTCCAATTCATTGTTAATTGTTGCATATAACCTAAAGGATAAAAGTTTTTTTTAAGGGCAGCAATAAATTACATCCAATTCATATTGACCTTACCATTGGAAGCAATTTCCTCTAGAGTTCTACTCTCCCACCAGGTGAGAGTTGTACCTTCCAACCGAAGAGTGTCTAACTAGATCATAGAAGCATCTTCTGTGAGGCCTTGAATCCTATAATACACTTCTACCTGATAGATCCAATCATCTAACTTTTCAGCATTTAACTCACTACAATACTTAGCCAATTCAAATTTTACATCAATTTTAATAACAGGCTTAGACTTGCTTTTGAAAGGATTAACAATAGTAGAAGAGGAAGAAGAAGAAGGGGAAGATGGAGAAGAAGGGGAAGATGGAGGAGATGGAGCTTCTGGATCCTTTCCTCCTTTTTCCTTTTGATCTTCCTTCTTTTCTTGCTTGAATTAATCTCGCTTTACGCGCTTCTTCTTTTCCACATACAACTCTTCCACCGTAGCCTTCATTTCAAGGAAGACTTGCTAGAAAGGCTTATCATCAAGCTCTTGCTCGGTGCTTTTCCCAATTTAGTTTCATCCATTTTTGGTGAAGTCATTCATTTGTTGATCTCAGGATTGTATTCTTCATGTTTTCCTTTGCCTTATTGAAGCTTCGAGCGTGTAAGCATTCAAATCTGCAATACTAGTCAAAACATAGCTCTGATACCAATTTGATCTTTTTTAAGGATCTATGATAGTTTCTTTGAATGCTTATGTTAATAACTACAAACCAAAAGTGCTTGATTAAAACTTAAAACTCAATGAAATTAAATTAACGAAATTACAAAGAGGTTAAAGAAGGAATAGAATGAGAGTGAAAGAGAGTGCAAATGAAATTGATAATGGAGTTCATCGTTTAGAACGACTACGTCTCTGGGCCCCTCTCCAGTTGAGTGGACTAATCCAATTATTTCTCTAGAAATTTGGTTACATTCGTCGGCAAAACCTCCCCTTGGTTTATAAAGAAATCTACAAATGCACTTCCAAAGTGCTTGGAAACAAGCTTCTCCAAAAGCATGGAAATACAATAATTCCTCCAAGGAAAGCAATCTCTCACACTTGCAAAATTCTTCCAAAATTACTTGGCCTCACAACCCCCCATTCTACCACTTTTTATATTACATTTTTTTCCAAAATTGGTGTAAAACCAATTAGCTACCCAATCTCCCTTACATAGAGAAAATTTCAATAATATCCTCTTCTTATGATTCCCAGAAGGATAATATCCCCTCAAGATGATTTCTTTTTCCATTTGAATGGTTACGAAAGGACTTATTCCCTATTATTTTGGGGATATTTATTTATGTAAGATTTTAATAGGCCCCTTAAATTAGGAATAATATTCCTAATATTTCTGAATAGAGGGGTATAAAATTTCCATGGTTTAAAATATATGAAATAGCCTTTTTTAAAGGCTTGAAAATAGCAAATATAAATTCATGTTTATAGAGTGGGAGGTGGTGGTCCCACCACACTCCCTCCTCTTTATCCCTTCCCTAAGGTAAGGGTTGTGTTCCACTTTATGTGGGCCACCCCCCATAGCATGGGTGGTACTCCACTTAATGTGGGCTGCCCCCATGGATGGGTGAGGCCCATCTTAGATATTTTTATTAAAAATAAATTTTATTATATATATATCTATATTTTTTATTTATTTATTTATTTTCCACTTGGAGGCAGGAGGTGATGTCATGTGTCAAGGGTTGATTGGCTATTGAGCTGACTGGGCACTGACATCATCTGGACAATTTTGACCCAGTCTTTGACCTTTCATAACTTCACCATACAGGACTATGTTTTCTATAAAACAAACTCCACTAGAATTGTGATGATTAGCACTTCGTAATGGTGTTGACTTTGACCAGTTTTGATGACTTTTTTTTTTTTCCCTTTTCCTAGTCGGGTTCTAAGAGTTGACTAAAGGTTTGACCATATACATCTTGAGCTTCAGGACTCTGATTAACTCTGTTCGGGTTGCATTGGAGTCAAGATCCCGAGCACTTTTTAATGATACTGAAACTAGAGAAAAATGGAGAATTTCAAAATTGACGAAAAATCCTCTAGATCATGTGTTACCTAAAGAAGTTGGGTATGAATATTATCTGAGATGATTTAACCCCAGTTCAAGTGTTTCTTTCCATCAAGTATCAACTAGATGAATGGAAACATCCATAGTTCAAAGACATGATAATTTTCCTTTCCAAATTCCTTGGCCAACAATTTAATAATGTCTCCAATGTTCTCATAAAAATCTAACCTCTTCAGGTTATGGTGTAGGAGCACCTTGTGCTTCAAATAGGAAAAAATATAAAATTTTCATTTTTGTCATGAAGGAATTGCAAAAAGGTCATGAGAAGACCTATTATAATGTATTTGAGTTCTTAAATAGGTCTCTAGGATTTAATTAAGTAAATTGGCAAAAATGTTGCTAAAAATGTAAAAGTTGTCAATAAAGCAAAAAAATGCAAAAAGTGCACAAAAATAGGAAGTTGAGTCTTTTATGAAAAGTGAAGGGATTTATTGATGTAATTTCATGGGATAGTTATTTTAACTATTTTTTACATCTATTTAAGCCCTGTGAGGGTGGGAAAAGGCAAAACTTTGTATTTTTGAATCAAATTTTGGTAATAAAGTTCCTTGTTTTCCAATTTTCTATGTTTTCTCTCTTTTACCTATCCTGTAGAAACTGTACAACAGAATTTGGGTTGTAATATTGCTTTGATTTCATAAAGGGATGTGGGCATGTGCAGGATCATGGTATGCCAAACAGGCCCTTAAGTGGCAAAAAATTCAGAAAAATCAGTGTTAGGCAACTTGACGTAAATATTTGAATAAGTTATCTATATTATTTCAAAAATATGTAAGAATAGAATTTGTAGAAAATTGAATGTAGTTTCTAAACTACTAGGTTTATTTAAAAAAAAAAATCTATTTGGTGAAAATTTGAAATTTCAATGCAGTAGTACTTAAATTTAGGGGAAAAATAAGAAGTAGGTGTCTGTCTGACCACCCTAACCACAATAAAATGATAATATTTTTTTATAAGATTTTAGATACAAGTAGAGGACTCATGTCAGGATGTGATACATATTTTTTGTAATTTTTTTCCAAGTAAATAATTAATTACATGAATTTTTTATTACAACTTTTTAGAAAATAAAGAAACTCGATGCGTAGACCACCTTAGCGGTAAAATTCATGGAAATTTAATTTTCTTTTAATCCTATTATGTAAAATCATAGAATGTGTATGTTTTGGATTCAAAATATGATACCGTTTGAAAGTTATAGATGTTTTTTCAATCGACCTATCGTCCGAGGACTTTAGTCATAATTCTAATAGAAAATGAATAATAATTATTTATTAAATTCAAATTAAATCATAATTTATATTTTTGGAAAGCTGATAATCTCCTCTAAAAACCCTTTTTGTTTCATTAATTTTGGGTGAAAAAAAGTCGTCAGCCACATACCCTACAAATATTGCCACTTTTTGGCATACCATGATCCTGCACATACCCATGTATGAACCTTCAAAATAAGTTGATTTGAGAGGTTTTATTTGAGTTTAGGGTTTGTTTTAATCTATTTTACAAACCTAGTCTAAAAACCCAATCAAGGGTTTTGAGGGTCTTGTAAGGGTTGAATTCACCATCCCACCAATGTAGGTTTAGGAGATTGGTGGGATAGATTTTTTAGGGTGTTTTAAGGTTGCTTTAAGTGGATTTTGTGTTCGTAGGGATAGTAAATTTAAGAAGACAGAGGTGATGTTGTTACAAGGGAAAATACAGTGATTTTCATGCATGAGAAGTTGCTACAGTCTAGGGTTTGGTGAGATAACAATTGTAGAGGCTAAAATATTATTCCTAAAGCATGGGAAAACATTTATAAACATGTTTCAAGTAGTGGCAGAGCACATGGTGGTTTGGAATATATATTTCCTTCAAACCCTCACTATTTGGAGATTGTTAAGGCTTTACACAAGGGTTTATTGTTTGTTTGTATTGGTGGACATTTCCTTCATTAAAGGTTGATGATTTGTGAGTTTTGAAATCTTTTTAAATACTTTTTTCAGTTATTTGATAGTTTTGAGTTGATTCTATGGTGGTTTCTTTGATTTTTTGGTCTATTTGGTTGCCTAAAATGTGGAATAGTCAATTGTTTTATTAGTTTTTCAAAAGCAATGATATTGGATGTTGAGAAATATTATTATATTCCAAAATGGGTCCCTAATATAGTGTTTTTTTCATGGA
This sequence comes from Sequoia sempervirens, assembly GCA_007258455.2. Classification (NCBI taxonomy): domain Eukaryota; kingdom Viridiplantae; phylum Streptophyta; class Pinopsida; order Cupressales; family Cupressaceae; genus Sequoia; species Sequoia sempervirens. Next base: position 1,130,948,214 of record VDFB02271358.1, on the reverse strand, counting down.
TATTCCTTGTGGATTGAATGGAACACCCATCCTAGACATATTGCTACACTACTAGGAATGTTGGTCTTGAATGCAAAGAACTAAAATTCTAATAGAATAGTGATATGAGTGATTAAAGTTGTCTTGAAATAGTCAAGGTAATGATGTTAAAGAGTTTTAAATGCATAGATAGTATTTAGAAAGCATAATATGTTGTTTTGGTTCTTGGACAATGAGGAACCTTGGTGCAAAGTAGTGTTTTCAGTGCATAAAATTAAAGTTCTGATAAGACAGAGTTATGAAGTAGTATAAATGGTTTATTTCTATCAAATAATGATGTTGAATGGTGTACAAAAGTCTGAAAGTCAGTTGTGATGATTCATTGTCCATTTTCCTATTGAGACAAGAAGAGTAGTTTGGTGAATGTTGAAAAGAATTAATTGGTTCAATATCTCTAATCCGGTTGTTGTTTTGATTCTGACTAACTGATGATGGTTGAGACATGTATTTAGGTTTCATAAAGGATTGGAGCCAATTTTTGATGTAATTGATGAATTTTGTTGAAATGATTAGTGAATCAATGATGGTTGTTTAATTTGATCTTCTCCATTTGAGTTTGGGTTAGAATTACCCCTGATGTTGGTTGTTTTTAGTAGATGCTTTATATCAAGTTATTAGGAACTTTCTTTACTGACTTCTTTTCCTTCTTTAGCCATCGTTTGTTGATGACCTATTTATTTCCCTCCACATCTTTGTTCCATAGCTCAAGTTCCTTAGCCTCATTCATCATCTTCACATCAGGGTAAGGAGGGTGGTCAAATACAAGTATGATCATGGCTAGAATTAAGACTATAATAACATTTCCTTGAGCATCAATAGACTGCCTTTGAGTAGGGTTATATGCCTGTGCAACCGTTAGGATGAAGTCAGGGCATTGTACTGCAATAGAAAAGCAAGCTACATGAGCTGGTCCTAACTCTGCAATTCTTTTTTCTCTTAGAACAACATCCTTTGAAAATGTATCTTTGATGAACTGATCCAAATCCATATGTCCCACCAATGTGTCAGTTATTTTTGAGAATTCAAAGTCAAATTTGGATGGGGCTAGATTCCCTTGATACATATATTTCATTGTGTAGGGAAGTTGTTATGGTTTCACTCTCTTGGCTTTGGCCCTCTTTGATGCTCCCTCAGATGTTCCCTCAGTAAGCAATCCCTCAGTAGGTATCTCATCCTCAGAATCAGACATTGGTTAAATATCTTGCACTACTGACCATCATTAGATACAAAAGGAAACATACAAATAACATCATAACATAGGCCTTCAACATAAATTAGCATTAATTTAGAAAGAATTTAGTTCAATAAGTTAATTTGATCATTTTTGAGCTTCTAGTTAAAAATAGTACCAAGAACTTA
>VDFB02271358.1:1130888794-1130946716 GCA_007258455.2 Sequoia sempervirens | reverse complement strand
AGAAAGTGACTACAAGCATCAATGGTATAATCTAGACCATGATTACCTGAGTAATACTTCCATGATTTTTGATATTGCAAGTGAGCACAAGAATCTAGGTATAATTAAACCGAGATGACTTGAGCATTTCTTGTGTAAACAAACAAGAATTTACCACTTCCCTATGTGAATTGGAATGTGGTCCATGATACTTTGTAGAGCACTTCCTATGACAATTCACACAGTAATTATGATTAATTCACAAACAACAGATAAAGAAAATATCATTCTCCTTCCTAGCTTCTCTAGTTCAATACATCATCGAGTTGCTCCAAAGAAATGATAACAATAATCAAAGTACAACATATCCAACCTTTGTTTAAATTATTTCAACCATTATCAAGATTAGATCATCCATTTTGATTTTATGATGTTTTGTGATTTTTGAGAGGTTTGACCAAAAACCTAACCTAAGGACCTATCCTAGGGGCCTTGGGGGATGATCAAAGATTATCCTTGCATACATTTAACACACAGAGACCACGTAGTTTGACTAACATAGACTCAATTCTTTTGACTTTTTGATACTAACTTTTTGACCTTTTTATTTTATTTTCTGTTGTGATTATGGATGTCCAATGTGTTTCCGATGGTGATTAATGTTTCATGTTGGGTTGTGTTTCAATCATTGTTTTTTTGTGTTTGTCTTCCCATTTTTTGTCTATTTGATTAAGCTCAAGATTTATTGCCCCCAAGCTAGGGTGAGACCTGACAACTCGTAATGATATGATAATGGATGTAAAATAATGGTGAAAGAAATGACCATGAAATGTGTCCAATAGATGGGAAAGCTAGTTCAAATCAAAAATCGCGCTTGTTTCTAGGTTTTCACTACATGTTTTTATTGCACTTTCTCAGTCTTTTTTATTTTTTCCTTTTTTTTGTATTTTCTGTTTTTTGATTTTGATTTTTTTTCTATTACCAAGATGCATGTTTGCTAGGTTTTCATCCAAGTAACCATTTTCAGAAACTAATCTATGCACTAGGTGACTAAGGTGCAGAACTTTTTGAGATGGATAATGTTGATAGGTTCATCGTATAGATCCCCTTTAGGTGTAAACAATTGATATGCTCCAGATCCATAAGTTGATATGATAACAAAGGGACCTAGCTAGTTAGGTTCAAACTTCCCTTTCTTTTCTCTGTTCTACTGATTTCTAGGCTTTCCTTTAGGACCAAGTCACCAACCTAAAAGACTCTAGGTTTTACCCTATGATTTTAGCTCTTGGACATTCTCTGTTGGTATGCTTTCAAATGATTGACAACTTGTTGATGACGTTCATCTAGCAATTCCAGTTCTTGTAGTCTAGAGATTATATAATCCTCATATGTAATGATACCCTTCAATGAGACACAGAGTGATGGTATTTCTACCTCAATAGGTAATATAGCTTATGATCCATATATACTAAAGCAGATGGTGTAGATCCTATGGGTGTTCTCATGCTGGTTCTGTAGGACCACAATGCAGGATTTAGTTGAACATGCCAATCATGTCCAACATCGTTAACCATTTTCTTTAGTATTTTTAGAATTGTCTTGTTTGAGGCCTCTGCTTGGCCATTTCCTTGAGGATAATACGGTGTTGAGAAACAATGTTGGATATGAAATTTTTCATACAATTCCTAGATGTCCTGGTTCTTACATGGTCTTCCATTGTCTGTAACAATGGACTGAGGTATGCCATACTGATAGATGAGGTAGTTTAGTATGAAAGATGAGATTTGCTTTCCAGTGATTGATGTTAAAGGAACTGCTTCTATCCATTTTGTAAACTATTTTGTTGTTGTGATTATGAACTTGTGTACATTGGATGAAGACATATTTATCTTTCCTACCAGGTCTAGTCCACACTGACAAAAAGGGCCATGTTGATGTAAATGGTTGCAATTCTTGTTCTGGCACATGGATTAAGTTACCATGACTTTGGAATTTCTAACACTTTTTAACAAAATGATAAGACTCATTCTCCATATTCGGCCAATAATACCCCAAACAGAGGAGTTTCTTTGCAAGGGTTAGCCCACTTGAGTGAGTTCCACAAATACCTTCATGAACCCCATGTAAGGTTGTTTTAGATTCGTGATGTTCTAGACACCAAAGAAGAGTACCATCTAGACCTCGATGGTAAAGTATGTTAGCAATCAATGTATGTCATGCAAATTGGCAGATAAAGCTATGTTTTTGGTTTCTAGAAAGATCAAGAGGATGAATATTATCCTTGAGGTAAGCATAGATCTCTTCATAAAGTGAGGTTTGAACGTCGATTATTTGGTATATCAATTGTGATTTAGGATTTTCATAGGCAGGGTTAGATACGTGTTCTACCATAAACTCATAACAACCTTGCTTTTCTAGTAATTGCAAGAGAGAAGCAATTGTTGTCATAGCATCCACAACTTTGTTCTATGCCCTTCGTATCTGTTCAAACCCGATCTCCACAAAGTATTTTTTAAGATCATCTATCATCTTCTTATATGGCATGAGTTTTTCATCCTTTGTCTGATACTCGTCATTTACCTAATACATGGCAAGTTGCGAGTCCCCATACACTTGTATTTCTATGATGTTTCATTCAATAGCCACTTTGATGCTAATAATCAATGCCTCATACTCAACTACATTATTGGTACATGGAAACATTAGTCTATAGGATCTGGGGATGGTGTGTCCTTGAGGTGTAACAAAAAGAATTCCTTCCCTAGATCCCCTTTGCGTGTGACCCATCAAAATAAAGCCTCCATTGTTGTGTGGTAATATTCAGAATGTCCAGATCGGGAAATTCAATGTTCATTGGATGATTATCTTGTAATGGAGCTTTAGCTAATTGATTAGCTATCACTTGTCCTTTGATGGCCCTCTAGTCTACATACTAGATGGCGAACTCACTTAAGATCATAACCCATTTTTCTAGTCTCCCTGTTAGAGCAGCTTTGTTGAGTAGATATTTTAATGGATCTATTTTTGCGATGAGTCTGCCTATATGAGTCAACATGTAGTGCCATAATTGCTGGGTTACAAATACCACTTCCAAACAAGCTTTTTCTAAGAATGTGTAATTTATTTCATAATCGTTGAGAATCCTACTGATATAGTAAATAGCTTGTTCCTTTCCCTCAAAATATTCTTGTGCTAATAGAGCTCCTAAAGAAATTTTAGCTTTTGTGATATATAGTAACAATGGTCTCTCTGTTGTAGGTGGCATGAGTATGGGAGGTGACATCAAATATTTCTTTATCTGGTTAAAAGTTTTTTCACATTCCTGATCCCACTTGAATGAGACATTCTTATGAAGTAGATGATTGAATGGGTGGCTTTTTTTTCCAATTGGGAGATAAATCTCCTGATAGATTGTAGCCTACCTTGTAGAGACCGTAATTGACTGATATTTTTAGGTAGTGGCATTTCCATTATTGCTTTGACCTTAGCCGGATCCACTTCGATACCTTTTTCAGAAACTATGTATCCAAGGAGCTTTGTTGATGTTACCCCAAACACACATTTCTTAGGGTTCAATTTGACATTGAACTTTTCCAGTCTAGCAAAGATTTTTTCGAGGATCTCCAAATTTCCTCTGGTGTATGATTTTGCTAAGATGTCATCCACATAATCTTCCATGAAAGTATGCATCATGTCATGAAAAATAGTGGTCATTTCCCATTGATATGTTGCACCTGTATTTTTTAACCCAAAAGGCATGACATTCCAACAAAATGTACCCAAAGGACAAGTGAATGTTGTCTTTTCCTGATCTTTAGGTGCTATCTTGATTTGGTTGTACCCTGAGAAGCCATCAATTAATGAGAACATGGCATGTCCCATTTTTAAATTGACAATGATGTCAATACTTGGTAAAGGAAAATCATCCTTTGGGAATGCCTTATTTAGATCTCTGAAATTTGTGCATATTTTGATGCTATTATCTAGTTTAGATATAGGCACAATATTTGAAATCCACTCTGCATAATCAATAGACCTGATAAATCTTGCATCCAACAACTTCTTCAGCTCAACTTTTACCATCAGGGTGATGTGGGGATGCATTTTTCTCAATTTTTTATTTACTAGTTTGATTCCAGATGGTAGAGACAGATGATGCATTAGGAGATTTGGATCTAATCTTGGCATATTAGAATGAGACCAAGAAAAATTGATATGTCACTCTTCAAAGAATTTGGTGAATTCGGGCTTCTCCTATTCTGTCATAGATGCTACTAGATGTACAATCTTTTCCTTTTCTGTTGTGCCTAGATTTATGGATTGTGTAGGCTCCATTAGTATTGACGATCTGTCATGGTAATGCTCTAGAAGGGTGTAAAATTTTCCATCTTTTAGTGCCTCAGAAAGGTTTTTTTTGTTCTAGATACGTTCTTTATTTTTTCTTTTTCAAGATCTAATGCTTCCATTGAATGGTTTTCACCATTAGATCCATTTTTCATGTTGTCATTTTTGCAACTGACAGATTTGGTACCCTCCTAATTTGAAGTTTTGTTATGAGTGTTATGGGTAGAACCTATATCAGGTGTGTCACTACAAAGAAAATTTATGATGGCCTCATCATTTGAAAAGACCGGTATATTAATAGGTTTGGTTGGTTCCCAGTCAATTAGTTCAGGATGTATCAAGGGTAATAAGTCATCAGGTTGAGTAAGGTCAATGAATATAACTATTCTAATATCCAGGTGGTCAAAGTTGTCAATGGGAAGATCGAGGTCTATTATATTACCCTCCTCTGATTCATCTATCTCACTCGATGTTTGTTCATTCTTGCTTTAGTCATCAATATTTGGTGATCCCAATACAAGTGGTCTAGTTCCTGAACTTTGTCCCTCCTCTCGTGTGGGTGTATACACTTTGATGACATCAATTTGTTTGTTAGTGTATGATGTTGTAGATAAATGATCCCATTCATACTCATTGGAATCTATTTCTGACCCATCCCTCATTTGCAAAATCCTTTCTACCACTTTCTAAGTTACTTCTTCTCTTGATTCCCCTATATAGCCTAATCTTGTTTTATCTTTAGGCTGAAGTGTTAGAGGTTGAATAGGTTCTATAATACCATCTTTTCTCTTGCCAATTGATCCTTTCCCTTCATATCCTATTTTCTCTAAGATAGCCTTACCTTTTCCATACTGATTTGTCCTTATGCTGATATTTGTTGATGTTAAAGCTTCTTCATCTTTGTAGAGACAATTTAGAATGGCCTTGTCTTCTGATTCATCTTCTAGAGTTCCTTCTTTTAAAAACCTTTCATCCAAAACCGTGATGGGTTGTGATGATCATTGTGTGTTTGTTGTGGGTTGTCCATATGATTTTGGAGATGGAAGCAATTGTGAAAGACACAAAGATTGCTCAATGGAATATTCTCCCAAGCCTTTGTCCTTTAACTGGATCTTGTCTGTAAATTGTTGTGATAGATTATTCAGGGGACCTTTGTTGTTTGATAAAGTTGAGTCAACAATAGTTTTTTCCTTTTCCTGGTCCTTTTTCTTGACCCATTTGGAAATAAAATTGAGTTGCTTTTCACCACTAGATGAAGTAGATGTGCTAGCTTCTCTATTGTGGGGTACCAGAGTGTCTTGATTTTCCTTAAGCATGTTACAAGTCTAGGGATCATTGTTGTCAGTTAAAATTGTGACCTCTTGTCCATTGACGGTAAATTTCAAACATTGATGATATGTCAAAGGTACTGCTTGCATTTCATGAATCCATGGACATCCCAAGAGTATGTTATATGTTAGCTCTTTGTCTAACACTTGGAAAACAATATTTTTGACAATCAGTCCCAATTGAATTGGAAGTACAATCAGCCCCTTGGAAGACCTTTCCTCTTCATCATATGCTTTTATTATTATCTTTCTTCTGGAATCAATGGCATTGTCAAAATAGCCTAGTGCACGAATTAGTTTTAGAGTACAAATCTTTAATCTAGCTCTGCCATTTATTTAGACACGCTTGACACGATGTTTATGGATTAGAACCTCTATATGCAAGGCCGCATTGTGTGGGTGATTTAGTGACACATCATCTTGTTCAAAGAATGATAGACAATGAAGTGTGGTTAGGTGTCCCACCATAGCTTGAAATTGATAGACATCCAAATTATTGGGTACGGTAGTGGCCACTAGAGCCTGTTCCAGAACCTCTTTATGTGATGGTGATATTTTAAGAAGTTCCAGTATGGATATCTTTGCGGGTATCTTTTGTAGTTGATCCACAATGCTGTATTGATTTGAAAGGGGAGTAGTGTTTTAGATGAAACTCCTTTCAGTATCACTTTGGACTACCCCCTTGTTGTTACATTGACTAGTCAACAGTCTTTTGTTTCCCTAATTTTTAGGACATTGATTTTGTTGTGAGATGTGTTTATGTTTGGTATCACGTTTAGGGATTCAATTTCATTGATACTTATGTTATCTATTTTATTATCAATGATATTATTTTTCTCAACCTCAAAAATGCAAAGAATGGTGGTGTCATAGATATAGTTTACACTTTTTCCTTTACTATTTGAAGAAGATTCTCCTTTTTGGTAGTTGGGTAAAGGATTTTTAAACGCACTGTGATCATTTTTTTTTGTCCTTCGACAAATAACTTCTTTGCTTCAATCAAGTCTTGTATCAGATGTTTTAATTGCATACAATCATTTGTTTTATGTCCTTTATTTTTATGAAATTTTCAATAGTCAGCATCATTCCACCAAGATGGTTTCACTTTCGGCTCCCAATTTCTTGCTTTTGGTAGAGTAATAAGTCTATTTGTAATAAGATCTCTCATTGTTGATTCCAAATTTTGTCCTACTGGTGTAAATCTCTATTGATTGGATTGTCTTTGATATAATGGTGGCCGAGATTCCCCATTATTTGGGTTATTGTTTTGAGTGGTACCTTGATTTTTTTTCTGGTTGTCATTTTGACTTGTTTTCACAATTGTTGCTATTAAATTGAATACTGGTTTTGTATTTTGCATGTTAGTTGTAGAATCACTGTTTCCATTATTTCTATTTTTCTACCAAAATATAGGCTTGTCATTGTTTCCATAGTGATTTGAGGAATTGGTGTTGTTTGATGTGTCATTGTAATGTTTAATCACTCCTCTTTTGACTAAATCTTCTTTAATTTTAAGCTTTTCTTCAATCACCTTTTCAAATGTCAGGGGACATTACAATTCCATTCTATAACTCATCTCATCATTTAAGTTGTCAATAAATAATTCACTATTTTCCTCTTCAGGTATAGATCAAGGATATATAGCAAACAAATTTTGCCAACATTGTAAGAATGATAAGAATGCCTCACCCTTCTTTTGTTTCATGTTGTATAGATCTTTTATGGTTACATCATGTTGAAGGAGAATTGTGAGATGAATCTATTGACTAGTTCTTCAAAGGATCAAATCCCTGGTTGTAATTTGGAGAACCATTCCATACTGTGACCTCCTAATCTCCTAGGAAATAACCTCATTAGGTAAGTGTCTTCCTCTACAAACTCCATACTCATTGTTCTGAATTCCCTTACATGGTCAACTAGATTTGTTTTTTCGTTGTACTTGTCATATTTAGGGAATTCACAATGTATTGGAAATGGTATCATGTCTACACTCAGATGAAAAGGGTAAGGAAAAATGTCCTATAATGAGTACCTCTTTGTGGTTCCCTTTTGCATATCTTGAAGTTTTTGTTGCAATTTTTGCATTTGACATGTTAAGGAAACCACTTTATTTTTGTTTTGTGTGTTGTGTGGTTCAGTTTCGGATGCTTTAGGTGTTTCCTTCAGTCGATTGACATCAAAGTCTTTTCAAAGTTTGGCATCTAGCTTAGCTAGCATGAGAAGATATTTTTCCATATCCTGTTCTAAAACCTTTTACATGAATTTGTGGAAATTTGGATCTTGTTATGCTATGTTGACATCTTCTTGGGCTATTTCATTTGGATCATTTTGTTTGAATCTACGAAAAGGGTTTTCTTCAGCCATGGTGTTTGGTGTTTCAATTTCCTTTTCTCTAAGTTTTTGTCTTTGTAACCTTATTAAAATTGGCATACAAGTGTTTGCTATTCTCACTAAACTTTTGATCTTTTGCGTTTAGATGAGTGTTAATTGGATTTTAACAAAGTCAAATAGAATGATATATTCTATTGATGAGACCAAGTTAAAAATATGATTATTGTGTTTCACTTCATGATTGTAGGATCTAAAGAATCCTGATGATGAAAATTAACCTAATAACGAAGATTTGTTTTTGTTTGATAATTTGACATTTAATAGTTTGCAAGATCTAGGTTTAACTTTGAAAATAATTTTGACTTGTAGGATCCTATTTGTTTTAGGTTTTAAGACACCGTCTGGCTTGTGAAAATGTTTTTGTCTGGTAAAAACTTGAGTTTTTTATGCCAAAAAATCTGACAGATGTGTACGGAAGCTCTATATTTGTTTTTTTTGTGGAAATTCTAATACAAAGGGAAGAAGTGCTAAAACAGACTTTAGAAGCACTAAAATTTATGGTAAAAGTGTTGTGAAATAGGGTAGAAGTGCTAAAAAGAACTGTAGATGCGCTAAAAGATTGGTAAATTCTGACACTGGTAATTTTGGTTATAGTTGATAGATGTAATACAAAATTTTTCAGAAGTGCTATTTCAATTGTGTATGTGCTAAAAGATAGTGCAAAAGTGCTAAAACAGAGTGTGTAAGCGCTACTTTGGGATTCAACAGTGTTGTCTAATTTTCCTTTTCATGAAGAGACTGACTTTTTTGGTGTAATTTTTTGGATTTTTGGTATTTTGATAGGATATCTCTGTTGGTAATTCTTTGATTTTGGATGACAAGCCTAATGCTTCCAATTTTTCTCTACTATAAGAATTGATCAGGCCTATTGGAATATTCTATTGTTGGTTGTGGGATGGAAGACTAAGGAATTGGTTGACTATGATTATGTTTCTGTGAAAGAGCTCTTCTTTGGAAATAAGCTTATGAATACAAAGGATCTAAAGCATAATCATTAGTATATTCCCTAGAAAAATTGTGAAACCTATGGATGAAATTTTTATGTTGAAGCAAGACTTTCGTACTTTGATATAAAAATCATCTTCTTTCCAAAAGTTTCTTGTAACTAAGTTGTTTCTTTGGTTTCTTGACTTTTGTTGTGAGGGATTTCTTGAAAAACATTGTGTATTTCCAATCCCTAATCATAAATTTCAATGTTTTATTTTGTTTGACTCTTTGTGTTTTTCTGAATGATCTTTATCTGAATTAATGATTGGAAAACACAACAAGCAATTGTAGAACAATTATTTTTAAGACCTAGAATCTAAACAATAAGTGTATGTTCAAGAACCACGCATGGTCCTATTTCCATTGGTTTGTTAACAAAAATACACTTTAGAAAAACTCACTCTTAAGGTCAAAAGGGTCATCGTTATACTCAACAACCCACATCTTAAAACTACATCGACTCACATAGTCGTGTCACCCCCTAGAGGGCGCCCATGTTTTTGTCTTTTCTAGGTGCATACTCAAAGTTATATTTCTTGATCCCTTGAGCAAACAGTCCTTGGAAATTATATGGTGAGTTTCTTGGGGGAAAATTCTTCCCTCCCCTTGCACTGTGAGTATTACAATGTCTGTTTACTGACTTAGTTGGATTCTACACTATGGTTCATAGATAGGGTTTCCGTTCGGAGCTAAAAATGATAAAATCCCTCAGGAGACCTCCTAATATTTAGAACAAAGACTTTGGGGATGGTTATCTTGCACACTTCTGGAAAATGTGGGTATCCCCGAATCCACTTTTATTTTATAGTGGGTTGGAAAACCTGGCTTTGGTTGTTCCCACTCAAGTTGTTCCCATGGGGTGAGTAATTTTTCCCACTACAACAGGCCTTCTAAAGGATTTAATAAAGTGTAAATTGCATGAAATTAAAGGATGAGTTTGGAATTTTGATCACCCAGTTAAGGGGCTAGCATAGGCCTATCACCACACAAACACAATAATCAAATGTTCATTTTTTAAAGCCCAAATAACAATTTGCTATTCTATGTGAGGATATTGCTTCACAAAAGACATGATGTTAATTTTAACCAAATAGAAAATGTATGATGGCTACCCTAGGATTGATATGTTTTAAACCAAATGACTACCCGAGGATTGGTTATTTTTAGTTCAAATGCATCAAAATAAATTTCTAGCATCGAATCCAGACAAAAAATTACAAAAGCACTATAACAAAGGTCAAAAGTGCTTTTAATTCATCAGAAGCATTGCATAATTTGGAAGCGTTGCAGAATTTGGCATAAGCACTAAAAACTTTGGTGGAAGTGCTAAAACAATATTGAACCTAGAATAGTCAACCTTCCTGAAAGCTTTTTGTTGGAAGCATTAAAACAGAGTGCATAAGCGCTATTGTTTCCGTCAGAAGTGCTGAAACATTCAAAAGCGCTAAAACTTTTGGTGGAAGCATTGCAGAATACCTTGTTCATGCTAAAAGAAAACACACCTATATCCTATATGAACACTTTTCAGAAAAATTGTTAAAATATGGCGTTAGGACCCCACGGTGGGCGCCAAAATGTAAGTGTAGAATAAGTATGAAGTAAAATAACTAAAAATACTTCTTAATAAGACATTATATCAAATATTTAACAATGATTAAACTAATTTAAAAGCACTAATCTACTGAAAGCATCATGTTGTTCTCTATCTCTAAAGATTTATTAAGTCACAGGGCTCTTAGATTTGGTAAGCATTGTGACTGTTTTAATGTCAATCTAGAGAATGAGATGCTGCTAAAATGCAATAATCTAATCATGTATGATTATTTCTAGATGATATTGATGCTACTATAATCTATGTTGACATGAAACCTAATGAATGAAAGCTATAGTAAAACTAAGATGTAGCCATGATTATGATTCTACTGATGCTATGATTGCTATGATGCTAAGATGCTATTGCTAAATTCTTAATTGCTCAATTGCTTGATTGCTATTCATGTAGAGTAAGTTTGCACAAAGATGGGATTCAGGGATCTATTTCCTGTAGAATGAGGTATTTATAGATTTACAACAACAATTTTGTGAAGGGGCAACACAACAAAGGCTTGGATTTGATCTTGATAATTCAATGGTAAAAGATTGAGAAGCTTGAGCTGATGAAGGGAATGGTTTCTCCCCATGAAAACATCAAGCCAAATGATAGGAAGAATCAAAGGAAAGAAATTGAGAGATTGATTCCAATTTTTCTCCAAAGCTTTCCCATGAATTCCAGTTGAATTAAATTGGATATTTGATGTCTAATTTGGTAGGTGAGTGAATAGAGGAAATTGCCTTTATGCCTTTATTTGAATATTTGATTTATTCAATTTAGCAAAAGAGAATAAATAATTTAATAAAAAAAAAACTATAGAATTTGTTTATTAAATAAATATAGAAGGGTATGATAATTAAACAACAAAGCATTTAACCTTGTTTAATTAAATAAGATAAAATGATGTGATAATTAAATAACACAAACTATTGAAGTTGTATATTTAATTAAAATTGAAAGAATAGGAGAATGAACTATAAATAAATATTTCTATTTATTTATTAAGTAGATGAATTTAATTATGATAATTAAATAAAACAAAGTGAAATTCGTTTATTTAATTAAGATGAAAATAATAGAATAAAGATTGAAGAATTTAAGATGAACTATAAATAAATATTTCTATTTATTTAATAGTAGATGAAATAAAGGTTAATTAATCAAATAAATCATATTTAATTAATTATATTCTCTAGACCATTTTTAGGTGTATACAATACATATATATACACACATATATATACATATATATATATGTATATATATACATATATATATGTATATATGTGTGTGTATATGTATATACATATATATATATATATATATCATCAAACATTTGTGTACATATCCATCATTGAATACAAAAGCTAATAGGGTTTGTGACTACCAAATCCCTTAGAGGTTCGTGATCTCTATGGTCATCGTGATACAGTAGTATGTGACAGGCTCAAGTTTATTCACATCCCCTCCACCAACCTAGACGCTCTTGCCTCTCGTATGAGTGCCTTGACCCACTCTCAATCTATGTGATCCTTGTCCACCTGTACCCTCACAAGCTCCTCCTGTAGCCTTGAAACATCTTCCCACAGGTCATTCTCTACTCTATTTTTGGTAGAAACTTGAGAGGCTAGGACTGTTGTGAGCTTTGTCTCAAGTTGGTCAGCATGTAGCTAGGGAATCAATGTTGTGATTGCTTGATGGTAGAGCTCATGCCACTCTCGTGTGGATCCTATAAAATAGAAATCATAAGAATATCAGTAACCATCTGTAATTTTGTAAAATTTCACCCCTTGCAATTTCACATCCATCTTTGTATCCGCTCTAGTGTCCACTCCCTTAGAACTTGTGTAGGCTCAATTTAGCCCATGCATCAGCCTTTTTCCCTCCTAGGATGCTCAAAACTGCTTTTCAATAGATACCTTCACACATCAACTTTATGTTAAACTTGTACTTTTCCAATTCGTGTCATTTTGTAGTGTGATGTGTTTGGACACTAGCATGCCACGTAGATGTTTGTGAGCCGCACTAGCATCCTCTGACATTTCAATGTTCAAACGACCATTTTCATCCATGTTTGCAACTTTTCAATAGGTTTTGTTGGTGGTAACGGCTTGGGATGCCTTGTAACAGCTTGGGAAGCTTCTTCTCCTTAATTAAATGCTATTTTTTCAATCAATTTGGTCCTCTATCTTCTCTCTAGTTTTTGCTCCTACCTTTTCCTCCTCTCTTGGTACTTCTATCTTGCTTGCACATTTCTCTAACTTGTTGCAGCAACACTCTCAACCTCTTACAACACTCTTTGCAACACCCTTGGCTCTTGCAACTATCTTTGTCTCCCTATTTGGCTTATGTAAGCCTTGCAACTAACATCTCTCTTGCCTTATGCTTGCAAGCATCTTGGTATTTCACACATCCCCTATCAATTGCATCTCTATTTTGAGATATGGGTTCTCCTCAAGCGGGGATTTCTTTTATCACCTCTATTTTGTGATACGGGTTCTCCTCCTAGAGTGGGGTTTTCTTTTATCACTCCTTTGTTCATTTTCTCTCTATCTATTTGGCTATCCATGGAGGTGGGAGCACCAAAATGGGGGTTTGACTAAGGAAAACCCCTATACACCCTCAACATTTTCTCTAGATCTTATGCATGTAGGTATTGAAGATATTCACATGTTGGAGGCTTCATTACTGTATTTTTTGTGAGAATTTTTATTTCTCTATTCTCTTTAGTTCTATCGTATTCTATTGTTTTCTTGTATTCTAGAAGTTCTTAGCAATTTGATTGCTAGTAGTCACTTTGTTGTTATCTATGATAAACTCAGTTTTTGGTCCGTACGAATGCCAACGCACTAGTGAGATGCTAGTGCATCACGCTTTCATCCTTGACTCACTTTGTCATCCTTTGGCTAAGAGCCTTTCAGTTTTTCCAAAAAATCTTTGTGATTTACTCCTTCAGATTCTAGAACTCTCGTGTTGTTCCTGAGGTAGTTTAGGGAATTTTTCCCCTTGGGAATCTCTTGAGAATAAAGAGACTCATGAGTAGTGAATCCCCCTTCTCTACGCCATCATAAACATATATAAAAAATATATATAAAGAATGCATGCATAAAGAAATAATGTAAATATCAAATCATCACCTAGCTCTCTAGTCCACTGGTCAGAGTCTGAATGTATAACGATGGCCCCTCTCTATGCTAGTGGTGCAGGTGGCCTACTGCTACTAGCCTCCCAACGTCTATCCATATGGATCTTTTGCCTAACTATGCCACATGATCTAGTCAACCTGATAGGAGGTATCTCTACCCTATCAGAGGCAATTGGATCCTCCTCAGTCTCAGCAGTATCCTCACTCATGGACTAGATCTCCTCCTCCTCATCATCATCCTCATCCTCCTCATCTGGACCTAAAAATATGTCAAGAATGGTATCATCATCATCTATGGCTACATCTATGTGATCATCATCTCTATCCCCTCTACGACCTAGAAGAGGTCTAACAAAACCCATAGGGTGATAAAGAGGGAACATTGGCACTAGAGTTTCTATAACCCACCACTCCTTGTAGGCTTGAGTGGTACCTGGATCATCTGCCTCAAAGAATTGGGGTAGATCATGGTCCTCATCATCTAAATCACCAAAATGCACATCCCTAGTAAGATAATGACTATCCCCAGAATTGGTGGAATTTGGCGGTAATCGTCGGTATGTTGGTCTCGAACATGGAGGTACCTAGATGTGCCTAAATTGTATCATCACATGGTCATAATAGAAAGGTCTAACTACATAGTCATGTCTTCCCAAAATAAATTGTTCCATTTGTAGCTTGTGCAACTCACATATCTGTGATCTTCCCACTAAGGTATCTACTAATATGGTCTCCAACAGATACCATCCTCATCCAACAAGTCAAACCTAATCCTCCAATGTAACAAATCTCCCTCCTACCACAGTTGTTTAAGGGGATAACTAAAGAACCTTGGCTTGCCCATGGCTGTTGTGATAGGAAATCCTATGGGCCTCATACAAATAATGTGCTCAAAACACCATATCTATAGCAATATACAATGAATGATCCTATGAAGCTCTAAGAATGAAAATCAACTCAAATCATAATATAGGTGGGCGAGCATGTTGTGACCCCAAGTGTAAACAGTTTGTTGCTCCTCTATCCCCCTAATCATATGAACTAGGCCACCATCTAGGTGTGCCCCTCAACCATCTCGCACTAATGTGAGCACTACTGTCATAATCATAATCCACTGTAGAAGTGGTTACCATGTGTTTAGGAGCCATTTAAGCTCCAAACATGGTTCAATGTTGGAATGTCGAATAGGCTACTCTAGACAATAAAGTATATCATCTCTGATCTGTAAAACGGATTTATCACTAGCCAAGCATACATGCTTTCCTTGGATAGGAATCTGTAGGATGCAATGAATGTCCTCTAAGGTGACTTTCATCTCCCCTATGGGAAGATGGAAAGTACAACTACTTGTGTCCCATCTCTCTGCCAAGGCCAGTAGTATACCATCATGGTACCTCATAGGTTTCATGAGGTACACCCAAAACAAACCAACCTTGTGAAGCAACTAAATATCCTCCTATACAATCTGTGTAACTGACTCTCGTAGGAAGAAAACTACCTCCCTCCTAGATGTTGTCAGGCTTGAGGAGGCACCTAAGAGGAAAATTAAATGGAATAAGTTCTAAACCAAATAATCAATTTCACTAAAGTTGTAACACTTTTCAATTAATTTGGACACCTAGTCGTTTTTTGGATGGGGGTCTTGGACACTTTGGCCATTTTGGGATAGTTTACACCAAAGTGGGACACTTTGCACTAAAGTGGGACACTTTGAACCAAAGTGGGATGCTTTGTGCCAATCTATTCTAAGATCCTAAAATCACTCTAATTACATAAAATAAAGTATATTAAAAGCACGAAAAATGATGAAAAAGTAAAAAATAATGCATTCACTGTGTGTCAAAGGTTGCCCTGAGCGGCATAGTTGTGGATCTCATCCAACCTCAAGGGCTTGTAGACTCTCTGGCTCAGAATTCTCACTCACTCAGCACCAAGGTAAATTTGTAACAAGGTAAATGTCAAATGAATAGTGAAAAGTTTCATTTTCATGATATAGTAAAACCCTAGTATATAAATTTTATTCATTTAAAAGGGAATTTCATTCAAATAAACATATAGGGATCTAGACGAATTCATTTTTGATGTTGTTTGCTTCATTGGATTCATAATTCCGCTCTCGATCATAAAATGTCTATCATTATGTGGTATGGTACTTGGAAATACCCTATGATATGACCTAGGTGATTCGATGTGATTTCGTCTTCACCCTAATTCCGCCTCCATAAAGCAAGCGGAATAAAGGGGGCATACATCTACCCTCAAATTCAATTCTTCATAAAATTTTGATAACAAGATTTTTGAGCATCTAGCAAATCTGTGTTGCAAGATGTGGTTCCTAACATTGTGGTTTTGCAAGTAGCTACAATGGGGCTTCATTCTCCCTAAGGAATCCATATGAGTATCCTTTTTCATTGTAGTTATTTCCTTTGACTTTCATATTCACATAGTATCATATGGCAACTAAAGTGGGGGCTAAATGTAGTGTCAAAAAAAGTAGTTCTCTTTCACACTTAATTTGGGAATAATTGACATATAATTAACGTAATTGTACCTTGGGTTAGTGTTGTGATGTGTTTTACATATTTGCATTAATCTAGGACCATTTTAAAACTAAATACAATTAATTTCTAGAAACTTGAATTTTCCCAATTAATTTTTTTACAATTTGAATTATGGGTTTCAGGATGGATCCTCGGGAGGTGTCACAAATAAGGCTTAAATTTGAAGTAAAGGGGATAATTAACTCTAATTAACCACAATTAATTAAGAGGACCCTAGATAAGTGTGAAATTTTTTTACAACACTTTAAAACACAATAAATAGGGTACAAATTAAGTACACTTCATTAAAAGGAGCCCATTAGGCTCCATTAATTAAATAAACCCTAGAAAAGTGTGAAAGTGTGTTACAACAATTTAGCAAGGTACCATTTAACTACATTTTAATTAAGTAGGGACCCTAGAATAATGTGAATGTGTACAACACATTACAACATTACACCAAGGCATAATTAGGTTAATTCAATGACAATTATTTCCAAACCAAGCAAGGAAAAAGGATACTTTTTCCATTACTAAATTTTTCCCCCACTTTAGTAAGAGGATGACCCCACTTCAAACTCACACTAAAGTAGACATTCAAGACACTTAAGTATGCAACAATAATAAAGATACATAATCACACCCTGTCAAAGTCCAAGAAGAAAAACAAAGGATCAAGAACAATCATTCCAGCACGATGTGGAATAGGGTTGTTTGTATGTAACATATGCTTCTCACTCTGGGGTAGTGGAACCTCATTCTATCCACTAGGTGAGTTATCCCAATGAAGTGGTTTAGTGAGAAAGGCATGTCAGTGTGTCATTTTCTCATTGCATAATGATAAATCCATGCTAGTGTGTTGGCTTCTCATCATACTAACCATACCAGAAATATCGTCTTGATAACTTCAGTAAGTCACCACAATGTAATAATTTTTCTAAATTCTTTTGTCATGTAAATTTTTTTTAAAGGGGATTTTTCTTTGTTCATGTAAAGTATTCTTCTTAGGGAGAATTGTTCCTAATGTCTCCAAGAGAGGATAAGTTAATGGTGTCAAATTGTCACTCATGGGATACCTCGTTCACATCATACCATGATGGTAGATCGTACACTCTTGGACATCAAACCCAATAACACCACCAAGAAAAGGAAACGTCACAACACAGAAGAAAGTCACACCATGAAATATTCCAAAAGATGCCATTGATGTATGCCCCCACTTTAAAGCAATTATTACACCATCACTATGAGAAATTTCTTTAAATTACCCAATTTTTTTCCTAAGAGATGAGAACTTTCCTCAGAAAACCCTATGCCAAGTCATATGTTTTTGAAATAAGCTATGTCAAGAAATAGGAAATAAGGGTTGCCCCCAAAAGTAAATAAGGGATCTATGGATTTTAGGTTTGTATGTCTTTGCTACAATGTTGTATAGAGCATGTAACTATCATCCTTCTCCAAATACTCATAGAACTAGAAGAATGACACAATGAGAGTGAAAACAAAGAAAAAGCCTTTTAGGTGAACATGGAAGAGACCTGAATGTCTCGACACCTTACGTCATCCCCAAAAGGAAAACAAAAGACAAATGAAAAGATAAAGGAAAGAATTTTGGGTCAACATGGAAGAGACATAAATGTCTCAACGCCTTACATCATCCCCAAAAGGAAAACACAAGAAACATTCTTACAACATAGAGAAAAATGAAGATACATATAGAAGAATGCAAAAAAAGAGAGAGAGATACATCAAATGAAACGTCATGGGGGATCATATTATGCACATGCAATCACATAAAGAAAATATTAAAGTGAAAAATACTAGTGAGGCACATGCGAGTCAACCCAAAGCAAGTCATTTGCATCCCAATTTTGGTCCATATAAATGGAAGGAAGACAAGTAGCTAAAGGCACAAGAGCAAGTGTCAAACTAGGGGAACAAGTTCAACACTCTTTTTAGGAGATTTGTCATGTAAGCTCATAGAAGAAGAAAACAATGTATTCAACTGATCATGCACTTCTTCATTAGTCTTCGCAATATATCAATTTCATCATGGAATGTCAAATGATATCAATCAAATGGATGGACAAATGAGATCAATCAAATCGATGCACAAATGAGATAAATCAAATGGATACACCTAACTAGACAAAGGGTATATCACAAAGAGGGTATATCCATTTGATTGATCTCATCTACCCTCGAATTCAATTCTCTGTAGAAGTTTGATAAAAGGATTTTTCAGCATCTAACAAATCTATGTTGCAGGATGCGGTTCCTAAAATTGTGGTTTTGTAGGTATCTATAGTGGGGGATTCATTCTCCCTAATGAATCCATATTAGTATCCATTTTCATATTATTATTTTCCTCTAGCTTGCATATTCATGTAGTATAATATGGCAGCTAAAGTGGAGGATAAATGTAGTGTCAAAAAAATTAGTCCTTTTTCACACTTAGTTTCAGAATAATTGACAGATAATTAGCTTAAATTCTACCTTCGGTTAGTGTTGTAATGTGTTGTACACATTCACATTAATCTAGGCCCATTTTCAAACTAAATACACTTAATTTGTACCTTTTTTTAAGTGTTGTAAAGTGTTGTAACACACTTTCACACTTTTCTAGGATTTTATTAATAAATGGAGCTTAATGGGCCCATTTTTTATTAAAATATGTCTAGTTTGTGCCTTTTTTTGGTTTTGTAGAGTCTTGTAACACACTTTCATAGTTATCGAGGGTCCTCTTAATAAATTGTGGTTAATTAGGGTTAATTATCCCCTTTAATTCAAATTTGAGTCTTATTTATGACACCTTTCGAGGATCCATCCCGAAACCCATAATTCAAATTGTAAAACATTTAATTGGGAAAATTCAAGGTCCTAGAAATTGGTGTTAGGACCCATTCACCCTAGGTGAGGAATGGGTCCTCCATCTATATGACCCCCCTTTATTTGCATATTTCACATAGGTTTTTTATCTTAAATTTCATCCCCCAAAGGCATGGTCCTAGAAAACAATGCTAGGACCCATTCGCCCTAGGTGGCGAATGGGTCCTCCCTTAATGAGGACCTCCTTTTTTAATTTCATTCTAGAAATATTTTAATAATTTTTATTTCCACATCTGGTGTCGGCTTGAATTATTTGAATTTTGAGGTTAATTCTCCAATTATGTATAAATACAAGGTTATTTTACATGATTTTGAACTAGAAGAAGATTTCAAGCAAGGTAAGAGACAAAGAAATTTCATGAGATCAAGCATTCATAGTCAATAAGCAAGAAAAAGTGAAGTTCAGAGTAGCATTACAAGGTCTTCAAGCTCATTTTGTTTCCAAGATCAAGCATTAGTGAAGGTTGATGATAGACTATGCATAATCATGAGGGATTCTAGGTGTTGGGAGATGCACAAGTCATACAACCAAGCCTAGGGACTTGTTTCCTTAGTGATTCCATCTTCTATAATCATCATATTTGCAACCTACAAGAGGTATTTTCAGATTTGTGGCTTATTAAGGGGATTAGACGTGTTCTTTAGTGAGTCATTTGCATGGTTCATGTTACATTCAAGGGTTCTATTCTAACACAATTTGATAGAATTTCCTTTAAATTATCGTAAATATTAGTCTTAGACACACTTAAGATTAGGATTGCACACACAATTACATGTTTCAGATTTTCATTCATCATCAAAGGTTTAATTACCAACAAGGGGTTTGACTAAGGAAAACCCCTATCTACCAACAAGCTACCAAATTTTTCTTATAGATTATTGGAAGATCAGAATCCAAAAATAGGAATTTCAAAGTGCAAAGGAGAAGAGAAGATCTGGAAGTTGAAGATAAAATTCAATGGTCTCTAGAAGAGCCCAATAAGACCCATTCACCTTTACTGGTGAATGAGTCACTATTAGTGTTTGAAGGGAAGCAGATTATAGATTGTGCAAGCTTTTGTTTTAGGTTCAAAGTCCCCTAAACAAGCCTACCAGGACCCATTTTACTTTGCTGGCAAAAGAGTCCATGTTAGAAATCTAGAAAAGTTAGATTTGGTTAGGTGCACAACATTATCTCCTTGTTTTGCAAGAAAAGTTACAGTTTCTTTTTGTTTTGTGTTAGATTTATGCATTACATGTGTTAGACCTAGCATTAGGGTTTGCATGCTAGTTTAACTCTTCCTCCTCAAGTTTAGATTTAGCACACCACCCCATCCTTGCATAGGGGAAAGATTGCAAGATCCCTCAATCTTGACTTAATTCATCCCTTGGGTTGATAGTTATTTCAATATTCTTGGATCTTATCTTTTGAATGAAACCCTAACTAGAAAAAGGGGGTTAGAGATCTTCCTTTCTCCCTTTTTCTATGTTTCACTAAGAGTCAAAATCCTTAGAATGAGGCTCAAAATTCCTTTTTATAAACAAAAGGGAAGCAACAAGAAAAAATATGCATTCAATTGCCTATTCACTAGAAGATAAAAATATAACTGGTGACAATATCTACATCACTCAAAAAGTTATTACAAAAGGTGAAATTTTCCCAAAAAGTGGTTGGAGACCTCTTCAACATTGAAGTCGGCATATGGGAGATGCTTTTCTCAAAATTTCTTCTTGTAGAAGACATAAAATATATAAAATTCTTTGCCTGGAAATCCTATGTAGCAATTATAACTAGTTGTTGAAGGCCGATTGAAACACAACTCAAGTTGTCACACTTTATTCCTCCATGTCTTCAATCTACCCTATTAATGTTTCCATCCTTGGTGGAAATAATCTACTAACTCTCTCCAAATTTGATTTGTAGTTACCTCCAATAAAAGTATGCACTAGGTCTGAGAAACCTAATAAGTTGTATTCTAGTTTTGTGAGTGAATCAATGTATGAGTTTAGTTGGTCAACATCCACCTTCCCTTCCTTATTTATTTTATTAAACATGGCGTAAGAATATTTGCAAACTTCAACTTCCACTCCCTATAAGATACTACTTAACCCTCTTCATTCATATTTGAGGGAATGCAAAATTACTTAAAAACCATGAAATTTGCTTAACTCATCCTTCATTAGGTTCTTGTACCTACCATGATGACTTACAATGTCATCCAATTGATCTAAATTATCTAAAATGTCAGAAATTAAGCTTTTTTCAAAATTGGGATTGGTGGCAACAGGTTTGAACACTTCAATCCCATGGGACCAACTAACTTGGAAACATCTCAGCCTTATCCATGTTTGATTATGGCTATAGAATGCATCCCTCAAAGATGGTGTAGTTGTCCCATACTTTATTTAATTGAGAAAGAATCTTTGAAAACCTATATCCTAAAATATTTTCAATTAAATTATAAACCTTCTTTACAACACCACTAGTAGAATTTGGAAAATAAATGACTACGTGACTAAAAATTTTAGTCACATGACTAATAATTTTAGTCACGTGACTAACACTAGTAGTATTTTGAAAATAAATGACCAATTTGGTCATTTATAAGTGACTAATTTAGTCATTGGGTAAAATCACAACTAAATGAATAAATAAATGACTAATATCAAACAAATAAAAATGAATAAATAAATGACTAATATTAGACAAATAAAAATGACTAAATAAATGACTATTAATTACTCCTCTATTCCTTTTTCTTTCAAATTTGATCATAATCCATAGATCTTAAGGCCCCTCATGGGACCCCTACCTATGCAGGCCATTTGGCCACCTAGGTTGCTTGGTGCACCAAAAATACCTATTGCGTGGAAGGCATTTCCTCTTGGTGTAGTCTTCAGGTCTTCATATATTTTATAAAAAAAAATTAACATTTACATTCTTTAACTTTTATTACTCATTATGTTAATGAATCATTAATGCTTTTAACTATGATTTGAAGCTAGTTTGATTTTCATGTTGTGTTAGCATGTCAAATGTATCAAAGAGAAATTATGGTCAATTTCACTAATAAAATATGATTTAAACAATCCAATTGCATTTTGAGGGCTATCTTGTAGACACTTTCACACAAATAAAAAATAAAATATGGGTTTGTTCATATTTCTGGATTGAAACTGTGTGAGTTTTTTGATTCAACATTTTAGATCAAACTCCATGATCCATCATCATGAAAAAACATGCAACAAGAGAGTAGAAAGATAGAAAGAAGTAGTAGAATATGAGTGATAAATAGGTGAGGGGGTGAGAGGACTAAAGGGAAAAAACTTAGAGATGACCTAAACAATGATAAAAACTTAATAAACGGGAAAACTAAAATAATTAAATCTACTAATGTAAATACAAAAAAGTAGACTACACTAGAACAACAAACGAACTAAAAATAAAGCAACCTTATATAAAGAGACGAAAACAAAATTAAAATAAAGAATGATTGACATAATATAATAAAATCAAAATAAAATTATTTATATATTAACACAATAGTGACTACTTTATTGAATAAAATTTGCAATATAAGAATTTTTTTTTAAAACAAGACCCATTAAATTGAAGAATATAAAATAATTAAAAATATAAAACAATAAAACCTAAAGATATGAAACGAATACAAGAACCAAAATAATAAATAAATTAAGGAAAGAAAAAAAATGATTAAAAATACAATAAAATTAATGAGATTAAGAAAGCTTAATGAAATAAAGAGAGGGTCAATCCAAGAAAGAAAGAAATAATGAAATTAAGGAGAGATGATTAAAAATAAAATAAAATATGAAATGAGAAACCTGATAAGAAACAAATAAATTAAGAAATTAAGAAAGCAACCTAAAGCCATAAAAAGACAACAAGAACCTAAAGATATAAAATGAAAAAAGGAAACCTAAAGAAATGGGGGGAAATAAAAATTAAAAAAAAATATGAGCACCAAAAGTGAAATGGAGGAGGGTTTTCATTTTATATTTCATGAGATTGACTCCCTCAAAGCATTTGCAGAGATCGAGTGACTAAAGGAGATGAATGATCACCTCATGCCATAAAGTGAAGATGCAGTTAGAAAGCTTCAAGACTACTTGGATTTGAGACCACAGATCGAAACCTTGCCGTCTTCCTTGAATAATCTTCTTTACAAAAAATACTCTCTCAACAACATCAAATATGCCATTGGCAACTTCTCAGAGCATTTTAAAGTAGGGGAAGGATTGTACGACATCATATAAAAAGGTGAAATAGAGGAGACTATTGTTGTAGTGAATATTAGGAGAGATGATGGCTTTAGTCTAGATTATCATATATTTCATCACCAGGTATAGACTTACCAAATTACTTTACCATCAATATCCTTATTCTTTATTGTATAGGGAAAAAATTAAGCTAGAGGGATAACCACTAGTAGTTGTAACAATTATATTAGTTATAGAAATCCCCTCTACCATAACATATTAGTTTTAACAACTGTATCAGTTATAACAATCCCCTCTATGAGAGAGGATTTTGACTTAAAGTAGTTATAGCAATTGTATTAGTTAGAATGTCAACTACTAGTTACCTAACAATGGATCAGCTGAGAAACCCCAACCCCTCTCTAGCAATTTCTTTCCATGACATCCACCAAGCCATAATGCATGCATGCATTATGTTGCAATCCCTTGATACAAACCAAAGACACCCATCAAGAAACTCGTCATTGGCATTTTAAATGTTAGTATAACCACAATATAATCTTAGTATCAACATTGAACATAATTCTCAAGTTAAAAACATTCCTGGTCATTATAAAGGGGAAACCCCTCCTCATTGAGAAACTAAATCAGTTTGGATCCTCTTCTCTTAGTGTGTTACTTATATTTTGATAAATTTTGATTCTTGTATTGACTATACTCCATAATTTTTCAAAAGTTCTTGATTCATTCCTGCTTCTCTTTTTGCTAGCTCACTTTTAAGAATTGTTATCAATAGACATGGGATATGGGTACAAGGATGTGGATGTTGTTTTTTAAAGAGTACACAAGCATATGAAGAAACATACAACTGTATTTCACTTAATTATAGTCATTGAGAAATGTGGGTACGGGTACAGGGGTGTGGTTTCCATCCTTTAATCTAAATTTTTCTAGTGAGTGTGCTTCAAAGCATTTTACTTTCTTGCAGCCATCATTTCTCATTTCATTAGTAACAATAATTCCCTCATTTGAATAGGAGAAAATGTCTTCTATTGAAGAAATTTTATTTT
This sequence comes from Sequoia sempervirens, assembly GCA_007258455.2. Classification (NCBI taxonomy): domain Eukaryota; kingdom Viridiplantae; phylum Streptophyta; class Pinopsida; order Cupressales; family Cupressaceae; genus Sequoia; species Sequoia sempervirens. Next base: position 1,130,922,252 of record VDFB02271358.1, on the reverse strand, counting down.
CTTACCTTCATGAAGGAATTTCCCATTAGACGGAGAAATTTCTTTTGTTGGTAATGACCTAGGTACATTGGAGGATAAATGAATTATTTGGTTAAGGATTAAATAACAAAAATTCCAAAGTACTCCACACCCTTAGATTGAATAGGATAGTTAAAAATTAGAACTTAAGAGTAATGGTTATGAAAAATAAATTAACCCCACAAATTTTGTTAGGTCAAAGTGATGAGATTCGTTTATTTATGTGTTTTCTTTATTAAACAATGACCTTTTTGGACTTTTTATCATTAGGATTCTATACAATACTGATTATTTATGATAATATTGTTTGTTTTCTCTCATATTCCATATCAAGGACCCCACTTCACACAATTAGTTTCCTTTGGTAACTCCTTACTCACCCTTTGTTGATAAGATACTCATGATTATTCTAGGTCATTCAATCTCTTTGAATGGCACAACCTTAGATTTTGATGAATTGAGCCACTAGAATTCTGAATAACCTGGTTGTATCCATAACAATAATATGTTCCTTTGTAGTTAATAGTAAAGTTACTTGATTTAGTATATAGTCTCCCCTTTAATATATTCACCAAGAAATAACTTCAAATATCATTAATATTTATAATTGTTTCTTGAGATACAAAGTTGGATATTTGATAACATAAACATGTGTACATACACTTCATATCTAAATACTTTGCTAGGAAGAGTGAATTAGTCATAAAACTTAGTTTTCAACACAAGCCATATTTATGACTTATTTTGATATATGATTTGGATAGGGTTTGAATTTTGTATGTAGGCATTCTTGCTGATCTTTTTCTCTGAGTTGGGGGACAAAACATTTTTTATTGTGGTAAGACAAAATGTTTGTTTCATCTTTTCACATAGTTGTTTGATCTATTTTTTTTGACAATGGATTATCCTAAGTGTTGAAGCCAATTTCTCACTTCCCCAATAAATGAAGATAGTCTTTACTTATTGACTATTTTTTTCTAAACCATTGTTATCATAGAGGATAAAAATGATAAAACCTTAGTAGAGGAAAAAAATGTTAAGACTTGTGTGATTAGTGTTTGTGAATGCTTATTATGCACTAAGGGTTTGTTAAATTATCGATATTCATCTACACAATTTTCATATGACAAACAATTCCTTTAGGGACATACCATATGGCTACTCAAATGTACCATAGTCTCACACCCATAATATTAACTATGCCTTGCACATTTCTCCACTTTTCACTCTACGATTCTAGCTAGGAGAAGCCTTCCACTTTTAAACCCTTACTCCTATCCAAATCCATTAGAACAACAATAATCAAAAGTCCATTGAGTGGATGATTTAGGTATTAGACACTAATCACCAAGTATTTGTGCATTATATAAATAATAATACAAACTTTGATCCTCTTGTAGGTTTGTTACAAACACCTATGCATTGGTATCCTCCCTAACATAGTGAGACCTTTCATATTTTGACATGTTCTATCAATAGCATCTACATGATGCATGATCACCTATTTTTGTCCATAGGTCTTAAATCAATAGCAAACATGGGTTTCAGCTATATCCAATATTTTACCTCGCTAACATTAACACTTCTCATCAATATTCATGGTTGATTCTTCAATCTAGGCAGTCATGACACAAGAATCCTATAACTATTAGAGAAATTGTTGTGAGGTAGTTTCCTATGATATATAGTAAGCATATATGCAGGTTAACCATAATTATTTAGAGCATCACTAGTAGAATAACATCTAGAAACCCTTACTAGTGCCCAAACTATGGTTGTAGCCCCATTGAAACCTAGAATACCAATATAGGATCTGAGCAAGCATATCACCGTACAAGCAAAAGAATAGATGTGCCTTGACCTCTACACTCCATTTGGGTCAACTTGTACCACCTTTAATGATAACCATGAATACACTCACTTGGGATGTATTTGTGTATAGGAACTCATGATTTGTTATTAAAAGGTACATCTTAATTCCTATAAATCATGTTCTCCCATGCCAAAATCTCTATTTGTATTCTTCTCCTCAAAATTTTCATTTTACACAATAGTTCTTGTTGTACTCTTATGGGAAAGAAGATGAAAAATATATTGGCTTGAAGACATCATCTCCATGACAATTTAACTAAGGGAAGAAAACTATTCATGTGTAACCTAAGCCTATATTCATATGTAACCTACAGGCAGCAAGAAAACACATCCACACAACCGCCACAGGTTTAACTGGAATCTTAATGATATAGTTTAGAGTTTCCTTGAGATAGCCAACACAGACAAGAAGGTCAACCATGCACACATAATAATCAACTATAGGTGTAATGCAATACTACTTATTCATGTGATTGAAGTATGTACAACCCTCATTCACTAAACCTCAATGGCTACATGCACAAAGAATACAAACAAAGTTTACAATGTTAGGATATGTTTCAGAGTGCTTCATTAATTCAAATATTTTGAGAGCATCCTTGCAAAATCCATTTTGTGCATATACTGCAATTATTGCATTCCATGAGATGACATCTCTTTGATGCATTCCATCAAAGATTTTTTGTGCCTTGTGTACGTTTCCACATTTTGCATACATGTCTAACAAAGCATTTCCAACCATAATATCTGACAAAAATCCCCCACCCATTATGCTCTGATGGATGTTCATACCCTGCTCCAAAGCTCCCATTTTAGCACAAGCATGGAGGATGTTGGCATAGGTTGTCGAATTTGGCTTCACACCTACTAATTGCATTTGCTTGAAAGTTTCTAAAGCCTATTCAACAAATCGATTTTGTGCATATCTTGCAATCATCATATTGCATGAGATGGCATCTCTTTTAGACATTTTTTCAAACTGTTCACATGCCCTATCTATGTTTCCACATTTTTCATACATGTCTACTAGGGCAATTACAACTACAACATCTGACAAAATTCCTCTATTATTTATGCTTTGATGGATGTCCATACCTTGTTCCAAAGCCCCCATTTTGGCACAGGCAGGAAAGATGTTGTCAAAAGTCATGGAATTTGGCTTTATACCTGTCAATTGCAATTGCTTGAAAGTTTCTAAAGCATTTTCAACAAATCCATTTTGTGCACATCCAACAATAATTGTAGTCTAAGAGATGACATCTCTTCAAGGCATTCTGTCAAAAATTCACATGCTTTCTCTATGCTTTCACATTTTTCTTACATTTCAACCAAAGTATTTCTAACTATAATATCAGATGAAAATCCCCCTTCTATTATGCTTTGATGGATGTCCATACCTTGTTCCAAAGCTTCCATTTTGGAGTAGGCAGAGAGGATGTTGGAAAAGGTTGTAGAGTCTGGCTTTAAACCTTCAAATTGCATTTGCTTGAAAGTTTCTAAAGCCTTTTCAACATATCTAATTTGTGTATGTCCTGCAATTATTGTAGTCCATGAGACCACATTTCTTTGAGGGATTTTTTTGAACACTTCAAGTGCCTTGTCTATGATCCCACATTTAGCATACATGTCTACAAGAGTAGTTGCAACTACAATATCTGACAAAATTCTTGTATCCTTTATGCTTCGATGGATTTCCATACCTTGTTCCAAGGCTCCCAATTTGGCACAGGTGGGTATGATACTAAAAAAGGTTGTGGATTCTAGCTTTATACCTGCCAATTGCATTTGATTGAAATTTTCTAAAGCCTTTTCAAAAATTTCAATTTGTTTGTATCTTGAATTCATTGCAATCCATGAGACCATATTTCTTTGAGGAATTTTGTCAAACAGTTCACATGCCTTGTCTATGTTTCCACATTTTGCATACATGTCTACAAGGGTTGTTGCCACTAGAACATCTGACAAAATTTCTCTATCCTTTATGCTTTGATGGATGTCCATACCTTGCTCCAAAGCTCCCATTTTGGCACAGACAGGGAGGATGTTGGCAAAGGTTGTGGAATTTGGCTTTACACCTGCCAACTGCATTTACTTGAAATATTTTAAAGCCTTTTCAAAAAAATTGTTTTGTGAATATGCTACAATCATTGTATTCCATGAGATGACATCTCTTTTAGGCATTTTATCAAACACTTCACATGCCTTGTGTATGCTTTCACATTTTGCATACATTTCCACAAGAGAATTTCCTACAACAATATCAAGCAAAAACCCCCCTTTCATTATGCTTTGATGCATATCCATACCATGTTTCAAAGTTCCCATTTTGGCATAGGCAGGGAGGATGCTGACAAACTACACCAAACCAATAAAACTCCTATTGAAGCCCATAGACTAAGTAGCTATCAAAGGGAAATCCCCCTCAAAAAGACCACAATAGCTGCCACAATAGGCTGTTACAAACCAAAATTTAACACAATTAAAAGATAGGAAATTGGTAGAAGAGTGGGGGACCCAACTATAAAGAGGACAATTACATCCATAACAGGATTGGAGATGGTATTCTTCTTTGTATGTTTATTTATAATCTTATAACAAAGATCACAAATGACCTCTAAGTAACAATGCAAGCCTTTAAAAGATTTATGACTTGTAGAATAACATCTAACTATTTTCTTAGAGCATATCAATTTTCACGGAAAGAAGATCTACAAATAGCAAAGGTTGAATTTAGAGGCCCAAAAAGTTCTCAAACATAAGGATTGCTTCCACATGTCAACCTTGTTTTCTTGGTCGATTATCATCTTTTAGTTTGAATGGACTGCTACTATCAAAATAAGTTAATTGCTCAGATATGTTACTATTTCAGTTTAAGATTTAAACATTCAATTTATATTTACTTATGCTTTAAATCATTGTTTGTTCTGCAAGTGTGATCGTATACTTTGGTATGGTAAAGGCTTAAGACAACTCTCTTATGGCCGTGAAGAATCAAAGCTCTTTGATCATCGACTTGTTTATTCAATTTTTATGGCAGAGGTCGACATGCTCAATAGAAGCAAATTAGAAAAAGGTTTAATGAGTTTAGGTGCAAGATTCCAACTGGAGGAGTTGCTACCCAAGACCAAAAGTCATCATTAAATTCTCAAATTTAATGTAAATACTTGTTTCTCAAGAGCTCTTTGCATCTTTTTAACTATAGAGAATCTGTTAAATACATATTTTGATTGCTTTTTAACAAAAATGTTATGATGCTCTGGTTTTGTCTCTTATTAAATAGGATTAATATTCTAGAGATATTTCATGAACAAAAAGGATGCTCTTATATTGTTCCAAAAGCAGTGGTTACTTCACTTCTAGGAAACATTGGATTCAATTTTGTAAGGCAACTGAAATGCAGTGTACAATGATTTTTCAAAAATGAAGCATGTCTACTACAAGACATTTATATACTGTCTGTGTACTTACAATTACCACACTTAAGAGTGTTGGTTGGGATGAAATTTATATACTGTCTATGTACTATTTTTTTTGTTTCTAGGAAAGGGATTCTTTAAGTACTTATTTAGTTTTTTAGCTTTGTTGTTGCTTGTAGTTTGAGGTAGCATGTGCATTGAAAAATTTAGCTTCATGAACATTTGATCATACTCGAGTAGTCATTGACCATGGATCAGTACCATTTTTTGTAAAATTCCTTAGTTCTCCAAGTGATGATGTTCAGGAGCAAGTTAAATTTTGCAAATTGTTTTTCTTCTCTGTCATCTAAATCTATATTTATGAAATTTTGAAATTCATTGTCTCTGATATATTGTTGTCTTGATGTTTTTTTTAGGTTGTCTAGGCATTGGGTAATATGGCTAGTGACTCCCCAAAATGTAGAGATCTAGTTCTTTCTCATGGTGCTTTCATGCCACTTCTTGCTCAATTGAATGAACATGCTAAGCTTTCAATGTTGAGAAATGCAACATGGGCTTTGTCTAATTTTTGCCAAGGGAAACCACAACCAGCATTTGAACAAGTATATTAGTTCACCCATGTCTTTACTTGTTTTAACTTGAATAATTTTTATGTTACTATTTGTTTCAAGCATTTGTTGAATTATGTTTTTCCCTTAGACAAAGCTTGCTCTACCTGCTCTTGAGTGGCTTGTTCATTCGAATGATGAGGAAGTTCTAATAGATTCTTGTTGGGCTTTGTATTATCTCTCAAATGGGACAAATGATAAAATTCAAGCTGTGATTGAGGCTGGTGTCTATCACAAGCTTGTTGAGCTCCTATTGTAAGTGTAAATAGTTAGTTTGTTATGGTAGAGATAGGTGTTCTATTTCCCTTCAATGTTAAACAATATCTTGGGTAATACTTTCCTATGCTAGCTATATATTAAATTGTAAGGCACTAGATATATTGGATGGTATGACTTAGATTAATCTGTTTGTCTCCATGTTTGGATTGTTATACACGTTTATAACATGCACAATTGCTTTTTTTTGGATATTTTGAAAAAATGCATGTATTTTTATGTTTACAGCCATCCCTCAATAATTGTTCTTTTTGCAAGTGTATGATGTTGTCATTGTACTATTTCATTGACTTATGTTATGGTGTTTCATTTAATTTTAGTACATAATCAACAATCAAGCACTTCCTTTCCTTTTACTCTCCTAACCCATAATAACAAGAAGAGCATCAAGAAGGAAGCTTGCTGGACCATTTCAATCATAATCGCAAGAAAAAAGAACAAATTTAGGTCTTTCTATTTGTTATCTAGACTAGAGAAGCATTTTTGTTGAATGGTGTGAAAATAAATTATTTTAAATCTTGATAATGAAATTGATTCTGTCATCTGTGTACATCTAGATAATAACTTCATTTTTATATCAATATATATGCCCTTGTAAACAACAATTCACAAAGGTTATACTGTTATATTGTTTTATTTGATAACATTGTGCTAAAAGTATGAATCCATCAATTTATTTTGAACATTTTTCATAATCAAAGTATATTCTTGTTGAAAAATGTATTTTCATATCCTTTTAATATTCCCATGTCTTACTTGAGAGCCACCTATGAGGGAGTCCATGCCTTATCAAGTGTAGGCTTTGAAAGAAACATCATCATGACTTAATCCTTTTCTTGACTGATAATGTCTTTCCTTTCAAGCTCACATGATATCTATTTGTATCTATACTTCAAAATAAAATGCTTGATGCCACAACCTAAAGGTGAACTGATTTTTGCAATGGAAAATACATATAGAAATTGAAGTCATAATATTATTATCTTTGGAGGACTTATGTAAATGTTTCACAATCTATTGGTTTAATGCCATCCATGAGTTCATTTAATTTTCATTTGTATAATCTATGTAGATTTGCATGGGCATTGAGGTTGGTTGGTTTTTGAATTGCTTTGATAGAGTCGCCTATTTTATGTACTTCAACTCATTTGGAGCATTTTGGTTTCTGCATTGGTTGTAACTGACGATGTTCTTGTTTCCTCTATAGAGATAATTTTTCCTTCTAATATTGAGAAAATACCTCATATTCCAGGGTGTTGATCTCACTAGTGCCAACTTATCAGGTGCTAATCTTGAAGGAGAAAATTTGAAGGTATGAGATATGACAAAAAAGTTGTAATTTTTTGTATATATTGCATTAATGATTAATTTATATGCTAAGTTGTTGCTTCTGGTATGGGATTAGGTATGGGTATAGGGTTTAGGTACATGCTAGTACAACACTTTTTTTTCTTTGGTACAGTATGGCTGGGTACAACTGTATTATATATATCATATAGAATTGAAATTTTTTTTCATATATCATATAATAATAATAACATTTGAATCTATGATAGTATTATACTTCATCATTGATCAATGGTAGTGATAAAGATAATATTAACTATCAATTGATAGTTCAAAATTTTAATATTATGTCATATATGTTCAAGACTCCAAAGTCAAGATTCAAATGAAAATCATTCCAGTTACAAAATGTGAAAATAATATAGTAGAATATTTGTATTTTGGTCTTCAATCTTCTATCAAAAGCATCTAGATCAAAGTAATCACTTGGTTCAACATGATTTGAACCACACACTAATGCAATGCCACTTCCACTGGGTACATTATGTGTAGGAACCTCATCATCTACTGTACTTTGAAAAACTCTATAATAGATGCATCCAAGATGGCACATTGAGGGGTTATATCCCAATTTTTTGTTTCCCTTTCCTTGTAGTCATCTTCCTTATGTGACAAGAGATGCAAGTTGGAATGGATATAGATAAAGTATTCTAATTTTTTGCAGCCAATGATTGAGTGGATAAAGAAGCATATACTTCAATTATGCTCAACCAAAAAACTTGCAACCCCTTGAAAATAAAGACCTAATAATCAGGAGCACCATTCAACCTCACTTAGACAAATTTCACAAAAAATAGGCTTCAATCTCTCAATTCCTTCAATCCTCAGGGACTCTGAAAGCTGAGAATTTGGTGTTTGGAACATAGATCTCTCCAGGAAATGCATGGAGTCAGCTAAGAAGTGTTTGGAATATGTGAAAATGGCTTGCTCGCATCCTACAAGAAGATAAAACATAAACCTTAACAACCAATGTGACAAAAGATATCAGAAAAGACTTCATCAGAGAAACATGGGCACATTGGTGGAAATCATTTTGTGGTCTCTCTGATATGGAAAAATACAAAAGAGCACGTGATTGAAGATTCTATCAGAGGGAGAAATGAATATCAGTGGGAAAAAAAGCTCAATCCCTCTGATACTCCAACAATACTTAGGCACATAATTCATTTGTGAGAGAAGTAAATTTTGGTGGAACAAAAAGCTCAATCCCTCTGATACTTTAATAATACAAGCAAATCTTACAATGTTACGATATGTTTTAGAGTGCTTCATTAATTCAAATATTTTGAGAGCATCCTTGCAAAATCCATTTTGTGCATATCCTACAATTATTGCATTCCATCAAAGATTTCACATTCCTTGTGTATGTTTCCACATTTTGCATACATGTCTAACAAAGAATTTCCAACCATAATATCTGACAAAAATCCCCCATCTATTATGCTCTGATGGATGTTCATACCTTGCTCCAAAGCTCCCATTTTGGCACAGGCAGGGAGGATGTTGGCATAGGTTGTGGAATTTGGCTTCACACCTGCTAATTGCAGTTGCTTGAAATTTTCTAAAGCCTTTTCAGCCAGTCATTGCAAAAATAAAGTAAATTGTAACTAGTCTATTATTCAATAATCGTTAATGAAGACTTGGAACTTGTTGTTCACTGAGAGGTTTGTTTCCTTAATGTTGCAAAATTAAAGTGAAAAATAATAAGATCCCCCCTCATACATAGGGTCAAGTGAGTATGGGAGTAGCAGGTCGCCGACTAGTTTTGTTGTAATGGTTGTCTGTAATATGGCTACAGGTGGTTGGTTCGCCAAGCCTTTCCCAAAAGTATCTACCCCTGCACTGATCTTATCAAATTTCAATGATGTATATAACAACCAGAAGTGATTAAAGTCATCCTATGGGTAACTACAATTGTAATAACACATAATCATAAAATAGTCAATGTAGATAGAGAGATTAATTATTCAATTATTTAAAAACTCATCTTTGAGGAATTTCATCAAAGAGTTCATGTGCCTTGTGTATGTTTCCACATTTTGCATACATGTCTAATAGAGCATTTCCAACCATAATATCTAACAAAAATCCCCCATCTATTATGCTTTGATGGATGTTCATACCCTGCTCCAAATCTCCCATTTTGGAACAGGTAGAGAGGATGTTGGCATAGGTTGTGGAATTTGGCTTCACACCTGCTAATTGCATTTGCTTGAAAGTTTCTAAAGCCTTTTCAGCAAATTCATTTTTTGCATATCCTGCAATCATCGTATTCCATGAGATGGCATCTCTTTCAGGCATTCTGTCAAATAGTTCAAATGCCTTGTCTATGCTTCCACATTTTGCATACATGTCTATGCTATTGTTTGTAGATGTATCTAAGTTACTAACATTTCTTTTGAAAGCTAAAGAAATTGGTTCATGACTAAGAATTTATGAGCAATTGTGAATGGGAAAGTCAATCTTGGAATTTAGGAGGGATTCTTTGTACAAATAATCCCAACAACATTCTCACTCATATAGAAATTTGTCTGATAGAACTCAACTAGGTAATTATTTGTCTATATTTTACCATTTAATAAAGATTAGATGTTTATGATTTTGTGTTGCCAATGCTCAAGGGTTACATGCTTGCACTCATTTTTTTAGAATTCCCAACTTTGAACCACAAACAACAATAAGGCTTTCAAAGCTATCACCATAGATTACCACTCCCAATATGTGTTATCATAGTGGTCACACCTAAAATGAATGTGGTCCCATTGACCTAGAAAACTCTCCAACCATAGATGAGAGAAGGGGTTTCCACTGCTATATATAATCTTTCTTTTTTTTAAATGTAAAAGCTCAATTCTATCACCTATGTGCATAAGGAAAGAGGATTTTCTCTACTCGAATGACATGCTAGATCATTGATTAAGTCAGTATCCTATTTAAATTTCTTAAAATAATGTAATAATGTGTTTTCACCTTTCTTTGAATCAACATATTCTCATATTTCTTTGAATCAACATGTTCTCATCTAGAAAGTAATTTTAATGTATCCTTTATTGTGTTTTGTGAAACTCTGGACTAGAAGGTCATATTTCTTTTAGATTTTATTCTATGGTAATAAGTAGTACACCTTTTTTCTCATAATTTTATTCATGAATAATTGCGCTAAGTTATTTTTCCTTCTCTTGCTTGATGTATATTCATACTAATAGTGTTGAATTTCTTTTTATCCCAACATCCCATTTGTCTTAATTTAACTCTTCTATTTTTGTTTATTTAGATAGTGTTCCATACTATTCACTAGATTTTTTATGGTGAATAAATTTAAATAGAGTAGAAGATGAAATACATTTGCTCTTATCATATTTGGTATAGAATGATATATGGGATACTTACACAAAAATTTATGGTTGTAATATAATTTATGAAATAAGAAATAAGAGAATCAAACAAAACATGTTGACCATAATCAATCCCTAAATCAAGCATACTCTTGTTTTGTATAGGCCATGTTTCCCCAAAAGAAGTTTATATATGCATGTATTAACTAATAAATTGATGAACATTTAGTTTTCATTATTTGAATTTAAAAGTTTTGTTGAACTCTTTATAACTATTCCTAAACAATGTAGGCTATAGATGGAATTGCTGCATATTCAAAGACAAAGGTAGAACCTTCAACCATTATAGAGATCTATAAAAGAATGTTGGTAAGAAACTTTTAAGATGGATTTTCGCTAAGAAAAGTTTCATAGAAGTATGTGAGATTCGTCACATGCAATTTTTTTTCTTGTTGCATTTATCATAGAAACAAAGGCCTCTTTTGATTGTAGAAAAGAATGTAGAAAGTGAAGCATTGGATACTTTAATCTTTGAAATTGATGATTTTTTACTAGATTGATAATGTTTGAAGTTTTTTTTTCTTTTCTTAGATGTTGAGTCTAATTAATAAGTTTAATGTTGTGTTGCAACTTGCAAGTGAGTATGTTGATATGATAAAAGGTAGCATTGTTGATCCTCTAAAAGTTATCAGAATTGCATTAGTTGATGTAGAAAGGTAAAAATATTTATCTTTATTATAATTTGTGGAAGTTGCAACTACAATATCTGATAAAAATCTGCTTCCAAATATGCTTTTGATGGATGTTATATCAAATTCTGATACATTCACTATATCTAGCACCTAGGTTTAGGGTGCCATAGTTGGAAAAGGAAAAGAAAATGTTTGAATTTTATCCTCTATATTATTTGAATTTTTTGAGTTTTTGATGTGCAAATTTTGAAACCTTATTTTTCAGGCTGCAGCTCCAAATTGGAGAAGTGAAAGGTGAATACCAGCAAGGAAGATTTTGGAGGATCTGAAAACAATAGCGGTGGGAAAGTTGTGGATTTGCAAGGGGATTAAATGGGTCAAGCCCCTATAGGAGGTCACTACCCTTCCAAAAGGACTACAATTAAGGAAGGGGAAAATAGTATAAGTATATGAAAATAGGAGTATTATGTTTATATAGTGTCTATAAGTTGTACAGTGTCATTGAGACATTGAATATAACCAATGATATTTTGATTTTCCAATGAGGCTTAATGAAGTAAATTTCCAAAGTGGTTTTTCCTCCACTCATAAATATTGTGTTGTAGCTCCTCTTGATTTGTAATCTGTTTGTGTTTGTGTCTGATCAACCATATTTGTTCAAGCATTTTAGTCTTCATTTCATGGTGTTTATTAACATTTGAATATATATGATACTTGAAGTTTATATTTATAAATTTTTGAGGATTAGTTAAGTTAGATTTGATTTGTAATGACTAAATATATGACTAAAGTAATGACTAAATTAATGACTAAATTAATGATTAAATATATGACTAAATAAATGACCAATTAGCAACAATCAATGACTAAATATATGACTAAAAAAATCACTACCATGACTAAATAAATGACTAAAAGAGTTTAGTCATAAATTTGGTGGTGTTATAAATGACTACAAATAAACCACTAAATTAGTCACATGACTAAAATTAATGACTAAATATATGACTAAATAAATGACTAAATAAATGACCAAATCAATGACCAAATCAATGACCAAATTAATGACTAAAATCAATGACTAAATAAATTACTAAAATTGTTTAGTCATAAATTTAGTGGTATTATAAATGAGTACAAATAAACCACTAATAGTCACATGACTAAAGTTAGTCATTTATATGCAATTTTTAGTAGTTTATTTAGTCATATATTGTTGTTTGTGTACTAGTGCACATTCCTTTGTTTCTTTGATTTCTATCCAACTTTACTTCAACTCCTCCCTCAATTCTCTGACCTTGACAACTAATTTATTCCTATATTGTGAGGCATGGGCCTCACCTATTTTTTATGGAGGGGGAAATAGCCCCTACATTGTATTGACCCACTATTGCAAACTTTGATTCAAGGCATTTTCCTTATCTGATCTCCCTACAACTTCTTGACAGTAGCCTCAATGAAGAGGGTTGCATTAATAATCAAGGAAGCTTCATGTGTGGCACTTGTGTCCCCTTCTCTCCTAACAATAAGATTACTAATGAGTTCATTGGGGCCACTTATTACCTATTTTGTATTGGTCTCTATAAAAATTAACCAAATTGCAAGGGTCTCATGCCATGGGTGAAATCTTGAGCCAAAATATAAGGCCTCTTCCTTCTCTTCTGAATTCAAAATTGGATTTTCACCATCATGTCCTCTAATTGCATCAAATGCAATAGCACAAGATATATCCTAGACTAGTAATAGCAAACACCCTAAGTAAAATTACAAACCTACGTCAAACTTGCACACAAAAATTATCAACTTCAACTACATTAAAGAGGTATTTATGTTTCAAAATTCAAAATGATGTAAAATAATGTAATTCACAACTCATGATGAAGTTTATTTCTGTAATTTTCTAGAAAATTTAAAAATTGTTTTAATGTTTTTATAAATTTAAGGGCGGATTTTGAATTACTAAAAATTTCAAGAAAAAGTGATGTTGAGTTGATGTCAAGAAAAAAAATAGCAAACAATTTTATTTTTCACTAATTTTTTTTTCCAAATAGATAACTTCAATATCTAGTGCATGAAAAAAGAATTAAAATTTTGATATATATTTTCCTAGTAATACCATTTTAAAATCAAACATACCACAATTTGATAGTTTTCATTTGATGTGAACTATTGTATATATTTTTTTTTCAAAAAGCAAATTATACCCTTTAGAAAAGGATTCTCTCCTCTAGTGCACCATATATTTTTCTAATTTTTTTAATATGTTTAAGTATTTTTTAAATTGTTAATCAGCCTCATTTTTATTTTAACAACATACAAGCATTATTTAAAATAAAAATTATCTAAAAAATAATCAAAATAAAAAATATATATATTTGGATTCTTGACTCTGAGCTCTGCAAAAGTGTACTTTTTGTCTTTTTTGAAAAAAATAGTTTTTTAAGGAAGTATCATGTTGAAGTGGAAATTTTCAAAAATTTCTAGAAATCATGAGGTGGTTTCCAATAAGGATGTGACATAGATAGTTTGGATAGAAAGGGTTTTTCTTGAAACCATTTTGCTTGAAACCCTTTCTATGAAAACCTTATAGATAAATTGAGCTGCATTTTAAAGTAACAAAGGGAAATTTTCAAATTTTGTAGTTTCGGGTGGAAGGGTTTCACTCAAAACTCTATGTGCCATGTATAGGCTATGTAGTTTTAGGTGAAACTAATTAGACCTAAACTATTGAGGTCAAAATATTTTTGCTCGAAAATATTTAGTTGGTCGAAAGTATAAGAAAAGTTTGTGCTTTTACCCCTTGCCTTCTTTACCAACTCTCTGCCCCTTTGAGGAGTCATAGCATTCATTTCTTCCTTTACATTCTTCCAAAATTTCTCTATGATATCCTTCTTTTCACTCTCAGAGAGGCTTTTGTCTAAGATTGTTTGTTGTTTTTGTTCTCCCTTGTTTTTAAGGACAAATTCCTTAAACTCTTGTGTGGCTTTGAATAGGTTATCCTGCAATAATTTCTCATAGGCCTATGCTCTCATGTCATCCACAACTTTCCCACCTATTTCAAAATTGATGACCAGAATATCATCTATGGGTCTATCAATTAGCATCCTAAGAGGGGGAAGCATTTCTTTCACCATGGCCTCTCCATCAAGCTCATCAGGACTGATTGGATAATCCACCAAAGGTCATGTCATTGGATCTATTTGTTGTAATGGTGTAACTGGCTAAGGACTTGGTGGCACATCTGCTTTGGGGGAAGAAGCATCTGATGTGCTTGGAGCAATTGCAAGAATATTTTCCAATAGATGCACATGCATGGAAAGGAATTTCAATCATGCAAGAAATCATCTTGTAGAAGTCACCATTAATGTTGACATTTCATGCGACCCTTGGATGAATGAACCATCACTGATATCTGATCTGAGAAATCCTATTGTAGTGTATAAAATTGTATGCTCTTGAAAATGGTACAATTTCACACTTAATTTGGACCTATTTTAGCACCCTTGCATTAAATAATCTCTTTAAATAATCATTAATCGGCCTCTAAGACCCTTTATTTTGGATCTCAAGGCTTATTTCGACTAAAATCTCGACAAAATCAGCAAAAGCATTGAATTTTCTAACAGCCCATCATTGGCCTACCCTAAAAAAACTAGGGTGGGACCCATATGCCACAAGTGGTGTATGAGTCCTATGTGGCCTATTTTTAGGGTTTGAGTGGGAAATTCAAATTTTTTATTCAAAACTTTGGTTGATGTCAACTTTTGAGATCTAATCAATAGTAAACTAGGTGTAATGCCTCTATAAACAAGCTTCTAAGTCATTATTTTCAATCTAGAAGAGAAATTTCAAGATCTAAGCATTCACAAGCATTCAAACATTCTTTCACAAGAGCATTCAAGTGAAAGTAGCAAGAAAATTTGAAATCTTGGAGCAGCATTATAGTGTTTTTGTAGGTCTTCAAGCTCACTTTCATTCAAGATCTAGCATTGTCAAGGATTGATTATGGTTTCCTATAGTGAATCATGATGGATTGTAGGTTGGGGAGATGCAACTAGCCATCAAACGAAGCCTAATGACTTGTTTCCTATGTGATTCCATCCTCCCTTATCACTCTACTTTTAGCTAAAGGAAGGTACATGTCTTATTGTGGCTTATTAGGGTGATTAGAGTGTTGGAAAAAAAAAAGGATAGACAACTGAGAGGGGGGGTGAATCAATTGTCACAAAATATTTAAACTTCTTCTAACTTTACTTAACTTAATCTTAAATCTTATGAAAGATTAATAAACCATGAACAATTAGCACATCAGAGATACAAAGAACACCAATATTTTTTGTGGAAACCTTGGTAGGGGAAAAACCATGGTGGATGTTAGTCCACAATATTATACCCTGTTAAAAGTATAATGAGAAATAAAGGGAATGCACATGCATTTAGGCACACTACCTAGAGCTCACTACTCAAATACAAAAGAGGAATCACTATCCAAAAGGAGTTTGGATTAAGAGCATCCAAAATGTGAACTGAGAAACTAGCTTCTACACAAGCCCGATTACAGTTCTAGTTAAGCATAGACAAACATTCTTCACTCTTTGCTCAAACTTCTCTCTCTGCTCTGCAATTGAATAATTTGGACACTATTCGCACATTTTCACACTAACTCATTTGACTACAAAATCCGACAAAAATTTCTAACGAAATATGTATAATTTGATGTATCGTCAGGTGCTTGTAAAATTTTATGTGTAATTTTCAATTTTTTGAAATTTTATCCCCGACGTTCGTCGAAATTTCAATGAACCTGGGTTTCATTGAAATTTTGATGAACCTGGGTTTCGTTGAAATTCTGACAAACATGAAAAATAGAAAAAAATCAAATTGTGGCCGACATAAAGAAAAGTGAGTTCGTTGATTTATTGTGATATTTTTTTCTCTACTTGAGACAGTTTATGGAGAACAAAGGACGATTTTCTTGGGGAAAATCATAAAAAACTCAAGAAGATATCACCAGGTTGAGGGTAGTCATTGTCTTTTTGCAAAATTCAGTTGTGAAGTCAAATTTGTAGTTCCAGGTTTGAAAATCATATTTTAAAGCAACATCTCATCAAATTTCTTTTTTAGAGGTTTAGGGTTTTGACAATTTCATGTCCAAATTTTGTTGTGTGGAATCACCATAAGATCACAACCAAGGAACAGATTCTTGTGACTGTAATTATGTGATCCATAACTCTATTGTTCATGTGGCACAATTGTGCTATAACAAATACAAGATGCATTAATGTGTGACCAAAGTTTAATGTGGCTATGTTGTGATAGAAATGGAGGCACTCATATAATGTAGTTAATTCAACTTGTATAATGTAGGTGTCAATCATCATTGGGTGCATTCAGGTTGTCTCAAGTTTTAATAGGTTAGCATGTAATTATATCATGATCAAAGAGTGATTACCTCTTGCTACAATAAAGATCCTATAACTCTTGTTGATATGCAGAGTGGTTGTGTTATATCAATTACGTAGTGCATTCAAGCACAACCCATGTTTAATGGGCTATTCTAGAGAGTGATCAAGATTTTCTAAACCTTATGAATGTTACATTAAAAGTGTATAGCTTAAACTACAAACCAAGTTTGTTACATACTTGAATGCAATCTTGGGTTACCACAAAGTATAATAATGTGATATGCTAATAACCATTATGTAAAGTATTAAAGCAAGAACCATGCTATATAGGATACATTTCCTTGATCAGATTTACATACCTTAATGATCAAACACAAGCTTCCCACACACTCTAGGATACAATCCAAGATCATACCACAACTTTTTTAAGACAACTAATTTTCTGACCCAAGATTTAAGGTTGTTTTTTAATACCAACAGAAGCATTGGTAAGAGCATGATTAGGGTACAAACCCTAGGCCTCCATAGAAACATAAGCAATAACTCTAGTGGATTAGTGAGGTTGCAATACCAGAAAGATTGAGACATTGTAGCTAATAACAAAATCTTGCAATCTAAAGATTGTAGTCAATAACAAGCACACTATGTACTTAGTGACATTTGAAAATGCAATCTACGGTAAGAAGAATGATAGTCACTTGAGATGTGATAGTCAAAAAGAGGCTGAGCAGTGACAAGATAATAAAGCTCAAACCTTGCATAGTAAAGTGGAGATTTTAACAGTGAGTTTCCTTACCCCCTTGCTGACCTTAAGGGTTTTTCAAATGCTTTTGGTAGTGTTAGACAAGGAAAATGCAATCAGGGAATGACTGTCCAAATGAAGTAACAGTGGTAATCATAGGTTCAAAGTTTCTTCTTAGCCATTAATGTATAATGGAGGTAGTGGATTGCATGTTTGAGTAGTGTTTTGAGACTCATTAAAGATGGGAGAATAGTGAATAATACCTTGTGGACTGTGAAGTAGTGTCAATAAGGTTGAAGGATCTTAAGATCTACAATACCATGAAACAATGAGTCCCCTGTAGTAAGTAGGCAGTCTATAGGGCATAGTTTGATTTTATAAAAGGATGCTCATTAAAGGAATCTTCAAGTGATAGTGAGTGAGTTGTTTGAGATTGTAGCTGAGGGTGCAATACACAGTCTTAAAGGAAGTTAGAAAAGTAATAAATGTGCAAGAAAATAAAATCGTACACAACAAACAATTCACAATGTTATCTTGCATAATGCCTTGAGTTTGAAGACATAAATCTCATTGAATCTTGATGAAAGTGGTGACCTTAATGGTCAATCACTAGAAACCATGATTTTAAAACATGCTATTGTGCTTATGGAGGCAACATTTTAAGCAAAGCAGTGAGTGGTAGTTTGGAACAATGGCAGGTATGAAGGACTTGCTTTATATGCATACTATGCACTCTAGCTTAATACACCGTTCTTAGAAGAGCTTGAAGGTGGATTATGGAACTCAAGGGTTACCATGAAAAGGATTAAAGCAAAGACTAAGATCTATTTAAAAGCCACGGTCATGAAGATATTAAAGATGTCACATGCAAAACCCTAGTAGATGGAGTAATGAATACAGTGCCAAAGAGGATAGTGTGTTGGGGCAGATTTAGGAGATCTCCACATTATCTAATTACACGGAAATACATCATTTATTTATTTTTTTAATTAAAAGAAATCATTATAAACCCTATATAGGATACATTGATACTTCAAAAGCCTCTAAAGGAATTTGAGATTATGCAAATATATGTCAAGTAAATCCCTAGATTACAAATAGTAGCGGGAACAATGTAAGATTTGTTGAGTAGAGGACAAATGAGATAAGCAGCAATGAATCCTATGCCTCATTTCACACACATCTCCTCACCGTTCTCTATCATTCTTTATGGAAACACTTCTCCATTTTGGCGGTCTATGCTTGAAAATAATGTTTTGACGAACGTTTTAGAGTATGTTTATTAAAATGAAAACTCCATTGTGGTTGGCGACTCCTGAAAATAAAATTTTGAAAAAAGTTTTAGGTTATGTTTATTAAAGTTTTAGAGTATTTTGGCGGGCTATATTCTTGATTCCTAAAATGATTTATTCAAATGGATTGTGACTAGATAAATGACTAACTATTTAGTCATTTTTATTTGTGTGACTAAATAATTTTTAATCAACGACCAAACTAGTAATTTATTTACTCATTTATAGCTTAGTTGCAAAAAATGAGTAGAATTTAGTCATTTTAAGTTGTTGTGACTAAAATTTTTAGCCACCTAGTCATTTATTTGCCAAATTCTACTAGTGTGTGCTTCCTTGTGCGATTAGGACTCTCTCAATGTTGAGGGCCCTAGGGATAAGCTCGTCATAAGAAGTGACACATTGTATCTTTAACTAAAAGGATAAATCTGTAATGACATTAGCAATGATGATTCCAATTTGTTGCTCCTTAGGAATGGGTCACTTTCTCTTACTAGCTCGCTACCTCCATCGTTGTAGGAAGTTTGCGATCAAGTTCAATATTCTGATTTTAAGAGTCTTAACGGTTGGAAATCATTGTAAAATCATAATTTAATAAGTTTTGGAATTAGCATTTTAAAGTGTTTGTTGGGATCATTAACTTAAGACTATCTTCTCTTTTGTAGGGGTGGTTGCATGCCAAAATTTTTTGGTGTAAAATATTAGAATTATTAAATTTTTTTACCTATCTATGAATATAAATTATTGGAGTGTGAGTTTGATATTTTTTGAAGATCTAAATAGTCAAGCTTGGTAAAGAAAAATCATGTTAGGTAATATTAGTCTAGAACAAAATGAAGAGACACTTGATAGATTGTGGGCTAGATTGAAAAGAAAGGGTGATGGGAAATGTTATCGTCCTTGCAATAATTGCAAGGGATTAAAGACAAGATGACTTTTAATCACAATAGCTAAGAAACATTGTAGGCACCATGGTCACGTTGAAGGGGGGCATGATTATTGTCCATTGGTAAGTTGTTCATTATGTGTTTATATTGATTGAATTTTCAAATGTTTATATCATTTTGACATTTTATATATTTATATAATCACTTGATCATGATCATGGTTTATTTGTGCCAATCATTTTTATAAAGGTGGGGTGCCCTAGGGTAGATGATATGGATTATCATAGCCCAAAGAATGTGGTTTTACAAGTGGACAAACATGGAGTTGTAAATATCAAAGTTGAAGTTAATGATCCTATGGAAGAAGATGATCATGCACCAGAAAACACAGTTGAAGATAATGGTACAAATACATTGATCCATGACACATTTAGTGGTAGAGCTGATCATGATGATCGAGATGACTTTGATGATGTTCATGATTTACCTATACTTGAGAAGGCATACGAGCCCCTTTATGAAGGCTCCCAAACAACTCTTCTCTTTGTTGTATTGTTGTTGTTGAACTTGAAGGTTATGAATGGTTTATCAAACATAGCAATCTCACAGATGTTAAGGTATGTCATATATGTCATCTTTTTTCATCTTTTTTAATTATTGTTAGTTCATCACTAGTAAATAAAGGATGAAATATGTACCATTAATATTCTTTATAGTAACAAATTATTTTTTGTTGTAGATTGATTCATGAATTTTTGTTACCACCATCAAATATTTTACCTCGCTCATACCGAGATTTATCTGGCATTATGACAGATATCGAAATGGAGTATCAAGCAATAGATGGATGTCCCAATGATCATATTATATATCATAAACAACCGAAATTTGCAACAGAATGCCCGAAATGTCATATCAGTAGATATCGAATGGATCAACTAACAAAAAAGGTGTCTCGCAAGGTTCTTCATTATATTCCCATTATTCCACGTATGCAACGATTATTTAGGTGTGAAAGCTTAGTGCAATTTATGGATTACTATGCACAGAATAGAAGTGGAGATGGCATTCTTCGAATGCCTACAGATGGTTCTACATTTAGGGACATGGAGGAAAATGTTAGTGTAAAGTAATTAATTAACTTTACTCTCCTCTTAAGATTTCACTTTATGCACATATATTAGTCATTTAATAATTAATATTAATTATTAAATGCAATCACCTTAGGGTTAGGTTTTCCTTTTGATGTTGATCTCCTTTTATAAGGATTGATCTCTTGTATTGTATTATCTTCTCGACTCATTTTTTCTCTGATAATACATCTTGCACATTGTTAGAGCCAAAACCCTTGTTTTGTTCTCTCTCTTTCTCTGTGATAGGTTTCTTGCATACAGGTGTTCTTCGGGTTCTGTGGATTTGTATTTCTCAAATCCTACATGGTATCAGAGCCAGATCTGCTGCAACTTGTTCAATTTTTAAAAGATTTAGAGATCTAGGTTTTGGTTGATTCAGATCTATGTTTGTCTTATATTTTTATTTGGAATAGGGGGAGTTCTTTTTTTGGTGCACTTTGAGCTCAAACAGACCTTACCGTTGAGCTTGCAGTGTCCAAAAACCCCTATTTTCATATAAAAAATGTCAAATTTGGACACTATTGCACCAGAAGGCAAAAAAATTTTGCCCCAAGGCTGTACGGCCCCAGGGCACACAGATCGAGGTAAAAATTGCAAAAAAAAAAATTAAAAAAATTAAAAAACCAAAGATTTTCAAAAAACTTTGTGCTGCCCGTTTGGAAGGGGAGTGCCACCAAGCGTCCACTAGCAGTGGCAGCAGCTGCCAACACCGTTGCCATGCCGCCTAGCCGCCGCCGGCACTCTGCCCGGCAACTGCCCACCGAGCTCTGCCAACGGGCCGCCACTGCGCCGCCCGCACATCACCCAACCTCTGCCAACATGCCACCCATGTGCACCACGCACCAGCGTCAGCCCCTAGTCGCCCAGCGGACCAGGGGCCCCTTTTTTTTAGCCCCTGAGGGCTCTGAAGACAAAATTGGACCTTTTGGAGCTGTTTTACAGAATCAAGCATATCTTTTGCATTTCTACTCCATTTTTCATAAATGAATAGGCGTTAGAAATCTGGCTCTGAGCTCATTCTAATGGTGAAATATTTTTTTCAGAATTTTCCAATTTGGCTACATTTTTTCACAGTCAAAGTCCGACGAGATTTTTGCACTCCGAGGGACATAACTTGCTCATTTTTGCTCCATTTTTCGAAAGCGAATAGGCGTCAGAAAGGTGTTTTTGTGCTCTTTCTAGATCTATAGTCTAGTTCATCAATAAATTCTTCAGTTACATATAGATTTGTCTCAACAAATTACTACTTTCTATTGTTTTCTGGATTTTAGTTTGTACTAGGGATTGTATTTTTGCATTGTGGGGGGGTGTTTTTTCTTGCTTTCTATCATTTACATCAGAAAACCAGAATCTATAAACACCAAAACAAAACAAACAAACCCCTTCTGCATCTTCTGTCTAGTTCTGAAAGACCACTAAATAATAATAATAAAAAATTCAGAGTAGTTGAGGCACAGTTCATAGGATGGTCGATAGATCTATTGAACCTCTCACACTACATAATTATCACACTTGGAAGGGTCACATGATGACTCTTCTCCAGTCTCGAGGGTTATGGTCCTATCTGGATGAGGTTCAACCTTAGTTGACTCGCGCCTTTGAGGTTATGCAGCACAGGAACAATAGGGATCAGGCTATGGGATTGATGGCTTTACACATTTCTGATAGTCTCCTATTTCATCTTGATGGTTGTCTCACTCCTCGAGCCATTTGGACCAGGTTTGATGGAATTTTTGGTAGTGTCAATTAGTTAAGAGCTTTGTAGCTTGAGGCTGAGTTAACTTCTTTAGTACCTGATTCGTTTCCCTCCATTGAGGACCTTCTGATGAAGTTCAAACAGTAAAGATCTATCTTGCAGGGTTGTGGAAAAGTTAAGATTGATACAGAGTGCATCTTCCTAATTCTCTCCAAGCTTTGGGGTCCATTTCAGATCTTCTCTTTGACCTTCTATTCCACCATGGATGCCTTGGGTGCTCAACATGTCATGTCTTCTTTTGAGGTCTTTTGTAATCATCTGACTCGTGAGCAAGCTAAGCTCAAGCAGTTGGATTCACTTTCAGGTTCACAGAACCAAGCATTGGTAGCCCAGTCCTCCAAAGGAAAATAGAAGAAAAAATTGAAGCCTAAGAAAGATTCAGGGGCTAGTGAGAATCCCTCCAAGCCACCACCTAAGTTTGATTCAAAACCACAACCCAAATAGAAATCTTCGAAGTCTGGTGAGTCTTCCTCCAAGACTAAGAAGAAATTAGGAGATCCTTGTAGTTTTTGTGGCAAGGAAGGATAGGTGTTGGAAACATTTAGAGACTTTAGAGGAAGCCATGCAGCAGCATAATATCACTGCACCTCAGCCTCCTACACAACCCATAGGGAAAGATCATGCTCTTTCTGCACGAGCATTGTCCTCAAAATCCACTTGGATTCTAGATTTTGGTGCTTCTCACCATATGACACACACAGAGGATTTGGTCACCATTCTTGCCCCTATAGGCACTAGACATATTGCAGTTCGTGACTCAACACAAATTTTAGTTCAGGGTTCAGGTACTATTTCATTGGATGGTGGTTGTCTACAGGATGTGCTTCTAGTTCCTGACATTTTGATAAACCTTCTATTTGTTTATTAGATTTGCCACTCTGGCTCTAGTAAGACAATTGAGTTCTCACCACATGATGTGGTTATTCGAGATCTTCATGATCCTGACTTGGTTGTGGCTACTGGGAGTGTGGATTCTGCATCACGCTTATACAGATTTGATGACTTTGAGAGTTCAGACACTCTTGGTTCCTCTCTTATAGCACATGCAAATTCAGTGAGAAGGCTTTGGCATGAGCATTTTGGCCATGTCAATTATAGATATCTACAATAGATGAGTACTCAGGAACTTGTGATTGGGCTCCCACAAATTTCTTATACTGATGGTGTATGTTGAGGTTGTGTTCTTGGTAAACATCATCATGATCCTTTTCCTAAGGGTCGAGCCACTCGTGTTAGGGCACGCCTAGAGTTGGTACACAGTGATCTTATGTCCTTTCTAACTCCTTTTTCAGGGGCCTGCTATGTGCTCACTTTTATTGATGACTTCTCCAGACGTACATGGGTGTACTTTCTTAAGTACAAGTCTGATGTCTTTGACTCATTCAGGACTTTTAAGAAATTTTTGGAGAAGCAATCTGGACTTTCTATCAGGAGGATACACACAGATAATGGGGGGAATATGTTAATCAGGCTTTTTATAGATTTTTGCACTAAGCATGGTTTACAACATCAATTTATAGTTCCTTACACCCCTCAGCAAAATGGTGTCACTGAGAGAAAGAACAAAACCTTACGGGAGATGGAAAATTGTATGATACAGTCTCGAGCTATGAGTTCTTCATTTTGGGTTGAGGCAGTCAATTGTACCAATTATATTTAGAATCGAATGCCTCATAAGGCATTGTGACATATGACTCCTGAGGAGGCTTGGACCTATGTCAAGCTTGATGTTTCTACATTTCAAGTTTTTGGTAGTGAGGCTTGGGCATTTATTCCTGATGCTTAGCAAAAAGCCATGGAGAGGAAGAGCCGACCACTCATATTTGTTGGCTACCATGAGGATGTTAAGGCGTACAAGTTGTTTGATCTTGATTCCAAAGAGGTCTTGTTTCGGCGGGATGTCCAGTTTGATGAGCACATCCTCAGATTGATTCTCCATCACTAGCTTCTCCCTCATTGCCTACTCCTCCCTCTTCATCTCTTGAGGATTATTTATCTTTTAAGGATGATGAATATGATGATCCACCATCTCTACCACCACCAGTTGGTCCATCTTTGCTTAGGTGGGCCCGTGTCACTGTTGATGCAGCTGGTTCTTTGGCAGGTGATCCTTTAGATACTCGTTGTACTCATGCTCAAACATTTGGTTCTAGTCTTTTGAGTCATGCCATTTCGGATGATCCTCAAAAAAATTTAGAGGCGACATGTCACTTTGAGTGGGATAGGGCCATGGATGAGGAATATTCTTCTTTGATGAAGAATCATACTTGGGATCTTTGTCCTCTTCCTAAGGGAAGAAAGTTGGTTCGGTGCAAGTGGGTGTACCATACCAAGTATGTTGTAGATGGTTCTATTGATAAGTATAACGCATGTCTTGTTGCAAAGGGGTTTTCTCAGGTAGAGGGTATTGACTACTCTGAGACCTTTGCTCCTGTCGCCAAGATGAACTCTATACGCCTTGTACTTTCACTTGCAACTTCACAGGGATGGACAGTGTTTCAGATGGATGTGAAGAGTTCCTTCTTGCATGGAGACCTACATGAGGATATCTATATGGAGTAGCCTCAGGGATTTGTGCAGGACACTTCTTTGGTTTGCAGACTTTGGCATTCATTGTATGGTCTCAAACAAGCCCCTCGGGCTTGGTATGAGAAGATGGACTCTTTCTTGCTTTCCTCTCACTTCACACACTGTCATTCTGATCACACAGTGTATATTCAGCATCAGGAGGGTGATTTTTTTATTCTTGTGCTATATGTAGATGATCTCATCCTTACAGGTAGCTCATCCTCCATGATTCAGAGTGTTCAAAGAGCTTTGATGGAGCAGTTTGAGATGTCAGATCTTGGTCTCCTCCACTTCTTTCTAGGTCTTCAGGTTATTCATTCTTCGGATGGGATTTCCATATTTCAAGAGAAGTATGCTCTTGATATGCTTCAGCGATTTGGCATGCTTGATTGCAAGTCTGCCCCCACTCCATTTTAGTCAAGTGTTGTTTTGTCTTCCACTTGCTCTACTCCTTTAGTAGACCCCACTTTATGTAGGCAGTTGGTTGGAAGTTTGTTGTACCTGACACATTCTCGTTCTAATCTTTCCTTTGCAGTTGGCCTTGTCTCTCAATTTTCCCATGATCCTCATGAGAGCTATTGGCAAGCAGCCAAACATATTTTGAGGTACATTCAAAGCACCACTCATTATGACATTCACTACACTTTAGGATCCCCTCACATCATTGGCTTCACTCACTCCGATTGGGCTGGTGATGTCAATGATCAGAAGTCTACTTCTGGCTTTGTTTTTTCCCTTGGTTTTGGTCCTATCTGATGTAAGTGCTCCTTGGTTTGCTTGCACAATCAATTAAGAAGACTTTTCATTTTCTTCATCCAGGAACCTGATCCCTTTCTAGGTTCTTGTTAGGCTTAGATTATTAGCTAAGTCCTATCTCAACTCTTCTCCAAGAGCCTCGCTCCTTGTGCTTTACCTTAGAGGACTGACACCACTTGGACTTGCAAAGCTCTCTCCTACACTTAGAAGACTCTAAGTGCCAATATCACACAAAACTTTGAACTGCTTGTAGGGGTGTTAGGGACACTGAAAACATGCATTTCACATCCAATTAGATCCATATTGAATGGTCTTCAATCTTCACACTTATCGATTTCAAGAATTTGCCCTGAGAAGGCCTAATTCCTTGTAGCCCTTGACAGTGACTTTTTTGACTTTCTTTCCCAAAATCTCCAAACAACCTAGCAAAAAAATTGCACTTTTAGACACCCTTTTTGGTCCTTTAAAAGATTCATAGGGTTTTAGACCCCTGACTCCTCCGTACAGTGGGTTCCTACAATCTAGGGAAAATAGGGCTAATAGGCCTAATTGCTAGGGTTACACTGATTTCTTGCTCCTCTCTCACACAAATGGATTGGATAGGCCACAACCTTTCTAGTATGTCAAGATGTGACTAAACACTACTTGGAACCATACCTGTTCTGTATTGTACCTCCTTCCCCTACCTATGTTCTTCAAATTTTCACTGCCAAACCTCTAACCGGGCACCTTTAGCTTGCCTAGGGTTTGTTAATACATTATACTGCTCAACTCTTCAAAACTCCTACCACTACCTATGTCCAGACCAATGACTCCTCTAACAAATCCATCCATTCTCAGGAAATTCTTGTGGCTAGATTTCATGGGGGATCCATGAAAAGACTAACTACTCAAAACAGAAACAACAAACCCTCTAGACCCTAATCTATGAACTCACAACACTAATTTAGCTTAAAACAATCCAATCACTGAATGGAAAATTCTTGAAACTACACTATCAACACAAATCTAAAGCCAAATCAATATATACAATCCACTTGATATCACAGTTTCTTCAAAACACACGGTGAACTCAGAAATTGCAGATTTCTCTCTATTCACACAAAACAAAAACTTGATTACAACAGACTCTCTACTTGCCTTCAAGCCATTACCTTACATAGATTTTTTTTACCATGTTTCAAGGGATGTTGGTCGATCCCACACTCCTACCTTTTAGGGGATCCAAGATAACTAAGTTGCATGCAACCTGACAAATGTTGTCATGCAACTTTGCAACAACTTTTTGCAACTTCCCATCATTGTGTCCTCTTTCTAACTTCTAGGATCTCTATCTCCTTGTTTTTGAGCCACCAATACCATTAACTGCCTCTTGGAATCTTCTATCAACATAGATGTGTTTAGAACACATTTAAGGCTCAACTTTCAATCCAATCTACTAAGCTAATTAAAGCAAAAGATAATTAACAAAGACTAAGTTATGGTGACCTTAGTCCTAATGACTAATTCACTTATTCCACACACAAGCAAGACCTTCTAAGGTCCAAAATAAACACACTATTACCCTGACTTGGCTAAGGTCAGGTACAAGCCAAAATTGATCATTAACAAAATGGAGGTTAGCCTAAGTGCTCCTGCACCACTATCACATGGTCTTGCAAGAAGCAGTCTACTATTGCATTATCATCTACAGAGGCTGAGTACCGTGCAACAGTGTTAGCTAGTCAGGAGTTTTTATGGCTTTGGTAGTTGATGATAGAGTTTGGGTTTCCTCCAGATATTCCCACTATTCTTTGGTGTGACAATCAAAGTGCCATTCACATTTCTCACAACCCAGTGGAACATCAGCGAACAAAGCACATTGAAATCCACATGCACTTCATCAGGCAGTTGATTCAGGATGGTTCTCTCCTCTTGGAGTACATTCCTTCAGAGGAGCAGGTTGCAAACATCTTCACTAAACCTTTAGCATCTCCACGGTATCTTCAGTTGCGCTCCATGCTTACGATGAAGGAAGTTGTCCTTGAGGGGTCTCAGTGAGGTCTTCCTTCCTTCATGTTTTTCTTTCAACATGTTTCTTTATCTCTCTTTTGGAGAGGATTTTTTTCCCACTGGGTTTTCTCCTTTACTCCACTTTATAGAGATTTTGTTGTATTCAGGTACCTGATCAAGCCATGTTGTCGGGACCCTCAATTGCATTGTAGTTCCTTTTCCTTCTTCTACATTGTTTGTAGCTGCATTGTAGCTCATCTTAAAGGGGGGTGTTAGAGTAAAGTAATTAATTAACTTTACTCTCCTCTTAAGATTTCACTTTACATATATTAGTCATTTAATAATAATTATTAATTATTAAATGCAATCACCTTAGGGTTAGGTTTTCCTTTCGGTGTTGATCTCCTTTTATAAGGATTGATCTCTTGTATTGTATTATCTTCTTGATTCATTTTTTCTCTGATAATAAATCTTGCACATTGTCAGAGCCAAAACCCTTGTTTTGTTCTCTCTCTTTCTTTGTGACAGGTTTCTTGCATGCAAGTGTTCTTTAGGCTCTATGGATTTGTATTTCTCAAATCCTACAGAAAAATGGCCACACTTTAAAGAAGAACCTCGTAATCTCAAGCTTTCATTGGGAGTGGATGGTGTCAATCCATTTGGAGAGCTGAGATCTATTTACTTAGTGTGGCTTGTTTTTGTTATCAACAATAACACTCCTCCATGGATGTCAATAAAGAGGGAGCACATAATGATGTCAATGATTGTTCCCGGTATTTGTTTACATCAATTTTCTTTAACATAGTAGCATCTCATTTGTCTTATTTTTTGCACAATGACTTATATTTTTTTCATTCAATAGTCATGTACTTTAATTTATATATATTGTAGTAAAATGGTTATAATAATTATGTAATGTTTATGTTCATTCAACTGGGTAAATACCAAGTTAAAGATATGAATGTATATATCGAGCCTCTTATCGACGATTTCCTAAAGTTATGGAATTGCATCACTATGTATGACATCTCTAGACCAATAGGACAAAGACAATTTCAATTCCATGTAATTCTTGTATGGATAATTCATGATGCACCAAGGCTAACACATTTTTGTGGTATGTTATAACGTTTGACTGCACTTTAACAATATTTAATTTGATGAAGTATATATCATACATTTTTTTAAAATAATCTATTCATTATATATAATTATAAAAATTAACATATTTAATCCAATTATATATGATCTTGTAGGTCTTCAAACAAAGGGAAATTTTGCATGTCCAATTTTTGGTCCAAAGATGAAATCTTGTCATTCAACAAGTTTAGGAAAGCAGGTGTTTGATGAGTATAGGCACTTCCTCCATAGAAATCATAAGTATCGAACTACTGAAAAACATCATTTCAATGGGAAAAAGGAGACTACATCAAAACCGCGAAGAATGACACCTCGCCTATGGAAGTTGGAATATAATAGAATTAATCATCAAGGTTATACATCGGACCAAATTATTTATCTATCATATATGATATGTTTTGAATTTATATTTTTATATTATGTTGTGTTTACTCTTTTTGTAATTGACAATGATTGTCGTTGTTAATTTTTTTAACTTATATGCTTCATGAAGGTTGTCAAGGAATTAATGGCTAGCTCCACAGGGACTGAAAAGTTATCCCAGACAATTTAGTAGGTTACCCTACTATGAGTACACACAAATTGTGCATTTTTTTGATACAATGCATATCGGAAATAATATAGCATAAACGTTATGAAAAATATTGGATGGAAGGCATGACAAAGAAAAAATTGTAAAAATTTGTAGTGACATTCAGGAAGCCAATCATGCAATGAAAAATTTCATTCAATTAAATAGTGATGGAGACCAAATTAATATAAGTTCCCTTAGTTATTAATAGAGTAGCAAAGCAATGCTATAAAAGAAGTCATACAAAAAATTTGATTTCCCATAGGATTTGCTGCAAACATAAACAATATAATAAAAAAGAAAGGTGAATTTGGGTCAAGGATGAAAACGCACGATTGGCATATCTTCATTAAGGTAATTATTTTGGTATATTATATACACTTGTATAATGCATGTACTTTTCAGTGTATTGTGTTTACTACTTTTGGAAAAATAATGAAAAGATAATTTTATAATTGTTGTAGTACGTTCTACCTCTATCTCTCCCAGATAACTTTGGCAACAATGTCAAGCAAGTTATATATGATCTTAGAAAATACATTAGGTAAGTAGCGATATTTGCTCAATTCGTTGTATACTCTTATAATTGCCATTTTTTTTACTTGTTATGTAATATACTGTATATTTTTATTAAATCTCGTTAATATATTTGTGCCTTGAATCACTTGAAGATGGATGTCATCTAAAGAAATCCATAAAGAAGATATAAATTATTGGAAGACAAAAATTCCTCGTCTAATGTGTGAAATCCAAAAGTGTACCTTCGACATTTTTCAAGGCACAAGAACACTACCTCATACACCAAGTTAAAGAGATTGAATTGTGTAGACATGTACACACAAGGTCAATGTGGATGGTTGAGAGGCACTTGAAATTTTTGAAGGCTTTGGTTAGACAAAAAGCACATCCTAAGGGTTCTATGGTGGAGGGATATATGGTATACCAAACCATAGTGTATATTAGTGAATATCTTCCTAAGTTTGTAGTAAAGATCCATGTAGATCGCATTTGGGATCCCAACTCCATTAACAAATTTGAAGGGGAGTACCTGATGGGGAAAGGTAGATTAAGAAAAGTGAGAGGTAATTATAACATGGTCATGGAGATTCATTAGAATACATTTTACATATGGTTTTTATGTATATTGTACTTATTTAATTTTTAATCTTCAATATAAATCAATTATAAATTAAGGTCGTATACTGTGGTATTTAACTAATTATACGTCATTTATGAATTTCAATTTTTTTTGATATAGTTAGTCAAGAGTGGGATGCACTACATTTTTTCGTCATAAACAATCTTGATTGGATGACGCTATGGATTGAACGTTGTCAACAATCTAGTCACGCATTAACATGGGAAGGTGTGGCTTCATTGGTTCAAGAAGCTCATCGTAATGGAGATTCCAATGTTACAAAAAGGGAAATTGATTTAGCCTATGGTTTAAGAGATAAACAGATACGTATAAATATATTAATCACTCATATTATTTAATTATTTTCAATTATATTGATGTATATATATGTTGAGATTGTTTTCTTTGCATACATTCGGCCAAGAATAAATATGTTTATCAACTAACAATATTGCAATATTTTTTACATGTTTGACATATTGCAGGTGAAACACCACAAGGCTATGTGGTGCAATGGTCATAAATTTTGAATCAAAATGTTGGATGAAATGAAGAAAACTTGTTATTATGGTATAACTGCGGTCTTTCGAGTGACTAATGTTCCATCTAGAAGCGGTATACATCAAGAAGTCGCAGAAAATAGATACTATGGGATTTTGGATGATATACTTGAGTGTGAATTTAAGTCCTTAAGATTAATTATGTTCACCATCCTATGGTACAGGCTACGATTGAATAAAAATGATCCTTAAAGAACTATTATTGAACATGATAATGGATTTACCATGGTTAATACAAGGTTGATCAAGCGAGCTGGAAATGAGCCCTATGTTCTTCCAAGCCAATGTGAGAAGGTATACTCAGACGTTCTAGGTAAACTGGGTTGGTCATTTGTTGTTAGACATGATCCAAGAGGAATACTGGTACAGTATAATCTGGTGGAAGAAGAAGATACCGAAGAACTAGAAGATGATGTAGATGATGATCAGGATCAACAGTTAGTTGATGATGTCCCTGACGAAGATGTCAAAGACGAGGAACTAGATCATGATGATGTAGGAGTTAATTTTCATGAAGATGATATATGTGTGGACAATGACATTATCAAAACTGATATCGATGACAATGATGATGATATGACCAATCCTTACGATGCCAAATCTGGATTGGATGATATAGACAAAGAGTTGGATCAAGAAGAAGATCAATGACATTGAAATGTATGAGTTATGCAATTATATTATCTATTTGATATTAATTTCTTGATAGAATTATATTTGAATTATGTGGTTACATAATTAATTCATGATATTTTTAATTTTTATAACATTACATAATTAATTTAGTGATGTACTTTTTAATGTTTGAAATGTCAAAAAATTAAAATAATTCAATAGTGATGTTAACAACCTTGAAATTAGTGTGTTTTATGTTTTATGTGATCATAAAAGATTAAAAATTAAATTGTAGAGGTGTTTGTTCAGTGGTTGACATGTAAAGGCCTTTAAAAGGCATAAAGTGATCATTGTAATGGTTGTTGATGGTTGAGGATTTAAAATACAAGCTCTTGACATTCAAAAATTTGTGTTTTTCTTCAAAATTTCTGTATTTTTTCTATTTTGCAGCACTGTACGGTCACATGCAGCCATATTTTGATGTGAAATCAATTCGAGGTAATGAAGATATGTGTTACCTTTGATTTGAATCTAATTTTAGGGCTTAAGGCATTAGTTTGAGTTAGAAAGCTTCATTTCTTTGCATACAACCCGGTTAACTTGTTTTTGAGGGTTTTGTAGTCCAAACATGATATAAAGGGGATCTTACACTTTTTGTGATTATTGTAGCTTGTGTAATAGGCCCCATGGATGTTGTTGTAATTTTAGGATGCATGAATAGGGTGTAGGATGAGAAATAAAGAAGGTATAACTGTTGTCCTCAAGAGTTTTGTGAAGAAAAACATGTGAAATGAGAGGTACTTTCTCGCACAATGCTTGTTTTCTCCTTCATTTTCTATAACAAGGATTCCAAGGCTAGAAGTATGGGTTAGCAAGTTAGATATTTTTTGGTCGAGTCTAGTTAGAGTTGTGGAGAAAATTGTAAAGTTTGATGATTTTAAGGAAAATGCAATTTAGGTTTTGAGTCATTCTGTAGTAGGTTTTGAATTCATGGGGATTTGATGTTTTATGACAGTACTAGCATTTGAATTGAAATGATTAATTCATACTCATGTCTCTCCATTGTACATGCATATCTGAATTTTGAATAAGATAATCAAGGGTTGTCTAGTTCATCTCACTCTTGTGGTGTGTATGATTTTTGTTTTGGCTTTAATTCAAGGAATTAATTAAAATGCTTCAATGGGATTCTAGGTGGATATGTTCTGTATAAGGATTTGATAAGTAGTATTGGGTTAGAATACATGTTGATGAAATTGTAAAGCAATGTTCTCAAGGATCTTATATGTTATGTGTTAAATTTTTCATAAACCCTTAGATGTTTATGAATTTGACTCCCTCA
>VDFB02271358.1:1130846026-1130880878 GCA_007258455.2 Sequoia sempervirens | reverse complement strand
CTCTCTCTCTCCCACCCTCCACCTCCTAATTAATGTTGGGTATATGTGTGCAAAAATTGGATATCCGATTTAGATCAGATATCCGATTTAGATCGGATATCCGATTTAGATCAGATATCTGATTTATAGCACCAAAATATTACATTTTAAAATGTTTTTCAAACTAGATATTTGAAACGAAGTGGATATCCAAAACAAATCAGATAGTACTTTGGCTTGGTAATTGCTATGGAGCAATGTACTGACACCCAACCCAAAAAAAGAGTCAACTCGAGATTTTTGCATTTTTTGGTGAGTTCAAAATACTACTTTTTTCATGTTGCCACTTTTTGGCCCATCATGATCCTGCACATACCCAGGTCTAAATCAGGTAGTTTTTATTGCTAAGGTGGATCACTCCTTTCTTCGAAGGCCATACATTTGTGATTGGGTGAAGTGTTCTTTTCTTTAGAAAATTCCTATTTCCTTTTTGATAGGTTAATTATGATTTGATTAGATGGGTTATGAAGCACAATCTTTATGAAATAAGTATATTGGCGTGAAATTAAATATGATTTGTATTCCAATGTAAAAACTACAAAGAATGGAAACAATTGTTTCAACACATAAACTATTATGTAGTAGTCAATTAAAATGAAAATACTTACTCTATATTAGTTATGATACACAACTAAGAAAATGATCTAAAGTGACTTATTTATCCTAGAGGAACTAAGTATATAGCATACAAAGAAAACCAACAAACCCACAACTACCCCTATTTTGAAGGAGTTTAGTTTTCTCCCCTTCCTGATCTCGCTAATATTGTCTAATTATTTTAAAGAGATGAAGGGTCATAACCAGTGCCAAGGAAGAGTTTGGAGTTAAAACAAGGTCAATACTAGCACCAAAGAAGATTTTGGAGGAGTGAAAAAAAGGTCAATATCAACACCGAGGAAGATTTTGGAGGTGTGAAAACAAGGTCAATACTAGTGCCAAGGATGAGGTTGAGGGCACTCAGGGAAAATCAACGACCAAGGGGAAATGAGTACTATAAGTTTGGCACCCCCATTCTCTTTAACCTTCAATTTTCATGCCTAATTTCCAAAGATCTTCTCATACATTGGCACCCCCATTCTCGTAAAATGGTATAAGATAAGACAAAAAATAAAATAGCTTAGTGTTTCACATTTTTATCAACCAGGATCAGGTCTTCGCAAAACTCCCATAATCTACCCACATCTTGGTTGAGGTCTAGGATTTCATATCACATAGTCTTCATCACATGAGTCTGAGGAAATTGTAGACTTAGCCCAAGTATATGCTAGGCTAAGGTAGATCTAATGAATGGAAATAGAGGCATACAATTCTTCTTTAATACCTCCACCACAAACATATGCAAGGTGTTGGTTTTTTTATGGTAAGAAGGTTGATCTTCTAATCTACCTATGGAATTGCCAATTCCAATAAAGGGCGGCTCGAAGGACCTAGACCAACTGACGAGGATTTTAAAGACCTCCTACACTTTTGGCTCTCAAGACCGGAGGGTGATCCTTTAATGTGTTTACAACCTCTCCACCATCATCATAAACAACATTAACAACAACAGATAATCTCATTTAATAGCTCAACATAATAGGATAATACCGAATAGAATTGGTTGTTTATCAATAATATCAACTATTTGGAGCATGAGATAACTACAACAATATTTCATAGTATAATATAGTCATTGATTTGCAATTTGTAGCAAGCTCTAGGTAAAGGAAAATAAATACTAAACTATATGAATAAGTACAACTTATATCGGTGCCATATATCCATTGGAGGAGTCAAATTTATAAGCATCTAAGGGTTTATGATAGATTTAACACATAACATATAAGATCCTTGATAACATTGCTTTACAATCTCATCAATATGTATTCTAACCCAATACTACTTATCAAATCCTTATACAGAACATATCCACCTACAATCCCATTCAAGCATTTTAATTAATTCCTTGAATTAAAGCTAAAACAAGAATCATACACACCACAACAGTGAGATGAATGAAATAACCCTTGATCATTTTATTCAAAATTCAGATATGCTTGTACAATGGAGAGACATTCAAGTTTGAATTAATCATATCAATTCAAATGCTAGTACTATCATAAAACATCAAATCCCCATGAATTCAAAAGCTACTACAGAATGACTCAAAACCTAAATTGCATTTTCCCTAAAACCATCAGACTTTACAATTTTCTCTAGAACTTCATCTAGAGTTGACCAAAAATATCTAACTTGCTAAGCCATACTTCTGGCCTTGAAATCCTTCTTATAGAAAAAGAAGGAGCAAACAAGCATCAGGCCAGAAAGCACACGTGTCACCAGGCAATTGGACCACCTTGTGATATTCCAAAAATTTGTTACAACAAAAATCTCCCTAGAGAATCTTCTTGTTCATCGTGCCCCCTGAGAATGGTTGATCCAGCAACAAAAAACTTCAAGAATTCTGCACCTAGACTGTCACAAAAAAAAAAAAAACTGGAATATGTCGTAACTACAACAACTAACTTTTCAACCGTTAGCAACCTACTCAT
This sequence comes from Sequoia sempervirens, assembly GCA_007258455.2. Lineage (NCBI taxonomy): Eukaryota > Viridiplantae > Streptophyta > Pinopsida > Cupressales > Cupressaceae > Sequoia > Sequoia sempervirens. The sequence goes on along the minus strand of VDFB02271358.1, from coordinate 1,130,878,308 downwards.
TTTCACTCTTCCTTAGTTAAATATAAATTTACCCATTTCTGGTACTCTTCATCAGTTGGCCAATCAAAATTGATCATCTCATTCACCTTAACACTATAAGGTTTGTACTTAACTACCACCTGATTCAATTCTCTTTCAAAAGACTCCAAGAATGAGCTGGTGCTAATGATTTTGTCCATACAGCTCACCAACAAATCATAATCTGAGTTACCCTATTTTTGAGGGTTTGTAGTCCAAACATGATATAAAGGGGCTCTTATAATTTTTTTTATTATTGTAGCTTGTGTAAGAGGCCCCATGGATACTGTTGTAATTCTAAGATGCATGAATAGGGTGTGGGATGAGAAATAAAGAAGGTATAGCTGTTGTCCTCAATAGTTTTGTGAAGAAAAGCATGTGAAATGAGAGGTTCAAGCCTAGGTTTCAACAAAATATGTATGGGAGATTTGATTTTATGAATTTTTATCCATGTGAAGACCTAATGGGTTGTTTCTAAACACTGAATATAAATGATACACACACACACACATATATATATATATGTATGTATGTATGTATGTATGTATGTATGTATGTATGTATATGTATTTTTAAATGTAAATGTAAATGCAATTATTGGGTGCTCTCCTAGAACAATAAATGCAACATATCATTAAAGAAATCTATATCTATGTATATAAATGTGTATTTCTAAATGCAAGTGTAAATGCAAAGAGCATATGGTTTTGTAGTGTTATAGATACAACATATCCATAAATTAATGTAATTGAAATTCTGAAGTCTTCAACACATATAATATGAAAACGATCAAACTATTAAACTACATGAGAAATAAATGAAAACAATAAATGCATATGTATATGTATTTGTAAATGTAACTGTAAAATAAATAAGAATAATGAAAATTATAAAAGAATACAAGGAAAAGTTTCCACCCTTCTTGGTAGTGATAACCTCCTCCACACACAACCCTTAAAAATTATGAATAGAGGAATATAATCTTTGAAGAACTCAAATTTGATTCTCTCCTACCTGATGCAATTAGTCATTTTACCCTTACAGACATTTATAGTGATTACTAGAGCCACATAGACCAATTCTTCATAATACAAGAATTTGATCATACTTTTCCAATGATGGAATTATGAGAAAAGCTTAGGTTAAATGAATAATTCCTAGCTAAGTTCTTTAAATCATGTCCAACCATATAAGAGAAGACCGCTGCTATGTGTACTTGGATACCATGGAGAAAGGCTCTTTGGGCTCTTTCATAAATCATCCTACCTTAAAACATACCAAAAGTCTCCTAGCAATTAGACATAGGAAGATTTAAGATGACTTAAAAAAAAATTATTGCCAAAGCATAAACTTATGATGACTTAACTAGGCCTAGTACACACTCCCTCCCCGTTAACCACTTAGACATATGGAAATTAAATGTAAATTTGCTACTATTTTTAGTCATGTAGGTGTCCAATAAACCACTTGCTGGTGTTTCCCTTCAAGTTTATTTACTTGAATGAAGAGTAAAAGTCCTTTGATTACAATTAGATAATACATTTGAGGCCTTGGTTGTGTAACTAGTGGACCATAGTCACATTTAACACTTGTTACAAAGTTTGGGAGTTAAAACATTAAATAGATTTGATTTGTGATGGACACATTTGGACGGTAGTAACAATAACTTGCAATCTATCAAGACTTGATAACCTTATAACTTGTAAAATTCTAGCGATGAAATGATAAATTAATCATAATGTCACCTTAGGATCACATCACCATGAAAGAACTTCATCCAATAGCCTTAAGAGTGCAGGTACCACCAAATAGGTATTTGTTAGATATGTCTTCCTCGAGCGAGGGAAATTTAGGAAGAGAAGAGGAAAGCGAGACATATAGTATGTCTAAAAGAGGGAGATCAACTAGAGGTCAAAAGATTAGAAGAAAATTTTGTAAACTCATGGAATTTTTTCTTGCTAAATGGGGGTCATGTTCTTATGATGATGAGAGCATAGGCGGCATCGAGGTTCCCTTGAGGTACAAACATCTATGGAAACAATGGGTACCCAAGGAACTTCCTCCAATAAACACAGATTTTTGTTTCAACGAGAGGATATATCGCATAGAACCATCGTCATTACATGGTTTGGGCCTATTTTGCATGGATGGCATAAAGGTTTGTTATAAAAAAGATACTGAATTGATGGAGTATGTCGAACCCTGTTACAGTTAGAAATATTGGATGCAACTGGTTTGATATACACGAAGTATGCATAGGTATGCACTACTAGCAAATTATATACAGCTAAAAGATAAGGATCAAAATAAAGGAGTGGCTATGTACATTGACAGAAGGCCAAAAGCATCAGGGAATTTTGCAAGGTTTATAAACAGTACATGACCTGGGTCAACAAATAAGAAACCCAATTGCATATTCGAGGCGCGCGAGGGAAACAGTGTATTCGTATGTGTGATAAAATCAATAACTGCAGGGGAAGATTTGCTCATCGATTACAATTTGAATTGCTTAGTTACAAATACAGTTACTATAGGGGTGGTATGTACTATGTACCATTTTATCCAACCTCTAATTAATGACTCCAATATACCATTTTATTCTTATGTTTTTTTTCATAAGTCTATTGGTTTCATTTCGGTAATGGTTTTTTATATTTAATTTTTGTCATAGTAGAACATTGATTGTACGGAGAAGGGGCCATCCCAGAGCACAAATTGTGATGTATCTTCAGGCATTTCTACCCGTAAGGTTTAACTCATTGTAATTGTACAAATTAGATACGAGCAAAATTTTTTATTATTATGTTGTTTTCATAAGTTTATTGGGTTAATTTCGATAATGTTTTTAATATTCTTGTTGCAGTCGACTGATCAGGGAAAGGAACCAGCAGTAGATGAGAGCATCCATAGGGAGGTGCAGTCAATATTATGTGATGATGACATCACTTATTCAGCAAACCCTCTCGATATGATAAGGAAAACCCAAATAAAATGCAATGAAGAAATCCTTAAGTTGTTATTCATAGTGCCTCAAACAGATGATATAAGAGAGAGGGTTAAAATATTGACTGGGAGATCACAAAACTTCATGCAACATCCTTATGAGTGCAGGTACCACCAAATAGGTATTTGTCAGATCTTTCTTCCTCAAGCGAGGGAAATTCAGGAAGAGAAGAGGAAAGCAAGACATGTAGTATGTCTAAAAGAGGGAGATCAACTAGAGGTCAAAAGATTAGAATAAAATTCTATAAACGCTTGGAATTTTTTCTTGATGAAGGGGGGTCATGTTCTTATGATGATGAGAGCATAGGCGACGTTGAGGTTCCCTTGAGGTACAAACATCTACAAAAATAATGGGTACCCAAGGAACTTCCTCCAATAAACACCGATTTTTGTGTCAACGAGAGGACATATCGCATAGCACCATCGTCATTACATGGTTTGGGCCTATTTTGCATGGATGACATAAAGGTTTGTTATGAAAAAGTTACTGAATTGATGGAGTATTTTGAACCTTGTTACAGTTACAAAGATTGATGCAACTGGTTTGATATACACGAAGTATGCATAGGTATGCACTGTCAGCAAATTATATACAGCTAAAAGATAAGGATCAAAATAAAGGAGTGGCTATGTACATTGATGGAAGGAAAAAAGCATCAAGGAATATTGTAGGGTTTATAAATAGTACATGACCTGGGTCAACAAATAAGCAACCCAATTGCATATTCGAGGCGCGTGAGGGAAACCGTGTATTCATATGTGCAATAAAATCAATAACTACAGGGGAAGAGTTGCTAATTGATTACAATTTGAATCGCTTAGTTACAAACACATTTACTATGGGGGTTGTACATACTATGTACCATTTTACCCAACCTCCAATTAATGACTCCAATATACCATTTTATTCTTATGGTTTTTTGCGTAAGTCTATTGGTTTCATTTCGGTAATGTTTTTTTATATTTAATTTTTGTCACAGCAGGACATTGATCGTATGGAGAAGGCTCCGGCCCAGAGCACAGATGGTGATTTATCTTCAAGAAATTATACCCAACAACTTTACCTCATTGTAATTGTACAAATTAGATACGAGCAAAATTTTTTTATTATTATTTTGTTTTCATAAGTTTATTGGGTTAATTTCAATATTGTTTTTAATATTCTTGTTGCAGTCCACTGATTAGGGAAAGGCACCAGTAGTAGACAAGAGCATCCATAGGGAGGTGCAGTGAATATTATGTGATGATGACGTCACTTATTCAGAAAACCCTCTCGATATGATAATGAAGACCCAATAAAAATGCAATGAAGAAATCCTTAGGTTGTTATTCATAGCGCCTCAAACAGATGAGATAAGAGAGGGCTAAAATATTGATTGAGAGATCAAAAAACTTGCAAGTAAGTTGTCATGAGGTCTTTAATTATAACATAAGTTCATTCATGGTTTTATATTTTATACTCTTTTATGTCATGAACTAAAATATGTGTTGTTTTACAAGATTTTTTGTGTCCTCATGATGCTCTTGGCCATGATTAGGGTACTGCAAGTGTCCATCTTGATCTTCCTACGCATACATCACATCATCTGACCCCATCATCTGTGCCTATATTTTCGTCTGAAATGTCAGCAACACATACCATATTGGCATCCATTAGTGCACCCTCTAGCAGTGAACACATGCCAGAACATGTGTCAGGACATGTACCTGGGGATGCAGAGGCCACTAGTACTGGTGATATTTTGGCAACATTTACTGGACCTTCCCGTATTACTAGTACAGGAACATTGTCGGTCATATTTGTGGTGACCGAGGATTTCGTTCCCATAAAGATAGAGAAGATCCCAGGTACTTTAAAAATATTTAATTATTATTATATATAATCCAATTGAAATTTACTTATTGATTGCTCTTTTTAGACTATTGATCCCATGATCATTTTGCAGGAAATGATGTTTTTTATAAACATCTAAGTGATATTACATTGGATCTCTTCGGGCCCACCATATGTACATGGTGGAATGCCCAAAATCAAGATTTTAAAGATGAGCTCATTAACCATTTACTTGTATTAATTAATGTAACCTTTCATGTCTCAACTACAGATCAGGATTTAGAGGGTATTCAACATGTTGAGCATGACTCTATAACAGAAGTTCAGGAACATGATGTGGACCGATCAAATAAATAAAACCAATCTAATGTTCTTTTAATTAATGAAATACTTGTAACAATAATAATAAAACATATCAGTTTAACATTTCTTTGTTATTGTAGCATATCCCCCCTTGCAGCAGCGTCCACTTCATGAGAAGACGACTAGGCATGCATTAAGATCACGAACAGAGGGTAGAACAACTAAACGGGGGATAGATGATTTAGAAAATGATACTCCACTTCATATTTTTATAGCTTTTAAAAAGAAACCAAAAAAAAATTGATTGTAATCATATCATGACAATCATATTTTCGATAATATGTAAAAACTAAAAGAATGAATATTATATGTTAATGAATGAATGTGAATATGTTAATTAATGAATGTTATATGTTAGTGAATGAATGTTATATTTTATTAATAGATGAATGAATTATTAATGTTATATGAATGGGTATGGGGAATTGAGAGTGATGTGATGGGGGGTGGGGGGGGAGCACAAATGAGCTTCCACCGTCACCTAGTTGGCCCTATTAAGTAGAGAATATTAAACTATTCTTGAAACAAAGAGAAGCTCAATAAGGTAATGCACTTTTCAATATAATAAATGCATCACTTGAAGCATCAAACCAATATGCAAAGATGAAAGAAAGTGCTAACTTTTCACTATGGTGGCAGAAAAATGATTTTTTATACCCTAAATCCATGCTCTGCATCATAATTTGAAGTTGTTTCCATTCTAATGTTTTGTGTTTAGTTTTTTTGTATGGATTTTTATGAATACCACATTGTGTTGTGTGTGAATTTGGTTTCAAAGCTCTATTTCTTCTATTTTTAGTGGTGACATAACTCTAAAATTTGAGTTTTGTGCATAACAGGTTAGTGGAAAAATTGACAACTCTGAAGGGTTTAGAGGCTCGATTGAGATAGATACATGGATATTTGGATCTTGTTCTTGATGGGAGGCTTCCACTTAACCATGAAATTTTGTACCATTTGTATGTATGCAAAATTTTCTCTACTTACACTCGTTCTTGAACATCAATGTTGTAAATGATATTAATGCTTCAAACTTAAGATTTGTTTCATTGTTATAATGATAAAAATGTTATACTTTGCTATACATTCAAGCATTCTCTTTCCCCCTACCCTTTTCTCTCTACCCCCTCTTTTTAAGAATTTTTTTTGTCATAAGAAATTCACATTTCTTTCGTATTTACACAAATTTATCTGAAGCGTTAGGAGTGAATAAAGATATGTAAAAGATGATGGATTATGTCTAAACAACTTTCCATCTTATAGCTAATTAAATCCTTAATATTTGAATAGTTAAGAGCTCGAATAATGCTTGTATATGCATGTGTAGCAATAAAGGAGCCTATGTGAAGGGTATGTGCAAGATCATCATGGAAAAAATAGGCCCTTAAGTGGCAAAAAATTTAGAAAAATCAGAGTTAGACAACTTGATGTAAAAATTTGAATAAGTTATCTATATTATTTCAAAAATATGTAAGAAGAGAATCTGTAGAAAATTGAATGTAGTTTCTAAACTACTAGGTTTATTTTTTTTTTTAAATCTATTTGGTGAAAATTTGAAATTTAAATGCAGTAGTACTTAAATTTCAGGGAAAAAATAAGTAGGTGTATGTTTGACCACCCTAACCGCAATAAAATTATAATAATTTTTTATATATTTTATACATAAGTAGAGGACTCTTGTTCGATGTGATGCATTTTTTTGTAATCTTTTCCAAGTAAATAATTAATTATGAATTTTTATTACAACTTTTAAAAATATAAAAAACTTCAGTAATGGCTGCCTTAACTTGATCAAAACTTAATGAAATTAAAATTTTCTTTTAATCCTATAGTATGAAGCATAGAATGTGATGCATATTTTGGATTCCAAAATGTGATACCGTTTGAAAGCTATAGATGTTTTTAATCAGCCTATCAATTAGGACTTTAGTTGTAATTCAAATAGAAAATGAATAATAATTATTTATTAAATTCAAAGTAAAGCATAATTTATATTGGTGGAAAGTTGATAATTTCCAAAAACCTTTTCGTTTCATCAATTTTGGGTAAAAAAAGTCGTCAGCCACATACCCTACAAATACACATCATATTGCCACTTTTTGGCCCATCATGATCCTACACATACCCTGAAGATTGAAATTTAAAACATCACTTTGGTATTTTTCCTTAGGGAGTGAAATGATATTTTGAGTAATACAAACCTACACACATATTGATATTTTTCGGCATTGCATTGAAGGAATCTTTTTCTCTTATACCTACCCTTGGCTAGACATGGAGGTATATAATATTGGTTTCTAGGTTTATTTTGTAAGTAGTTAATTTCACAGAGGAAGACTAAAATCTTCTTAATGTCCTGTGTCAAGTGTGAAAGCATATGAATCACTTATTGAAGGCACCATTTTGTATTCGTCCAAAAATTGGTTTGTTCTTTTTTTTATGTTTCTTGCATGTGGTTTTTTTAGGCTGTAGAGATGTAGCTTGGCTCTTTCCTTTGCACTTTTTATCTATTTTGATGATTACAATAGATTGTCCTCATAATTTTTCATGTAGATCTGTTTGTAACCCTATTTTCTACCAATCAATTTTCAAACCAGTCACATATTAAGGACCATTTCACTAACTTGTAGTCATCCATTACTTCAAATGTTGCAGGTTGTGTCTATGTGCCAATAAATCATAATGATTGCGAGAACTTTAATCCTACAAGTGTACCCAATCTTTCTCAAGTAAAAGTCTTACCATATTTTATAGTACTTTAAATGGTTAATTGAAGGTGTTTCTTTAGATCTAAGATAGTTGAACCTTGGATTAAAATATGGTATTAGATGAGCAGTATAATGATAAAACTGAGGTCCATTGAACACAAATTATGAACATAATTTACTGGACTATGAATAGTGTTACAATTATAATTATTTCTCCTTTACCTACCTTTGCATTAATGAAAAAGATAGCAGATATTGGAAGTTCATTACATGTCTCATGTATGTGTTAGTATTTTAATTTTGTTTAAGTTGTTCAAGAGCTTGATTAGGTCAAGAATATGTTCTACAAGCTTTGTTCTCTTGACACTACTTAGCATTTTCCCTAAACATTTTCTCTTCAATCCATACATTTCTTAACTCCTTCCCTTGTTATCCCTTGGTTGTTCTCAAGTGTAATGCTTTTTCTATGCATCTTGCAATTTTTATGTATGATCATTCATCTCTTATGAAGCATGGATAACCTTTCATGGAATTGTTGTTGTAATTAGACAATTGCCATTGTGAGAATAATCATTTAATTTGTATAGAAGTAAGTCTTTTTCATATTATTTGACTTGGTATTGTAAACTTGTCTTTGCAGGATTCTCTCAGGGGGAACAATAGAACTGTGATGATAGGTAGAGTTGTACAACACCTTAAATCATTTGGCATTATCGATATATTGCTTATAAAATACTCTGTGCAAGTAAAATGGAATGTGCAATGACAATTGGTCTCGAATTCAAATCTGAATATAAGTACATTATACACAAGAATATGGTATCTATTCTATGATTTAAAGAACCCAAAAATAAGAAAATTAATAGGTTTCATTTGTTTACTTTCTCTTACACACTTGTTTAATCGACAGGGCCCTTAGAATGTCTTGCTGATAACCAATAGTGTTCAAAACTCCTGAAGAGGTCAGATCGGTGTGACATTGGATCTATCTTGCCAATGAAAGTCATCAGCAAGACATGAACTATCAGAGTGAGTTTTCTATCTTGTGCCGATGATTGATCTCTCACCGATGGGTTGGCTTCAGTGTTTATCGCCAAGAGTCTCCGCAATGGTACATTTCAACGAATATTTAAAAAAAAAAAATTCATTGTTTTGTCACAATTTTGTCGAAACCCACCGAAGAATCACCGAAAAGGTTCAACGAAGTTTCTATAGCTGCGACAAAGGTTTCATCATAAATCCTTGCCCATTTCATCACAATTTCAATGAAGGCCACCGATGAATCACAGAAAGGTCTGACAAAGTTGCTTAGTTGCGATGAAGGCTCCATCATAACTCCTTGCCCATTTTGTCACAAATTTGACGAAGGCCACCAATGAATCATAGAAAAGGTCCAATGAAGTTGCTTAGCTACGATGAAGACTTCATCATAACTCCTTTCCCATTTCGTTGAAATGGCGACGAACTTTTGGTGTTGTTTTGACGCTTCGGAAGAGCCATTACAATTGCATTTTGGTTGTAATTCGTGGGTGGATACACGAAGTTTTCTTCAATCTTCTAATGAACATCTGACTCATTTTACGATTTTGATGACCAACAAATCTGCACTGTTATTTCGACATTTAATTCGTCATCAAAATTTTGACAAAAAAATAGCGGCAATTTTTTTTTTGTCAATTCATCGATTTTCTGACAAATGTTTGTTGAACGACCGATGAACATTCATCAGAAAATGGAGTCAAATTCAGTAGTGTCACTTTCTCTCGCATACATTCAATCTTATGCACACACTAACTTCACTCAAACAATCTCTCTTATATATCCACGACATGAGATTACACCAACAACTTAGTCGGTCGGGGATATAAAACATATTTTCAATGTCGGCCCAAATTTACAAATAAATTTGCAATGTGAATCCACCAAGGTCAGCCACAACATAGTGGAGACCCAAATTAACAATTCCAACACAAAAATACTTCAATTAATTTCACCTCGAAGATCCACAACACGCTACCATCAACATGTCGGCCAGGAACATGAAAAACATAACATATAGAGAAATTTTTTTGACCATGAGCACACAGATAAATGTGGACATACCACAAAGATAGAGCACAATCTAGAAGCATTCAACATCAACAAGCACTAACAGAGAAACATTTGCAACAATAGAAACACATAACCTTCAATCCGGAATACTGACAAAACCCACATAAATACTGTCAAAACACAACTGTTCATACTAGGATCAAATCTTCATGCGGACCTCTAAAACTTCTGGTGGATGTACTAGATACACTCAGCAAAAAACCATTTAATCCAAAAGAATTGGTATTCAATGTACAAAACAAGACACCTTCATGACCTTCACGGTTCCACTGGGAACCTGGAACACTTTTTCTAACAATTTTCTCAATATCCTCAACATATACTGCCTTCAATACACCAAATGCTAATAGTGTTGGCATCAATAACCACATATTAGCAACACATACACAACATCCAACAATATCCCCCTTTGGAATTGATGGCAACACATGATGTGAAAAACACCATCAACCCAACTCTCAATCAACATTTACTCCTCCTTAGATTTTGACTCTTCTTCCTTGAATTTTTCTGCAAGATCTTCTCCCCACAAGATTCTTTACTCCAAATAATCAACAATTTTTTTTTCACATTGCTATTCTCCCCCTTTGACATCAATGACAAAGATAAGCATTATCTTTCCATATACAGACTTTGAACCATATATTTGTACATTTAAATACTCCCCCTGAGTAGCAGCCACGAAAAACATCTATCCAGATTAGAATATGATCATGAAATACATAGATTGATGCAAATTAATGCATCCTTAGTTCATATTAGGAGGGGTAACCACCCCTAGCATCCCTCTAAGATACTCAAAAGTATCCTTTGGCAATGGCTTAGTGAAAATATCTGCAATCTTCTCTTTCATAGGCACATACTCCAGTTTGACTTCTTTCTCACTTACTTTCTCCCTCAGAAAGTGAAATTTGATTGATATATGCTTGGTCTTAGAGTGTAGCACTGGATTCTTTGAAATGTTATTAGCACTTGAGTTATCACAGTATATGGCAATAGGTTCATCATATACTACTCTAATATCTTTCAACATCTATTTCATCCACATCACTTGAGTACAGTTATTGGCAGCAGCAATATACTCTTCTTGAGCAATAGATAGAGAAATGGATTTTTTTTTTTCTCAACCAAGACACCAGCTTCTTCCCTAGGAAGAAGGCACCACCACTAGTACTTTTCTTATCATCTACATCTCCAACCCAATCTGCATCAGTATATGCATTCAAAGTAATATCATCATCCTTAGGATACCAAAGTCCAAAATCAATTGTTCCTTTCAGATATCTAAAGATTCTCTTTACAACAATCACATGAGACTCTTTTGGATCAACCTAAAATCTAGCAACCATACACACAACATTCATAATGTCTAGTCTATTTTGTGTTAAGTAGAGCAATCCACCAATCATAAATTTGTACCTTGTTTGATTTTCCTTAGGAGAATCATCATTATGTGTTAACTTGCATCCAGTTATCATGGGAGTACCAACAGGCTTTGAATCATCCATGCCAAACTTCTTCAACGGTTCTTTCACATATTTGGACTGGGATATGAAGATACCCTTGTCTAATTGAGTAGCTTGCAATCCCAAAAAGAACTTCATCTCTCCAATCATACTCGTTTCAAATTCATTATTCATTTCATCAGCAAACTTCATACATAGATTGTCATCTCAACACCTGAATAATCAACTCTTTATCATGATCCAATTTGAAATATAGGTTGTTGTCAGCAATACCTTTATTGAATCCAAACTTAAGTAAATATTTTTCTAGTCTAGCATACTAGGCTCTAGGGGATTGCTTGAGTCCATATAGAGCTTTCTTCAGTCGAAAAACCATGTTTCCCTCATCAGTTAGTTGAAATCCATCCAGTTTTTCAATGTATAGTTCTTTTTCTAGCTCACCATTTAGAAAAGCATACTTCACATCCATTTGACTAACTTTATAGTTCTTATATGCAACATAAGTAGGAAATAATCTTACAGCTTCAATTATGGCAATAGGGGAAAAAGTTTCCTCAAAATAATACCTTCCATTTGTGAATACCCTTTACATACTAGTCTTACTTTGTTTCTGACTACTTCACCTTGTTCATTCAGCTTATTCTAAAGACCCATTTAGTACCAATCACATTTTTATCTTTAGGTTTAGGAACAAGTATCCATGTATTATTCTTTTCAATCTGCATTAATTCTTCCTTCATAGCTTCCATCTAGTGTTCATCATTGCAAGCTTCATTGACATCTTTAGGTTCAATCTTGGATATTAGGCAATACTCTTTTGTAATATTTCTTCTAGTTTGCACACCTTCATTCTTGTCCCCTATAATTTTATTTTCAGAATGATTTAGCTTTACATACCTTGGAGTTTTAGGATTCTCTCAAACTTTTGATTCTTATGTTCTTTCTTCTACACTTGTCTTTGCTTCCTAGCTATCCTAATTTACTGGAACAAAAGGAACATATGGAACATATGGCACAATTTGAAGTTGATTTTGTGTCTAAACATTCTTCCCTTTTTTTGTATTGTTTTCATCTAAATCATATCCACAAAATCTAGATGATTTAGCAGAATCTTAATCAACTCTGACATTTGGACTCTCAACCATTTTTCTCAGTCTTCTGTTGTAGCATCGGTAGGACTTGCTTCTAGTGGAGTAACCTAGAAAGATTCCTTCATCGCTTCTTGCATAAAACTTTCCTATATCATCATTTCTCTTGATGTAGCATTTGCTTCCAAAGATCTTGAAATACTTAACAGTAGGATTATAACCAAACCATAGTTCAAAAGGAGTCTTACTAGAATTACCATAAACATTTACCTGGTTCAAGGTATACATAGCAATGCTTATAGATTCACTCCAATAGATGTGAGGAACATTTGATTCAATCATCATTGTTCTAGCAGCATCAAGTATTGTTATGCTCTTCCTCTCTGCAACTCCATTCTATTGAGGGGTTCAGGGAGTAGATAACTGTCTTCGGATTCCATGCTCTTCACAAAAGGAATTAAACTCCCTAGAGGTGAAGTCACCAACTCTTTCTAACCTTAAGCATTTGATTTTCAGACCTTTCTCATTTTCTACCATAGCTTTGAAACTTTTGAACTTTTCTAATGCTTCAGATTTTTCTCTTAAGAAAGAAACCCACATCATTCTAGAATAATCATCAATAATCAACATAAAGTACCTTTTGCCATGGAGACTTTTGACTCTGGAGGGACCACATAGATCAATATGCACAAGCTCCAGTAATCTATTTGAATGATGTTGTTTACTTTGAAAAGAAACTCATGTTTGTTTTCCCATTTGACATTCCTTGAAAATTGTGCTAGCAGGCTTCACTAACTTAGGTAGATCTCTTACTACTTGAGTGGAACTTATTTTGACTATGTTATCAAACCAGAAATTTTTGTTCATTAAGATTGATTTTTCCAAGGCATATGATCGCATTGAATGGCCAATTATTCTTGCTATGCTGCAAGCCTTGGTTTTTGGGCCCAACTTCATTCAATCTATTTGAATGCTCTTTGTGGATGCCTCAGCTTGTATCACCATTAATGGTCATCAATCCTCTACCTTTGGACTCTTTCGTTCCATTTAGCAAGGGTGCCCGCTAGCCCCCTCTTTATATGTGCTTGCAGCTGAGGGTTTTGGTTACCTTTTGGCCAATGCGGTTTCCCAGCGGCAGGTTAAGGGAATTTCTCTGCCCAACTCTCAGGCTCAGCTTGTTAATGGCCATTTTGTTGATGAATCATTCCTCACCCTTCTAGAGGATGAAGACTCCATTGATGTGGCTCTTGAGTGTCTTAATATCTTCTACCTTGCTTCCGGCTCTACCATCCAGTGGCATAAAACTTTGTGTTACTGACAGTCTATCTTGCCCTCTCTGGTGTAGTTGCAGTAGTATGGATGGAAGTGGATTCGACCTAGCAAAGTTTTTTGGTTTTTGGGAATTCCCTTCACTTTTCAGGTGTCTCCAGTTGATCTTTGGCAAGTTGTGCTCTCTAGAGTTGAACAGAAGCTTGATTATTGGGTTACCAATCCCCCTCTCTTTAGTAGGTAAATTCTAGGTGTGTTCCAAAATTCTGGCGGCCACCCACGTTTATTATTCTTCTTGTTGGGCCCCCTCTAAAGTTGCCTATGGAAAGCTTGAGAAACTGCTTCGTGACTTTCTTTAGGCCTCCTCTGAATCTCACAGAGGGTTTCATCATGCGGCTTGGGAATTTTTCTACCTTCCCAGAGACTCGGGAGGTCTCGGGTTGTTGTCTACTCAATAGCAAGGGACTACTCTGTGTGTTAAATGGACTATTCGTGCCCTTACTGGGTAAGATGCCTGGAAAATTCTTCTCAAGAATAGTATTCAATCTGGCTTCCTTGTTCATAGACCTGCCTAGAAAGGGATTAGCTTTCAAACCCTTCTAGTCATGGATGAACCAGTCCAGCTTATTGGGACTTTTGTGGCCAAAAGCATCTGACGGGCCTGGGAAGCTATCAAACCTTGCCTTCATTAGGTTGGCTGTGGTTTTTGAGATGGGCTCTCTCTCAGCCAACACAACATTTGGTGGTCACCTCTTTTTGCTAGCAATGGCCAGCCATTGGCTAAGTCGTCTGGGCTTAAGGTGCTTAGATTTCACAAAAAGGGTATCTAGACCCTGCAACAAATCTTTTCCAGACCCACCATGCATATTATGTCATGGGAAGTTTTTTGTGCCTAGTACAAGCTTCATAACCAGGACCGTGCTACTTATGATGGTCTGGTGAATGCCATTCCTGCTGAAATGCTTCATAAGGTTCAAGGTGGAAATTCTCTTTAATATTTGGAAATACAGAAATGCTTGCATTTTTTCACATACTCAAATGGATATTCATGTATCTTTATATTCTAAAGCTATGATTTTCTCTAATGTGCTTTTACAAGTTCAAGTGCAAGCGAACAAAGTTGTACTTGAGGTTGCTCACCTCCAGGTTCTCCTAGACCATTGGGGTAATGCCCCTTGTACTGTTACTTGGGTACTCCTCAATGAAACCATTCTCCTCCACCACGGGCTAGTCAGGGGTGGCCTTCTGGCAATGCTTCAAGGAGCGGCGGTGGTGGTTTCAAGTGGCCCTATGATGATCCTCCTGCTTCTGGCTCTAGTTGGCCAGCCACTGGTAAAACATTCCCGCATCTTGCGCTTGCAATCTCACCCTGGCACAAGGAAGAAGATAAAGCAAAAAAAGATGATGATGGTTGGGGTCCTCCTCCTGACGTCACTCCAGACCTCGCTGATGTATGGGGGGAAATTTGGATGATAGAGACCCTCCTGGCTCTACTAGCACTACTCTAGCTGCTTAATGGCCTTTTTATCTATTTTGTAATTTTGGACTTCTAGGCTTAGCCCACATGATCTATTGATTTTCTAGGTGTTTCCCATTTAACTCTTGGGGTGTACCTTTCTACCACCCACCCTTTTTTTGTGAATATGTATCTTTATATTTGAATTAATATAGATAGTTGTATATTCATCAAAAAAAAAATCACATGACATAGCCTCTTATGCCATAACCAGCTTTCATCTACTTGAGCAATTAACCAACTTTCAGTAGCATCATTAAGATGAAAAATGTTACCTTTTATCTGTTTACCTGAAGCAATTATATTTTTGGAGCTTCCAAATATCCTGCATCTTCCATCTTTGAACTAAAGATCATAACCCTTTTCCACCATTTGTCCAACACTTAGCAGGTTGTGCTTTAAGCCTTCAACATAAAGAACATCATCGGTGTTATGCTTACCTCCAAGACAAATAGATCCTCTGCCACGAATCACACAAGAATTGTTATCTCCAAATCTTACAATCCCATCGTCATACTTCTCTAGACTTACAAATTTTCTTTTGTCACCAGTCATATCATGTGAGCATCCATTGTCAATGACCCACTCATCCTTTTCTTCAATTTAGGCTACAAGAGCTTTCTCAATTGTAGTAAATTCAGTAGCAACAAGACTATTTTCCTTGATTGGATGAAAACCCAATCATCTTCATTTCCATTATCTTTATCAGACTCATCATTAGTCACTCCTTTAGAAAAATAACATTTCATTTGGAATCTAGATTTGTAAGGCTTAGATCTAGGAACTCTTTCAAGGCACCTTGATGCAAAATGACCTATTTTATTACAAGAAAAAAAATTGATAAGAAACTTTCCTTTATACTTACCTTGTCCTCTACCTTCTTTCTTCACAATCAGTGCTTCTAATTCTTCCAGTTCTCTTTCTTCATCTTCAAGTTGTTTCATTTCTTCATCATAATTGAATGTATTTCTAGAACTCTCTCCCATATCATATCTTTTCTTATTTCTTCTAGATACAGTAGCCTTAAATGTAGTTTCAGTCTTAGGAACAAAATCACCATATTCGATCAACTCAAAGGCAGCAAGTTTTCCAATTAGAGTATCCCTTGTCACATTTTTCAATGATTTGGTTTCTTCAATAGCATGAGCCTTTTCTTTGTAGGAGGGAGTCAATGATCTAAGCACCTTAGCCACAATTTCTTCCTCTTCCAGGATACCACCGGTACATCTAATGTCCATCACTAGTCCATTTACTCTCTCCATAAAAGAAGAAATATTTTCATATTTACCTTTCAAACTATATAGCTTAGCCATCTTCACATGTACATCTCCTTCATACAAATTTTCCAGCTTTGTCCACATCTCATGAGTTGTCTTTAGACCTAACACATTTTTCATTTATGAATCTTTCAGATCACTCAGTAAAGCTTCTATGGCCCGAACATTATTCTTAGCCTCTTTGACTTCATCAAGAGTGGAAGGACCACTTGCAGGAATAACATATTTGTTCTTTGTAATTTTCTAGAAAGGCTCACCAATACACTTCATATGATACTCCATCCTAGCTTTCCACAATGATTAGTTTGTTCCATCAAATCTAGGACTATCCTTCTTGTATGATGCCATCTCAGATCACTTCAAGCTTTTAAAATTCTTCAGAGGAACATGCTCTGTTACCAATTGTTGGAAAAACAAGGACAAACAACTAAGAGGGGGGTGAATCAATTGTCACAAAATATTTAAACTTCTTCCAACTTTACTTAACTTAATCTCAAATCTTATGAAAGATTAATAAACCATGAACAATTAGCACATCGGAGAGACAAAGAACACCAAATTTTTTATGAGGAAACCCTATTAGGGGAAAAACCATGGTGGATGTTAGTCCACAATATTATACCCTGTTAAAAGTATAATGAGAAATAAAGGGAATGCACATGCATTCAGGAACACTGCCTAGAGCTCACTGCTCAAATAAAAAAGATGACTCATTTTCCAAAAGGAGTTCGGATTAAGACCATCCAAAATGTGAACTGAGAAAGTAGCTTCTACACAAGCCTAATTACATTTCCAATTAAGCACATAAATTTTTTTTTCATTCTTCACTCAAACTTCTTCTCACTCTACTCTGTAATTGAATGATTTGGACACTATTTACACATCTGCACTTTCTCTAGCATACATTCACTCTTATACACACACTAACTTTGCTCAAAAAATCTCTCTTATATATCTGCCACATGAGATTACACCAACAACTTAGTCAGCTAGGGATATAAAACATATTTTCAATGTCAGCCCAAATTTATAAATAAATTTGTAATGTGAATCCACCAAGGTCAGTCACAACATAGTGGAGACCCAAATTAACAATTCCAACACAAAAAAACTTCAATTAATTTCACCTTGAAGATCCACAACACGCTACCATCAACATGTCGGCCAGGAACATGAAAAATGGAACATACAAAGAAAAAAAATTGACCATGAGCACATCAATCAATGTGGATGTACCACAAAGCTAGAGCACAATCTAGAAGCATCCAACATCAAAAATAACTAACATAGAAACATCTGTAGCAATAGAAACACATAACCTTCAATCTGGAATACTGACAGTTCACCCACATAAATACTGTCAGAACACAACTATTCATAAACGATCAAATCTTCACGTGGACCTCTAAAACTTCTGGTGGATGAACTAGATACACTCAGCAAAAGACCCATTAATCCACAAGAACTAATCTTCAACGTATAGAACAAGACACCTTCATGACCTTCATAGTTCCAATGGGAACTTGGAACATTTCTATTAACAATTTTCTCAATATCCTCGACATATAATGCCCTCAATACACCAAATTATAATAGTGTTGACATCAATGAAAACCACATATCAGCAACACATCCACAACATCCAACATAGAGATCTCCCAAAGTGAGTCATTCATATTCATACTTCATTCATGCATCTCATTCTAGCACATTAGAATAGGGTTGCATTTCATTTCAAATTTTTGAATCTTAGATGCACTTAAGGTTAGGGTTTATGTTCACATTTACATTCAAGATCCATTGTTTCTATCCAGGTTTAATTACCAAAGTAGGGGTTTGACTGAGGAAAACCCCTCATAAGAAAATCAACAGTATACTCAAATTTTCAGGCATTTTACAGGTTCAGATCTGGAAATCAGGTCAGGAAGGAAGAGCAGAGATTGGAGAGAAGACTTGGACTTTGACTTTCTAAAAAAGAAAAATGAGACCGATACACCAAAAGTGGCATATGAGTCCCACTACAGGAAATTTTCTAGACTTCTAAAGATCCTAAATCTACACTGCCAAATTCTTATTTTAGCCCAAAAACCCTAGACTGGGACTGATACACCGAAAATGGCATATGAGTCCCAATGTGCCCTAAAATTAGTATTTTCAACATTTCATAGTTTTTTTGAGCTCCTACAAACCTTTCCAAGTGCACTTCTATGTTTTCATAGTTTATTAGATTTAGATTTAAACTATTTTCTAGGTCATTTAGTGAAGTTTTGCATATCATTCGGTTTTTTCATTAGGTTCTACATATTATTTGTCTTTCCAAGCCCTAGCTTGGTGATGAACCCCTCTTTATTCATTAATCATACCCTAGGACACCCTATTGTAAGATATATTTCCCCTACTTCACCCTTTGATTGAGATATCTAGGGTTTCCTTGAATGAGAGTGTGAAGAAGATTCTTTGTCCTAAACCATAGTCAACAACTATTTTCTACCTTTCACCTACATGGGCCATCTTGCATGATTTTTTCTTGGAGGTTTCCTAAATTTTGTTGTCCCAAAATTTTGAGTTTTCAGGCCCTCTCTTACTCGCTTACCTTGCATTCCTTCTCTGTCACTCCCTTCCTTCCCCCTTTTCTTCTAATTTTTTCATGTTTCATCCTTTGGCCTTACCCTTTAACCCTTACCGTCCATCTTCCATTTTTTCCTTTCTCCTTTTAGCCTTTGGTCGTCAATCTTCCCTCTTCCCTCATCCCTCTCCTCTTCCTTCTTGCTTACATCTTACCTCTTACCTTTGAAGGTAAGAGGTAAGGCTTCCTCCCAACCTCCGACCTCCAACGGTCCAAGGTCTGAGGTCCAAAATCTTGTCTTTTTTGCCTTCTCCTTCCATTTCCCTTTCCACTTTCACACTTTCTTCCAAAATTTGACTAAGTGTCAAATTTATGGATTTTTGGGGTATGGCTTCCTCCTTAGCTTTGACTTTTGGAGGTAAGCCTTCCATCTTACCCCCAACACTTCCTCTCTTATTTGTGTGTTCTTCCTCCTTTCCAGCATGTGGTAAGCGGTATGACCAATGCCCAACACCCAAAAACCCAATGCCTGACGACCAACAAATGCATTTTCAGGACTTTAGACCATTCTTTTTTAGCCTTGTAAAGGTGTTATTTTAGGCCTAAAACCCCGACCATCCTACATTTTGATGTGTTTTTTGGGCGACATTTTTTAGGCTCAATTTGACTTTTGAGCACCTAGATCTTATTTTTAGGGCTTCAAGAATGACATTTATGGCACCCCTTACCTTCTATAGTTGGATTTCATGGGCACCCATGCTCATTCATTTCTCTTTGTTCACTTCTTTGTGGATCTATTCCCTAGATCACATTTTTCACAAACGACTTAGATCTTGCACACCACAGGCTTCATTGCTAACCTTGGTTAGGGTTAGGGTTGGGTTTCATGTTTCTTAGTTATGCCTAACCTATAAAGGAAAAAAATGTATTCATTTTTAGGGTCCTTCTTTCTCTAGCTCCTATAGGGTTTTTCTTTTACAGACATGTATTTTACACTATGTCATTGTAAAGATTGGATTTATTCCTCTACATCAATTAAATAGATTAAGTTTTCCTCTTCTTAGCTCTTTTGTGTTTGAGTAAGTTTATTACCCTACATATCTGGGCTTAAGTTTGTATTTTTCATGTATGTATGTTGTGTTAAATTGTTTATAGTTACTGGTTGTAAAACCCTCTTTCCTTAAAGTGCCTTGTCAAACCCTAACATCCATGTTTTCCTCTGAGAATCAACCAAACAAAGAGTTGTGAATGTCCCCTTTCCCTCCTTCAATGATGTACTAGGAAATCTTGTCTAGGAAGAAGCAACATTTCCATCTTGGTGTATCACCTCTATTTCCCTTTCACGCTTTCCTTCTCCCCTTTTCCTGTTGGAAACACAAGGGCAGACAACTAAGAGGAGGCGTGAATCAGTTGTCACAAAAATTAAAAATTATTAAACTTATTAACCTTATTCTCAGATCTGATCAATAACCATGAAAGTATAAATCAACAACACATCAAAAACATACATAACACCAATATTTTTTACGTGGAAACCCTATTAGGGGAAAAACCATGGTGGAGGTTAGTCCACAAGATTATACCCTGTTAAAAGTATAAAGAAATGTGAATGGGGAATGCACATCCATTCAGGCCCACTGCCTAGAACTCATTGCTCAATTACAAAAGGAAGACTCACTATCTTATAGAAAGATTTGGATTACATCCAAAAGATTTGAACTGAGAAAAATAGCATTTGCTAATTCCTAATTACAGTTCTGGTTAAGCACATGAACACCTCTTCACACTCTACTTCTACCTTCGAAAGATCTGATAATTATTCACACATAGTACTTGCACACTTCACACACTCATTCCATCAAATGATAAAACAATCACTCACATATATCCACAACAAGAAATTACATCGCTACATGTCAGCCTCAAAATAATAAAACATATGCAAACTGTCAGCCCAAAATAATAAAGATTATTAATGTGAATCAACCAAGATCAGCCACAACATAGTGAAGACCCAAAATAAAATACTCAAACATGAAAAATACTTCAAATAATTATTCCTCAAAGATCCACAACACGCTACAACACCCTATCGGCCAAGAACATGAAAAACATGAACATGCAAGAGAAAATATCTAATCACGAGCACAACGATCAATGTGGACATTAAAAATAGATAGAGCATGATCTAGAAACATCCACAAACATCATGAATCATCATAGAAGCATCCACAACAACTGAACTTAATAGAATCACATCATCTTCATTCAGGAACAACAATTGAAGCAACAAAATGACTGTCAAAACACAACTGCTCATAACCAGATCAAATATTCACGCATATCTTTGAAACTTAACTTGGATAAACTATATATACTAGAAAAGAAACCCTTTAATCCACAACCTCTAATCATCAACATACTGAGCTAACCAATAGACTGAACTTCACTTCACCACTCACAACCTGCAATTTATTTTATTACAATTTTCTCAATATCCTCGACATATACAACTTCTAAGACAATAATGCCAAAAGTGTTGACATCAATGACAACCACATATCAACAACACAACCACAACATCCAATATTCTCCCCCTTTGGAATTGATGGAAACACATGATGTGAAAAGCACCATCAACACAACTATCTTTAGCACTTACTCATTAACTCATTTAACGGAAAAATCCGACGAAAATATCTGATGAAATATGTATAATTTGATGTATCATTGGGTGCTTGTAAAATTTGATGTTTAATTTTCAATTTTTTAAAATTTTATCCCCGACGTTCGTCAAAATTTCAATGAAACTGGGTTTCGTCGAAATTTCGACAAACATGAAAAATAAGAGAAAAATCAAATTGTGGCCAACATAAAGAAAAGTGAGTTCGTTGATTTATTGCGACAATGTTTTGCTCTACTTGAAATAGTTTGTGGAGAACTAAGGATGATTTTCTTGGGAAAAATAAGAAAAAATTCAAGAAGATATCGCTAGGTTGAGGGTAGTCATTGTCTTTTTGCAGAATTTAGTTGTGAAGTCAGATTTGTAGTTCCAGGTTTGAAAATCATATTTTAAAGCAACATCTTATTAGATTTCATTTTTAGAGGTTTAGGGTTTTGAGAATTTCATGTCCATATTTTGTTGTGTGAAATCACCATAAGATCACAACCAAGGAACATATTCTTGTGACTGTAATTATGTGATCCATAACTCTATTGGTCATGTGGCACAGTTGTGCTATAACAAATACAGGATGCATTCATGTGTGACCCAAGTTTAATATGGCTATGTTGTGATAGAAATGGAGGCACTCATATAATGTAGTTAATTCAACTTGTATAATGTAGGTGTCAATCATCATTGGGTGCATTCAGGTTGTCTCAAGTTTAATAGGTTACGATGTAATTATAGCATGATCCAAGAGTGATTAACTCTTGCTGCAATAAAGAGCCTATAACTCTGGTTGATATGCAGAGTGCTTGCATTATATCAATTATGTAGTGCATTGAGGCACAACCCATGTTTAATGGGATATTCTAGAGAGTGATCAAGATTTTCTAAACCTTATGAATGTTACTTAAAAGTGTATAGCTTAAACTAAAAACCAAGTTTGTTACATACTTGAATGCAATCTTGGGTTACCGCAAACTATAATAATGTGATATGCTAATAACCATTATGGAAAGTATTAAAGAAAGACCCATGCTATATAGGATACATTTCCCTTATTAGGTTTACATACCTTAATGATCAAACACAAGCTTCCCACACACTCTAGGATACAATCCAAGATCATACCACAACTTTGTCAAGACAACTAATTTTTTGACCCAATATTTAAGGTTGTTTTTTAATACCAACAAAAGCATTGGTAAGAGCATGATTAGGGTACAAACCTTAGGCCTCCGTAGAAGCAAAACAATAACTCTAGAGGATTAGTGTGGTTGCAATACTAGAAAGATTGAGACATTGTAGCTAATAAAAAAATATTGCAATCTAAAGATTGTAGCCAATAACAAGCACACTATGTAGCTTAGTGACATTTATAAATGCAATCGATGGTAAGAAGAATGATAGTCACTTGAGATGTGACAGTCAAAAAGAGGCTGAGCAGTGACAAGATAATAAAGCTCAAACCTTGCATAGTAAAGTGGAGATTTTAACAGTGAGTTCCTTACCCCCTTGTTGACCTTAAGGGTTTTTCAAATGCTTTTGGTAGTGTTAGACAAGGAAAATGCAATCAAGGAATGACTGTCCAAATGAAGTAACAATGGTAATCATAGGTTCAATGTTTCTTCTTAGCCATTAATGTATAATGGAGGTAGTGGATTGCATGTTTGAGCAGTGTTTTGAGACTCATCAAAGATGGGAGAATAGTGAATAATACCTTATGGACTATGAAGTAGTGTCAATAAGGTTGAAGGATCTTAAGATCTACAATACCATGAAAGGAGGGTATATGCGAGGATCATGATGGGCCAAAAAGTGGTGATATGATGGGTATTTGTAGGGTATGTGGTTGGCGACTTTTACCCAAAATTAATGAAATGAAAAGGGTTTTAAGGAGATTCTCAGCTTTCCACCAATATAATTTATGCTTTATTTGAATTTAATAAATTATTATTATTCATTTTATATTTGAATTCACGACTAAATTCTTGATTGATATGCTGATTGAAAAACATCTATAACTTTCAAACAATATCACATTTTTGAACACAGAAACATGTGTCACATTCTATGTTTCGTATACTATAGGATTAAAAAAAAATTGAATTTCATGAAGTTTTGACCAAGTTAAGGTGGTTAGGCGATACGATTTTTTATATATTTTTAAAAATTTGTGATAAAAAAATCATAATTAATTATTTTACTTGGAAATAAATTACAAAAAAATATGCATCACATTGGGACATGAGTCCTCTACTTATATCTAAAATCTTATAAAAAAAAATTTTCACTTTATTGTGGCTAGGGTGGTCAGACAGACACCTACTTCTTATTTTTTCCCTGAAATTTAAGTACTACTGCATTGAAATTTCAAATTTTCACCAAATAGACTTTGTTTTAAAAAAATAAAACCTAGTAGTTTAGAAGCTACATTCAATTTTATACAAATTCTATTCTTACATATTTTTGAAATAATATAGATAACTTATTCAATTTTTTATATCAAGTTGCCTAACTTTGATTTTTCTAAAAATTTTGCCACTTAAGGGCCTATTTTTTTTCCATGATGATCCTGCACATACCCAACAATGAGTCCCCTATAGTAAGTGGGCAGTCTATAGGGCATAGTTTGATTTTATAGAAGGATTCTCATTAAAGGAATCTCCAAGTGATAGTGAGTGAGCTGTTTGAGATTGCAGCTGAGGGTGCAATACCCAGTCTTAAATGAAGTTAGCAAAGTAGTAAATGTGCAAGAAAATGAAATCATACACAACAAACAATTCACAATATTATCTTGCATAATGCCTTGAGTTTGAAGACAAAAATCTCATTGTATCTTGATGAAAGTGGTGACCTTAATGGTCAATCACTGGAAACCATGATTTTAAAACATGTTATTGTGCTTATGGAGGCAATATTTTAAGCAAGGCAGTGAGTGGTGATTTGGAACAATGGAAAGTATAAAGGACTTACTTTATATGCATACTATGCATGTTTTAGCTTAAGACAGCGTTCTTAGAAAAGATTGAAGGTGGATTATGGAACTCAAGGGTTACCATGAAAAGGATTAAAGGAAAGACTGAAATCTATTTAAAAGCCACGGTCATGAAGATATTAAAGATGTTGCATGCAAAACACTAGTAGCTGGAGTAATGAATATAGTTCCAAAGAGGATAGTGTGCTGGGGAAGATTTAGGAGATCTCCACATTATCTAATTACAGGGAAATACATCATTTATTTATTTTTTTAATTAAAAGAAATCATTCTAAACCCTATATAGGATACATTGATACTTCAAAAGCCTCTGAAGGAATTTGAGATTATGCAAATATATGTCAAGTAAATACCTAGATTACAAATAGTAGCGGGAACAATGTAAGATTTGTTGAGCAAAGCACAAATGAGATAAAGATCAATGAATCCTATGCCTCCTTTCACGCACATCTCCTCGCCATTCACTGTCATTATTTATGGAAACACTTCTCCATTTTGGAAGTCTATGCTTGAAAATAATGTTTTGACGAAGGTTTTAGAGTATGTTTATTAAAATGAAAACTCCATTCTGGTGGGCTACGCCTGAAAATAAGATTTTGAAAAAAGTTTTAGGGTATGTTTATTAAAGTTCTAGAGTGTTTTGGCTGGCTATATTCTTGATTCCTAAAATGATTTGTTCAAATAGATTGTGACTAAATAAATGACTAACTATTTAGTCTTTTTTATTTGTGTGACTAAATAATTTTTAATCAACGGCCAAACTAGTAATTTATTTACTCATTTATAGCTGAGCTGCAAAAAATGAGCAAAATTTAGTCACTTTTAGTTGTTGTGAGTAAATTTTTTAGTCACCTAGTCATTTATTTTCCAAATTCTACTAGTGTGTGCTTCCTTGTGCGATTAGGGCTCTCTCAATGTTGAGGGCCCTAGGGATAAGCTCGTCATAAGAAGTGACACATTGCATCTTTAACTAAAAGGATAAATTTGTATTGACATTAGCAATGATGATTCTGACTTGTCACTCCTTAGGAATGGGTCACTTGCTCTTACTAGCTCGCTACCTCCATCGTTGTAGGAATTTTGCGATCAAGTTCAATATTCTTATTTTAGGAGTCTACGGTTGGAAATCATAGTAAAATCAGAATTTAATAAGTTTTGGAATTAGCATTTTAAAGTGTTTTTTGGGGTCATTAACTTCATACTATCTTCTCTTTTGTAGGGGTGGTTGCATGCCAAATTTTGTTGGTATAAAATATCAGAATTATTAGATTTGGTTACCTATCTATGAATAAAAATTATTGGAGTGTGAGTTTGATATTTTTTGAAGATCTAAATAGTCAAGCTTGGTAAAGAAAAATTATGTCAGATAATATTACGCCAGAACAAAATGAAGAGACACTTGATAGATTGTGGGCTAGATTGAAAAGAAGGGTGATAGGAAATGTTAATGTCCTTGCATAATTGCAAGGGCTTAAAGATGAGACGAATTTTAATCACAACAGCTGAGAAACATTGTAGGTAGCATGGTCACGTTGAAGGGGGGCATGATTATCATCCATTGGTAAGTTGTTCATTATATGTGTTTATATTGATTGAATTTGTAAATTTTTATATCATTTTAACATTATATATATAATCACTTGATCATAATCATGGTTTATTTGTGTCTATCATTATTATAAAGGTGGGGCACCCTAGGGCAGATGATATGGATTATCATGGCCCATAAAATGTGGTTTTGCAAGAGGAAAAACATGGAGCTATGAATATCAAAATGAAGTTAATGATCCTATGGAAGAAGATGATCATGCGACAAAAATCACAGTGAAGATGATTGTACAAATACATTGATCCATGAGACATTTAGTGGTAGAGCTAATCATGATGATCGAGATGACTTTGATGGTCTTCATGATTTACCTGTACTTGAGAAGGCATACAAGCCCCTTTATGAAGGCTCCCAAACAACTCTTCTCTTTGTTGTATTGTTGTTGTTGAACTTGAAGGTTATGAATGGTATATCAAACATAGCAATCTCATGGATGTTAAGGTATGTCATATATGTCATCTTTTTTCATCTATTTTAATTGTTGTTAGTTCATCACTAGTAAATAAATGATGAAATATGTATCATTAATATTCTTTATATTAAAAAAATATTTGTTGTAGATTGATTGGTGAATTTTTGTTACCACCATAAAATATTTTACCTCGCTCATACCGAGATTTATCTGGCATTATGAAAGATATCAGAATGGAGTATCAAGCAATAGATGCATGTCCCAATAATCATATTATATATCATAAACAATAGGAATTTGCAACAGAATTCCTGGAATGTCATATAAGTAGATATCGAATAGATCAACTAACAAAAAAGGTGTCTCGCAAGGTTCTTCATTATATTCCCATTATTCCACATATGCAGCGATTATTTAGGTGTGAAAGCTTAGCACAATTTATGGATTGTCATGTATGGAATAGAAGTGGAGATGACATTCTTCGAATTCCTGCGGATGGTTCTGCATTTAGGGACATGGGGGAAAAATGGCCACACTTTAAAGAAGAACCTCATAATCTCATGCTTTCATTGGGAGTGGATGGTGTCAATCCATTTAGATAGCTGAGATCTATTTACTCAGTATGGCCTATTTTTGTTATCAACAATAACATTTCTCCATGGATGTCAATAAAGATGGAGCACATAATGTTGTCAATTATTGCTCTAGGTATTTGTTTACATCAATTTTCTTTAATGTAATAGTATCTCATTTATCTTATTTGTTGTGTAATTACTTATATTTTTTTCAATCAATAGTCATGTACATTAATTTATATATATTGCAGTAAAATGGTCATAATAATTTTGTAATGTTTATGTTCATTCAACTAGGTAAGTACCAAATTAAAGATATGAATGTATATATCGAGCCTCTTATCAACAAGTTACTAAATTTATGGAATGGCGTCACTATGTATGATGTCTCTAGACCAATAGGACAAAGACAATTTCAATTTCATGCAATGTTTGTATGGACAATTCATGATGCCCCAAGGCTAACACATTTTTTGTGGTATTTTATAACATTCGATCGCACTTTAAAAATATTTAATTTTATGAAGTAGATATCATGCATGTTTTTAAAATAATCTATTCATTATATATAATTATAAAAATTGACATATTTAATCCAATTATATATGATCTTGCAGGTCTTCAAACAAAGGGAAAAATTGCATGTCTAATTTTTGGTCCAACGATGAAATATCGTCATTCAACAAGTTTAGGAAATTAGGTGTTTGATGAGTATAGGCACTTCCTCCATAGAAATCATAAGTATCAAACTACTGAAAAAGCATCTTTTCAATGGGAGAGAAGAGACTACATCAAAACCATGAAGAATGACACCTCGCCTATGAAAGTTGGAATATAATAGAATTAATCATCAAGGTTATACATCGGATCAAATTGTTTATCTATCATATATGATATGTTTTGAATTTATTATTTTATATTGTGTCATGTTTACTCATGTTGTAATTGACAATGATTGTCGTTGTTAATTTTTTTAACTTATATGCTTAATGAAGGTCATCAAGGCATTATTGGTTGGCTTCCACAGGGACTGAAAAGTTATCCCAGACAATTTAGTAGGTTTCCCTACTATGAGCAACTAAAAATTATGCATTTGTTTGATACAATTCATATTGGAAAGAATATAACAAAAACATTATGGAAAATATTAGATGGAAGGCATGACAAAGAAAAAATTATCAAAATTTGTAGTGACATTCAAGAAGCCAATCATGTAATGAAAAATGTCATTCAATTAAATAGCAAAGGACACCAAATTAATAAAAGTTTCCTTCCTTGGTTATTAATAGAGCAGCAAAGCAATGCTATAAGAGAAGTCATACGAAAAATTTGATTTCCCATAGGATTTGCTGCAAACATAAACAATATAATAACAAAGAAAGGTGAATTTGGGTCAGGGATGAAAATGCATGATTGGCATACCTTCATTAAGGTAATTATTCTAGTATATTATATACACTTATATAATGCATGTACTTTTCAGTGTATTGTGTTTACTACTTTTGGAAAAATAATGAAAAGATAATTTTATAATTGTTGTAATACGTTCTACCTCTATCTCTCCTAGACAACTTTGATAACAATGTCAAGCAACTTATATATGATCTTGGAAAATACATTAGGTAAGTAGCGATATTTGTTCAATTCATTGTATACATCTTATAATTGCCATTTTTTTTACTTGTTATGTAATATACTATATATTTTTGCTAAATCTCATTAATATATTTGCGCCTTGAATCACTTGTAGATAGTTGTCATCTAAAGAAATCCATAAAGAAGATATAAATTATTAGAAGAGAAAAATTCCTCATCTAATGTGTGAAATGCAAAAGTTTCTACCTTTGAAATTTTTCAATGCACAAGAACACTACCTCATACACCAAGTTGAGGAGATTGAATTGTGTGGACCTGTACACACAAGGTCAATGTGGATGGTGTAGAGGCACTTGAAATTTTTGAAGGCTTTGGTTAGACAAAGAGCACATCCTGAGGGTTCTATGGTGGAGGGATATATGGTATACCAGACCATGGTGTACATTAGTGAATATATTCCTATGTTTGCAGCAAAGATCCATGTAGATAGATCGCATTTGGGATCCCAACTCCATTAACAAATTCGAAGGGGAGTACCTGATGGGGAAAAGTAGATTGAGGAAAGTGAGAGGTAATTATAACATGGTCATGGAGATTAATTGGAATACATTTTACATATGTTTTTTATGTATATTGTACTTATTTAATTTTTAATCTTCAATATACATCAATTCTAAATTAAGGTTGTATACTGTGGTATTTAACTAATTATACATCGTTTGTGAATTTCAAATTTTTTTGACAATGTTGGTTAAGAGTGGGATGCGCTACATTTGTACATCGCAAACAATCTTGATTGGATGACGATATGGATTGAACGATGTCAAAAATATGGTTGTGCATTAACATGGGAAGGTGTGGCTTCATTGGTTAAAGAAGCTCATCGTAATGGAGATTCCAATGTTACACAAAGGGAAATTGATTTAGAATATGGTTTAAGAGATAAATAGGCACGTATAAGTATATTAATCACCCATATTATTTAATCATTTTCAATTATATTGATGTATATATATGTTGAGATTTTTTTCTTTGCATATATTCGGCCAAGAATAAATATGTTTATCAACTGACGATATTGCAATAATTTTTACATGTTTGACATATTGCAAGTGAAACACCACAAGGCTATGTGGTGCAATGGTCATAAATTTCAAATAAAAATGTTGGATGACATGAAGAAAACTTGTGATTCTGGTATAACTATAGTTTTTTGGGTGACTAATGTTTCATCTAGAAGCGACATACATCCAGAAGTTTTAGAAAATCAATACTATGGGGTTTTGGATTATATACTTGAGTGTGATTTTAAGTCCTTCAGATTAATTTTGTTCTTTGTCCTATACTACAGGCTACGATTGAATGAAAATGATCCTGAGAGAACTGTTATTGAACATGATAATGGATTTACCATGGTTAATACAAGGTTGATCGAGCAAGCTAGAAATGAGCCCTATGTTCTTCCAAGCCAATGTGAGAAGGTATTTTACTCAGAGGTTCCAGGTAAACCAGGTTGGTCATTTGTTGTTAGACATGATCCAAGAGGAAGGTCGGTAAAGTATAATGTGGTGGAAGAAAAAGATACCGAAGAACTAGAAGATGATGTAGATGATGATCAAGATTAGCAGTTAGCTGATGATGTTCCTGACGAAGATGTTGAAGACGAGGAACTAGATCATGATGATGTAGGAGTTAATATTCCCGAAGACGATATCTGTGTGGATGATGACATTATCAAAACTGATATCGATGACCATGCTGATGATATGACCAATCCTTACAATGTGGTTATGCGATTATATTATTTATTTGATATTTATTTATTGATAGAATTATATTTGACTTATGTGGTTACATAATTAATTCATGATATTTTTAGTTTTTATGCCATTACATAATTAATTTAATGATGTACTTTTTAATGTTTGAAAGGTCAAAAAATTAAAGCATTTCAATAGTGATGTTAACAACCTTGAAATTAGTGTGTTTTATATTTCATGTGATTATAAAAGATTAAAAATTCAGTTGTAGAGGTGGTTGTTCAGTGGTTGATGTGTAAAGGCCTCTAAAAAGCATAAAGTGATCATTGTAATGGTTGTTAATGGTTGATGATTTAAAATACAAGCTCTTGACATTCAAAAATCTGTGTTTTTCTTCAAAATTTGTGTATTTTTCCTATTATGCAGCACTGTACGGCCACATGCAGCCATATTTTGATGTGAAATCAATTCCAGGTCGTGAAGATATGTGTTAGATTTGATTTGAATCTAAATTGATGGCTTAAGGCATTGCTTTGAGTTAGAAAGATTCTCTTTGCATACTACTTGGTTACCCTATTTTTGAGGGTTTTGTAGTCCAAACATGATATAAAGGGGCTCTTACACTTTGTTTGATTGTTGTAGCTTGTGTAAGAGGCCCCATGGATACTGTTGTAATTGTAGGATGCATGAATAGGACATAGGATGATAAATAAAGAGGGTATAGTTGTTGTCCTCAAGAGTTTTGTGAAGAAAAGCATGTGAAATGAGAGGTACTTTCTAGCCCGATGCTTCTTTTCTCCTTCATTTTCTATAAGAAGGATTTCAAGGCTAGAAGTATTGGTTAGCAAGTTATATATATTTTGGTCGATTCTAGGTAGAGTTGTAGAGCAAATTGTAAAGTTCAATGGTTTTAAGGAAACTACAATTTAGGTTTTGAGTCATTCTACAGTAGGTTTTTAATTCATGGGGATTTTATTTTTTATGACAGTATTGGCATTTGAATTGAAATGATTAATTCAAACTCATTTCTCTCCATTATACATGCATATCTGAATTTTGAATAAGATAATCAAGGGTTGTCTCGTTCATCTCACTCTTGTGGTGCATATGATTTCTATTTTTGCTTTAATTCAGGGAATTAATTAAAATTCTTGAATGGGATTGTGGGTGGATATGTTCTCTATAAGGATTTGATAAGTAGTATTGGGTTAGAATACATGTTGATGAAATTGTAAAGCAATGTTCTCAAGGCTCTTATATGTCATGAGTTAAATCTGTCATAAACCCTTAGATGTTTATGAATTTGACTCCCTTAATGGATATATGGCACTGATGTAAGTTATACTAATTTGTATGGTTCATTATTTTATTTGACTTTACCTAGCTCTTGCTACAAATTGAAAATCAATGACTATTTTACACTTTGGAATGTGTTGTAGTTATC
>VDFB02271358.1:1130800081-1130844802 GCA_007258455.2 Sequoia sempervirens | reverse complement strand
AAGGACCTAGACCAACTGATGAGGACTTTAAAAAAGCCTCCTACACTTCGGGCTATACAAGACCCGGGAGGGTGATCCCCTAATGTGTTTACAACCTCTCCACCAATATCATAAACAACATTAACAATAACATATAATATCATTTAATAGCTCAACAGAATAGGATAATATCGAATAGAATTGGCTATTCATTGGCATTATCAACTATTTGGAGCATGAGATAGCTACAAATACACAATCCCAAGATAAAATAGGTCATTTATTTGCAATTTTTAGCAAGCTCTAGGTAAAGACGAAAAAATACTGAATCATACAACTTAAATCAGTGTCATATATCCATTGTGGGAGTCAAATTCATAAGTATTCAAGGGTTTATGATAGATTTAACACATAACATATATGATCCCTGATAAAATTGCATTGCAATCTCATCAATATGTATTCTAACCCAATACTACTTATCAAATCCTTATACAAAACATATATGCCTATAATCCCAGTTAAGTAGTTTAATTAATCCCTTGAATTAAAGCTAAAATAAGGATCATACACACCACAACAGTGAGATGAATGAAACAACCCTTGGTTATCTTATTCAAAATTTAGATATGCATGTACATTGGAGAGACATGAGTTTGAATTTATCATTTCAAGTCAAATGCTAGTACTATTATACAACATTAAATCCCCCTGAATTCAAAACCTATTACAGAATGACTCATAACCTAAATTGTATTTTCTAAAGCTATCGAACTTTACAATTTTCTCTGCAACTTCACCTAGACTCGACCCAAATTATCTAACTTGCTAACCCATACTTCTGGCCTTGAAATCCTTCTTATAGAAAATGAAGGAGCAAACAAGCATCGGTCCAAAAAGTAGACATGTCAACAGTCAATTAGAATACCTAGTGACATTCCAAAAATTGTTACAATAGCAATCACCCTGGAATATATTCATGTTCATCATGCCAACTAAGAAAATTTGATGTAACAACAAAAGCCATAAGAATCCTGCACCAAGACTGCCACCAAAGCAAAACTGGAAACCGTTGTAACTACAACTTATTTTCCAACTATTAGCAGCCCACTTCTTTTATTCTTCCTCAGTTAAATATTTAGTTACCCATTTATGATATTCTTCATCAGTTGGCCAATCAAAATTAATTACCTCATTTACTTTAGCATTATAAGGTGTATATTTAATTGCTACCTGATTTGCATCTCTTTCAAAAGATTCCAAAAATGAGTTGGTGCTAATGATTTTATCCATACAGCTCACCAAAAAATCATAATCTGAGTCATCACAAATTAGTTTAATTTGGTCGTTGATGACCTCATTTTCCTGATCTTGCCACTACTGGAGTGACATGATATTCTGCTGCTCATCAATTATATCAGGTAACAATGTGTTACCCAAATCATCAAAATTCTTCACCAATTCCCTAATCCTCCTATTCAAGTCATCTGGTAAGGTCTAAAAACCTTGCAATGATTTGACAAATACATGACTAGGATTTAATGATTGGGGCCTATTATTTGTATCAAACCTTGAGGCTATATACATTATACCCAAATTACTGGACCTAAGGATCCAATTTTCAATTAGTGGTATCACTACCTCTAGGTGCCTATCTATATTCTTTATTGCATCAAATAATAAATAATATAAAGAATGTATAGATGATAATATATTATACACCTTTTCATTTAAGTGCCTCAAGATAGCAGTGACACTCTCCTTTTGCTTTGAAAGAGATCCCTCCTCACTTACCTTTAATGATGCCTATAATTCTTCAATTTTTTGCATGAGCTGCTTCTTTGTAGGATCAACAAAGCACTTTTTTTCTTCATCATTTTTTTCTAAAGGAGGGGTGAGGGAAGGATTCTGACTAGGAGACCCTAGTGCGGAAACAATTGGAGAAGCAGGAGGCACTGACCCTGATGTGGAAGGTAATGAACTGATTCTTGGAGCACTTGATGTCTCCCCAATCCGTTTATACCTTAACCTATCCACCTCAGTCTACAACTCAACATTATTTTGCTGAATTTTGTTGTATTCCTTAGTCAAAAGGTTATACTTCTCCATTAGGCTCTTCTTTTCAGCCTCTTCTCTTTCAACAGTCTTTTGGGCCAATTTGGCCACATTCACAGTTATATTAGTGGCCTTAGTGGTTGAGGTCTTTGAAGCTCTTTTTATTATTAACCCTCCTCTAAAATTTGGGTTAATATCTATAACATTTGGGTTTATCCCTTGTGGGGCCAATGCCCAAATTTCCAAAGTCTCATACTCTTCACTGAAGGCAGAGTCTTGTAGTGCTACCTTGACCTCTTCTTCAGAGTCTTGCAAGGGATGTTTGGACTTTAGAATAACATTAAATGCTACAGCATCTACAATGTCCCATTCAGGTAGAATCAATACACCAACTTGAGTCACCAGTTATCTTCCTTCCTCAG
The DNA here is from genome assembly GCA_007258455.2 of Sequoia sempervirens. NCBI lineage: Eukaryota > Viridiplantae > Streptophyta > Pinopsida > Cupressales > Cupressaceae > Sequoia > Sequoia sempervirens. The sequence goes on along the minus strand of VDFB02271358.1, from coordinate 1,130,842,346 downwards.
GAGTAATGTTCTTGAATTCTTCCATTAATTCAGCTTTCACTTCCTCATCATTCTCCTAGTCTGACCTGTCAGGTCTCAACTCTCTCCTCTTTAGATGAAACAATGGGTCATAAGAAGTTTTAGAGGCCCTCCAAAAGTAACAGCGAAATAGATCCCACCCAGGGCATAAGAAAAACACTAGGATTTTACATGAAGATAAAGCTAAAACCTCAACCTTAGGATTTTCCCAAACACCATGAAAGACCAGAGACATAAGGCATGACAAGAAAGGGAAAAAATGAACAAAATTTGAAGTTCCATTAGGAAGAGAGATAGAGGGAGTGAGTGAGTGAGTGAGAGACCTAAGAGGGGGAGAGGGGGTAGGAGGGAGAGACTTGAGATATAGTGACTAATTGAGTGAGAGAGAGAGAGACCTGAGAGAGGGAGTGGTGCTAGGAGGGAGAGACTTAATAGAGAGAGAGGGAGGGAGTGGGAGAGAGATAGAGGGAGACAAGGTTAAGGGTAGAGGGTAAATATTTTAAGGGTTTACGGTTTAAGAGTTAAGGGTTTAGTGTTTAGGGTTTAAGGGTAGAGGGGAGAGACGTAGAGGGAGTGAGTGAGAGAGAGAGAGACCTGAGAGGGAGAATTGTGGGAAAATGTTAAGTTATGTTCTGTAATTTCATATTTTTTTTAGCTTTAGTCTGTCTAAGGTTTGAGATAGCAAGGAAGCCCTAGTTTACTCAAGATGGCACTGACAAAGCAGCACTCTGGCCAGATTGATTATTTAAGTAGAAATCTATATGATGACTTCCTGCATCAATTGCCCTTTTCAACAAATGATAGGAAGAAGGGATTGGTTTTGATGTGAGGTAACACCCTAGGGGAGGGATTAGAGTATAATTGTTCCAACATAGCCTGATTGAGCTTAAATTTTTTCTCCTTGTGTTCCTTTCTTATCCTATCTTAAGTTACTGGTCTTTTATGGTGTTGGGAAAATCCTAAGGTTTGGGTTTTCTCTTTGACTGAATCCCTCTATCTCTCTCCCCTCTACCCATAACCCTAAACCCTAAACCCTTAACCCTTAAACCCTCTACCCTCTACCCTCTCTCTCTCTCAAGTCTCTCCCTCCTATCCACTCTCCCTCTCTTAGGTCTCTCTCTATCTCTCACTCACTCCCTCTATATGTCTCCCCTCTACCCTTAAACCCTAAACCCTAAACCCTTAACCCTTAAACTCTAAACCCTTAAACCCTCTACCCTCTATGTTTAACCCTCTACCCCTTATCTCTCTCCCACTCCCTCCCTCTTTCCCTATCTCTCAAGTCTCACCCTCCTACCCCCTTTGCCTCTCTTAAGTATCTCTCTCTCTCCACTCCTCTTATCTCTCCCCTCTACCCTTAACCCTCTACCTTCTACCCTCTACCCTTAACCTCTACTCTCTACCTCTCTCCCACTCCCTCCCTCTCTCTCTCAATGAATCCCTCTATCTCTCTCCCCTCTACCCATAACCCTAAACCCTTAACCCTAAACCCTAAACCCTTAAACCCTCTACCCTCTACCCTTAAACATGTCTCCCTCTATGTCTCTCCCACTCCCTCCCACTCTCTCTATCAAGTATCTCCCTCCTAGCACCCCTCCCTCTCTCAGGTCTCTCTCTCTCTCACTCACTCACTCACTCTATCTCAAGTCTCTCCCTCCTACCCCCCTCTCTCTCTTAGGTCTCTCTCTTACTCACTCACTCCCTCTATCTTGCTTCCCTCTAGCTTTAACCCGAAACCCTAAACCCTTAACCCTTAAACCTTAAATCCTTAAACCACCCTCTACACTTAACCCCCCTCCCTCTATCTCTCTTCCAATTACTCCCCCTCTCTCTCTCTCAAGTATCTTCAATATCCTACCCCTTCTCCCTCTCTTAGGTCTCTCTCTCACTCACTCACTCCCTCTATCTTTCTCCCCTTAACCCTAAACCCTAAACCATAAACCTTAAACCCTAAACCCTTTAACCCTCTACCCTGAACCCTCCCTTCCTTTATCTCTCTCTCTCTCAAGTCTCTCCCTCCTAGCACAACTCCCTCTCTCAGGTCTCTCCTCTCCTCCTCCCTCTATCTCAGAGTCTCTCCCTCCTACCCCCTTCTCCTCTCTTAGGTGTTTCTTTCACTCCACAGAATCCATCTATCTCTCTCCCCTCTACCCATAACCCTAAACCCTTAAAACCCTCTACCCTCTGCCTTAACCTATCTCCTCTGTCTCCCACTCCCTCCCTCTCTCTCTCTGTCAAGTCTCTCCCTCCTAGCACCACTCCCTCTTAGGTCTCCTCTCTCTCTCACTCCTTAGTCCACTGTCTCAAGTTTCTCCCTCCTACCCCTCTCTCTCTCTTGGGTCTCTCTCTCTCACTCACTCCCTTTATCTCTCTTCCCTCTACCCTTAACCTGAAACCCTAAACCCTTAGCCCTTAAACCATCTACCCTCTACCCTTAACCCCCCTCCCTCTATCTCTCTTCCATTCCCTCTCTCTCTCCCTCTCTCTCTCACAATTATCTTCAATATCCTACCCACTTTCCCTCTCTTAGGTCTCTCTCTCACTCACTCACTCCCTCTCTCTCTCCCCTCTACCCATAACCCTAAATGCTTAACCCTTAACCCTAAACCCTTAAACCTTCTACCCTCTACCCTTAACCTTGTCTCCCTCTATATCTCTCTCACTCCCTCCATCTCTCTCTATCAAGTCTCTCCCTCCTAGCACCACTCCCTCTCTCAGTTCTCTCTCTCTCACTCACTTAGTCACTCTATCTCAAGTCTCTCCATCCTACCCCCTCTCCCTCTCTTAGGTATTTCTCTCTCTCACTCACTCCCTCTATCTCTTTTCCCTCTACCCTTAACCCAAAACCCAAAATCCTTGGCCCTTAAACCATCTACCCTCTAACCTTAACCCCCTCCCTCTATCTCTCTTCCACTCCCTCCCTCTCTCTCTCTCAGAGTGTCTTCAATGTCCTGCCCCCCTCTCCTCTCTTAGGTCTCTCACTCACTCCTCCCTCCTCTGTCTCTCTCCTTAACCCTGACCTTAAACCCTCTACCATCCCAGCTGGCTATCTCTCTCTCTCAAGTCTCTCCCTCGCGCTCCTCCCTCTCTCCAGTCTCTCTCACTCACTCCTCACTCCTATCTCTCTCCCTCACCCATAGCCCTAAACCCTTAAAGCCATCTACCCCTCTACCCCATAACCCTCCCTCCCTCTATCTCTCTCCCCTCCCTCCCTCTCTCTCTCTCTAAAAGTATCTTTGATATCTACCCCCTATCCCTCTCTTAGGTCTCTCTCTCACTCATTCACTCCCTCTATCTCTCTCCCCTTAACCCTAAACCCTAAACCCTAAACCCTTAAACCCTCTACCCTCTACCCTTAACCCTCCCTTCCCTTATCTCTCTCTCTCTCTCAACTCTCTCCCTCCTAGCACCACTCCCTCTCTCAGGTTTCTCTCTCTCTCTCTCTCTCTCACTCACTCTATCTCAAGTCTCTCCCTCCTACTCTCCTCCTACCCTCTCTTAGGTCTTCTCTCACTCACTCACTCCCCTCTATCTCTCCACCCTTAACCCTAAACCCTTAAACCATCTACTCTCTACCCTTAACCCTCTTTTGTTAACTATATAAATTTGAAAATTATAGTTGTCTGTACTCATGAAATTTTTCCTAAGAGGCCCATATCATGAATATAAAATTGATGTATTTTGCTTTATCACCCATGTTCTAGTCAATATTTGCCATTTGGTCCCTTAAAATTCACCTGACCCAAGAATTTGAATATATAAAGTCATATCGGCATGAGATGATATAGGTCTTCTCGAACCATAAGTTATTTTATACTAACACATATTTTATAGTGCATCGGCAAGAGGTCTTGAATGTCTTACCGATATAAATTTATCTGAGGATTCATATCGGCATGATGTAGTTCACATTCTCAATGAAAAAAGTATCCTATTAGCAAGACAATAGTCATCGGGGTGAGTCATATCAAGCACATATGTATCTTACCAACCGAAGCACAAAGAACTATATTGGCCAAACTTGGGCCATCAGAGTGAAGTCCCATAACATCCATCTGAGCTTGTCAATAAAGTGAAGGAGGATTTTGTCAATATGAGTTCATGGAGTCCTATTGACCCCCTATGTCACACCGACATGATTGCATTTTTAAATCCTTGGCGATACATTTTGATCATCGGTGAGACTGGTTTCATTGGAGAGAGATATGAGAGTCATGTCGAGTGTTGTTCTATCGGCAAGAAAATAATTATGTCTCGGCGATCACAAAATAGACCAAAGGAAATATCTCAGTGAGATACAAAGTAAGTGGAGGAACATCTGCCTAACTTACAAAGTCACAATGACATGTTTGCATTGGTGGGAGTTATAATGATATAGTTGAGATTGAAGGGATAACTCTCGGGGAGACTCATAATGCCAGTGAAACTATGAGACATCCTAGCGATATATGATCTATCGATAGAAAAGATACAAGTGAATCAAAATAACTCTCGGGGAGACTCGAAGTGTTGGGGAAACTACAAGGTGTCTTAGCAAATGTTTTAATGAACGTTGGTAGAAGGCCTAATAGAAGGATCGTCCAAGATTTGAAAAAATCTCACCGATAATATTACATGATGTGATAGTGAGAGTTTCAAAAAAAGACCTACTACACTTGTGTTTTAGCTAAAACATTAATGGTGCCACGAAGCATAAGTAACTTCATGAATTAAGGGAAATTCAATTGAAAACACTATTGCAGAATTGATAGCAGAGAAAGCGAAAGGACAAACGAAGAACCAAGGCATTTTTTGACTCAAAATTTTTAAGTGAAATACAGTAAGCTCTTTGTGCCTTGACTTCTATAGTATTGACTTCTGCAAATTTTGAAGAATGGAAGCCACTAGTTCAAGAAAATTGAAGGGGAGAAAACATGGGGAAAGTAGTCAATCTAGAGGGAAAAATAGAAAACCGAAATTGGGCCAGAGGGTACTGAGTGGAAGCTAAGCCAAGATCTTATCGACCAATTACCTAGCTTTGGACCTAAAGCCAGGCAATCTACACAATTTAGGGCAGAAGTGGATAAACTAGATGAAAAATTTCAGCTCATAGGAGATATTTGGAAACCAATAATAGGCTATGAACTTTTTAGTTTTCATTACTATCGGAGAAATCATTTTAAACCAGTATGTAATCCATGGAAGCTTAATCTGGGAAAGTTGGTCTACCCTGATGTATTTGTCAATGTTGAACTGGTGAGATTGTTGGCCACTCATTATAATTCAAAACTCAAAGCCATCTGTGACCCTTCTGGGAAACCATTGATACATATATCAGAAGATGCAATAAGCGAGGTTTTCAAATTGGAAGGGGTTTGAAATGATAAAATCATATGTGAAGAATTAGAAAGGGAATTCAAGAGGATGGACACAATTTATAAAGGTTGGAGGTTGCCACTGCATAGAATTAGACAGGGCGGCAAACTAGTTCCACTAGAGGATAGTGATGGACCCCCTTTCCATGATCTTTTTGAACCCTATATGAAGTATACTTATTTCTCGGTAGGCCAAGTATTGGGAATGGGAGTACCAGAATATATGTCAATCATGCCTATGATAATTTTAGCAGATATTCAATATCATAACTCAAGAACTTTTGATTATGCCTCATACATTTTTAAGGGGCTTGATTCTGGGTTGATGGCACTGAAAAGTGGAGCCTCTATCTTTCATCTTAGGTGTTATTCATTGTTGATGCACATATTGTTGTAGTTTGGACAAGAGTTAGGGTTGTGGCCTCAGGAGATGAGAATTTCCCAATTTGATAAGTAAGGTATGTCATTACCTGTTCAATTATGGACTGTTGTTTGGGATAGCAGGTTTGCTAATTCTTGTTTCATACACTTTAAGGAGTATTTTGTAAAACCATTGTACAAATTCTATAATCATCCATGTTCTTATTCTCTATCTGATGAGATAAAGAGGTTTCTCAGGCCTAAGGACTTCAATGGGCCAATTAATCACAATTGGGGGGATTGGTATTGTTTGGATGATGCTACCATGATTAGGGTTTAAGGATTTGAAGATGCCCCATTCATTTTTCCTAAAACAGTCCCGAACAAGATTGCATACTTGGAAATTGTTAGGCAGATGGACTTTTCCAGTGTTATGAATTTGAGCTCCTTTGGAAAAGAGGCTTTCATTCCTAGTACATTGTGCTTCAGTGATTTTACTATATTGGTGAAGGAAGGGTACAATTTGATTCTTGATATGCTACTACAATACAACATGAAAAGGGACCACTTAGAAAGAATTTTGATCTAGAAGGGTATATCAATTATGCTAGACAAAAGATAATCTTTGGAGGATATCAACATGTACCCTATCAGTTTGATGATATGATCAAGAACCTAGAAGCTAAAGAAGCAGAAATGGTGGTAGAAAAATATAATCAAGGGTTGCAAGATATAGAGCTTTTATCTTCTAGGGAAGAGGCATCTGAGGGTAATGTGCCATAGGGTCAATCCAATAAGATGTCAAGATTGAGAACTTAGGACTACACTCACCCTGCCAAGGAATTAAATGTGGAAGAGAGTATAGATACAAATGCAAGGCACGTGGAGTATAAGTCATTTGTATCAGATAATGAATTTATAAATTCTCCAGAATTTAAAGCATTCTTGTATAAACAAAAAGGAAAAGAGATAAGAGAAATGGTTGATAATGTTACACCAAGTAATGAGGAACAACTATTGAAGGACCTAAAGATGAGTGTGGACAGAGAGATGGTAGGTATGACCCCTAAGAAGGGAAGGAGAATGTTAGAAAATGTTGGTGTCATGATCTTTCCAAGGTTGGATCTCAATTCTGCATTAGTCTTTGATAGTTTTCTGAAGGATAGTAATGCTACACACAAGCTCAGCCCAAATAAGGTGACAAAAGTATATGTAGGGTCAAAATACAATCCAGATGAAGGGTCATTGATGATTTGGGCCTTGTATCCACCTCACAGGAAATCAGTTGTCATTGATACTGAGAAAGCATTCGGGCATGTTATGAATCTAAAGGTTGGGGAGGTTGATCCTATGGAAACAATAGAGATTGGAATCAATGTAGCAAAATTAAACAAAGCTCAAATACAAATGTTAATCAAGGAAAGAGAAATGTACAAAATGAATAATGAGAGGATTTCGAGAGAAAATGACCGCCTGAAAGATTTGTTAGGAGTTACAATGAATTCAACCAAGCTTCTCACTCATGGTGAAATTTCACAAGCAAAAGATCATTGGGAAGGATCAAGTGCATATTCTCAAAGGAAATATGATGCACTTGTAGCAGTAATTAAGAAAAGACAAGCCAGTCTAACAACTTGGTTGAATAAGCTCTGGGGAAGAAACTCGCATAACTTTGTTGCATTGCGAGAACACGAAAGAATGGATGGTAGGATTCTGGATAAGCTTCAAGAAATAAACCAAAGGGATGTTTCTAATAATGTATCAATTGAGGTTGCAAATCATCTTGTGAACAAGCACACAGACTTCTTTGAAGAATTGTGAGGGGATGCACAAGGATTAATCGATTCCACCAAAAAGGGATTGACTGCATTCTTCAATGATAGAGGAAAATTAAAAGAAATGACTAGGTGGAAAGGTGAAAGTGAATTGATATTGCAAGAAATTCTGAAGACAGCTACCGCAAAAAGATACAACATTGGATGAAGCATGCGTTCGACAAAATGAAAAGATGATGAAAATGGAGATCGCGATCCGGAATGCATTGGGAGATGCAGATACACATGAGTGTTGAGACTACTTGGACCACTTGTCAAAGATTCATTTATGGCTTAACAGAGCCTAATTACTTCTTTTTAATTATTTGTTGTTTTAACATGAGACATTTCTGAAAGGATGTGTCCTTTCAAGTAGTTGATGTATAAATATCCATTTTTGGTTGCAAATAGCGAATATCGAATAGGAGAAAGATACAGTAGATTACAATGTTTTGCAATTATGAGACTATGATGCATGTTTGAAACTATGGAGATATCAATGAAAATAGTTTAGTTTGGTGGCTTTTTTCATGTATCAGTTGTTTGTTGTGTTAATTGAAAGTATTACTGAAGTTGTCTCCAAGGTTGATGTTTTCTAGTTATTTAAATTGATATAACAAGCTTATATTCATTTTATTGGTGCACACTTGTTGTATCTGTATGGTCGATTAATTTTTTCTTTCAAGAAAATATTAAATCCTTTTAATTAGTTGATCATAGTAATTAGGGAATCTCATTAGAATCATTAAGAAGAACTTGGTAATCATATTCTTGCAAGTTTATACAAGTTGTAAACTCAAATTTATTTGCCAAACAATTAGAGTATCTGCAAGAAAGAAGTTACTCATTTTAGATTTCTCATTTCACTCCACATACCTAATAAGGCACTAGTCTATACATTTTCACCATTTAGGTTTCACTCATTTTTACATTTGTTAAATTGAACATATTAAATTTTAGCCTTGATATTGCTATAAAATCTATACCAAAATAAAATTCATTTATCCACTCCCATTTGCCATTGTGGATGAATTATTTTAGGAAATAAACAAAAACCAAGTCTTCCTCATTCATATAGGTATACCCACCTTGATCTAGCAGTACTTGAAGAGAAGAAGGTCTAAACCATTTTGGCCTTGTCTGTTACCCTGAAACGTACCAAGAGATTGGCAACCTCTTGAGGCATTTTGCCTACGTTTTTGAGAGCTGAAACCTCCCTCTCTCTATCTCTCTCCCACTCACTCCCTCTCTCTCTATAAAGTAACTTCAATATCCTACTCCCTCTCCCTCTCTTAGGTCTCTCTCTCACTCACTCACTCCCTCTATATCTCTCCCCTTAACCCTAACCCTTAACCCTTAACCCTTAACCCTTAAACCCTCTACCCTTAACCCTCCCTTCCTTTATCTCTCTCTCTCTCAAGTCTCTCCCTCCTAGCACCACTCCCTCTCTCAAGTCTCTCTCTCACTCACTCACTCACTCTATCTCAATTCTCTCCCTCCTACCCCTTATCCCTCTTAGGTCTTTCTCTCACTCACTCACTCACCACTCTCTCTCCCATCCACCTTAACCCTAAACCCTTAAACCATCTACCTCTACCCTTAACCCTCCCTAACTTTATCTCTCTCCCACTCCCTCCCTCTCTCTCTCTAAAGTATCTTTAATATCCTACCCACTCCCCCTCTCTTAGGTCTCTCTCTCACTCACTCACTCCCTCTATCTCTCTCCCCTTATCCCTAAATTCTAAACCCTTAACCCTTAACCCTTAAACCCTCTACCCTTTACCCTTAACCCTCCCTTTCTTTATCTCTCTCCCACTCCCTCCATCTCTCTCTCTCAAGTCTCTACCTCATACCCCCTCATCCCTAAACCCTCAACCATAAACCCTTTAAATTTCTGTATGCTCTACCTCAACACTCTTTCCTCCCTTCCCTCCTCCTAATTTCTCTCTCTCTACTCCTCCCCTTTCCCCCTTCCCTCCCCTTCCCCTCATAATTTTCTCCATACTTCTCTTCCCTTTTCCCCCTCTCTCTCCTTACTTTCCCTTCCTCCTTTCCTCCTCTATCTCTCTCTCTCTCTCCCTCTCTCTCTCTCCCTCTCTCTCTCTATCTCTTGCCCACCCTCCACCTCCTAATTACTCTTGGGTATATGTGTGCAAAAATCAGATATTCGATTTATAGCAACAAAATATTACATTTAAAAAAAAAATTCAAATTAGATATTAGACAGGAATTGGATATCCAAAACAAATCAGATATCCAATTTGTAGTACTTTGGCTTGGGCATTGCTATGGAGCAATGTATTGAAACCCAACCCAAAAAAAGGTCAACTCAGGATTTTCACGTTTTTTGGCAAGTTCAAAATGCTACATTTTTCATGTTTCCACTTTTTGGCCCATCATGATCTTGCACATACCCAGGTCTAAATCAGGTAGTTGTTATTGCTAAGATGTATCACTCCTTTCTTCGAAGGCCATACACTTATGACTGGGTCAAGTATTCTTTTCTTTAGAAAATTCCTATTTCCTTTTTGATAGGTTAATTATGATTTGATTAGATGGGTTATGCTTTATGAAAGAAGTATATTGGCATGAAATTAAATATGATTTTTATTCCAATGTAAAAACTACAAAGAATGCAAACAATTCTTTCAACACATAAACTATTATGTAGTAGTCAATTAAAATGAAAAAGCTTACTCTATATTAGTTAGGATACACAACTAATAAAATGATCTAAAGTTACTTATTTATCCTAGAGGAACTAAGTATATAGTATACAAAGAAAACCAACAAACCCACAACTACCCCTATTTTGAAGGAGTTTAGTTTTCTCCCCTTCCTGATCTCGCTAATATTGTCTAATTATTTTAAAGAGGTGAAGGGTCATAACACAACTTTATTCAACCCAGTAAATAGCTTGGTTAATGAAACTTGACAAAAGCAACAAACACCTACATTTGAATTTCATGTTGAATGAAGAGTGGTGACAATAATCTACTTATAGTTTAATAAAACACTATTTTTATAAGAAGGCTTGACATTAGAAAGATAAATGTTACTTATAGTTTAATAAAACACTATTATAGTTTTACCAACATATACTCATTGTATTTTGCATGGATTCTTAGTTAATATATGGGGAGATAGAGATAGATGTGGAGAGAAAGAGAGAGAGAGAGAGAGAGAGAGATATGGGAAGAGAAAGAGAGATGGAGAGATATGGGAAGAGAAAGGAAGAGAGGTGGAGATAGAGAGCTCCATGGATGGGGGATAGGGAGGGAGAGATGGTGAGAGATAGAGAGGGGGAGATAGAGAGGGGGGAGAGAAAGGGACATAGATAGAAAGAGATAGAGAGAGGAGGAGAGGAAATAAAAAGAGAAATAGAGATAGAGATATAGAACAGGAGAGATGGAGTGAATGAGAGAAAAAGGGGGGAGAGGGAGATATATCTCAATAGATAGAGTGGGGAAGAGGGAGTGACATAGATACTGGGAGATATAGAGATATAGAGAGCGATAGGGAGAGATATATCAATCACCATCCCTATATCTCTATCTATTCATCCTTATCTCTTTATCTCTACCTCTCTATATCTCTTTATCTCCCTCTCTCTATATATTTTCTTCCCTATATTTATCTTTGTCTCCTTAAGTGTGCAATGGGTACATTGAAGAGGTCTTAAAGGAGAATTATCATATCTTTAATCAAATGGCATGCTACCTTGAGCATAACTCCCCAAATACACATGCCATCCTTGGATTGTTGACATGAAACAACCAATCAAAATTTAGTTTCTCTCTCATATTAATATATATTACTATTATATTAAATATGTATTAAATTAATTATATTTTGTATTATATAAAAGTATACTTATTATTAATTATTAATTATAATAATTTTATACGTATTTAATAATTTTGTTAAAAAATATAATATATAATTATAATAAGTTGAATAATTATATTATTGATTATGTAAAATATAGCTAATATATACTTAACTATACTGTAGAATATTAAAATCTAGCTAAATGGCACCAAAATTTTCAATTTCATTAACATACTGTAAAACCTAATGAAACTAGGTTGTAGCTCGTCAAATTGGAGAAGTGAAAGGTCAATACCACCATCGAGGAAGAGTTTGGAGTAGTGAAAACAAGGTCAATGCCAGCGTCAAGGAAGATTTTGGAGTTAAAACAAGGTCAATACTAGTGCCGATGAAGAGTTTGGAGGAGTAAAAACAAGGTCAATATCAGCGTCGAGGAAGAGTTTGGAGGAGTGAAAACAAGGTTGAGGGCACTCAGGGAAAATCAACGACCAAGGGGAAATGAGTACTGTAAGTTTAGCACCCCCATTCTCTTTAACCTACAATTTTCATGCCTAGTTTCCAAAGATCTTCTTGTACATTGGCACCCCCATTCTCGTAAAATGGTATAAGATAAGACAGAAAAAATAAAATACCTATCTTTCACATTTTTATCGACCAGCCTCAGGTCTTGGAAAAATGCCCATAATCTACCCACATCTTGGTTGAGGTCTAGGATTTCATCACACATAGCCTTCATCACATGAGTCTAAAGCAATTGTAGACTTAGCCCAAGTACATGCTAGGCTAAGGTAGATCTAATGAATGGAAATAGAGGCATACAATTCTTCTTTAATGCCTCCACCACAAACATATGCAAGGTTTTGGTTGTTTTTATGGTAAGCGGGTTGATCTTCTAATCTACCTATGCAATTTCCAATTCCAATCAAGGGCAGCTCGAAAAACCTAGACCAACTGACGAGGACATTAAAACCCTCCAACACTTCAGGCTCTGAAAGACCCAGGAGGGTCATCCCTTAATGTGTTTACAACCTCTGCACCATTATCATAAACAACATTAATATACAACAAATGATCTCATTTAATAGCTCAACACAATAGGATAATACAAAATAGAATTGGTTGTTCATTAGTATTATCAACTATTTGGAGCATGAGATAACTACAACACATTTCACAGTATAAGATAATCATTGATTTTCAATTTGTAGCAAGATCTAGGTAAAGGAAAAAAATACTGAACCATACGAATAAGTACAACTTACATCAGTGCCATATATCCATTGGAGGAGTCAAATTTATAAGCATCTAAGGGTTTATGACAGATTTAACACATAACATATAAGATCCTTGATAACATTGCTTTATAATCTCATTAATAACCCAATACTACTTATCAAATCCTTATACAGAACATATCCACCTACAATCCCATTCAAGAATTTTAATTAATTCCTTAAATTAAAGCTAAAACAAGAATCATACACACCACAATAGTGAGATGAACGAAACAACCCTTGATCATTCTATTCAAAATTTAGATATGCTTGTACAATGGAGATACATGAGTTTGAATTAATCATCTCAATTCAAATGCTAGTACTATCATAAAACATTGAATCCCCATGAATTCAAAACCTACTAAAAAATGACTCAAAACCTAAATTGCATTTTCCCTATAACCATCAAACTTTACAATTTTCTCTACAACTTCATCTAGGCTCGACCAAAAATATCTAACTTGCTAACCCGTACTTTTGGCCTTGAAATCCTTCTTATAGAAAAAAAAGGAGCAAACAAGCATCGGGTCAGAAAGCACATGTGTCACCGGCCAATTGGACCACCTTGTGATATTCCAAAAAGTAATAGCCCAAAAGATCCCACCCAAGGCATAAGATAAAAACTAGGGTTTTACATGAATACAAAGGTAAAACCCCAACCTTAGGCTTTTCCCAAACACCATAGATGACCAGACACATAAGGCAAGATAAAAATGGAAAACAAAGAGCAAAATTTTGAAGTTCCATCACAAGGAAAGGTCTCCTCCCTTCTTGGTAGTGATAACCTCCTCCACACACAACCCTTAAAAATTATGAATAGAGGAATATAATATTTTAAGAACTCAAAGTTGATTCTCTCCTACCTTATGCAATTAGTCATTTTATCATTACAAACATCTATAGTGATTACTAGAGGCACATAGACCAATTCTTCATAATAGAAGAATTTGATCATACTTTTCCAATGATGGCATTATGAGAAAACCTTAGGTTAAATGAATAATTCCTAGCTAAGTTCTTTAAATCATGTCCAACCGTATAAGAGAAGACCGCTGCTATGTGTACCTGGATACTATGGAGAAAGGCTAGTCTTTGGGCTCTTTCATCAATCATCCTACCTTAAAACATACCAAAAGTATCCTAGCAATTAGACATAGGAAGATTTAAGATGACTTAAAAAAAAATTATTGCCAAAGCATAAACTTATGATGACTTAACCAGGCCTAGTACACACTCCCTCCCTATTAACCACTTAGACATATGGAAATTAAATGTAAATTTGCTGCTATTTTTAGTCATGTAGGTGTCCAATAAACCACTTGGTGGTGTTTCCCTTCAAGTTTATTTAATTGAATGAAGAGAAAAAGTCCTTTGATTACAATTAGAGAATACATTTGAGGCCTTGGTTGTGTAACTGGTGGACCATAGTCACATTTAACACTTGTTACAAAGTTTGGGAGTTAAAACGTTAAGTAGCTTTGATTTTGATGGACACATTTGGACAATAGTAACAATAACTTCCAATCTATCAAGACTTGATTACCTTATAACCTATGAAATTCTAGCGATGAAATGATAGATTAATCATAATGTCACCTTAGGATCACATCACCATGAAAGAACTTCATCCAACATCCTTATGAGTGCAGGTACCACCAAATAGGTATTTTTCAAATCTTTCTTCCTCAAGCGAGGGAAATTTAGGAAAAGAAGAGGAAAGCAAGACATGTAGTATGTCTAAAAGATGGAGATCAACTAGAGGTCAAAAGATTAGAAGAAAATTTTGTAAACGCATGGAATTTTTTCTTGTTGAATGGGGGTCATGTTCTTATGATGATGAGAGCATAGGCGACATCGAGGTGCCCTTGAGGTACAAAAATATATGGAAACAATGGGTACCCAAGGAACTTCCTCCAATAAGCACTGATTTTTGTGTCAACGAGAGGATATATCGCATAGAACCATCGTCATTACATGGTTTGGGCCTATTTTGCATGGACAACATAAAGGTCTGTTACGACAAAGACACTGAATTGATGGAGTATGTTGAACCCTATTACAGTTACAAATATTGGATGCAACTGGTTCGATATACATGAAGTATGCATAGGTATGCACTGTCAACAAATTATATATAGCTAAAAGATAAGGATCAAAATAAAGGAGTGGCTATGTACATTGATGGAAGGCCAAAAGCATCAAGGAATTTTGCAAGGTTTTTAAATATTACATGACCTGGGTCAACAAATAAGAAACCCAATTGCATATTTGAGGCACACGAGGGAAACCGTGTATTCATATGTGTGATAAAATCAATAACTACAAGGGAAGAGTTGCTAATCGATTACAATTTGAATCGCTTAGTTACAAACACAATTACTATGGGGGTGGTGCGTACTATGTACCATTTTATCCAACCTCCAATTAATGACTCCAATATACCATTTTATTCTTATATTTTTTTTCGTAAGTCTATTGGTTTCATTTCGGTAATGTTTTTTTATATTTAATTTTTGTCACAACAGAACATTGATTGTATGGAGAAGGCTCCAGCCCAGAGCACAAATTGCAATGTATCTTCAGGTGCTTCTACCCAAAATGTTTACCTCATTGTAATTGTACAAATTAGATACGAGCAAAATGTTTTATTATTATGTTTTTTTCATAAGTTTATTGGGTTAATTTTGATAATGTTTTTAATATTCTTGTTGCAGTCGACTAATCAGGGAAAGGCACCAATAGTAGATGAGAGCATCCATAGTGAGGTGCAGTCAATATTTTGTAATGATGACATTGCTTAGTCAACAAACCCTCTCGATATGATAAGGAAGATCCAAAAAAAATGCAATGAAGAAATTGTTAAGTTGATATTCATAGTGCTTCAAATAGATGAGATAAGAGAGAGGGTTAAAATATTGACTGAGAGATCACAAAACTTGCAAGTAAGTTGTCATGAGGTCTTTAATTATAACATAAGTTCATTCATGGTTTTATATTTTGTACTCTTTTATGTCATGAACTAAAATATGTGTTGTTTTTATAGGATTTTGTGCATCCTCATGATGCTCCTAGCCATGATCAGGGTACTGCAAGTGCTACCCAAGGAGTAGGGGTTGGTACAAGTGTTCATCCTGATCTTCCTGTGCATACATCACATCATCTAACCCCATCATTTGTGCCTCTATTATCATCTGAAATGTTGGCAACACATACCATGTAGGCATCTGTTAGTGCACCCTCTGGTAGTGAACACATGCAAAAACATGCATCAAGGCATGTACCTGGAGATGTAGAGGCCACTAGTACTGGTGATATTTTAGCAACATTTCTTAAATCTTCTTGTATTACTAGTACGGGAACATTTCCGGTCACATTTGTGGTGACTGAGGATTTCGTTCCCAAAAAGATAGAGAAGGTCCCATGTACTTTAAAATGTTTTAATTATTATTATATATAATCCAATTGAAATTTACTTATTGATCGCTCTTTTTAGACTATTGAACCCATGATCATTTTGCAGGAAATGATGTTTTTTATAAACATCTAAGTGATATTTTATTGAAGCTCTTCGGTCCCACCATACGTACACAGTGGAATGCATAAAATCAAGATTTAAAAGATGAGCTCATTAATCATTTAGTTGTGCTCTTCGGTGATAAAACATTCAACCGAACCAAGGTCCTTAAGAAAGCTGGTACCTATTTAAAGTATGTGAGGGACCAATATAGGTCACATTTAAAGAAGAAAAAAAAGTACAAGCGTCCCCCCATCATTCCGGAGAGGGAGTGGAAGGACTTGGTGTCGGATGGAAAGGAGAAGGCTGAAAAGAAAAAAGGAAAGACACCATCGGGCCAAGGAAGGTATGTGATACTATCAATAATGTAATTATATACTGATTACTCTTTCTTTTTACATAATCTAACATATTTCAAACTTTTCATAGGTTTCCTGACACATCGAAGGCAATAAAGGAAAGACTAGAAAAACACGAGTAGCACAAACTTGGCTCTGGTGGTTATATAAAATTAGCCACATGAATTGTAGGTATCAATAAATGAAATATTGTATCAAAATAATAAATTGAAAACAATTTTGGTTTTATCACACCATAGAAGAAAAAGTCATGATCTTATGCAAAAATGTAGGGCTCTGAATTCAACAGATTTCCCACAAAAGATGCCATGAAGATTGCCTTCCAACAAGGCTATGGAGTCGTGATTGAATGCCTAACAAGTCTTGACTGGGAAAAAACAATCTTCCACTACATTCGACATGCAGGTAAATAAACTAAATAAAGTTTATTTAAAATTGAATACTTTTGCAATCTATTCAATATTAATTTCCACCATAAATTAATTACATGCCTATTTTTTTTAAACATTCAAGCAATGATAATACTACACATGACTTTCGAATGCAGCCTAGTGAGGGTGGAGCACAACCTACAGATGAAGGTCATGGTGTGCATCTCGGTACTTTAGAGCATGTAGAGGGTGATCAACATGTTGAGCATAATCAAGAACATGATGTGGCCCCATCAGGTAAAGAGGACCACTCTAAAGTTCTTTTAAACATATTTAATTGCAATTGGTGTATTAATTAATGTAACCTTTCATGTTTCAACTTTAGAGCATGTAGAGTGTGATCAACATGTTGAGCATGATCAGGCTAGAGAAGATCAAGAACATGTTGTGGCCCCATCAGGTAAAGAGGACCACTCTAATATTCTTTTAAACATATTTAATTTCAATTGGTGTATTAATTAATGTAACCTTTCGTGTTTCAACTATAGATCAGGATTTAGAGGGTTTCAGTGTGTTGAGCATGAGTCTATAACAGAAGTTCAGGAACATGATGTGGACCCATCAGGTAAAGAGAAACACTCTAATATTCTTTTAATTAATGAAATACTTGTAACAATAATAATAAAACATATCAGTTTAACATTTATTTGTTATTGCAACGGACCCTCCCTTGCAGCAGTGTCCACATCGTGAGCAGATGACTAGGCATACATTAAGATCATGAGCAGAGGGTAGAACAACTAAAGGGGGGACAAATGATTTAGAAAATGATACTCCACTTCAAAAAAAATTAGCTTTAAAAAAGAAACAAAAAAAAAGTGATTGTAATCATATCATGACAACCATATTTTTGATAATATGTAAAAATTGAAAGAATGAATATTATATGCTAATGAATGAATGTGAATATGTTAATTAATGAATGTTATATGTTAATGAATGAATGTTATATGTTATTAATGGATGAATGAATTATTAATGTTATATGATTGGGTATGGGGAATTGAGAGTGATGTGTGTTAGCTCTCAAAAACGCAGGTGAAATGCCTCAAGAGGTTGCCAATCTCTTGGTACATTTCAGGGTAACAGACAAGGTCAAAAGATTTATACCTTCTAATCTTCAGGTGCTGCTAAACCTAGGTGGGTGTACCTATATGAATGAAGCAGACTTAATGTGCTTGTCTCTCTTGAAATGTTTTTCCCACAATGGCAGATGGGAGTGGACAAATAAAACTAAATTTGGTATAAATTGTATAGCAATATTCAAAGCTAAATCCTAATATGTTCAGTTAACAGATGTAAAGAAAATGAATGAATCTAAATGGTGAAATGCAGAGACTAGTGCCTTATTGGGTATGCGGAGTCAAATGAAATAGAAATGTGCAACTTATTTCTGGAGAACACTCAAATATTTTGGCATATGTTTTGTTTATAACTTGTATAAACATGCAAGATTGTGATTACTAAGCTCTTCTTAATGATCTAGATGAATTTCCCTAATTACTATGATCAATCAAAAGGATTTAATCTTTTCTTGAAAGAACCGATCAATCAACCACATAGATACAACAAATGTGCACTGATAAACTGAATATAAACTTGTTATATCAATTTAAACAACCAAAAAGCATCAATCTTAGAGACAACTTAGTAATACTTTCAATAAGCACAACAGACAATTGACACAAGAAATGAGCTGCCACATCAATTGATTTTCATTGTTATCTCCATTTTGAAATCATTCATCATAGTCTCTATTCTGAAAATTTTATTCTATTGTATCCATTTCTAATCTATCTACTATATCTAATGTCTAATCCCTCCATTTACAATTGAAAATGGATATTTATACATTTGCATTTGAAAAGACACGTCGCTTCGCATATCCAAATGTCAACCAACAGTTTGCAATCAGGCTCTGCCATTATTCGCTAATCACTCACCGAGACATCCCGTAGTCACACCGAAGGCCAATGTCTCGCCGAAAGTCATCCCTCATCATATGTGTTTTGTTGTGACAATTCAGAGTCGGGGAGAGGTTTCATAGAACACCTTGTGTCTTACCGAAATGTGTCCCGTGATATTCTCTAGTCACTGAGACAATCATTTCTCACCGATGAAACACTTCGGCATGACAAACGGGTTGGCAAGACTATATAACTTCATTTTAAAGACCATCGATATAATTCCTTTGTGCTTTGTCGGTGAGAACAGAGGAATTCGGTGAGACCTCACCTGGATAACCTTTTAATAGAATCCTTTTGTGTTTTGTTGGCAAGACTGGATGCGTTCGATGAGACATTACTCTGATGCACTTTAGTCTTACTGATATGTATATCCTTATTGGTGTGACATATGGGTCGCTATGACTTACTCCGATGAAATATCTTTTGCCGATACATTCTTTCTATTGCCGGTCGGTAAGACATGAAACAATCGGTAAGACATCACCCCGAGACCCCTTAGTTTGTCTGATACATCGATCTGTGTGCCAATCGGTGAAACAATAAGATTTCGCTAAAACCTCACTCTGACGACCTTTATCTAGCCTATAAACCTCCTCATGAACTGATCGGTGAGACATGACCCATTTGGTGAGACCTCACCCCGGTAATATCATTCTTGCCGATATGAATTTTCTTCTCATCGAGACAATAGATAGTGTCTTGCCGATAGGTGGAAAAATATACATCAGTAAAAGAATGCATTATGGAATGGGAAGACCTTCACTATCTCATGTCGATAGGAAAATAAATATGAAATACTCAAGTCTTGATGGATTTTTTGGAACTACATGGAAAAGTACGAGCAAAATGTTATGAATAGAGGCCCTGTGCATATGGTGAGGATTATTCTGGAAGCTCAGGGGTATGAAACAACTTGTGAAATTATTCAGAATTCTACAACTCTAACAATGAGAGGGGGGGGAGGGGCCAAATGAGCTTCCACTGTCACGTGGTTGGCCCTTTTAAGTAGAGAATATTAAACTATTCTCGAAACAAAGAGAAGCTGAATATGGTAATGCACTTTTCAATATAAGAAATGCATTGTTTGAAGCATCAAACCAATATGAAAAGATGAAAGAAAGTGCTAACTTTTCACTATGGTGGTAGAAAAATGATTCTTTATACCCTGAATCCATGCTCTGCATCATAATTTTGAAGTTGTTTCCATTCCAATGTTTTGTGTTTAGTTTGTTTGTATGGCTTTGTATGAATACCACATTGTGTTGTGTGTGGATTTGGTTTCAAAGCTTTGTTTCTTTTGTTTTTAGTGGTGATATAACTCTAAAATTTGACTTTTGTACATAACAGGTTAGTGGAAAAATTGACAACTCTGAAGGGTTTAGAGGCTTGATTGAGATAGATACACAGATATTTGGATCTTGTTGTTGATGGGAGGCTTCCACTTAACCATGAAATTTTGTACCATCTGCAGGTATGCAAAAGTTTCTCTACTTACATTCGTTCTTGATCATAAATGTTGTAAATGATATTAATGCTTCAAACTTAAGATTTATTTCATTGTTATAATGTTCAAAATGTTATACTTTGCTATAAATTCAAGCATTCTCTTGCCCCCTACCCCTTTCTCTCTCCCCCCTCCTTTTAAGAATTTTCTTTGTCATAAAAGATTCACATTTTTGTCTCATTTACACAAATTTATCTGAAGCGCTAGGAGTGAATAAAGATATGTAAAAGATGATGGATTATGTCTAAACAATAACTTTCCATCTTATAGCTAATTAAATCCTTAATATTTGAATAGTTTAGAGCTCGAATAATGCTTGTATATGCATGTGTAGCAATAAGGGAGCCTATGTGAAGATTGAAATTTAAAACATCACTTTGGTACTTTTCCTTAGGTAGTGAAATGATATTTTGAGTAATACAAACCTACACACACATTGATATTTTTTGGCATTGCATTGAGGAATTTTTTTCTCTTATACCTACCCTCGGCTAGACATGGAGGTATATAATATTAGTTTTTGGGTTTTTTCTATAAGTAGTTAATTTCACAGAGGAAGACTAAAATCTTCTTAATGTCCTATCAGGTGTGAAAGCATATGAATCACTTGTTGAAGGCACCATTTTGTATTCATCCAAAAATTGGTTTGTTCTTTTTTTTATGTTTCTTGCATGTGTTTTTTTTAGGCTCTAGAGATGTAGCTCAACTCTTTCCTTTGCACTTTTTATCTATTTTGATGATTACAGTAGATTGTCCTCATAATTTTTCATGTACATCTGTTTGTAACCTTATTTTCTACCAATCAATTTTCAAACCAGCCACATATTAAGGACCATTTCACTAACTTGTAGTCATCCATTACTTCATATGTTGTAGGTTGTGTTTGTGTGCCAATAAATCCTGATGATTGCTAGAACTTTAAACCTACAAGTGTACCCAATCTTTCTCAAGTAAAAGTCTTACTTTGTTTTATAGTACTTTAAATGGTTAATTGAAGGTGCTTCTTTAGAAATGAGATAGTTGAACCCTGGATTAAAATATGGTATTAGATGGGCAGTATAGTGATAAAACTAAGGTCCATTGAACACAAATTACGAACATAATTTATTGGACTATGAATAGTGTTACAATTATAATTATTTCTCCTTTACCTACCTATGCATTAATGAAAAAGATAGCAGATATTGGAAGTTCATTATATGTCTCATGTATGTGTTAGTATTTTAATTTTGTTTAAGTTGTTCAAGAGCTTGATTAGATCAAGAATATGCTCTACAAGCTCTATTCTCTTGACATTGCTCGGCATTTTCCCTACACATTTTCTCTTCAATCCAAATGTTTCTTAACGCATTCCCTTGTTACCCCTTGGTTGTTCTCAAGTGTAATGCTTTTTATATGCATCTTGTAGTCTATATGTATGATCAGCCATCTCTTATGAATCATGGATAACCTTTCATGGAATTGTTGTTGTAATTAGACAATTGTCATTGTGACAATAATCATTTAATTTATATGGAAGTAAGTATTTTTCATATTATTTGACTTGGTATTATAAACTTGTCTTTGCAGGATTCTCTAGGCGGGAACAACAGAACTGTGATGATAGGTAGAGTTGTACAACACCATAAATCATTTGGCATTATCAATATATTGTTTATAGAATACTTTGTGCAAGTAAAATGGAATGTGCAATGACAATTGGTCTCAAATTCAAATCTGAATATAAGTACATTATACACAAGAAGATGGTATCTATTCTATGATTTAAAAAACCCCAAAATAAGAAAGTTAATAGGTTCTGTTTGTTTACTTGCTCTTAGACACTTGTTTAATTGGCGAGACCCTCAAAATGTCTTGCTAATAACCAGTAGTGTTCAAAACTCCTGAAGAGGTCAAATCAGTGTAACATTGAATTGTCTTGCTGATGGAAGTCGTTGGCAAGACATGGACTATTGGAGTGAGTTTTCTATCCTATGTCGATGATTGATCTCTCACCGATGGGTTGGATTTGGTGGTCATCGCCAAGAGTCTCCGCGATGACATGGTGTAGGTCTATTTAAAACTCCTAAAGAGGTCAAATCAGTGTGACATTAGATCTGTCTTGTCGACGAAAGTCATTGGCAAGACATGGACTATCGGAGTGAGTTTTCTATCATGTGCCAAAGATTGATCTTTCACTGATAGGTTGGATTTGGTGGTCATCACCAAGAGTCTCTATGATGACATGGTGTAGGTCTATTTAAAACTCTTGAAGAGGTCAAATCGGTTTGACATTGGATATGCTTGCTGATGGAAGTCATCAGCAAGACACGGACTATTGGAGTGAGTTTTCTATCCTATTTCGATGATTGATCTCTCACTAATGGGTTGGCTTCGGTGGTCACCACCAAGAGTCTCCACAATGGTACATTTCAATGAATATTTAAAAAACAAAATTGCATTATTTCATTGCAATTTTGACGAAGGCCATCGACGAATCACCGAAAAGGTTTGACGAAGGCTTCGTCATAACTCCTTTCCCATTTCATAGAAATGGCGACGAACTTCTAGTGTTGTTTCGACCCTTCGGAAGAGCCATTACAATTGCATTTTGGTTGTAATTCGTTGGTGGATACACAAATTTTTTGTCGATATTTCATTCAACATCTGAGTCATTTTATGATGCCGACGATCGATGAATCTGCCTCGTTATTTTGACGTTTAATTCCTCATCAGAATTTTGAGGAGAAAATAGCAACGAAACTTTTTTCATCAATTCGTCGATTGTCCGACAAATGTTTTCCGAACTACTAACAAATGTTTTTCAGAAAAGGGAGTCAAATTCAGTAGTGACTCCCCATTAGGTTCTGAATCTTCTCACATGACTCTTCTCCTTAGATAATTCATAGTTTTTTACATGACTCTTCTCCCCCTTTGAGATCAATGACAAAGATCTCTTTTCTCCACACAAGCTCTGAACCACATACCTGAACATCTGACTACTCTCCCTAAGTAGCAGCCACCACAACATCAATCCTAATCAAGATGTGATTATGAAATGCATGTATTGATGCAAGTCAATGCATCTTAGTTCTATTTGGGGGGGTAATCACCACAAGCTTCCCTCTGAGATACTCAAAAGTATCCTTAGGGAAAGGCTTTGCAAAGATATCTGCAATTTGTTCCTTAGTAGGCACATACTCCAATCTGACTTCCTTTTCACTCACCTTCTCTCTCAAAAAGTGAAACTTGATAGATATATGCTTGTTCTTTGAATGTAGTACCAGATTCCTAGAAATGTTAATTGCACTTGAATTATGGGTATGTGCAGGATCATGATGGGAAAAAAAGTGGCAATATTATGGGTATTTGTAGGGTATGTGGCTGATGACTTTTTTTTTACCCAAAATTGATGAAACGAAAAGGGTTTTTAGAGGAGATTCTCAGCTTTCCACCAATATAAATTATGCTTTAATTTGAATTTAATAAATAATTATTATTCATTTTCTATTAAATTACTTACTAAAGTCCTAATTGATAGGCTGATTGAAAAACATCTATAACTTTCAACGGTATCACATTTTTTTGAATCCAAACATGCATCACATTATATGCTTTACATACTATGGGATTAAAAAGAAAAATTAAATTTCATGAAGTTTTGACCAAGTTAAAGGTGGTCGGACATCACGGTTTTTATATTTTTAAAATTTGTAATAAAAAATTCATAATTAATTATTTACTTTGCAAAAAAATGCACAAAAAATATGCATCACATCTAGACATGAGTCCTCTACTTATATATAAAATCTTATAAAAAATATTATCATTTTATTATGGTTAGGGTGGTCAGACACACCTACTTCTTATTTTTTCCCTGAAATTTAAGTACTACTCATTGAAATTGCAAATTTTCACCAAATAGATTTTATTTATTTTTAAATAAACCTAGTAGTTTAGAAACTACATTTAATTTTCTACAGATTCTATTCTTACATATTTTTGAAATAATATAGATAAATTATTCAAATTTTTACGTCAAGTTGCCTAACTCTGATTTTTCTGAATTTTTTGCCACTTAAGGGCCTGTTTTTTCCATGATGATCCTACACATACCCTTATCGCAGAATATAGCAATAGGTTCATCATACAAAACTCTGATATCTTTCAACATCTGCTTCATCCACAATACTTGAGTACAATTATTAGCAACAACAATGTGTCATGCCTCTACAATAGATAAAGAAATGGCATTATGCTTCTTACTTAACCATGAAATCAACTTCTTACCCAAGAAAAATGCACCACCACTAGTACTCATTTTTTCATTCACATCACCTTCCCAATCAACATCAGTAAAAGCACTCAAAGTAAGATCATCATCTTTAGGATACCACAGGACAAAATAAACTATCCCCTTCA
Organism: Sequoia sempervirens; assembly: GCA_007258455.2. NCBI lineage: Eukaryota > Viridiplantae > Streptophyta > Pinopsida > Cupressales > Cupressaceae > Sequoia > Sequoia sempervirens. Next base: position 1,130,817,516 of record VDFB02271358.1, on the reverse strand, counting down.
AGTATCTAAAAATCCTCTTCATAGTAGTTACATGAGATTCCTTAGGATTAGATTAAAATATTTCAACAATGCATACAATATTCATGATTTCTGGTCTATTTTAAGTGAAATAAAGAAATCCACCAATCATTGATCTATATCTAGTTTTATTTTCTTTCATAGAATCATCATCTTGTATCAACTTGTATCTAGTCACCATAGGTGTACCAACTAGCTTTGAATCTTCCATACCAAACCTCTTTAGTAATTCTTTCACATACTTGGACTAAGATATGAAGATCCCTTTATCTAACTGAGTAATTTGTAATCCCAAAACAAATTTCATCTCTCCAATCATAGACATCTCAAACTCATTATGCATCTCATCAACAAACTTCATGCACAAACTATCATCTCCTCCAAAAATGATATCATCAAAAAAGACTTCAATAATGAAATCTTTATCATGATCAATCTTGAAATACAGATTACTATCAACAGTACCTTTATTAAATCCAAGCTTTAGTAAATACTTGTCCAGTCCAGCATACCATGCTCTTGGGGCTTGCTTAATTCCATGCAATGCTTTCTTCAACCGACAAACCATATCTCCCTGAGTAGTCAATTGAAAGCCATCAAGTTGCTCCACATACACTTCTTCTTCCAATTCGCCATTTAGAAATGTTGGCTTGACATCCTTTTGATAAACCTTGTAGTTTTTGTAAGTAGTATAATCAAGAAATAGTCTCACAACTTCAATCATAGCAACAAGGGAAAAAATTTCTTCAAAGTCAATTCCTTCCATCTGAGAATATCCTTTACACTCTAGTCTTGCTTTGTTTCTAACAACTTCACCTTGCTCATTCAGCTTGTTTCTAAAGACCCATTTAGTTCCAATTACATTTTTTTCCTTAGGTCTAGGAACAAAAATCCATGTATTATTCTTCTCAATTTGTTGTAGTTCTTCTTTCATTGCTTCCACCCAATTTTCATCTTTGCATGCTTCATTCACACTATTAGGCTTAGTCTTTGAAATGAAACAGTATTCTTCTACAATTTTTCTCCTAGTTTGAAAACCTTTGTTCTTATCACCTATAATTTGATCTTTTGAATGATTTATTCTTACATACCTTGGAGACTTAGATGTTCTTGAACTTTTGGCTCTTGTGATCTTTCTTCTGCACTTTCACTAGTTCCTTCCTCTTGATTTTCTTGATTCACCAGAATGATCTGAACTTCATTTTGAGTCTGAACTTTATTTCTTGTGACTAAACTATTATTCAAATCATATGAATCATATCCAAAGGTTCTGGATGGTCTAGCTATGTCTTCATCAACCTTGACATTTGCACTTTCAACTACTTTCCTCAATCTCTTATTGTAGCACTGGTAGGCCTTGCTCTTAGTAGAATAATGAAGAAAGATTCCTTCATCACTTCTAGCATCAAACTTTCCCATCTCTTCATTTCTTCTAATTTAGCATTTCTCCCAAACATTTTGAAATATCTAGCAATAGGCTTGTGACCAACCATAGCTCAAAATGGGTCTTACCAGTATCACCTTTGACTTGTACCTAGTTGAGAATGTAAATAGTAGTACTCACAGCTTCTCTCCAATAGATATCAAGGAATTTTCCTTCCAACATCATAGTCCTAGCAGCATCTTGAATTTTCCTATTCTTTCTTTCCATAACTCCATTTTTATGAGAGTCTCATGGGGCAGATAATTGTCTCTTTATCCCATGCACTTCAAAAAAAGAATTAAACTCATGGGAAGTGAATTCACCACCTCTATCTGATCTCAAAAATTTAATCTTCAGACTTGTCTCTGTCTCAACCATAGCCTTAAAAATCTTGAATTTCTCTAGAGCTTCATATTTCTCCCTTAAGAAAGTAACCCGCATCAATCTAGAGTAGTCATCAATAAGTAACATGAAGTACTTGTGTCCTTGTAAGATTCTAACTCTAGAAGGACCACACAAATTAGTATGAAAAAGCTCCAACACTTCATTTGAACAATGTTATTTGCTCTGAAATGAAATTCTAGTTTGCTTCCCTAACTGGCATTCCTTGCATATAGTATTAGTAGGCTTTACCAACTTAGGAAGATCTCTCACTTCCTGAGTAGAACTTATCTTGATAATATTTTCAAAGTTTACATGACACATTCTCCTATGCCACAACCAACTTTCATCAACTTGAGAAATCATACAACTTTTACCAATAGCATTCAGGTGAAATATATTACCTTTTATTTTTGTACCTAAAGCAATCACATTTCTGAAACTTCCCAAAATTATACACTTTCCATTCTTGAATTGAATATTGTATCCCTTGTCAACCATATATTCAACACTTAAGAGATTATGCTTCAAACCTTCCACATAAAGAACATCATCAGTATTATTCTTACCATCAAGAGAAATGGATCCTCTCCCATGGATTACACAAGATTTATCATGACCAAATCTTACAACACCACCATCATACCTTTCTAGGCTCACAAATTTTCTTTTATCACCTATCATGTGATGAGAGCATCCAGTGTCAATCATCCATTCATCCTTTTCTTCAACTCTGGAAGCTAGAGCTTTCTCCACATTTGAGCAACTAATAGATTCAGTAGGGGTACAATCATTTTCCATGATAGAAATAAATACCCATTCATCTTCACTTGCATTTCCTTTATCATATTCATCATTTGTCACACCTTCACCAGTAGCATAATAACACTTTCTTTGAAATCTAGGCTTGTAAGGTCTTGGCTTAGGAACTCTTTCCAAACACCTTGACACAAAATGACCTATCTTATTGCAAGAAAAACATTTAATAGGAAATTTCCCTTTATACTTACATTCTCCTTTGGCTTCCCTATTGACAATAAGTGCTTCAAGCTCCTCTTCTTCAATCTCTCTCCTCTTCTTCAATCTCTCTCATTTCCTCCTCATACTTGAATACCTTTCTAGAAGAACTTTCACTTGGATCATATCTCTATTTATCTCTTTCGGAAGTAGTAGCTTTGAATGTAGATTTTGTCTTAGGAAGAGCATCACAAAATTCACTCAAATCAAAAGCAATAAGCTTACCAATCAACATGTCTCTGGTTACATTTGTTACAGTCTGGAGCTCCTCAATAGCAGTAGCTTTGAATTTTTATGTAGCAGTCAAGGATCTAAACACTTTAGCAACAATCTTTGATTCTTCTAATCATCCACTAGCACATCTGATACCACACACAAGTTCATTCACTCTTTGCATGAAAGAAGTAATGTTCTCATCATCACCCATTCTCAACATTTCATATTTCCCTTTTAGACTTTGCAACTTAGCAATCTTCACATTAGAATCACCTTTATACAAAGTTTCCAAATTTTTCCAGATCTCATAAGTAGTCATCAGATCCATAACATTTGTCATCTCAGAATTAGTCAAGCCACTCAACAATGCTTCCTTAGCCTTGATATTGTACTTGGATTCCTTAATCTCGTATGCAGTAGAAGGACCATTTTGTGGAATAACATACCTATTCTTTGTAATTTTCCAATAAGTTTCACCAATGCATCTAAGATGACACTCCATTCGAGCCTTCCACAGAGAATAATTTTTTCCATCAAATCTCAAACTATCCTTCTTATATGTCACCATCCCATATCACCTCAAGTTGTTAAACTTCTTCCAAGGAACCTACTCTGATACTAATTATTGGCAACACAAGGGCAGACAACTAAGAGTGGGGGTGAATTAGTTGTCACAAAATTTCAAACTTATTAAAATTATTAATCTTATTCTCATATCTAATCAATAACCATGAAAGCATAAATCAACAACACATCAAAAAAACACATAACACGAAGATTTTTTATGTGGAAACCCTATTAGGAGAAAAACCATGGTGGAGGTTAGTCCACAAGATTATACCATGTTCAAAGTACAAAGAAATGTGAATGGGGAATGCACATGCATTCGGGTGCACTACCTAGAGCTCACTGCTCAATTACAAAAGGAAGACTCATTGTCTTACAAAAAGATTTGGATTACATTCAGAAGATTTGAACTAAGAAAAATAGCATCTGCTAATGCCTAATTATAGTTCTGATGAAGCACATGAACACTTCTTCACACTCTACTCATTCTTCTTCACACTATGCTTCTGCCTTTGAAAGATCTTAACATTATTCATACATAGTACTCGTACACTTCGTACACTCATGCCATCAAATGGTAAAAAAATCTCTCTTATATATCCACAACAAGAAATTACATCGCTACATGTTGGCCTCAAAATAATAAAACATATGCAAACTATCAGCCCAAAACAATAAAGATTATTAATGCGAATCAACCAAGGTCGGCCACAATGTGGTGAAGACCCAAAATAAAATACTGAAATGGGTAAAAGCAAGAAGTTGAGTACATGAAGAGGGGAAATTTCAGGCCAAAAAAAAATTCGAAGGAAAGCGTACGCATTACAGATCGGGTACCTGAGCCGGAATCCAAATGTGTATGTGCTCAACTACGGGTATGCGAACCAGAAATGCGTATGCATTATACAATGTGTACGCATTTCAAAACATGTACACGTTTTGTGAAGGTATTTATTTTTTTTAAATAAACTGCTACATTTCATTTTCACTCACTATTTCGAGCTGCGTCAAAGAAGAGAGGTTCTTGATCGCGTATGTGTTTTGAAGCTCGTGCTTGGTGAAATTTTGACTGCCATCTCCTCTTGTCAATACACCCGACCTTAGTGACCTCCAGGTTGGTTGAATTCTGCCCTTTTTTGCTTTATATCTTGTTTTTTTTCTTTGTAATTAGTATTTAGTTTTTGTTTCTTTAGTGTGTTTTAGTTCAATTTTTTATAGTTTTTAATTGCATTTAAAAAATCAAAAACGTCAACGAAACAGATAACTTTAAATTGTAAATTGAAAACCATAAAAAATAAACCTAAATTGGACACATTTAACTTAGAAATCAAAACCCTAGGTTACAAAATTTACATAGGTTAATCCTTGGTCCTAAACCCTAAAACGTAAACCTAAAAGCCCATTTACCCTAAAGCGTAAACCTAAAATAGGCTATTTACCCTAAAACGTAAGTTACGTAAAACCCTAAATTAGAGATCACAATTTATAGTCCATAGGTTCTACCTATACACTTTGGTATGTCATTGGTGATCTACGCAACTACCAATGAAATTCATAAAATTGACTAATAAAGGAGGTACAAACAATCGATGCATAGATATATATATTAACCAACAAATTATTGATTTAATTATAATATATGTTCACATAATATAAATTTGATAGCTAATTTTATCTCAGAAAACTTCATGATTGTATAATTTAACTTCAGAAAGTGTACTAGTGAAGTAAAAATGTGTACCTCATGTGAAAATATGTGCTTGATTTAATAAATGTATATATCATGATGCTAGTTGATATGAACATGTAATCACTCTATATCAATGTTATATTAGCTTATATAGTGTATGATGTATTCTCTTAAAAAAACATAGAAATGCAAGTCATACTTGTTAATCTAGAATATGTGTAATATGGATAGAGCTAGACACATAAATGTTATTCAATCAAATAAATATTAAAATGTGAAGCACAAATGATTTCTACCCAAATCTTATTTGGATGAGATCCTCTGTGAATTAAATGTAAGGATGCATTATTATCATATTCAAACCTTAATTTATAGGATATTATTCACAAGATCTATAGGTTGTGTGTAATCTAATTCCTATTTTAACTCTCATGTGTAGTGGCATTGTTCTAGATTAGGAAAACTAAATGTTGTACACTTTCTCTAAACTAGTGTATCAAAGATAACTTTTAGTAAATGCAAGTGAACTCTATAACCAAAGGTTTATTTTCTAAGTTTATTTAAATTTATTGAATTGATCAATTGATTCCTCACTTAGTGGTAGTTAGGTTCTTTTTCAAAAACCCATGTGTCTAGAATTTATATAAATATGAAGGAAGAGTCTATGCCATAGAAAAGTTTCAAAAAATATATGATTACAAATTTTTTTTGGTCTAAATCACTTTAGATCCCCTCTTCCTTTTTAAGTCATCCAAGAGTACGTAGAGGTCCAAATAGGTGAACAAAATCCATCACAACTTAACAACTTAGTTATATAATTGAAATCTAAAATTCCTAATTGTTGCAAAATCCATCGTAACTCAACAACTTATTTATAATTGAAATCTAATTTATTCCTAATTGTTGATATATTGAAGCTATTCCTAGAATGTCACATATTTTATTCAAAGCACTAAGTTTAGGTGGTAGGGTTTCTCATTTACTTGTAAAAATTTATTAAAAAAACATAGAAATGCAAGTCATACTTATTGATCTAGACTATTAAAATTAAATTGTGAAGCATGAATGATTTCTACCCAAATCATATTTGGATTCAAGATCTTTTGTGAATTAAATGTAAGGATGCATTATGATCATATTCAAACCTTAATCTATAGGTTGTGTGTTTAATCTAATTCCTATTTTAACTCTCATGTGTAGTGGCATTGTTCTAGATTAGTGGTGCAGGAGCACCCAAGGCCTTCAAGGAGCTCTTCAAGGGTTAGGAGTGTGCAGGGGTCAGGAGGACCTTTCCATAAAATAAAAACATCAATTATAATCTTTTAAATCCTATAATGGCTTTTGAAATGGGAAAGAACTTGAAAGGAGTCAACTGTCCTAAGGGTCCTGATAAGGACCCTAGGACCAAAATGCAATATAAAGGGAACAGTCATGTTCTAGGAGGTTAGATAGGTTTATAATGCTTAAATTTTGTCAAATAAGGTTGGAAATTAAGAATCCAATAGTTTTAGATAGTAGAGATAAATAAATTGTAAGTTTGCAAATTCAAATATTTTAAAATCCACTTTAGGCAGGTAAATGGGTTTTAGGAGATTTAATCACTTTAATGAAATAAAATCAATGAAAAACAATTTTTTCAGTTGGGGAATGGGTCTATAACCCCAAAAGAATCATTTTTATGGAGGTTGATCAATTGGTGCAAGCATTGTATGGACTGTTCTCAGAAAACTTAATAAAATTTATGTTTTCTTGCATTTTTCTTTGTTTTCTTGCATTTTTCTGTGTTTTCTTGATGAACCACTAATTACTATTACAGATATATGCATTTGGATGCTTTAGGAATTTGTATTTACATGTTTTAACACCTCTTACATGCACTGATAAGCAAAGGGGATCAATTCTTGTATGTTTTAAATGACTGTCTACAGGAAAAGACAAATTTTGCACTTGTTTTGAGAGTTTTTAATGAATGAATGATCCATTTCATGGGAGATTATGATTGTATCTTGTGAAATGGATCATATTTAACATGTACCATACTGTACTAACAATATAATGTGCAAAAGAGATGAATACTATGGTGTACACCAAGATTTGATAGTGAAAAGTGCTTGAAGATGGAGGCTAGGGTATAGCAGTAGAAGATCTACCTTAATGAGGGGTGTATTTTTGAGTTGGGATAGACTAAATATGTTGTCCTAGTGGTGTAGAGTCAGTGAACAAGTTCTGAAAGTGATTGGAAGGTTAGTTTTCAAGAAGCCCTAGTTTTGAGAGTCATTTAGTGAGGGTTTTGTGTTTGAGCGTGTTAAAGGTGTCATAGAAGCCTAAAAACTTGGAATCTTTGGTTTTGAGAAATTTTAAGAGATTGTTAAAATTTTCATGGTTAGGGGATAATTTTAGAGAGGGGTTGCTTTGAAAAAGAGGGCTAATTAGGCCTAGTTTTTGAGGAAACAACAGGTTTTGGAAGGGATTGTCTGAAGCAAGTGATATTGGTTTGGGTATGTTGTTTTTCATCATAAAATACAACTTAATCAACCATTAGATTGGAGGTTTCTTTGGAAATTTTGTGAGAAAAGTCAAAAATCCTTCGCTAGAGGCCTAATTGGGCTAGAACGCTAGTCAAGGTGCAAAAATTGGGTTTTATCTAAGTCAGTGGCTTGGGATTTTGAAACCATTCAAGAAAAGTATATTTGAGTCTTTTAAGAGAATTCAAATGGTTTGGAACCATAAAGGAATCTTTTAAGTCACAAGTGAACCTTTGTGCCTTGCCTCCATTAGGGTGCCTGGGAGAGAGCTTGAGATTGCAACCTTGTAAACCTTGAAATCATTATTTGTTTCCAAAATTCCCATAGCCTCTGCATCAGAGTGGTATCAGAGCAAGGAGTAGGTCTTTAGGGATTGAAGAATCAACAATGGCACCTAAAAATCAACTAGCAAGAGAGTTGGAGGAGTTAAAGGAAATCTTGGAAAGGGAGAGAAGGGAAAGAAGAGAACAAGAAGTAGCAAGAGAGCAGGCCAGAGAAACGGAAGAAAGGAAATGGAGAACGGAGAGAGAGACCATGCAAGCAAGGATAAATAACCTTGAGAGGAGTAGGATGATTGAAGAACAAGAAGACCAAGAAGACAATGATGAAGAAGAAGAGCATGTGAGGGTAAATCAAGAACAACAAGCAGATGAGATAGAGGACCCTGAGGAAAGGAGGTTATTGAGATTGTTGAAGGTAGTACAAGGTCATGGAGGAAAGAGTCACATAGACTTGCCTATCTATCAAGGGAATATGGATAGTGAGGAGGTGTTAGGATGGCTTGATGCCTTAGAGAACTATTTTGAGTTCGAAGAGATGCGTGAAGAGAGGAAGGTTAAGTTTTCCAAAACTAAGTTGAGAGGCACAACATTGACATGGTGGACTAGTTTTTAGAATGATAGGATGGCTAGGGGATTGCCAAAAGTCTCTACATGGGCAAGGATGAAGATTTTGGTCAAGGAATAATTCCTACCATCTGATTACACAATTCATGTGAAGAGGATGAAGCAGAATTTAAGGCAGAAGGACATGGATGTGATGTCCTATATTGAGCAATTTCACAAGCTTAGTATTAGAGGAGGTTATGAGGAAGAAGATGAGAAAGTAGCTAGGTATATCAATGGCTTGAGGTATAATCTACAAGATGAGATTGGTTTGCAATTACCAAGGACATTAGGAGAATGTTTTCAGTTGGCCATTAGAGCAGAAGAAAAGGTGAAAAGGAAGCAAGAAAGATCAAGCAATGGTGGAAGAGGAGGTAGTTCAAACAAAGGCAGAGGTAATAGAGAAAAAGGACAAGGTAGCAATGATAAGAGCAGCAATGACAAAGGTAAAGAGGTATTTTCTGATCAAAGAGGTGGATACACTCCTAGAGGAGGAGGCAGATTTGGACAAGGTAGAGGCCCATTCACAAGTAGGTGTTTCAATTGCAATGAACCAGGGCATCCTTCCTTCAAGTGTCCTAAATGGGAACAATTTGATAGGGGCAGAGAAAGGAAAGCTAACTTGGTACAAGAAGAAGAGGACAAAAAGGAGGAATCAAAAACATTCATGGCAGACCCTATGACTGATGGTGAGTTTCTTATGATCAAGCAAGGAGAAAGACTTCATCAAGAGCCAAAGGTAACTATCTTTAAGACTAATTGTCTCAGTCATGGTAAGATATGCAGATTACTCATAGATTCAAGGTCACATAGCAATTTAATTTTAGTTGATATGGTAACCAAGTTAGGGATTGAAACTTTTGATCACCCTACTCTCTACAAGGCCACTTGGGTAACTCAAAAACATGTAGAGATTGGTAAGAGGGCTTATGTAGATTTTTCAATTGGATCTTATCATGACAGGGTGCTTTGTGATGTCATTCCAATGACTTGTGGTCATATCATCTTGGGGAGACCATGGTAGTATGCTAGGAGGACAATGCATGATGGTTTTCACAATACATATTTGGTGCATAAATATGCAGTTAGATAAAAATTAGTGCCTTTTCCTTTGGAGTAGTCCAATGAAATTTTTATGATCTGTTTTAAGAAGCATTTGCAGGTAAATGAGCAAGGTAGGATAGGGGAATACATTGGTAGGTTGAGAAAAGATAAGTTGTAGCAGGGTTATGAGGTGGACAGTCCTACAAATCAAACTTTGTGGGATTTGGATAGTATCCAGGTTGGAGGCATTGAATGCCCTATAGTTGAGGGTGATAGAGGTGGTGTCATTTCACAAGGGAGTCAGTGGAATGAAGGTAAAATCAGGGCTCAAATACAGACTGAGATCAAACAGTAAAGAGGACACACTAATCCATGTTTTGATTCTGTCAAGAGTGCAGATTGGCAGAAGAGGAAGATAGTGACTTTGCGAGACTACATGCCCTATCATTTGAAGGTGCAAACATCCAAGAGCAATGAATCTTGTGGTGGCAACACGTGGGATATTTCTTGGGGCAAGAAATTTTTCCTTCTTGTGGAGAATGGTGCAGGAGCACCCAAGGCCTTCAAGGAGCTCTTCAAGGGTCAGGAGTGTGCAGGGGTCAGGAGGACCTTTCCATCAAGTCAAAACATCAATTATAATCTTTTGAAGCCTATAATGGCTTTTGAAATGGGAAAGAACTTGAAAGGAGTCAACTGTCTTAAGGGTCCTGATAAGGACCCTAGGACCAAAATGCAATATAAAGGGAATAGTCGTGTTCTAGGAGGTTAGATAGGTTTATAATGCTTAAATTTTGTCAAATAAGGTTGGAAATTAAGAATCCAATAGTTTTAGATAGTAGAGCTAAATAAATTGTAAGTTTGGAAATTCAAATATTTGAAAATCCACTTTAGGTGGGTAAATGGGTTTTAGGAGATTTAATCACTTTAATGAAATAAAATCAATGAAAAATAGTTTGGTCAGTTGTGGAATGGGTCTATAACCCCAAAAGAATCATTTGTACGGAGGTTGATCAGTTGGGGCAAGCATTGTACGGACTGTTCTCAGAAAACTCAATAAAATTTATGTTTTCTTGCATTTTTCTGTGTTTTCTTGATGAACCACTGATTCCTATTGAATATATATGTAGTTGGATGCTTTAAGAGTTTGTATCTACATGTTTTAACACCTCTTACATGCATTGATAAGCAAAGGGGATCAATTCTTGTATGTTTTAACTGACTGTCTACAGGAAAAGATAGATTTTCAATTGTTTTGAGAGTTTTTAATGAATGAATGATCCATTTCATGGGAGATTATGACTGTATCTTGTGAAATGGATCATATTTAACATTTACCATACTGGACTAACAATATAATGTGCAGGAGAGATGAATACTATGGTGTACACCAAAATTTGATAGTCAAAAGTGCTTGAAGATGGAGGCTAGGGTATAGCAATAGAAGATCTTCCTTAATGAGGGGTGTGTTTTTGAGTTGGGATAGACTAAATATTTTTTCCTAGTGGTGTAGATTCAGTGAAAAAGTTCTGGAAGTGATTGGAAGGTTAGTTTTCAAGAAGCCCTAGTTTTGAGAGTCATTTAGTGAGGGTTTTGTGTTTGAGCATGTTAAAGGTGTCATAAAAGCCTAAAAACTTGGAATATTTGGTTTTGAGACATTTTAAGAGACTTTTGAAAGTTTCATGGTTAGGGGATAAGTTTAGAGAGGGGTTGCTTTGAAAAAGAGGGCTAATTAGGCCTAGTTTTTTAGGAAACAATAGGTTTTGGAAGGGATTGTCTGAAGCAAGTGATATCAGGGTTTGGGTATGTTTTTTTTCATCATAAAAAACAACTTAATCAACCATTATATTGGAGGTTTCTTTGTAAATTTTGTGAGCAAAGTCAAAAATCCTTCGCTAGAGGCCTAATTGGGCTAGAAGGCTAGTCAAGGTGTAAAAATTGGGTTTTGTCTAGGTCAGTGGCTTGGGATTTTTAAACCATTCAAGAAAAGTATAGTTGAGTCTTTTAAGAGAATTCAAATGGTTTGGAACCATAAAGGAATATTTTAAGTCACAAGTGAACCTTTGAGCCTTGCCTCCATTAGGGTGCCTGGGAGAGAGCTTGAGATTGCAACCTTGTAAACCTTGAAATCATTGTGTGTTTCCAAAATCCCCATAGCCTCTGCATCAATTAGGAAAACTAAATGTTTTACTTTCTCTAAACTAGTGTATCAAAGATAACTTGTAGCATGAACATTTCAATGGAAAATTCAAATTACTTTTTTGACAAACTTGATAGATGATGATTCGTAAATGCAAGTGAATTCTATAGCCAAAAGTTTATTTTCTAAGTTTATTTAAATTTATTGTTCATTGATCAATTGATTCCTCACTTAGTGGTAGTTAGGTTCTTTTTTGAAAACCCATGTGTCTAGAATTTATATAAATATGAAGGAAGAGTCTATGCCATAGAAAAGTTTCAAAAAATATATGATTACAAAAAAATTTGGGTCTAAATCACTTTAGATCCCCTCTCCCTTTTTAAATCATCCAAGAGTGCGTAGAGGTCCAAATAGGTTCAAAATCCATCATAACTCAACAACTTAGTTATATATAATTGAAATCTAAAATTCCTAATTGTTGGAAAATCCATCATAACTCATGTAACTTAGTTATAATTGAAATCTAAACCCTAAACCCTAAAAGCATTCATTTTGTTGTAGGACCTTAAAATGAAATTTGGTTTCCTTAGGCAACTCCACAAAATTTTATTCCCTTAAGCCATGGAACATTTTTTCCTAGGTCCTTACTAGACATAGATCCCCTTAAGACATCCTATCACCCTAAATCATAAATTGATGTCTTAAGAGGTCCTAATAATGACATTTCTTAAGGGGATCAAAGAAGTTCTCAAAATTTGGTGAATAGAGTTGAAGCTCATCTTTGTTTATTTTTTACATTGCAATTAGGTCACTTGCATATATCTATGTGTCCCTTTAAATGTTTTCTATTAAATTTTCATTCTTATCTTTAGTATTCTTTGAAAACAATGAATGAGATTATAAATTTTAATGTTAGTGTTAAACTTATAATTTCTTCTTAACTACTTTGTCCCACTATAGAGAACTTGTGTCTCTTATCATGAAATTTGAAAATTTAGATAAATCAATTTATGTCATTGGATTTAATTAAACTCTATGTCATACTTGACTAATACATCTATTCATTTTGTTGTAGGACCTTAAAATGAAATTTGGTTGCCTTAGGCAACTCCACCAAATTTTATTCCCTTAAGCCATGGACCATTTTTTCCTAGGACCTTACTACACATAGATCCCCTTAAAATCCATCCTATCACCCTAAATTGTAAATCGATGTCTTAAGGGGGAATTTGACATTTCTTAAGGGGATCAAATAAGTTCTCAAAATTTGGTGAATAGAGCTTGACTCATCCTTTTTATATATTTTGTACATTGCAATTAGGTCACTAGCATATATATCTGTGTCCCTTTCAATGTCTTCTATTAATTTTTCATTCTTATCTTTATTATTATTTGAAAATAATGAATGAGATTAAATAAATTTTAATAAAACCCCATAATTTCATTTCTAACCTTCATATTAACAACCCCACACTAGACTCAATTTAATGTGTGTACATGTTATATGAATTTTTAATGTTATGGATTTTTTAATGTTATAAATCGAATGGTCTTCAAATGAAATATATTTTGAATTTGTGCATGTTTAATGTGATTTTTAAATAACTTTCAAATTGTGTGCATTATTTAATTAGTTTTTTGATATATATTTTTTAATTGTTTAACATGCAGTTGCCATATCATTGCTCAAATGGATCCACTATTTAATTTAGAGGATTTCATGCCTGATCAAGAAATCCCTATAGATCCCAGCAAGCATCCTAGTCCACCACATGAACAAAACCCTAGCACACCTCCACATTCTCCACCGCCTAACCCCCCACCCCCTCCTCTAGTTGACTAGGATCAACTAAGAGAGAATATTCGAGCAAACCTGATTGTCATTCAAGGAAATATAGATATCATAAAAAAATGAGACTAGAGTCCCTCCACATCTCGCACGGTTTGCATCTACAATGTAAACTGTTGTCGATTATGTTCGATCTATTGATGTGGACCTAGATAGGTTTCATCAATGGAGAGAAGATATGAGACAATTCTATGTGGATGGATTGTCATATAAAGAAATCAATGACCTAAAAATTACTAAACAAGCCATATGCCAATATTTTGTGAACCCCCAAACAAACCAACCAATACCACCCACAAAAAAAATAATTCAATTTTATGGTGTAGGTACCTGCAGATAGCTACTCATTTTTGGGAGAGATGGTGGATGGCATTTGATACTCCACCACATGGAAACAGTGAGGTGCCCTTATCCTTTTTGAGAAAGTTATGGCCTGAGTTTGAGTTGGGTAAAAAACCCAACTATTTTGATATGAGGTCATTTTAGGGAGCTGGGCATGGCATGCCCCAACATAGACTAGGAGCACGTGTCGATCCTCAGCGACGTGCTCCAGTTGCTCCTATTGTTCCTCCTCCTTCTCCTGGTGTTCCCGTTGCATTTCAACAGCAAACCATGTTATCAACATTAGGAGCATTGAGTTCACTTTTAGGACATCTCACTCAGCAAACTACACATGCAGCCACTAAAGTGGCCAATAGAAATTCTATGTCATAATTGACTAATACATCTATTCATTTTGTTGTAGGACCTTAAAATGAAATTTGGTTGCCTTAGGCAACTCCACCAAATTTTATTCCCTTAAGCCATGGACCATTTTTTCCTAGGACCTTACTACACATAGATCCCCTTAAAAGCCATCCTATCACCCTAAATTGTAAATCGATGTCTTAAGGGGGAATTTGACATTTCTTAAGGGGATCAAATAAGTTCTCAAAATTTGGTGAATAGAGCTTGACTCATCTTTTTTATATATTTTGTACATTGCAATTAGGTCACTAGCATATATATTTGTGTCCCTTTCAATGTCTTCTATTAATTTTTCATTCTTATCTTTATTATTATTTGAAAATAATGAATGAGATTAAATAAATTTTAATAAAACCCCATAATTTCATTTCTCACCTTCATATTAACAACCCCACACTAGACTCAATTTAATGTGTGTACATGTTATATGAATTTTTAATGTTATGGATTTTTTAATGTTATAAATCGAATGGTCTTCAAATGAAATATATTTTGAATTTGTGCATGTTTAATGTGATTTTTAAATAACTTTCAAATTGTGTGCATTATTTAATTAGTTTTTGATATATATTTTTTAATTGTTTAACATGCAGTTGCCATATCATTGCTCAGATGGATCCACTATTTAATTTAGAGGATTTCATGCCTGATCAAGAAATCCCTATAGATCCCGGCGAACATCCTAGTCCACCACATAAACAAAACCCTAGCACACCTCCACATTCTCCACCGCCTAACTCCCCACCCCCTCCTCTAGTTGACTAGGATCAACTAAGAGAGAATATTCGAGCAAACCTGATTGTCATTCAAGGAAATATAGATATCATAAAAAAATGAGACTAGAGTCCCTCCACATCTCACAATTTCCATCTATGATGTAAACTGTTGTCGATTATGTTTGATCTATTGATGTGGACCTAGATAGGTTTCATCGATGGAGAAAATATATGAGACAATTCTATGTGGATGGATTGTCATATAAAGAAATCAATGACCTAAAAATTACTAAACAAGCCATATGCCAATATTTTGTGAACCCCCAAACAAACCAACCAATACCACCCACAAAAAAACAAATTTCAATTTTATGGTGTAGGTACCCGTAGATAGTTGCTCATTTTTGGGAGAGATGGTGGATGGCATTTGATACTCCACCACATGGAAACAGTGAGGTGCCCTTATACTTTTTGAGAAAGTTATGGGTTGAGTTTGAGTTGGGTAAAAAACCCAACTATTTTGATATGAGGTCATTTTAGGGAGCTGGGCATGGCATGCCCCAACATAGATTAGGAGCACGTGTCGATCCTCAGTGACGTGCTCCAGTTGCTCCTATTGTTCCTCCTCCTTCTCCTGGTGTTCCCACTGCATTTCAACAGCAAACCATGTTATCAATATTAGGAGCATTGAGTTCACTTTCAGGACATCTCACTCAGCAAACTACACACACGGCCACTAAAGTGACCAATAGAGAGCATGGAGGCTCGGGCTATAGGGATACTCAGGCATCCACTTCAGGTGAGGCACATGCATCTAGGACGGGGTCATACCTAAATTTACTATATTTTGAGGATCATCCTACGCAGGTATGTTCATGTTTTGAACTTAAATTTAATTCAAGTTTGAAATGTAAAAAATTCATGTAAATAATAACATCAGACTATATATATAATATAATATTAATTCAATAAGTTTTTGTTTGGTGTAGATGCATGATGACATTATGCCTGAAACTCAATATGATCATCATCTGTATATGTCGAGTGTTGTAGATCTAGTCTCACCTTTTGGATAGGTACTTGAACCAAAATATATTAAATAATTTGTGTGGATATATATATATATATATCTCTAATTTAATTTGAATTTTTACACATGTGTGAATTGATATATTATATCTAGATGCAGGGAGGTCATACTATCCCTAGTATTGACCAACCACAAGTTATAGTGGTGAGCGCTCTTGAGACATCATCAGCTCAAGTGCGTGCTTTCAAAAGTTTGTTAAGTTTTAATTAAATACACATCATAGATTTAATTTAATTTTTTCATTTGCATACACGTGTGAATGATCTATACGAACTATTGTACATCTATATGCAGGGATTTGATGAGATACCCATGGCGGGCCATGCACCTGAGACATCATTGACATTTATGCATGGGCAATCTCAAGTGCGTGATCATGAGGTCATATCATTTGAGGTTGTAAACTTTACTTTAAATCTCCTATACAATTTTATAGAACCTTATATATATATATATATATATATATATATATATATATATATATATATATATATATATATATATATATATATATATATATATATATATATATATATATATATATATATATATATATTTGAGGTTTTCATGTATTGATTGCTTTATATCAATATGCAGGATATAGTAGATCAGGGATTTCCATTATCTCAACTAACAGTTATGCTACCATTGAAGAAAATGTGCCAGTTGATTCACATGACCATATGGTAATTTATGCATACTAGAAATCATTTTTACTATATTTACTCGATATTTAATTAGTTTTTTTTTAATCTAAAAGTTTATATTTTCAATTTTAAATATGTTTAATTATATCAAAATTTCTAAATAAATTTAAATCTAATTTCAAGTTTCTTGTACTCTTTTACAGCATGATGCGGGTACATCTAGTCGACATGGAACAAAGAGGAGACTTGATATGACTTATCAGCCTAAAAGTTAGATGGTTTTATATTTTATGGACTACAGATCTCTATTTTTATTTCAATATATGTGTTGGACTTGATATATAAATTTTATGGACTATCTAGATCTCTAGTTTTATTTTGAACATGTTATTATCATATGTGTGTTTATTTATATGAGTTGACTTTAATATGATGATTATATATGCAGTCAATTATGAGATTGTGTTATGTTCATTTTCATGAT